>QJPP01000418.1:0-600000 GCA_003996215.1 Jaltomata sinuosa
ATGTAAATTGAACCCGTTGCTACCCGAAATCTATATTGTTACTTTAGCCATGGCTTCCACAACCCTAGTTGCGGGAGTTTTAGTTACTCATGCTCGAAGAAGAAAAGAAGAAATTCATAATAAAGGAAAGAAGATTCTTACAATATGATGAAAATACCCTTCAATAATCCAAGAACAAGAAAAACCAAGAACTCAAGAACGAATCAAGAACACGATTTCAAGAATAAGAAAACGCGTTGTTGCGCTCAGAAACGACTAAAAACTATTCTAAAATTATTGGTTGAACGATATGTAAAATAAACCTATCATAGGGTATTTATAGGAGTCAAAGAAACCAAATCCAAAACGGGTTAGGAGTCCTAAACGCGGACAGCCGCTGGCGCGCCACTGCTTTGGTGTGACGGCCCGGCTGACGGACCGTCACTGCCTTGACGGACCGTCGCCTGGACCATCACCTTTAGGCAGTGGCACTGCCCAGCCTGACGGTCACTGTGACAGACCGTCAAGGCAGTGACAGTCACTGTGACGGACCGTCAAGGCAGTGACGGTCACTGTGACGGACCGTCAAGGCAGTGACGGTCTGTCAGCCGGGCCGTCACTCTTAGGCAGAATCCTCTTTTTCTCGTATTTCCTTCCGTTTCCATGTTTGTTCCTATTTCCTGAAAATACAACACAAAAACATCAAAAACGACAACGGTTGCTTGAAAACGTACGATTGTTCTTAGTTAAAAGGAGTCGAAAGTGACGTAAATTAGCGGCACATCATTACTCTTTTCTTTTTCTGGTGTAAATAGAATTTTTTGGGGGAAATAGGTGATTAAGTTGGCTTAATTGGCAATGTATAAGAATATAGGTTTTGGTCAGGGGTGTTTGTATCTTTTAGCTATTTTTGTAAGGATGTAAACTTAGCACCATCCTTTTGGGGTGTCTAAGTTTTTTGTTCAATAGTAATACAAATGTTACCTTCCTAAAAAACACCTCTGTTGAGTGAATCTTTAGATGTCAATGGTTGGTCCCAAGCTCCTTTTGTGTTTATATATGCTATTTTCAGAACTTCCTTTTGACAGGCTGAACTTCAAAATTATCAAAATTTTGGGGAAACAACGAATGATGCATTCAGGGCAGTGTTTGGAAAGGAGCAACCTGGTCGACTTAGATGCTATAGTAGATCAGTGACAACTAGTTCTCTGAAAAATATGAGGAAACCAATAAGTTTAAACAAAAGCATGCCAATGAAGTCACTTCTCTTAAGGAAGAACTGTGTGAAATGAGAGAAGAAATGTGATATTTTTCAGTCAATTGGTGCAAAAGAACCCTGGATTAAATATTCAAGATATACCAGGATGTACCGGATCTAACCTTTCTTCACCTATTGATGAAAATAGTGCACAAACTGTAAGAAAACAAAATCTACCAAATTATTTTGGCTCAGCTAATGCTTCGGTTTCTAAAAAGGTACTTTACATTTCACATTCACAAGGTTTCTTTCCTAGACTACTGCTTAATTACTTTTTCATAAAAGTTGGTTTGGGACTGATGGGGGAATGACTTTTAAACTGGCGCTCTGAATTTGGCATGTAGACGTGAACTGGAGGAAGTTTTGATTTTGGTTTTAATTTGTAAATAGGGACTGGAGGAGTTGCACAAGCTTTCTATCTTAGCTTTCTGCAAGTAATTTGTAATGACCTTTTCCATCATTATGGGTGAACTATTTGTGCGAGAAAATGGGTTAGAAATCTTTCGAGTTGGGAAGTTAAAAATTTCTGGCTAGGTTAGTCTCGGATGAAATATGAGAAAGGTGAGGTCTATGGAAATTTGAGAATGTATTGGGTGAAATGATTAAGATTGAGCTGATTTTTAAAGTAGCTAAGGCATTAAGGAGTTCGTAGGGCATTTCAGAATTAAATTTGGGTGAGTAGAACTCTCGATATCAAACTTGATGTAAAGGGGTTGGTTTGGAACGTCAAGGTTTGATGGTATGTTGTGAAATAGGCAAAACTGGGGGGATTTCTTAGTTTCTATCCCATGTCAGCCACGATAGCGAGTGACACGCTACTATTATGACACTCCTATAGCGGAGAAATTCTCTCTATAGCAAAAGTTAGAGGCAGTCAACCCTGCTATAGTGGAATTGGGCCTCTATAGTGGGATTAGTCGCTGTAAATGCAAAAACTTCCCCTAAAATATTCATTATTTCTCAATAAAAAATTGGGGAGGGCTGTGGTACTTTTTGGCAATTCCTAGCACTTTTCCACCAGAAATCTTCATTAAGGTAAGTCTTTTATCCCTTCTAACTAGTATTTCAATTTGTGGTTCATAGAATCGCTAGTTGCTGGTCTTGGGAAGGGTTTAGCTTGCCCTAACAATAAAAATCTGGTGTAAAGAGGAATTCTAGGGCAAAAAACCTTGGTTTCTTGATTTAAGTTGTTTATTTAAAGATTCCTTACCATAATTAATTGGCATAACCATGGAATTAGTAGTAATTAGGTGAATTTAAGGCGTGAAGACCCTGGGATGGGTGGAATGATATGAATTTGGTCTAAAAGGTAGGGGATTAGATTATAATTTGCGATTAGTAAGGTCATTGGTTGAATTTATGTTACATTTCTTATTTTTAGACCACGATCAAGCTAAAGTTCCAAGAAATGAGAAAGCTCTGATCCAATAGAGCATTCAGGCTTGGATTTAGGTAGGTGATGGTTAACTTGTGACCCAAATTATGTTATGTGTGCATGATAACTGTTTCATTAGTATTTCTTGTACAATACCTGTTTAGGTAATACGGGAATAAATGCTAAATGATATCTGGTTGTCAATCTCATGTAATAAACTTATCTTAAATGTTTGTTGATTTTACAAGTGTGGGTTATTTTCATTATGGTTGTGATTGTTGTGATATATATGATTCTTCAGTTGGGTCGGATACCACTCCTGGTATGGTTTATTGGTTGGATCGGGTACCATACCTAGTATAGGATATCTATAAGTTGGCTCGGGTACTACGCCTAGTACAGATTCTATTATGATTGACTCGGGAACCACGCCTAGTATATGTTGGGTTGTTCTTCTGTGTGTTAGTTCTATGAGTGAACCGGGCTTATTCATTGTGCTGTATTTAATACATATTGGTCCATGAGTGGCTGGGTTGGTGTGTTTAAATGCTGGGGTGGTTCTTGTGTAGACCAGGAATGTATGTTAAACATCGTAGATGATGTCCTAGGGATACTTGGGTGGTCCGGGTTACTTAAAAAGTTTGTTGAAATAATATATGGGTTGTTGTTTATGGTTTTGGACATGTCTCATATGGTTGGTAAGTCAGGTTGATGACTGAGAGTCTTGCTTATATTTATTGATTTGGGTTATACATGTTTGTCCTATTTTACTAAGTTATAGTTGTATGTTCATATTTCGTATTTTGGAGTTGGCCGATGATCCTACCAGTACACTATTATTTTTGTGTATGGATACTGCACTTGCTCTTCTATTGTTGGTTACATGGTATATTCTGGCGGCTACTGCGCGACCTCAATTGGCCACATATTGCATTGCACCATCTCATATTGCATACCATGGAACTCATTTGCATCCCTCTCCCATTAGGTTGTCTGCTAGCTAGTATAGTGTGTTGTTTGTATCCTCTAGGCTTATGGGGGTCCGATTGGATTCATTGGGTGTTGTTTGTACGGCTTATAGGGGTCCGGTTAGTTTTATTTGTTGCTATTCGTAATTCTCTGAGTTATTTTCCTTATGCTTCTCGAGTCAGGTTGGTTATATTGTTACCTTATGTTTTCTTTCAAGTTATTTACTTATGTTTTCTTAGCAGTTTATCCATGACTTGTTAACTTACTTATGACCGTTATCTTTTTGCCTTTAGCTTATGTTGCCTTTTGTTATACTTATATCCTATTTGAGCTCAGTTGGCCTATGATGACTACTGGGTACCTCGTGTTTTGGAACTCATGCAACACTTCTGCATCTTTTTCTGATACAGATCTAAGTGTGGGTTATAGCTGTTGACATCGTTCTCATGCGGAAAAGCTGATTGGATATTTGGGGTGAGCTCTTGGCGTCCGGAGTTTATCCTTCTCCTTCTGTTTATGTACTAGTCTTATTTTGCACTTCGGAGACTGTTATGTATATATATTGTATTTATCTAGGACTCTGATATAGTTATAGCTCTTATATTGATTGATACTAGGTCTTGTGGGAGTCTTTGGTATATTTTGTCCTCTTCCCTCTCTATTTATATATGCTTTTCTTTCGCATGTTCCTGTTATTTAAATATTAATTTCCTTCTTTTATCCTATTTTGTTATTAGCCCATTACTTGTCATTCCAGGCTAAGGGTTTGGCTTACCTACAAGTGGATTATTGTAGGTTCCATCATAACCTGAGTTTTTGGGTCGTGATAGTCCACAAATCAAAGGCAAAAGCCATGGTACCAAGATAAGATTCTGAAAGAACTAGATTTAGTAGTTGTAGGTGCAACGGGCTGATTACAGCCGCAAACGAGCCATAAAAGGGAACCAGTAAACCAACAACATTTCAAGACACTTGCAGGCCGCAAGTGGGTAACTGCGCCAACAAGAGGAATGCAAGTTTGCCAAAAGTGCTGACACGGGGGTATTTTTATCCAAAAATAGGGCGTTTCAAGGATAGATCTAGGATTTAGAAATTATTCAAAAGATTCTCTTTTGAGCCTTGTACTAGAAAGGGAGAAAGGTACTTTTTACATTATCTTCCTTATTTAGAAAATACCATTGTTATTGAATTTAAGCTTGGATTTGGAATTGAAATCTACTTATGGATGAGTTGGAGGAAAACTCTTTGGGTATATTTTCTTTTTCTTTTACTATGGTAGATAATTCCATTTCTAGGGGTGTGTGTACTGATGGTTGTGTAATTAAGATTGGGTGTTTATTAATTGTTCTTAGATTTGATTATTACTTATTGGTCTAATAATTTCTTCAAGTCTACATTATATAATTGATGATTGTAAACGTTTATTTAGTTCTCTAATTCTTATCTTGCTTGAGAAAGTGGAATTGAATTTGCTAAGAACTCATTGACAAGGATTTCAAGATTTCTCTATTTAAGGACTAACGCTAGAGATAGCTTAGTCTACTTGAGCTCTAATGGGTTGGTTAATTGTGAATACATCTTGGGATTTTAGGAAACCCAAGGTAGAGTTGCTCTTGGGTTGAGAGATCATTAGCATAGACTAAACCAATGCTATCTATGGTGTAATTGAATTGAAGTTAATTCTTAAACGCCCGGTTATGATTACTACCCCATCATAACACACTCCTAGGCTTCCTTACTTGATTGAATACAAAAGTGTTGCGTGTTGAATTTGGTTGCCATTGGTTACAAATAAATTCATTACAAACAACCACCCTTTTTTTACTTATTTGTTTTCTACGCAATGTGCATTCAGTAATTTGAAACATAAATTTGGTTAAATCTGTGTCCTAATCCCTGTGGGATCGACCCCTACCTAGTAGGGTAAATCATATTGCAAGCAACCATGTACACTTTATCTTGATTGAGAAGGTGGATTTGGATGTTATCAATTTTTGCACCGTTGATAGGGATTAGGATTTTAGATATCCCTTTTTGTGTTTTGATTCACTATTGTCTTACATATTGTTTCAATTTTTTTAATATTATTTTTTGACTTAACAAACATGACATCTTGGAAATATAGAAGATTGGATGCATGCGATTCTTCTTTTGAGATTCCTTGTGCACATTATATGTCAAACCCTTCCCGAGCCCTATTATAATGGTTTTACTTTTGTATCAGATATTGATGGGAGAAATAAAGTTGAAGATGTCAAAAAATTCAAATTAATGAATTAAAGCATATGATGAGTTGCCTACTGAGGAAGGGAGCATAAATCAGAAAGTCATGAAACAATTTAGGGACAAGAGCCTCCATAGTAACTTGTCTTTGTTTCAAGAGATGAAGGAGTGAATAGTTGAATGTCATTATTCTAACCTAATAGAAGTTGATGATGTCAATGTTGATGAAGTGGTAATAGAGTCAACCGAGGACTCTAGTTTTAGTTGACTCTAGTAATGTCATGAAGAGGTAGATGTGCCTTATATTCTTAAATTTTCTAAGCCATGTAAATCAATGACACTCCTCACTTGAAATCCAAAAAGGGAATAGTGAAATATTTATTCCTTGGCTTGAACTGCTTTGTACCTCCAATACTAGATCAAAGCCAAAAACGTGAAGCAAAACTGGGTGTGCAATTCATAAGCTCAAGGTAGAGGTAAAAAGTGGTTTTGTAGTGTTCTCATTTTTGTTCATTTGTAGGAGCATGTGAATCAAGGCCATTTGAAGCATGTAAAGGGGATAAATATTGGTGGACTAAGTATGGGGTATGTCCGCATAAATAACCATGCATGGGAGAAGTCCGAGTATCCCATGAGCTAGAATTTCTTCGGTACTTGGCCTAGTAAAGAGTTTCTTCAATCTCCCTTGTTTTTTATAGAGCATATTGGGGACAATTCTTTATCATTTAGTTGAGGGTGGGATGTTATATTTAACTTATATAATCCTACTTTTTATACATTTTATTGCCCTTGTCGAGCTTGGGTTGTATATTTTGGATGATATTTATTTTACCCTTGCCGTGCTTATTTCTTTATGATTGTGATATTTTATCATTATCGAGCTTGATCTTTTAGATGCCTGCATGGATGTATATTCATGGGCTTGTTTTCATTGATTCATACGTTGAGCCCTTGATGGGTCAGTATTACACACCTATTGTCCTACTACTTGTGCAAATTGCAAACTCGCGCTTAGTACCCTCATTGAGCTTGTTTTCAATGATTCATGAGCGCATAGGTTCGAAATTTCATCTTTGTTAATAGTAGAATCAACAAACTATGAGGGTTTTCTTTATGCCATAGTTTTTTCTCAAGGACCATTTTCTTAATTTTCTTTGTTTTTGTTGTCGAACCGGTTGGCAATTTCCTCTGATAGATTGAGTGACAACTTTCTAAAGGGAAAATGTTGTGTCTTAGTATAGCGTGTCAAGTCCATATCACACTTATTTTGAGTAGCACCACCAAAATTTTTTGGCAAATGAATTGAATATGATAAAAAGGGGAAAAGAATTCAAGCATTCTCTATAACCATGATCTTGAAATTTATTTCTTGGCTCTTTCTTTACAAATGAATTGCGTGAAATTATTAATAGATTGTAAAATTTCATTTGTTTTAATTGGGTTAGAGAATGACTATTAACCTTGAGTGTTCGTGATGCCTAGTGTAGTGAGATCTTTGTGTGTTCATTTGCATGCATGTTAGTCTAGAACTTTCCCGGATTGTGATTCAAGGAAAAATCCTAGATGTTTTTGAGCTTGAAAAATGACCTTAGACCCTATTTGGATTGTCACTTTACAAAATTTCTCTTCCATTACACTAACTCCTAGTCAACCCTTTTAAGTCTTTGACCTTTTCTTTAGCAACCAGGTTACACTCTTTTGCCTTTTTGATACCTCTATATTTTGGCACCCAACCTCCCTAAATGTTTAGAAAAGAAAAATGTATGCTAAATTCCTAAGTTTGGGGGAGGTGGAGAAATAAAATCGTTGGGTGACTGATGTAGGCAAGAGCCTATGTTTGGGGTGTATGCAATGAGATCCTAAAGTGAGGTAATGAGCCTATGTTTAGGGGTATCATCTAGTGAAATCTTGTGTATTTCTCGAGTTACTAAAAAGTTTAAGAAAGAAAGAAAAAGAATTGATTAGGTGCTACCCTTCCTCTTGAATGTTAGAAAGAGCAAATAAAATGTGGTGGGATTAAAGGTTTGGAGATAAAAAGATAGACTTGAGATGTAAGAGGGGGATATAAGTGAAATAAAATCAAAATTATGAGCGGTGTGCTTGAATGTCTAATGATAGAATTTAAGGAGGTTTGAGTGATTTGTCCTAAATCTTTACCTTCCTTTTACCCTAACCTTCATATACACCAGCAAGTACTAGGTGATTCCAAGCTTTGTGACTCTATATTAGTGGCAAATTACATGAAGGGAAAGGCTATGGTTCTATGTGTGTGCATTCGCTTTCATTCAAGCTAAATATTCAATATCCAAGCTCAGTTTTTACAAGAATAATGATTCCAAGAGTTAGGAAGAAGGAATTGGAGTGAAACCCACTTCTTCTTTCTTGGAGAGAAAACTTTCTCACTACTCAAAGCTATATAAAAAACTGTTCAAAACTATCCAAAAATGTGGCTAAGTTGGGATTAAGAATTTTCCCAAAACATCACACCAAATTGGATAAAAATGCCCTTTAGGAGCTGTGTGGTGCGACATGCAGTTCACATGTCTTGATGTGCGAGGTGCACAACTCTGTTTAGTGAACCAGTGACTCAGCTAGACTTTGGAGCTCCATGCAAAGTGGGGTGCAGTTCACACCAGGCAATGTGCGCGTCGCACAGTGACTGCGCCCCTTAACAGATTCTTCAGCTTTTCTTTAGCTTTGTGTAATGGAAGGTATGGACCGCACCTTGTGTTGTGCATGTCGCATGAGGTCCGCACCCTTCAGCAAAATGTTCCTCTTGTTTGATCACTTCACACTTCAACTCCTTTTAAGCTCTTTTTGGGTCCATTTCCTTATTTTCTATCTTTGATCACAAGTGCCTGCATATACATCAATAAAGGTCATAAGAACTTCTAAATCTCATCAAAACATAAAAATAATTCATGGTTAAAGGCTCAATAAGTTGGTAGATTACCGACTTATCAAACCCACAAACTTAAACTATTGCTTGTCCTCAAGTAAGATACTCACAAGGTAAGGAATGAATTATGCTCTAGAACTCAATCAAGGCACAAAAGACTACTCTATTCTAAAAAATAAAAAAATAAAAAAATAAAAAGACACAACTACAATGCTTATCTTAATTTGGACCACCACATTATCAAGGCAATTGCTCATTTCAAAACCTTTTCAAAAGGACTTCATTTCTCATTCAAAATCAAGGGAATTCTGTCACTCAAAACAAGATTTTAAGCTTCTCAAGTTATTGGCATAGACTATCATGGTTTTCCTCGAGATTCACCACACAACTTGTCTCATTCATTCCGCTCAATTGAAATAGAGACTTCATGTTTCAATTTCACTGCATGATGTCACTCACCACAAGAGAGAATCCTACTCACAAGCATGCATTTCAGAAAACAAAGGGATTATAAGAGAACCAAGAAGACTCTCACTCTCTCAATGAAGTTCAAGTGCACACATGTCGAACCATAAGCTTGCCCTTCATATAAATCGCAACTAATGTAGCGTGGCCAAGCTCGAAATCACTAAGGACATGCGTGCTACAATGTTGTCTAGGGCTCAAGTGAGGATTTTCATTTGGTTCAAGTGGCTAAACCCTCCCTAATGATCCTTGTTATCATTTCAAACACCACTCACATTTTTGAACTTTGACTTTACCTTGTTTCTACCTCACACAACCTAAGATTTTCCCTTTTTATTTCTATCATTCAACATCCTTGTAACACCTTCATTTTGTAGTGATAAATGCTCAAATCATACTCCCCAAGTATGGAGGCATGGTGATCGTCAAGCAAAACACATTTATAAGTACCCAACAGGTGTCTGGGTCATACCCACAGACACTTGATGATAGCTATATGAAGATTTTATCAAAATGACTTCATAAGGAGAGTAAATGCTTAAAACACAAAAGTAAAATGTTGGGGGAATTGGAATTCTGTCACTACAATCGCAATTCGTAATGAAGCAAATAACTTAAGTGGGTGTACAAAATTCAGTAGGAGATTAGGGATGTGTATCCAATGGGGCTTTAATATGGGATAGGGTGTTTATCCATTTATACTTATTCTCGCTTATTGACACAAGTAGCATTGGTCATGAGTATGGTTGCTTATATCTCGACCAACAACCATATATCTGATAATCCCAGTTAGAGCATTATCGGTTAAATCAACAAGCAACCAATAACTAGCTTGGGAGAGTCACACTATCTCTAGCTTAGACCCTTAAGTCGGTTATTCCTTCGATATGAGCTATTTCTAGCCTCAAATCTAAATGGAGTCCCAAGTTCCCACTAGTAATCTCACATCCAAAACCATGAAAATTAATGTTTGCAACCACTAATTTTAGGATTAAAACTTGGTGAAACTACTAGACCCATGTCAAATAAGCCATTATAATCGAGAAACAACAACTCCCACACCCATTTGTCAAGCACCCATTATCAACACATCCTTAGACAAATGAAATTAGCCACTCATAATAAAGGAGAGAGATATACCAAATGGGTAAGTCAAATTCCTCTTCATTCAAGTGTAACTTCAAGTTCTAAGCTTAGTTTTTGTATACAAATGGTTAAACAAGATTTACAAGAGAGAATAGATTGAAACCCTCTTCTTCTTGGAGAGAAAAACATGTTCTCAAAGTAAAAAGCTTTTAAGAATATCCAGGACCGAAGAATGATATTTACAATTGTGCCTAAATTGGCCTTTCATAGTTTCTCAAAACGTCACTAAAATTCAGGATAAAATTTCCCTTGGGATAGTGTGCGGCGCAACATGCGGTTCACATGTCGTGATGTGCGCATCACACACCTTCTTTATTTGAACCAGTGACTCTGCCGACTTGGGAGACATCATGCGAAAAGGGTGCGATTCGCACCATGAGTTGTGCGTGTCGCACAATGACCGCACCCTTTGACAGATCCTTCAGGCAATCCAAAGCTTCATGCGGTGGGAGGTGCATAATGAACTATGTCTAGTGCATGTCGCACAAGCGCCGCATCTCAGGGAAGATTCTTTGTCTTTATGTGATCACTTCACACTTCACTCCTTTTAAGCTCTTTTTGGGTCCATTTCCTTGTTTTCCATCTTTGATCACAAGTACCTGCATAGACATCAATAAAGGACATACGAACCTCTAAATATATTCTAAACATAGCAATAATTTATGGATAAAGTCTCAATAAGTTGGTAGATTACTGACTTATCAAACCCCCAAAATTAAACTATTGCTTGTCCTCAAAAAAGATACTCACAAAGCAAGGAATGAATTATGCTCTAGACTCAATCAAGGCACAACAAATTGATCTATACTAAAAATTAAGAAAAATAATAAACAAAAGACTCAACTACGATGCTCATCTCAATTTGAAGCACCATAAACTCAAAGCATTTGGCCATTTCAAATTCTTTTCCAAAAGGACTTCATTTCTCATTCAAAATCAAGGGAATTTTATCATTCAAAACAAGACATTTAAGTTTCTCAAGTCATTGGCATGGACCGTGAAGGTTTGCCTCGAGATTCACCACACAACTTGTCTCATTCATTCCCCTCAATTGAGATAGAGACTTCCTGATTCAATTTGAGTGCATGATGTCATTCACCATAACAGAGAATCCCACTCACAATCTATCAATTCACAAAACAACGGGATTGTAGGACAACCAAGAAGACTCTCACTCTCTCAAGAAAGTTCAAGTGAACACACGTTGAACCATAGGCATGCCCTTCATGTAAATCGCCACTAATGTAGGGTATCCAAGCTCGAAATCACCACGGTCTTGCAAGTTACAATGTTGGCTAGGGCTAAGGTGAGGATTTTGTTTGGTTCAAGTGACTACGCCTCCCTAATGCGCTTTGTTCGGATTCAAACACCGCTCACATTTTCAAATTTCAACTTCACCTTATTTCTCCCTCACACAACCCAAGCTTCTCCTTTTCAATCATGATCATTAAAACTCCTTGTATTGCCTTTGTTTGGTAGCACCTATTCTTGCTTTTCAGTTTTGCTCATTGGATCAATTTTTGGAGCATTTTTCAACTCAAACCTAAGGTGCTACCTTGCTCTTGAAGTGCATTCCTTTTCTTCTCCTCATTTGATCACGTACACCCCCCAAACTTAGGCATTTGCCTATGTAGTCTTTTCATTTCCCCCCAAACATAGGCTTTTAACCTACTTATCACTTTCAAGCAATTAGGGAGGTTGGGTGCCAATATAGAGATTCAAAAAGGTCAAGGTGTGAAGAAGGTGCCAAAGAACAGTTATAATCTCAAAGGGGTTCACTAGAATTGTTGTCATGGGAAGTCATTTGAGTGAAGTGGATATTAAAGAGGGCCTAAGGTCATCTTCCAAGCTTGGCCAGACCTAGAATTTTTCCTTGAATCACATTAGGGGAAAGTTCTAAATGACACCCATGCACGAGAATCAAGGTAAAGCCTCACCACATAAGGCATCATGCCATAAGACTTCTTTCATTAGTCTCAAAATCAATTGGGACAAATGATTTTTGACAAGCTATTTCGAGTTCATTAACACTCGTTTGTGAGTCAATCAAGCCAAAGCAAGAGTGTTCAAGCCATGACAGGAGAATGATTTTCCTCAAAAATTCATTCCCCTTCTTCCTTTTGTTTTCAAAAATAATTTGCCAAGATATGTTTCGGTGGGCCCATTTTCAGACAAGCAACTACGGATTCAACTTAAAACTAAAACTTGGCATTTTCTCGTAAGAAGGTCGCCTCACAATCTATCATAGGGAAACACCAACCCATGGTATTAAGAAAACCCTCAGAGTTTATTGCTAAACTACTATTAACAAGGTGATATCCAAATTGCGCGCTCATGATTCATTAAGAACAAGCCTCGGCGTAGGCCTTTAGCACATTTTCAAAGCACGGGTAGTAAGACAATGGGGCATGTTAGACTAATCTGGCAACACAATCTCAACAACCAAAAATCAAGTTCGGCGAGGGCGCAATAATAAGCTCAAAATTAAATTAACATAATCGAAAGTCCCGGCAAGGGCAATAAGCATCACAATCATCCAAAATATGCCCGACAAGGGCCAAATCAAATCTAGCAGGAATGTCAACAAGGCCCGGCAAGGACACTAAAAACAATATCTCAAGCCCAATCATGGGCATCAACCAAAAGCAAGTAAAACCACCCCCTCCCCGTAAAAAAAGCATTGCTCTAACTGCTAATAGCTGAAGGGAAAGCAGGGTGAACTCCCTGGAGGACTATGCCTCATTATCATCATCATCATTAGTTGTTCCTTCATCATCTGAGATCCTTTCACTTGGGCCAGCACCGCCCTTTCGGGAGTGCATAGAAAGTGTCGAGTCACGAAAGGCTTTCTGTAACTTAGGGTCCTCATCATCAATATGGTGCAGCAAATCCTCTTCATATGCATAAGCTGCAAACATGTTATCCAAGGTCCCGGGAATGGAGTGAGGTGGAGGCAATATCTTCTTCTACCACTGGAGCTTTACCTTTGGCATTGCCAATATCTTCCCGCAATGTTGTGATCGTCTTTTCAATGCAATCTACCCTCTTGCACAGTGTGTTCAATCTATCCACTTTCCCTTGCACTGCATTCTTGACAACTCTATTTATCATACCTGATAATTTAGTAGCTAGGTTAGCAAGCTACAGCTCATGGCTATGAGTTTTGTCCACCATGTCTTGAAGGCCACTTTTGGTCATCGAGGGAGCCAGGTCATGTGTATGTGCCTCAGAAATAATTCAGGAGCGAGATGAAGCATCTACTCCAGTATCAAGCTCATCACTGTCAACTTCCCCCAATTCTTAGTCCTTCGCCTCTTAAACCTGGGGGCCTCCCTGTCTGTTTTCTTGTCAAGGTTGATAGCCCCAGTAGCATGAGTGAACTTATCACAATTGCGTGTGGGGACATCAACCTTAGCACAAAGCTTAGTAATGAGCATCGGGAAGGGGAGAGAATCACTTTCTCGATGAGATTTTCTCCTTATCACCATAGCTGCTATCTCTCTAAAGTAATAGGCTCCCCCGTCATAATAGCCGCAATCAAAATGGCCCCGTCTTGAGTTATCTTCTTATCATTTTGGGATGGCAAGAAATGATTGCGAACAAGATCATACCAAAGATGAGCTTCGAAGATCAAGGAATTTCTTAGAATGTCTCCCCAAATAGTAGACCAATAGGGACACCTTGAGCAATGATATGGGTTATTTCACGATACAGCTTTTGCTCCCCAGCCAACCTTGCTAAGAGTGCTAGGGCAGGTGCAATTGGGTGACACCAATAGATGACATTAATAGTAGCGGGGGTGACAGAAACCTTCTTACCTCGAATGATAACTGAATCCAAGTTAGGGAACTTCTCCTTGTTCCCTTTGTGGCCCTTGGAATCCTGTGTGGCTTGATAGGCTACAATGAATTCTCAAACTATACCCAATAATACCCACCAGGCACATCTTGGAATGACTTTCACTCTAGGTCGGCAAATTGATGGTGCAAGTTGGGCAACTCGTCCCAACTTCTCCCATGTTAAAACTCTGCTCCACATTGAAGGTTCAATTCTTGTCCCACTTATAACAGGCTTTCATGACTTCCACCCCGAATCGAAGCCTTGCTTCTTCTGCTGCAGACATTTTCCTTGGTTGGCCTCCCGTGTTTTTCCTGTTAGAAGACATGTTCTGCATACATAGATTGTGAGCCAAAAGCAAAACAAAACCTAAAAAGAAGTTAGCAACTACAAAGGATGGAATGCAACAGACTAGGAAAGCAAAGTAGGTGACTGATGGCTTGTGCAAACCACATTCTAAATGCACCAGAAGGAGTGCACGTCGCATGTGCTATCGCACAAGCTAACAGAATCCTACAGGGATTTTTCCATCGAGGTGCGAAGCTGGTGCAGAACACACCATCCAAAGTGTGCGTCATACCATACATCGCCCCTTGAAGCAATGACTGGCTTTCTCTTTCCAACATGGTGTGATATCGTGTGCGACCCGCACATCAAGATCTATGCATCACTTGCAAAACGCACAAAGGCACAATTGGAATTTTGGGTTCCTTGTATTCTTGTGAATTACACATGTGATCTGTAGAGAAAGATGTGCTTAGGCACTTGGCACCACACAACAAACCAATCAACATTAAATAAGGGAGGCAAGGGATATACATAACTTCCAGGTACTCAGACTTCCCCGGATTTCCATTAACAACAACAAAAAGCAAGCAAAGAACTTAACGACTTCCCTTATGATGGATGTTACCCCATCTATCATTGGGAATATCAAGCCCTTACTTGCAATAATAGGCACCAACAAATTTTAGCAACAATTAACCTCCCCGCATAAGATAATACACCCAAAGAATGATGGTTTGCATTAGCAAAAATTCATCCTCAATAACCAATTTTCAACTGAATCTCATGACTAACGATGGTTTACCCTTAAGAACGATGTCCCCCAATCTAGCATCAGGCCAAACCATTCATCAATCACAAGTGGGTTACTGAGACTTCACGCCAAACACATATTTCAAGGCCAAAATTCACTACCAATCAACATCAATTAACAAAATTCAAGGTCTACCAAGTTTACAATAAGCAAAATTATCAATACAACTAAAAATTGGGGACCCATAATTTTTGAATCTTATCCAAAATCAACATGACAATTCTACTAAGCATGCTTCACAATATGAGTTCCCAACCTTCATAAAAACCATTAATTAACATCGGGAAACTTACCACAAGTGAAGATTAGATGGAGAGGAGTGAAAATTAAAGCTTTTTGTAGTGCAATAATAGTGACCCACTTGGCTTGCCCAGAGAGACAAACGATAGTGACAGTGGCGGAGAGGTAGAGATGGTTGGGTGAGAGGAGGAGAAGATTTTGGGAAAGTTTGAGGGATTTAGAGAGAATTTTGAGAGAGAAATTGAGAAGTTGGAGAGAAAATATTGTGAAGGTGGTAAAGGAGGTAGTTTTAGATGAAAATAAAGAAGAAAAGTTGGCTGGGTCACCTCCAGGTCGGGTCAATAAATGAGTTAGGTCAATTAAAATTCAATTTTACCTGTTTTGCGGTGCGACATGCAATTCGCACCAGCCTTGGTGTGCACCGCATGGCATTTCACACATCACCCTTTTTCTCCCCTAAGTTTGCCCATGATTCTGGTTTTCCATGCGATGGAGGTGCGACGCGCACTTGGCTGCGTGGGGACCGCATAGCCTAGCGCATGACACCTCCAATTTTTCAACTTCTTCCAAGCACTCTATTTTGGCATGCGCTGAGCTGTGCGACACACATAATTGCTTGTGCAATCCGTACAGTCCTCTCTGCAGCCAATGTTTTCACTTGTCCATGTTTCTACTCCATGCATTCCCTACAAATACACCAAAAACAACAAAAGATAACCAAAAACAAAGTAAGAAAACTTGGGTTTCCTTCCAAGAAGCGCTTGATTTAACATCGCGGCTCGATGAAGGTACCTCAAACTAGTCATTGTTGGACATTATGCCAATGCAATTAGTGTGGCTCCACCCTAATAAAGGGAATTCCTCCTCTAACAATCTTAACACATCAGCATGTTACCAATTTGGCATCTCTTTAATCCTGGGAGTCTTTACCATTTCACATACTTCGAGGATACCATAAAGCTTGATCTCAAACTCTATCACCAATATCACCCTCAAGTTATCCGACGGTCTTGTGGTTTGGCACACATTGAATGTCACAACTTCATCCCTCACTTAGAATTTAAGATCACCGAGTTCAAAATCAATAAGAGCTCTCCCTGTGGCTAATAGTGGTCGCCCTAAGTTGATGGGCACCACAACATCAACCTCACAATATAAGATCACAAAGTCTGTTGGGAGGATGAACTTGTCCACCTTTACTAATACGTCAACGAGAATTCCTGCCGGGCGTTTAATGGACTGATCCGCTATGAGAAAGTGCATAGAAGAAGGCTTGGGTGTACCCAATCCCAGCTTTTTTAAAATCGCCAGGGGCATCAAATTGATGCTTGCCCTTAGATCACATAACTCTTTTTGGAAAACAAATAGCCCAATGGCGCACGGTATGGTGAATTCACTCGGATCATCATGCTTTGTGGTGACATTTCTTGTCATCACAACACTACATCTGTGCGAAATCTCGATAGTGCCCACATCAATGATCTTCTTTTTCTTAAGGAGCTCCTTCATAAACTTAGCATACCCCAACATTTGTGTCAAGGCTTAAACCAAAGGTATGTTTATAGATAGCTTGCTAAACATGTCAACTAACTTGCTGAATTTTTTATCTTCCTTCTTATTGTTTAGCCTTTGAGGGTACGGAGGAGGTCCCTTGGGTAGTGTGGCCGGCACACTTGTAAAAAGAGAAGGATCCTCCTCAACATCAATGGTATCTTAGGACGGAGATTCAGCCTCCTCCCTTTCTTTATCAACTTCAACACTACCCGGGGTATTGGGTGCACCAAGCTTCGCCCCAACTTCCGGTTCTCTATCCTCAGTAACGATCTCTTTTATTTTAGGCTCTACAACAACTTCAACAACGGTTTTCATTACCGTAACAACTGGCTCCTCAACAGGCTTTTTTATCACACCACTTCTTCTTCCAATCTTAGTGACAATCTCCATGACATGGGCATCATTTATTCATATTTGTGGTGGTGTTACTAGGTAGTGTCCCTTTCAATCTTGAGTTCATTTGCATGGAGAGATGATCCATTTGGGCCTCAAGATGTTTGATTGAGGTCAAATGAGAGTTTACGATTTTGTGAAGTGTTAAGACTTTGCTTTTAAGCTTACTAACCCCAGTGTTGGTAGAATTAACTTTCTTCAAAACCAAGGACAACATGCCTTTTATCTTCGAATTACAGGATTGCTATTGGAAGGCTGGTATAGGGAGTCCGACTTGGTTGGAGCCACATAAGGATTTGGGCTCCGGTGATTGAATCTATCAACCTCTCGATCACAATCTTTGCAATTGCCATCCTTATCCTTGTCTTTGTTCCAACCTTGATTCTCATCCCTTAGACAATAGTACCCGGGATGAGAACCCGCTGTTATATAGCAAACTTTACCATCCACGATGGTCATAAGCTCATCGTTATTGGCCCTTATCTCCGAGGTACTCACATCATTCAAAGTTTTAGCACCCATTATATGCTTTGCTAAGAGATCAATTTGGGTTATCATTTTAGCCATGGTCTCATCTTGAATTTCACCTATTTTTCTCATTTCATTTCTTAAGATGGATGAGGCCGCTCCCGAAGTTGGCATATCCACTTCTCTTGTATACCAAGCTTGGTTGGTCTTGGTCATCCTCTCTAAAAAAGCCAAGGCAATGGGAAATTGCAAGTCCATAAAGGTGCCACCTCCAAGGTCATTAGCCATAGCCTTATTCATTAAGTTCAATGACCGGTAGAAGCTTTAAATCAATATGTTGTACGATAACTCATGATTCGAACATAAGAGAAGCTTCTTTTTGAACCTTAACCAAACTTCATGTATAAGCTCATCCGGGAATTGCCTAAAATTGGTAATCTCATCTCGTAGCTGCATAATGCGAGATGGGGGAAAGAATTTTGAAGTGAATGCCTCAACCAACTCAGCCCAAGAAGTTATATACTCGTCCGACAATTCTTCCAACCACGTTGTGGCTTCCCCCGCCAAAGAAAAGGGAAATAGGCGCAATCAGATGGATTCTTGGGAGATGTTTTGAAAAATGTATGGTTGGCAAATCTCCACAAAATTCTGAATATGGCAGTTGGCATCTTCATATGCAGCTCCACGAAATATGCCCTTCATTTGGATTAAGTGGAGCATGGTGCTGTCACGTGAAAGACAACATTTCCCACCATGGGGGGTAGGCGGATTGCACCCATACCCCTTAGCATTACAGGCTCAGTAGCGTTGGCATCCATGAAGCTGCCAACACTTTCGTTGTCATCGGCTTCGCTCATATGCTAGCCTGCTTAATCACAACACAAACAACAAACAAAAGTAAAAGAAACAAGTACTCTCGAAGTGACTTCAAATCAACAATCAAAAATAGCTATCAACTTAAGTCCTTGGCAACGGCACTATTTTTGACAACTTAAGCCTCACCACACAAGGCATCATGCCACAAGACTTCTTTCATTAGTCTCAAGATCAATTTGGACAAATGAATTTTGACAATCTATTCCGAGTTTATTACACACTCATTTGTGAATCGATCAAGCCAAAACTAGAGTGTGCAATTCATGAAAAGAGAATGCTTTCCTCAAAATTTCATTTTCCCTCTTTCCTTTCCTTTTCAAAAATGTCTTGCCAAGAGTATTTTTTTTTCAGTGGTTCCATTTCGAGACAAGCACACTACGGACTCTAATTAAACTAAAACTTGGCATTTTTCCTTAAGAAAGTCTCCTCTCAATCTATCATAGGGAAACGCCAACCTAGTTCGACACAAAAACAAAATAAAATAAAATGAAAAATAAAGAAAATATTTTGCTCCTTGGGAAAGAATCATTGTATTAAGAAAACCCTCGGAGTTTATTACTAAACTACTATTAACAAGGTGATAACCATATTTGCGTGCTTATGAGTCATTTGAGAAACAAGACTAGGCATGGGCCCTTAGTGCATTTTCAAGGCACGGGTAGCAAGATAATGGAATCGTGTAAGACTATCCCGGCACACAATTAAGAATTAAAAAATAAAACCCAGTGAGGGCATAATGAAGCTTAAAAACATAATAAAAAGGCCCGGCAAGGTAAAAATCATCACAATCATCCAACATGCCCGACAAGGGCCAAATCAAATCTAGCAAGGGAACTAAAAATGTCAACAAAACCCATCAAGGACGATAAAATATCTCAAGCCCAACACGGGCACCAAAATTAAATAACACCACCCCCCCTCTAATAAAAATAAGCATTTCCCTAAATGCTTTAAGATCAAATATGGAGAGAGAGGGTGCAACTCCCTGGAGGACTATGCCTCATAATCATCAACTGTTGCTTCATCATCGACGGCATATCTAATAGGACCTGCACCACATTTTCAGGAGTGTGTTGTCACTGTGGAGTCCCTGAGATCCTGATGGAACACTGGGTTCTCATCATCATCTAGCTCTGCATACTCAGCACTAGGAAGCTCAGCCTCATCCTCTTCATAAGATGCAAACAAATCATCCATAGGGCCACAAATGGAACGGGGCGCAGGTAAGGTGCTCAAGTCTACCTCCTCAATTGGATGCTTTCCTTTGACTTTGTTAACATCCTTCCTGCGTGTTCTGATGGCCCCTTCAATGACATCCACCCTTTTTCAAAGCATAGAAATTCTCTCCACAACTTCTTTGATATCCTTGTTTATAGCCTTATCAATCAACCCTGGCAGATCTTTCACTAAATCTATCAATTGCCTCTCATGGTTGTATATTTTATCAACCATATCTTTGAGGCCACTTTTGGTCAAAGTGGGTGCGAGGTCATGTGCATGTGCCTCTGATGTATCTTGAGAAGGAGATGAAGCAGTTGCTTTGGCATCTAACTCATCACTCTCAACATCCACCGATGCCTCTACCGTGCACCTTTTGAATCTAGGGGCATCCCTGTCAGTCTTCTTATAAAGATTTATAACCCCAAAAACATAGGTGACCTTATCGCAGATGACGTATGGGATGTTGGGCTTGCCACACATCTTGCTAATCAACACTGGGAAAGGGAATGAGTCATTACCCCTGCGTGCTTTCCTCGAAATCACCATGGCTGTAATTTTCCTAAAATTCACATGCACCCCTGTTATAATGGCAGCAACTAGAATGGCTCCCTCTTGAGTTATATTCTGTTCATTTTGAGAGGGTAGGAATTGAATATAGATGAGATCATACCACAGACGGTCTTCAAAGTATAGAGTTCTTCCCAGAATATAACCTCCCACAGTAGCCCAGATAGGAGTAGAAGGAGTAAAGATAGGAGCAGTCTCATGATGAGGCTTTACTTCGGCTGTCAACTTGGCCATGAGAGAAGGTGCAGGTTCGATTAGGTGTCCCCAATAGATGGCATTGGTGGCAGCAAGGGTGATGCAAATTCTCTTTCCCTTCACTATAACTGAATCGAAATTGGGGAATTTATTCGCAGCCCCTTTACATCCCTTAGAATTCTACTTAGCTTGATAGGCCATAAAGAACTCCCGCATGACTTCCTAATAGTAACCCCCGGGTATATTTTGAAAAAGGTGCCACTCTCGTTCTGCAAAGTGACGGTGCATGTGGGGTAGCTCATCCCCAACCTCCCCCAAGTTAAGACTCTGCACTTCATTAAATGTCCTATTCTTATCCCGCTTATAAAAGGCCCTCATTCTTTCCACCCCAAAGCGGATCCTTGCCTCTTTTGTGGCTGATAGTTTTCTTGGTTGGCTACCTATGTTACCCCCCCCTGCTAGAAGACATGTTCTGCACATGGAGATTATGAGTCCAATAACAAAAGAAAAATATTTTTATGCTTTTAACATATGTGAAATAAAAATATTAAAAAGAAGTTAAAAACTAAAAAGGATAGAATGCACGGAAGTAGAAAAACAAAGTAGGTGAATGATGGCTCATACGGACCATGTGCGGACAATACCAGATGGAGTGCGCATCGCACATGACTTTGCATGAGCTAACCGAAACCTTTAGTGATTTCTACAGTTGAGGTGCGAAGTTTGTGTGGACCGCACCAAATAAAGTGCGCATCACACCATACTTTTACCTTTAAAATAGTGAATTAGTAGCATCTCTTAATAGGATGCGGTGCCTTGTGCGTTTTGCACGTTAATATCTATGTGTCAAATGCGAAATGCATAAGGAAATAATTTGGAATTTTAGGTTCCTTGTGTTCTTGTGAGTTACGCATGTGATTCGTAGAGCAAGACTTGCTTTATACATTTGGCACCACGCAATAAACCAACAGTTAAACAAAGGGGCAAAATACACATGACCACCAAATCATTCGGGTACTCAGACTTCCCCAGAGTTCATTATCATCAAACAAAACAAAAGAAGAACTCAATGACTCCCCTTAATAAGGACATTACCCCATCTATCATCGGGAACATCAAGCCTTCAATTGTAATAATTAGGCACAAAATTATAACAACAATTTCTACCTCTCTACGCAAGATCATACACCCAACAAAATATTCAACAAAGAACATGGGTATACAAATAGTAGCAATTTTCAGCCCCAATCATCAATTTCAACAAAACCTCATGAAAAATAATGATTTTCCCTTAAGAATGACGTCACCCAATCTATCATAGGGCAAAATAACACATCAATCACAAATGGGTTACTCAGACTTCACCCCAAACACAAATTTTCAAGGCTAAACACTACTACAATCATCATGCATAATAAAAATATCGAGTTCTACCATGTTGATCCTAAGAAAAATCCACAATCCAATTCAAAATTGGGAAACCAAAAATTTCGGATCTCACCCAAAATAAACATGGCAATTCTAATAAGCATTCTTCATAATATGAATTCCCAATTGACATAAAAACATGTATTTAATTTCGGGGAACTTACCATAAGTGAAGATTAAGCGAAGAGAAGCAAAAATCGAAGCTCTTGAAGGTTCAACAATGGAGACCCAATAACCTTACCCGGAGAACCAACGATGGCTGCACTAGTGGAGAGCAATTGGAGTATGGGTGAGAGGAGGAGAAGAGTTTGGGATAGTTGAGGGATTTGTGGGAGGTTTTTGGAG
Source organism: Jaltomata sinuosa (assembly GCA_003996215.1). Taxonomy (NCBI): domain Eukaryota; kingdom Viridiplantae; phylum Streptophyta; class Magnoliopsida; order Solanales; family Solanaceae; genus Jaltomata; species Jaltomata sinuosa. The sequence goes on from QJPP01000418.1 coordinate 22,538, forward strand.
AGAATTGGAAGACTTGAAGAAAAATATGGGAGAAAAAAAGGTAAAGGTAGTGTTTTAAAAGAGAAAAGAAAAAGAAAATTTAGTCGGGTCCGTCTCCAGGTCAGGTCAGTCAATGGGTTAGGTCAATTAAAACTTGAAATTTACCTTGGTGCACCACGACATGCAATTCGCACAAGACCTTGTGTTATGTGCACAAGCCCTTGTGTGGAACGCATGTCATTTCGTACCTCACCGTTTCATTCCCCAAACCTAGCCAGCTTTCTATTATGTGGTGCTGAGGAGGTGCGATGCGCACTTGGGCATGGGCGAACCACACGGCACACCGCACGTCTCCTCTGCTTTGCAATTTTTTCCCAGGTTTCTATTTTAAAGTGAGTTTGGTCGTGCGATGCGCACAATGGCTTGTGTGAATCGCACAGTCCTCCGCACATCTCTTTTTTGCCCTATTTTTCCACCTGTTCATTCCTCTGCTCCTTGCATTCCTAAAACAAAACAAAAACAACAAAAGAACCAAAAACAAAGTACAAACACTTGTGTTTCCTCCCTAGAAGCATTTGATTTAACGTCGTGGCTCGATGAAGGTAACTCAACCATAGTCTATGTCAGATAGCAAACATATCCAATTGGTGTGGCCCCACCCCAAGAAAGGGTATTGCTCCTTCAACATTCTCAAAACATCATCATGTTGGCTTCTTGGTAACTCTTCAAACTTAGGCGTCTTTCCAATTTCAAACTCCTCAAAGGCATAATCAAGCTTGCCCTTAATATCGATCACCTAGACTACCCTCAATTCATCCAGAGGCTTTGTGGGTTGGCAAATGTTGAATGTCACCACTTCACTTCGAACTCGAAATTTAAGTTAACAAAGTTCATCATCCATAAATACTCTCCCCGTGGCTAATAATGGTTGCCCCAAGATTATTGGCACCTCAATATCTACTTCGCAATCTAAGATCACGAAGTCCGCCGGGAGAATGAACTTGTCGACCTTCACCAATACGTCATAGAGGATCCCTACCGGGTGCTTAATGGATAGGTCAGCCATGAGTAGACGCATAGATATAGGTTGGGTGTACCCAATCATAACTTCTTGAACATCACTAGGGGCATCTTGTTTATGTTTGCCCCTAAATCACACAAGGCCTTACGGAACACAAACAACCCAATTGTACACGGTATGGTGAATGCACCTAGGTCATCCTTTTTTGTGGCAATTGTCACGCCCCGAGGTTACCCCCTAGATGTAACACAGTACTTGGGACCACAAGTTCCCCAAGCTAACCCTTGGTCATAGCATTCTCAAGCATAACCAAAAGGTAAGCGGAAACATAATAGATAAATCTGGAATCATATACATAGGTAATCAAGTCAATTGGAAACATAAAATTCAAAAAGAGACTCGAACACTGTCTATGTCTGAAAAACCTCCACATGACATAAGGAGTTGTTAGGATAAGACCCTACCTAACTCAAAGTGCGGAAAAAATATAATAGGTAACACTAACTAAGAACATCACTAGTCCTCGATCTAAGAGGACTCACCAACAGCTGACAGAAAGTGGCCTGGATGCTCTAGCCACGGGTCTGAGAAGGAACACCTGAATCTGCATCATCAAGGGATGCAGCGCAAGATATGCGTCAGTACTATAGGATGTACCGAGTATGTGGGATATGCATAGGTCATGATAAAAATATACTTGAAAGCCTGTTTAAAACTGAGATCATGCATAATTTGTGATAAAACATGCTTAAATCATCCTTGAAGATGAAATCATGTGGTAATAGTAAAATTTGTAATGTAATGACTCAATGTAATATCATAAGCTAAAAACATAATCATAAGTAGTAAGTTTGAAATCTGAAAGCAAAGAGTCAATACATTTTTAAAGCATAAATTGTTTCTGTGGGAGGTTCTCTAACCGATATAGACCATGTGAGCTACATGGAATCTGATGTATCCACCCCATGGAAAGGACTCAATATACCTTGCCAGGGTATAAAGGCATTACTGTGGCGTGATCACTAAAATATGCCCAATAGAAGGGACGTAAGACCTATGGAGGCACGTAGTTCTGGGACCTTTTGGGTACTCTCACCCTGTCCAACTCGGTGCTAATACTACTCCTAAAACATATATATAGCTCATATAATACTGGGCATATCTGATGCCAAATTTGTTTGAAAAGCATAAGGGTATATATGATACCATTCAATTCACTTAGCTTAGGTAGACATGTCTATATGCCAAACCTTTCATAAAACATAGGGACATATCTGATGCCCAAAACATTCATAAAACATAGGGACATATCTGATGTCCAAAACTTTCATAAAACATAGGGGCATATCTGATGTCCAAAACTGTTGGAAAAGCATAAGTATATATTTGATGTCATACAATTCACAAGTCATGAATCTTAAAGCTTTGCAAGACCATAATTAAAAATATACTTTTCTTGCTAAATTCATACTTAAAGAATTAGTCATGCAATTTCATAAATACATAGAGGTCATGATATCTAATCATGCCAACTTTCTCTTGAAAACATGTAAATTCTTAGTTTCATGCTAGAAATCAACATTCATGCTTAACATATGAGCTTTTGAGAACACTTACAAAACATCAATTAAAGCATGGGTAATATATGAGAAATCATGAATTGAAGCTTTAAAACAAAACCCATAACTTTTTTCCCAATTTGGGTAAGAACCCAAATTTCATAAATTGGACAAGGATTTGCCTTAAAATCATGAATAAGAAACCACTCATAAAAACTCATGCAAAATCATGCAATTTAGAGTTAGAATCCATAGAAGAATCATGAGGAAACAATTTTAGAAGGACCCATTAGGATTGAGTAAGAACCCTAGTTTAGAAATCCATAAGTTCAATTTAGAAGATTGGGGTTTTGGGCATAAGGGTGAAGGAATCCCTGATTGAATACCCACATACCTTGGTTGGAGCTAACCCACTTGAATTGAAAAGACTTAGGAGACTTGAAGTGAATACCTTGCTATGGAGCTTGAAATCCTAACTTGAAGCTTGAGAGGATGAAACTCCTTTTTCTTCTTTTGGAACTTGATTGAGAGAATGGAAGAGAACCTAGGCTAAGTGGGAATAAAACCCCTTCTAATTTGCCCAAAATAACTTAACTTAGGAGTTAAAAGAGTGGGAAATTACCAAAATACCCCTGGTAAAAGCATTTAAAAACTTTAGAAAATTTCATCAAAGGCTTCCACGGACACAAATCATGGCTCGTGGAATGAATCATAGTCTGTGGAATGGAAGTCGTGGTTCCAAGGGACTTTTTAGGGCTCTGGACTGATTTCCACGAGTTGGTTTCACGAACCGTGGAAAAATTCCATGACCCGTGGAACCTTCTTGTGATTTCCAGGAAAAAACTGATTTCCACGATTTGGTTTCATAACTCGTGGAAACTTCCATGATTCATGGAAACTTCCATGATTCATGGAACCTTCTCGTGGTTGTTGTCTGTCATTTTGAAAGACAGACACCCAGTAGTAAAATACTGATATCTTTTTACTTCGGACCCATATTAAGGAACAGTCGGTGAAATTGGAAACAAGATTCAAAGACCTTTAATTTGGTGGGTACTAGGCCACCTAAAACTTTATATAATAGGAGTTATGATCGTTTAAAGTTGACCCTTATAAAATCTAACACTAAAACTCAATCGGTAAGGAAGCTTTCAACTCAACTTTGAGCTAGAGGTTCTTTATGACCCTAATTCATATCTAATACACCTTTAAAACTTCATAATAAGTCTTAATACTTAGATACATAGAAAATTTATCTAGTTCGGGTCTAACAACAAATTTGGCTTTGAATTTTTGGGGTGTTACAGCAACATTGCTTGTCATCACAGAGCTACAACAGTGTGATATCTCAATGGTTCCCACATTAATAATCTTCTTCTTCTTGAGCAACTCTTTCATAAATTTAGCATACCCCAACATTTGTGTTAAGGCTTCAACCAATGGAATATTTATCGAAAGCTTGCTGAACATGTCAACAAACATATTGAATTTGTGCTCTTCCTTCTTCTTATTTAGCCTTTGAGGGTATGAAGTAGGTCTCTTGGGTAGTGTGGTCAGCACCCTTGGCACAATTGGAGGGTACTCTTCAATTTCAACAGCCACATGGGGAGGAGATTCAGCCTCTTCCCTCTTATCATCAACATCAACATTCACCGGGGCATTGGGTGCACCAAGCTTCACCCCAACCTCCGATTCCACAACATCTTTGTCACACACAGCCTCTTCTTCATTATCACACAGCTCCACAATGGCTTCAACAATAGGCTTCTTTTCTATAAAAACTGTCTCCACAATGGGCTCTCTCACTACACCATTTTTTCTTCCACTTCTAGTAATAATGGCCATGACATGAGCATCATTTTTAAGATTGGCCGTAGTGTCACTAGGAAGTGTTCCCTTCATCCTTGGGTTCATTTGAGTGGATAGATGATTCTTTGGGCCTCAAGATGCTTGATTGAGGCCGAATGAGAGCTCACGGTTTGATGAAGTATTGAAACTTTGCTTTTAAGCTCACTAACACCGGTATTTGTATTTTCTACCTTCTTCAACACCAAGGACAATATGTCCTCAATCTTTGAGTGCCCGAGATTGTTTGTGGCAGGTTGATATAAAGAATATGACTTATTTGGAGGTATGTAAGGATTGGAGCTCCGGTGATTGTATCTATCACCCTCTTTGTCATGGTCCCTCCAATTTCCATCTCGTTCCTTGTGTGTATTCCAACCTCAATTCTCATCCCTCGGGTGATAATACCCGGGATGAGAACCCGCCGACAAGTAGAAAAGTTTACCATCCAGGATGGTCATAAGCTCGTCATCACTAGCCTTGATCTCTGGTGTACTCACGTCATTCACTGTCTTAGCACCACCAGCCCCCATCATATACTTGGCTAGCAAGTCTATTTGCATCATCATTTTTTCCATGGTCCCATCCCTCTCTTCATCCTTTCTCCGCATCTCATTTGTTAAGATGGATGTGGTAACTCTCAAGGTAGGAATGTCAGCCTCCCTTGTGTTCCAAGCTTGGTAAGTCTTGGCCATTCTCTCTAGAAAGGCCGAGGCAAGAAGAAATTATAGATCCATGGAGGTACCACCTCTAAGTCGCCACAGACAAGCTCTAACAGTAAAAGAAAGGTGAAAATATGTGAATGACCGAAAGGGTCATTACATATATTCACAATATAGGCACTTTATCGAAATACACTATGGACAGAACATGTTTCCTAACTACATAATACCCTTAAAACTTAGCAATCAGGACAAATTTAGCTCACATTAGATAAGAATGAATGTCCTAATCCATGAAATACATGAACTATAGAATATCATGAATCAACTAGATATGTGAGGTGAATAAATGCACAACCAAACATGTAATATAACCTTAATTAAGCTAAAATTTTACTCAAACAACAACGAATTAAGAGCAGCAAAATACCCAGAGGTCAAAGAATTTTACCTTTTTCTGGGCAGCAACCTGGGAATGATGAGTTGAGTTCATGGGATTGTTTTGACTTTTCGATGAACTAAAAGCTTCTCTGATCTCAACGGTAAGAGGAAAAGACCATCCAGAATACCGTGAGATTACAAAGAAGAATTTTGTAGAAAAACGTTCGCTTAAACCATAATTTTCCTTCTAATTTCTTCATAAAGTTTCTTCGACCTCAACCTCCAAAACATGTCCATATTCAAAACTCAACCCCTTTCATAGTGGGGGGGAGGGGGAAAGGGTATTTATAGGGAAATTCACGAGTACAAAAAGGGGTGAAATCCAACACGAATTTTGGGATAGGGTTATAGGGATTTTGAAATTTGAATCAAAATTCTTCATGGCCAAGTAATCATTAGACACATAACATATGAATTGAGAATCAAGCACCAGATTTGATAGGGTAATGATGTCGGAGAAAATGAGGTGGAGGTTCCAGAATCTTCTAGAACCTTCTGGGTCTACTAGCTGAAGGATTTGACGGAGACGGGGGGACTGTTAACAGAGGATAAGAAATTTTTCAAAGATTTGAGGCATCATTTGGTGTTGGTGTTGTTCGTGGTTTTGGTAGTGTTGAAATCGTTATTGTTCTGGGTTTGAAGTTCTTCATTTGAAGAAAAGGAGAAAAGGTGAGAGAAAATGTAATAGCAAAAAAAGGGTGCGTGAATACTTTTGGTGCGTTCTTTTAAGTATGTGAGGGTGGATGTGAGTCTTGGGGGAGAAATATATGTAAGTGTATGTATGTATTATGCTGATGGGGAGTATTAGTAGAGTTTGGGCCAGGTTTCTAGGGTAAATTTGTGGGCTGGTCATTGAGGGAATAAAAGGGAATTAAGGATTTGGCCACATTTATTTGCAAATTTAGCCGAATATTATTAAAATGATATCCAAATGATTTAAAATATGGCCAAATAAATTATATTAAAGAATTTAGGCCGAGATTGTAATCAATTAAACTCTTAATTAATTAAACGATCTTCTAGTCTTAAAAACTAAGAATAATTATATGGGCGGCCCATTGGGGAAAGGGAGTCAGAGGGGAAACTCAACTGGACCACTCTGATGCTGGCTTTGACGGGATATTGCATCCACGACGCCCTTCGTGGCTGCTCGTCAGCTAGAAGGGGCAAATCAATAGCTACTATTTGTCTCCCACGGTGCTCCCATGGGCCGTTAAGACTCTGATGCCCGTGCCGGCTGCCCGTCAGGACCAACAGTTACAAAGAAGGTCTTGGGTTCTGAGTTTGTTTACCGGTTTAAATTTTAGAGTGTTATAATATCTCTCTCTTGGGAACATTCTTCCTCGAATGAAGACTAAGCAAGGGAAACTTGGGAAGAAAACAGCCCAAACAAGCAACAAAACATGAAAACTGAAGGACAAACATGAAAACTCAGCTTGTAACCTTAAAACATAACTGAACTATGTTCGAAAAACATGAATGCATGCAAGGATCATGAGAGAAACTGATGGAGTAGAACCGGAGGAACATACTAAGGAGAAAACTACTACCTTAGACTATAACTGGATCAGAAGGAAAGAGATGAGGGTACTTGGCTTTCATGGATGCTTCTGCTTCCCAAGTAGCTCTCTCAACTAGTTGATTTCTCCAAAGGACCTTCACCAAACCGACTTCTTTGTTTCTCAACCTCTAAATCTAATGATCAATAATCTCTACGGGAACTTCCTCATAAGTAAGGCTATCCTTCACACCCACATCTTCCAAATAAAAATTCAAGGTTGGATCACCAACACAGTTCTTCAATAAAGAAATATGGAAAATCGGATGAACCGCTTCTAGATCTAATGGAAAATCTAATTCATAAGCAACACCAACAAGTATCCTCAGAATCGGATAAGGATCAAAACAGCGGGGACTAATCTTCTTATTCTTACCAAATCTCATCATACCCTTCATGGGTAAAACTATCAGAAATACCCAATCATCAACCTCAAACTCCAACTCTCTTCTCCTCACATCTGCATATGATTTCTACCGACTCTGAGTGGTCTTTAACCTCTCCATGATAATTTGAACCTTCTCTATAGTCTCGTGAACTGAATCTAGACCAATCAAGGTTTCCTCACCTACCTCAAACTAACCGATAGGAGATCTACACCTCCGCCCATAAAGTGCCTCATTAGGAGCCGTCTAGATGCTAGAATGGAAGTTGTTGTTGTAGGAAACCTCGATAAGAGGTAAGTGATCATCCCAATTACCTTTGAAATCAATCACACAAGCTCTCAACATATCCTCCAAAGTCTGAATAGTACACTCTGTCTGGCCATCCATATGTGGGTGAAACGTTATGCTAAGCTTAACTTGAGTACCAAGACCCTTCTGAAATGATATCCAAAACGGAGATGTAAATTGAGTACCCCTGTCTGAAATGATAGACAATGGAACACGATGCAATCTGACAATCTCCCGAATGTAGAGCTTGGCATAATAATCTGCTGAATCCGTAGTCTTAAAAGCTAAAAAGTGGGTTGATTTAGTCATCCTATCGACAATCACCCATATAGAATCATGATGTCTACGAGTACGAGGCAAACCCGTAATGAAATCGATATTGATTGCTTCCCATTTCCAAGTAGGAAGATCAATATCCTGAGTCATACCACCCAGTCGCTGATGCTGTACCTTCATTTGTTGACAGTTGGGGCACTTAGACACAAAACCTGCTATGTCCCTCTTCATGCCATTCCACCAATAGACTTCCTATAGGTCATGGTACATCTTAGTGGCACCGGGGTGAATAGAATACCTGGAGCTATGAGCCTCTATCAAAATCGATTGTCTCAACCCATCTATGTTGCACAATCAACCCTGATATCGAAGCACACCATCTCCCACTTAGGAGAAAACCTCTACCCTTTGCTAATGGGTTGCACCCTTCAACTTGTGCAAAATAGGATAATTGTCTTGCTTTTCTTTCACTTCAGCTACCAAAGATGATTTGGAACCATTTCAAACAATAACACCACATTCTGTTGAATCCATAAGGCGAACTCCCAATCCAGAAAGTCGATGAACATCCTTGGTCAATTCATTTTTTCGTCCTCAACAAAAGACATACTACCCATAGACAGTCTACTAAGTGCATTCGCCACAACATTGGCCTTACCCGAATGGTAAAGCACACTCATATCATAATACTTAAGAAGCTCAAGCCATCTCCTTTAACAAAGATTTAATTCCTTTTGCGTGAACACATACTGAAGACTCTTATGATTGGTGAATATATCCACTAGGACACCATACAAGTAGTGTCTCCAAATCTTCAAAGAAAAAACCACAGCTGCTAACTCAAGTCATGAGTAGCGTAACTCTTCTCATGAATCTTAAGTTGTCTTGAAGCGTAAGCAATCACCTTACCATGATGTATCAACACACAACCCAAACCAATCTTGGAAGCATCACAATACACAACAAAGTCATCGAAGCCCTTGGGTAGAGCCAACACTGGAGCTGTGGTCAATCTAGTCTTCAATTCCTGAAAGTTCTTCTCACATAGATCTGACCACTCAATTTAACCTTCTTCTGAGTCAACCAAGTCAATGGGGCAGCAATGGAAGAAAAACCTTCCACAAATCTCCTGTAGTAACCAGCCAAACCTAAAAAGCTCCTAATATCATATGGGGAAATGGGTCTACGCTAGTTCTTTATTGCCTCAATCTTTTGAGAATCAACTCGAATACCATCTCTAGTCATAATATGATCCAGAAAGGCAGCAGACTGCATCCAAAACTCACACTTTCTAAACTTAGCAAATAATTGTCGATCCTTGAGAGTTTGCAACACCACTCTCAAATGGTCCGCATGCTCCTCCTTACTCTTAGAATAGATAGGAATATCATCAATGAAAACAATCACAAATATATCTGGATACTATTTGAATACATGGTTCATCAAATTCATAAAGGCTGCAGGAGCATTCGTTAAGCCAAAAGACATAACAATAAATTAATAATGACCATACCAAGTTCTGAAGGCTGTCTTTGGAATGTCACACTTTCAAACATGAAGCTGATAATAACCAGATCTAAGGTCGATCTTGGAGAAGAAACTAACACCCTAAAGTTGATCGAACAAGTCATCAATCCTAGGAATGGGATACTTATTCTTGATTGTGAACCTTGTTCAACTGACGGTAGTAGATACACATTTTGAGGGAACCATCTTTCTTTTACACGAATAAAACTGGAGCACCCCATGGAGAGATGCTGGGTAAAATAAAAGCCTTATCAAGGAGGTCTTTCAACTGATCCTTCTATTCCTTAAGCTCTGTGGGAGCCATTCTTTAGGGATGAATAGAGATAGGATATTTATATGGAAGAAGATCTATTCCAAAGTCGATCTCTCACTCGGGAGGGACTCTGGGAAAATCTTCGAGAAATACTTCTGGAAACTCATTCACAACAGGAACTGACTGAAGAGATGGGGTTTCAGACTCTGTGTCCACAACCCAAACTATATTATAAACATCACCCTCAGAAATCATCTTCCTGCCTTAAGATAAGATATGAAATAACCTTTCGAGGATGGGGGACTACCTTGCTGTAATGATCCTTCTGGTTATTTATGCATTTTTGCCTTTCTTGTACAATTAGAGCTTTCTTGTAGCGGTCCCTAGTAATTTATAGCTTGTTGGGACTGATAGTTCAGTGCTCAGGCCATTTGTTTGGTCTTTTTGTCCATTCCTAGTTTTAGAGCTTTAGGATTTTGAAGTGGTTGACTTTTGTCAACATTCTTGGTAAATGTGCTCGAAATCGAATGTCAACAGTTCTATTAGCTCCGGACCGTGAACTTTGGTCTAAAGGGACCTTTGGTCGGGATCTAGGAGCTTTTCAGCTTGTAATTCTCTCATTCTATGTTTACAGGCCAGTTGGGATTGTTTGGTTGACTTTGGTCAACATTCGGAGAAGACGACCTCGGATGGAAATTCCATCAGCACCATTATCTTTGGAATGTCGAGCTTAGTCTAGGGGTACCATTGGTTTAGGTCCCGAGGCTTCTAGACTTATTTTTGGCCATTGGGTTCCATTTTGAAAATAGTTGGCTAAAGGTTGATTATGGGAGTGGGGCCCACTTTTTATTAAATCGACTTCGATGGGATTTTCATCAATTCCATTGGATCCATAATATTGTTTCTAGTCAAATAGCTCTAGTCGTTTGTATTCGCAGGATCTCGGATGCATTCTCGAGAGCCCAAAGTGTGTAAATTCTGCCCTTGACAGGTGGTTGCTATAATAGCCATTTTTTTGTTCATCGCGAATGCGAGGAGTTGTCCCTGTTTGCATAGGGCAAAATTCCAGCTTCCATTTTTGTTTTTCGCATTCACGGGCCTTGGCGGCGTTCGCGAAGGGCATTTGGCCAGCCTCCCTTTTTTCTCTTCACGAAGGCAACGCCTTGGCTGCGTTCGTGAAGACTAATTTTCAGTAGCTATTTAAGTTGAGCCCCAACAATTTTCCAGCCAGTGTTCTTCATTCCCTCAACTCTAAAACAACAAAAACACTCCCTAAACTGATCCAAATCAATTCCTAGCTTCGAAAAATCATTGCTCTTCGATAGTCTGTGGTTCCTCGTCACTTGGTAAGTGTTCTTCCCTGACCCTTTTCTTCTCTTGTTTTCTTTAAAATCTTCTATTGTTGCTTATTCCCAAAATCTTGGATTTTATGGTAGATTCTGCCTCCTAAGCTCGTACATGATCGTGGGTGTGAAGAACTATTCGTCTTGGCCCAAATTCCATTTTCGTGGTAAGTAATTTTTGCCTAATTCCCAATTTTTCATTCTTGAAATTCTATATTTTATCTCTATCTTGGGCAGGATGTTTTGGAGCCCATTTCATGTCCGTTTCTGCTCAAATTTTGAGCATGTGCTCCCGGGATGGTAAAGATCACATTGTGTTTTTCATTTCCGATTTCAGGTTGTGGGGCCTATGGACCCGGTTGTGACTCAAATTATGACCAGTTATTCTTCTAGAATTATTGGTATTATTGGTCTCGTTGTGACATATAGATCCTTGTTTTGATAGTGGGGCAACTTGCGGATACTTCCCGGAGGAGATAGGCTCCGGTATTATGGGTTGGATTGTGCGCGCGTACTCGGCTTTTCTGGTAGGTTACAGTTTACTTCCCAGACTGAGTATAGTTAGATTATATATAGTTATATGTTATTGGAATGTTAGGTTGGATTATAGGTAGAACTAGGCTTAAATATCGTGACTTGTATTAAATTGGAAATTTCGGATATTAGATTTGGAATATTACTGTCACCCTTAGTCTAAGAGCTTGTAGTATCACTGTGGCTAGTGTAGAATTCTTAGTATGCTTTTAGGAGGTTTTAGAGGTAGAGTAGACGACTATAGTTGTTTTTATGGTAATCTTTCCATTATTTATGGCTTTTACTGGTTGTGTGTAAATTATGGTCCCAAGGCCATAGCTTGGATTTGGATGGAGTCCCAGGCCAGTTTCCTTGGTTGGAGGGTGCTTTGCCCTGAATAGCCTTGCGGTTTGATATATTTTGTGATTTTGGGACATTGCATATTCATATTGCATTTATATACCTATGGCACGGAAAGGAATGATTTTCCAGGCTTTTGGTTTGAAACTTAAGGATTTTGTGATATTCATAGATTTCAAATTTTAAAGGAGTTTTACTACGTTTTTAATACTGGTTATGGAATGAAAAGGGATAACACTACTTTCATGCCGGCTCGAGGGGTATTACTGGATCTTTTCTCCACTATCCCTATTTTTTTATGCATAGTCCGATGAGGTATTTCTGGGCTAATACTATTATGCACTCTTATGTGCCTATTTTTATATGCATAGTCCGATGATGTATTTCTGGGCTAATACTATTATGCACTCTTATGTGCCTATTTTTATATGCGTAGTCCGATGAGGTATTTTCGGACTAATACTATTATGCACTCTTATGTGCCTATTCTTATACGCATAGTCCGATGAGGTATTTATGGGCTTATACTATTCATATATATATGCATAGTTCGATGAGGTATTTCCGGGCTCATATCATCATTCACTCATACATCACATCATATCCCATCGCATTGCATTGGTTTGAGTTTACTTGGATTGTTGGTTTCCTGGATAAATTTTGTTGTTTGTTCGTTCTTGTTAGTTTGATTTGTTCCCTTTTTGGTTTAATTACTAGATTTAGGTGGATCCCTAAATTTTTTCTTACTTTCCTATAATGTATTACTAATATATTATCTCTCTACGCTCGGTCGGCCTATGATGCCTACTGAGTACCCATTGTCTTGTTGCTCAGACTACACTTCAGCATCTTTTTGGTGCAGTTATTAGTTGAGATTTCAATGTTGGTCGCGTTGGACACTCATACAGCTTTTGGGGATATTCAATACTAGGGTGAGCTCCTAACGATCGAGGCCTGACTATATCTCATCTTTTGTACTGTTACTCTTGTATATTCGGAGACAATTGTACTTATCTTTTGTTACTTCTAGCACTTGTATTCTATTAGAAGCTTCTGTACTATTGATACCAAGTGTTGTGGTTGGTGTAGTTTCTTTATGTATACATTTTGGGTTATTGCGTCTTCTTTGTCCTATATTTACTTTTTGATTCCATTTATTTCTGCTTATCGTGCGTATTGGTTAGGTAGTAGCCCATTACAAATCGTTCTGGGCTACGGGGATTTGTTTTCCTACCGAGGGGTTATAGGTGCAATCATGACTTGAGAAATTGGGTCATGACAGTTGGTATCAGATCTCTAGGTTCACCGATGTGGTGGTGCAGAAGTAAGTGCCTACGTAGAGTTTTGTGGATCAGTACCATGACGTATGTATCCTATCTGTAGGAGGCTACAGGGCATTGTTAGGAAAAGTTTCATCTTCTTGGCTCTTTATCATGCGTTCCTGGCTTTATTGACTTCTAAACTCTGGTTGTTTCATTCCTTCTCCGGTGCCTAAGACGAGTTTTACAACTGGTGGTGTTGAGGCTTTTGTGCCTGTTCCTTCAATGCTTCTGTCAGTGCCAGGACTTCAAAGTAAGAGTTTACTGCATCAGATAGGGGTTTTGGCACCAGCCCATCCTCTTGGATTCATGGCTACCCCAGTTCTTCAGGACACCATGTCCAGGACTCTGAGTCCTCTGGTGGGTGTTTCAGTACTTGGTTCTTTGAGTGGTGCTTCAGCTAGGGTTGAGCTTTTAGTTCTTCAGCAGGGTTGTAGGTCGGTATTTGACTATGAGGTGAGATTTCACGAGATGGTTAGGAGTATTGCTAGGACTGTGCTTACAGGGTTTGATAGAGTTCAGAGTTTTGTTGAAGGGTTGGTTTAACCACTCCGGATGGCGACCGAGCACTTGGTTATAGTTGGGACTACCTTCCTTCAGGTGGTTGATCATGCTTGGGCTATTGAGTGATTGTGTCACGAGGCATATGGAGGTAGCGATAAGAGGCATCGCTGTCAGGGTAGTTTCTAGGGTTTGCATTTTGAGCATATAGGTTGTGGTAGCTAGTCAAGTTTAGCTGGATTCTCTTATTGAGATGGTTCTGGTAGGGCTTGTTATACTTGTGGTGAGCGGGGACACATTGCTAGGACTGGTCCGAGATTCAGAGAGTTCCACCCCCTCTATGTTCCATCTTTACGAGGTACTCATTTAGGTCCTACCGTTCATGGTAGTCATTTGAGTTTAGCCAGGTCTTTACATCAGAGTATGGTCGGCCGAGGTTGTTTTAAGTGTGGCAAGATAGGCCACTTTTCTAGATAGTGCCCTTCAGTGCATCACCCTAGGTGTCGTGATCAGATGGTTCAGGCCCCTAGTGCTCGAGCACCACCTGCTAGAGGCGGTGCACAGGGTAGTAGGGGTGGTCCATGGATGGTGAGAGATGGCTTTCAGCCATGTGGTTTAGTTATTCATTCAGAGTTGTCAAGCACCGTGCATTAGAATGAGGTTTCCTTGGGTTGCTACGGTTGTGGAGTTGTTGGTCACTATGTTCGAAATTATCACCGGTGAGGTTGGTTGGGCCTTCAGTTGGACTTCTCAGTCCCGAGTTAGACCTCATCAGTTCGATTCCCCTCTTGGTGGGCCAGAGGTAGATGTTTCTGATATCATTGCTCTAGGTAAGATTTTTTGTTTCCTTTGGCTAGTGATAGTATTATTCGCGCGTTATTCTGTCCCTTCTTTTGTAGATTTGCTTTTTTGCCTACCTGCTGCTTGTTTAGTTGTTTGACTACTTGAGTGTAGTGTTAATGCATGTATTTTCATAGTAGATTATTCCTTAGTAGTGGATGGGGGAGAGTTATCCTTGATAGGTGTTTACTCGGAGTTGTAGCTCGTGGGTAGTTCTCATTAGTCTATTCTTGTTCGCGACTGGGTTGGAGTCTTTCTTTCCTATCGGTCCTATGTTGTCGTTACCTAGGTTGTTATCTACCATTTCTATAAATCCTTGTGTTGGTTTGTGATACGCCCAAATTACAACTCCAATTACGAAGCGTAAGCGGTCGTCGTCAAATATAGAACCCAACAGTGGTTGGGGTCGATCCCACAGGGAATAAGGTGCAAATTAAATCGTTAGTGAATTAGTTGACTAGTAATCAATAGTTTCCGGTAAATTGGGGGGGGATTCTGTGATCAATATTTGAACAATGCAAGTAACTAATTTCGAGTTTCAACGAGTATTAATCAATATGAGAATGAACTAGGGAAGTGTTCACCATGGCGTCGTAACAATTTCGACTCAAAGATTAACCGGGTTCTTTCTATATGCATATCACGATGTGATTGAATTAATGGTATCATCTAAACGTTTCTCAACCAAATAGACGATTTTCCTTTTCAATTCTCTCGAATTGAAAAGGTGAACTTTCTTATTTCAATCCTAAACATCAAGTAGATTAATCTAGTTACAGCATTAATCATAAGACGAGAGTTGGTAGTCTCGAATCCTCGTAGTTAATCAAATTTCCCGGTTTTAATCTCTTTGCTCAAGCAAATTAAACCTAGGCATGCCCTAATGTTTGCAACCACTAGAAAACATTAATAATGAATGATTAACGACGTGACAACATGTAGATTGAACCCAATGCTACCCGGAATTTATATTGCTACTTTTGCCATGGCTCCCACAACCCTAGTTGTGGGAAGTTAGCTACTCATGCTATTAGGGAAAGAGAATAAAATCATATTCATAATAGTAAGACAAGATTCTTACGATATATGAACACAAGCTTCAATTATCCAAGAACAAGAAGCCAAAATCCCAAGCACAATGGAAGAAGAAAAAGAAAACGTATTATGTCGTGTTTTTCTCCTCTCAAAACTCGTTCCAAACGTCTCACAAAATATTCGTTAATGAATAATAAAATAACCCTAACACAGGGTATTTATAGTAGTCCAGGAAATAAAGTCCAAAAATAGAATTTTTGGAATCTCGCGTCGCATTGACGGGTCGCCTGACGGACCGTCACGCATGTAACGGGCCATCACAGCTAAACAGTGAGCTCCCAGGCAATTTTTCTGGTAAGTCGTCGGGCCTGTGATGACTTGCTGGAAAATTCTGGTAAGTCGTCGGGCCTGTGACGACTTGCTGGAAAATTCTGGTAAGTCGTCCGCCCAGTTACGACTTACAGTGTTTTTCTTTGTTTTATCTTGGTGGTATGGGTGACGGTCCTTCAGGTCAGTGATGGGCCGTCAGACGGTCCGTCACTCCTAGGCAGTGCCTCGACGACTTGCTGTCTCCTCCTGGCGGCCTGGCTGACGGCCAGTCACAGGTGTGACGGTCAGTCATGCCAGCCGTCAAGCTTAACCAGTTGAGGTTTTTTGAACATTTTCTTCCGTTTCTATCTCTAGCTCCATTCCCTGCAAATATAACAATAAAACATCAAAAACCACAAAATTTGCTTGAAAACTCGTGAGTATTCTTAGTTAAAGGCGTCAAATATGCCGTAGAATCCCGGCACATCAACACCCTCAACTTAAAACGTTCGCTTGTCTTCAAGCAACATGACAACAAAAACAAAATGATGACTCAACTAAGAATACCAACACATATCTCTAGCAAATCATGGCCACTCAACAGTTTATTAAATTTAAATCAAACCCCCCGGTAGCACACGGATGTATGAAATGCTAACTTGCAAGGATCCAAATATGTCATTCCAATATGATAGAATATTCTACATACACACACAACAGCTATCCCAACAGTCAATAGATAATACAGAAATCTCGGTTCCCTCACCACAAAGAAGTCCCACACACAAGATTTGGGATTAGGTAAGGCGCTCACACTCACAAACGATTTCAAACAATGCACATGCGATGCCATAAGCTTGCCCTTGCTATTCTATTTCAGTTTTTCAGAAAGCCGCTCAGGATCACTACAGGACTTGTTTTGGCTTGTAATGAGGCTTCGGGTGCAGGTAGGATACGTTTGGGGAATAGTGACTAAATCCTCCTTTGAATCACCGACCTACTATTTCCACTTAACTTTACTTCGTCCATCCTTATTCACCTTTTTATTCCCTTCTTTCTAGCTACAGGTGCGGCCTCTTTATTTTGACAATTCTTTTTCATCTCTTTTTTTTTCGTTTCTTTTTCTTTCTTTTCTTAGGCACACACTCAGAATTTTCATTCTATCCACAACCAATCTCATCCATCCTATTTTTCTTATCATTTACCTCTATAGTAGCCACCCTCAACTTACGTTGATTGCCTGAGTTGAGGTGCACGATGTCCAAGGAAGGACCAGGGCCAAAATAGGGATTCAAAGTTAAAAAGAAAGGGTGACAGGTTATTGAAAGAATAGGGTCAATTATGGCTCAAACAGGGATCAAAGGGATTATTAGCATTTGGACGGTCTTATAGACTAAGTGGACTGCACACAAAAAGGGCCTGTGATCCTTTCCTAAGCAACCAACTTTAAGCTTAACAAAATAGACCGGGCATGTTCTAGATGCATGCACAGAGTAAGAGTTTATAACAATAAGCTCACACACACTTGGCACCAAGAAACCATACCATTACCAACTATCAAAACATCATCTCGGCTTAAGCATAATTATTATAATCACAACCACACAATGACATTCAAGGATCAAGAACAGTCAATTGTTTCAAACATAAGTACAAAATCAACTTTTTTAGAGGGGGCTCCTTTTAGTTCAATTTTCTAAAAAGCCATGCTTGCTATCGACACCAGAAAACAACACAAACAAAATTTAAAATGACAACCTAAACATGCCGGTTCTACTAGATAGCACACCGGAGGGAAAAGAAACACGACAACAAAAACCCTCGGCGGTGAAAGACTCACAGGTATCCCAACAGCACCCTCAACTTAGACTCATGCATTGTCCCTAATGCATACATGTGAAAGCTAAAACTGTGAGAGAAAGGAATACTTGTGAAGCCCATAGGACTCAGAGTCTAGCATGATGTTGGAGACCACCAGGGTCTCCAAAGCAAGAGCACTCGCTGGAATAGGTGCAAGCGACATCATCCTGTTGAGCTCCAACTTTCTATTTTATCGGCTCCTCAGCTAGTCGAGACAACTTCTTTACTCTTTCTAACTCTTTTTCTTTGCTGGTTCTTTTGCGGTGTTTTCTTTTCCTTGATTTGTTCTCACCGACTTTCTCTATAGGTTTCTCTTCTTGCGATCCCAACACCATTCTCATAACAACTACGGTTTTAACAAAACCCTTCTCCTCAACATGCACATCCGTAGGGGCTTCATCAATAACATTGATAACCGAGACCACCCTCATGTCTCTTGGTGGCTTCATCAATTTACACACATCAAACTTGACCAATTCATTGTTTAATCTTAATGTCAGTTCATTTCTTTCCATGTCGACCAACACTCTTGCAGTGGCTAACAATGGTCGTCCCAAGATTATGGGAACTTCAAAGTCCACTTCGCAATCTAAAATTACAAAGTCAGCTGGGAATATAAACTTATCAACCTTTACCAGCACATCAGACAATATTCCCACCGATCGCTTTACTGAACGGTCAGCCATTAACACCCTCATGGTAGTTGGTTTGGGAGCTCCCAACCCCAATTGTTTATAGACTGCTAGCGGCATCAAGTTGATGCTAGCACCAAGATCACATAAGGCTTTTTCAAAGTTGAATTTCCCAATAGTACAGGGAACAGTAAAAGCACCTGGATCTTCCTTCTTTTCTACTAACGATCTTGAAGAAATAGCACTGTAGTGGTGGAGGTTATCTTCTGGTTCAAAGCTCACTGACCTCTTCTTGGTAATCAAGTCCTTCATGAACTTGGCATATCCGGGCATTTGTTCAAGAGTGTCCACCAGTGGGATGTTCACTGATATCTGCTTGAGCATGGTCATGAAATTTAGGAACTTGTTATCTTCCACTTTCTTCTTCAACCGTTGTGGGAAAGGAGGCGGTGGCCGAGGCATCATAGTTGGAAGTTTTTCAACTTTCTTGCTTTTATCCGTGAGCACTTGAGTAGCATTCTCTACCACAGCGGGTTTTTCAACAGATACTCTCACACTCTCATCGACCATATTTTCAGCATCTACTAACTCATATTCCTCAGCAACATTACCTTTCTGAGTCTGAATTACCGGATGTGATTTCGATAATATTTTACCGCTTCTTGTAGTGATCGACATACAACTCCCATCATTCCTAGGGTTTTGAATAGTGTCACTCGGCAAGGTACCTGTCTTCCTTTGATTTAGAGACGCTGAGATTTGACTCACTTGCTGCTCTAATTGCTTGATCGAGGTGGAATGTGAATCCACTACCTGACTCATTGCTAATAATTTAGTCCTCATCTCCTTTACCCCGGAGTCAGTCGATTCTACCTTCAACAACATCTTAGCCATCATATTCTCTAGTTTGGACGTCCCTGACTCATTGCTAGCTTTGTCACGATTCCCAGGTGGTATGTATAATCCACCTCTATCATCTTTGCTCCTCCAATCACCTTGTTCTCGACTCTTATAACCCGGCTTTTCATAGTAATTGTTCCGACCTTGGTTTCCTTGGCCATAAGCCTGGAAACCACCCACATAATTTGCCTCCTCATCAGATTCAAACTCTGTTGCTCTACCTTGGGAACCTACAACTTTCACTTTCTCTATACCTCCTGACAGCAAATGTTTTGTCAGTAGGTCCATTTGCATTTTCAGATAGGCCATATCTTGATCTCGCTCTTCCTCTTTCATGCGCTGTTCTGCTGACATACCAATTGCATAAGTGCTAGCCACTACCTCTGTATCCCGTGTATGCCAGGCTCTGTTGGTTTTGGTGAGCCGGTCCAAAATAGTTGTGGCCTCAATAAAAGTGAGACCCATAAATGCTCCACCTGCTGCATTATCCAGTGTCGGCTTGGTAGCCGAATTCATTGCCCTATAGAATGTCTGCATCAAAAAATTATCGGTCAACTGATGGTTTGGGAATTGTGTCAGCTTTTTCTTGAACCGCAACCAGGTCTCATGTAAGGCCTCATGAGGTTGTTGCCTGAAATTGCAGATTTCGTCGCTCAACTGTATCATCCTAGAGGGAGGAAAGAACCTTTCTAGGAAAGCTCCTTTCAACTCTCCCCAGGTTGTTATAGAATCGGGAGTTAGCTCAGTCAACCACATCGCTACTTCATCAGACAGAGACAACGGGAATAACCTAAGCTGATGGCCGTCTGGTTCACTCCCGGCAATTCAAACGACTTGCAGATGCTCACATAATTCATCAGGTGCCTGTTGGGGTCATCACCAGCCACACCGCGGAATAATCCCTTTAAGTTCAACAGCTGAAGCATTGTGCTAGTAATGTTGAACTTGGCCCCAGACGATAGCGGAGGAAGCGCAATAGCGCCCGTGGCACCAACTCCATCTAAGTCGATATCCTCATCATCATCCAAAGCAAATTGCCTTGGTTGTTGTCGACCTCTACCCCTCTGATGCTTCCTTTGATTTGCGGGGGCTATATTTTCAACATGCTCCGCAGCTCTACCATCACCCGCTGCAGCCTCATCATCCAGCCCAACATCGTCCTCAATATCATCAATATTTACGTGTTGTTGGGCCTGCTGAGCTGCAGCTAGTCTTGCTGCCTCTTGTTGTTGTGCATTCATAGTTCGCCTTAACGTTCTAGCAAGCTCGGGATCCTAAGGTAATATTGATTCACCCGAGCGCCGGGTACTTGGCATGCACAACTATGTACCCTGTAACAAACAAAAACAACAAATAAAAGTAAAAGCAGGAAAGTATCACTAAGAGTCAAATAAACACACCGGACTTAATAAACAACCGTATTCCCTGGCAACGGCGCCAAAATTTGATACGCCCAAATTACAACTCCAATTATGAAGCGTAAGCGGTCGTCGACAAATATAGAACCCAACAGAGGTTGGGGTCGATCCCACAGGGAATAAGGTGCAAAAAATCGTTAGTGAATTAGTTGACTAGCAATCAATAGTTTCCGGTAAATTGGGGGAGGGGTTCTGTGATCAATATTTGAACAATGCAAGTAACTAATTGCGAGTTTCAACGAGTATTAATCAATATGAGAATGAACTAGGGAAGTGTTCACCATGGCGTCGTAACAATTTTGACTCAAAGCTTAACCAGGTTCTTTCTATATGCATATCACGATGTGATTGAATTAATGGTATCATCTAAACGTTTCTCAACCAAATAGATGAATTTCCTTTTCAATTCTCTCAAACTTGAAATGGTGAACTTTCTTATTTCAATCCTAAACATCAAGTAGATTAATCTAGTTACAGCATTAATCATAAGACGAGAGTTGGTAGTCTCGAATCCTCGTAGTTAATCAAATTTCCCGGTTTTAATCTCTTTGCTCAAGCAAATTAAACCTAGGCATGCCCTAATGTTTGCAACCAATAGAAAACATTAATAATGAATGATTAACGACGTAACAACATGTAGATTGAACCCAATGCTACCCGGAATTTATATTGCTATTTTTGCCATGGCTCCCAAAACCCTAGTTGTGGGAAGTTAGCTACTCATGCTATTAGGGAAAGAGAAGAAAATCATATTCATAATAGAAAGACAAGATTCTTACAATATATGAACACAAGCTTCAATTATCCAAGAACAAGAAGCCAAAATCCCAAGCACAATGGAAGAAGAAAAAGAAAACGTATTGTGTCGTGTTTTTCTCCTCTCAAAACTCATTCCAAACGTCTCACAAAATATTCGTTAATGAATAATAAAATAACCCCTAACACAGGGTATTTATAGTAGTCCAGGAAATAAAGTCCAAAAATAGAATTTTTGGAATCCCGCGTCGCGTTGACGGGTCGCCTGACAGACCGTCACGCATGTGACGGGCCGTCACAGCTAAACAGTGAGCTCCCAGACAATTTTTCTGGTAAGTCATCAGGCCTGTGATGACTTGCTGGAAAATTCTGGTAAATCGTCGGGCCTGTGACGACTTGCTAGAAAATTCTGGTAAGTCATCCGCCCAGTGACGACTTACAGTGTTTTTCTTTGTTTTATCTTAGTGGTATGGGTGACGGTCCGTCGGGTCAGTGACGGGCCGTCAGACGGGCCGTCACTCCTAGGCAGTGCTTCGACGACTTGATGTCTCGTCCTGGCGGCCTGGCTGACGGCCAGTCACAGGTGTGACGGTCAGTCATGCCAGCCGTCAAGCTTAACCATTTGAGGGTTTTTGAACATTTTCTTCCGTTTGTATCTCTAGCTCCATTCCCTGCAAATATAACAATAAAATATCAAAAACCATAAAAGTTGCTTGAAAACTCGCGAGTATTCTTAGTTAAAGGCGTCAAATGTGTCGTACAATCCCGGCACATCAGTTTGGTGTTACCAGTGGCGGTGCCAGAGTTCGAGCTTTTGCCTTAGGTTGATAGGTGTTGGTTATTCTAGCGAGCATGGTTTGGTTTCCTTCGATTTCTTCCTGTCGGGTTGTCTCCTTGTTCTCCACAGTCCCAGTTGGAATAAGTTTCGACCATGGTAGTCTGGTTGAATTTTGATTATGGCACCATGGTCGAGTGTTGGACTTTATCATTTTGGCCGAGTATTGACTGCAACATCGGGGTTGAGTTATGTTCATATTTTTTTGATTAGGTTGGGCATTTGGCCCATTCTTCTTCTGCCTTATTGAGTTTGAACAAATATAAAGGTGGGAGCTAAGGGAATGGCTCCAGGTTTTATTGGGAAAAGTTTGTGAAGTTCATCATATGCTAAGGAAAAGTTTTGTTTAGTGGAACAGAAGGGATCTGACTCCTTGTTCGGTCATATGTGTTTTGGTTTCTACTGAGGTAACTACTGAGAACTTCTTTAGGCTTTGTGTTGGTGACTTAATTCGACCCACTACGGATTGCAGTGCCTCTTTCTTTAGTTGGTGTGAACTTTCAGTAGCATCTATGGGTTGGGCAGCTTACCTATTCAAAGCCTGGTGTACTTCGGTTCCTAAGGGATCATTGGCAGCATAAGGGTTCGACAGAGGCAGTGGTCAGTAAATCAAGATTGGCTTTCAGAATCATAGGCTAGCAGACTACTTCAGATAATTCATGGTTAGTTCTTTTCAGTTGCAGCTTCTCGAGTCGAAGGGTGATGAGTGCGGACAACTTTGCTTCCTTATTTCAGTTACGGAGTGGTAGTAGACCTTGGACATACAATCCTTGGCTAACCAGTGGATTAGGCTGGACATTCTATGTCTCAGCAGTATTCTTGATGGTACAAGGTTCATTTTACTTTTGTTGGACAGAATCAGTAGTGGTGTATTGTATGTGAGCAGGTTGTGTGGGTTGAGACTAGCGAGATTATTTTGAGTTCTAATGATACTTAGAGACTGGTGGTCACCATTGGTTGCCGAGGGTTTGAAATCTTACTTAGTTGATCCTTTAAGGGTTGTCTTTTATGCGGGGTTCCAGTGTTGGTTGGACTCAGCCAGTATGGACTAAAAGTTTGGTATATGGTATGCTTCAGATCTGGTAGTTTGTGTGCTAGTGCGGTAGAGTGTTTTATTCGAGCCAAAGAGGTGAGTTGATGGGTTATGCGATATTTCTATAGCTAGATAGCGACCTTGGACTTCAGACACCCTTTTCTTTTGCCTTCGGGGTGTTTTGACTTGATATTCGTGGCATGGTGGACTTTTCCTGAGGTGAGAATTAGTAAGGAAATCTTAAGTCCGAATGGTGTTCAAGTATTCAGAGTAGCAGCAAGTACTTCTTAGAGTTTGGAGCCTAGTGATGGTTATGAACTTCGTGGTAGGCTTACCACACTCCTCGCAGAGTTTTGGATTTGGTTTGGGTCTATTTGGGCAGGTTGCCCTGGTTCAGTCGCTTCCAGTTGATTCAGACTTGACACGGTGCATCAAAGTTGGGTTCATTCTACCGTTTGGAAGTTTCTCCGTCAACACAGGGTATTGATACATGCCTTTCCTAACTTGGGTGTGTGAACTTTGGTTGGGTTCAGATGGGTTGTTCAGTCAGGTTCAAATAGTGAGATTGATGTTAGAAAAAGTGTTCGTGCATTGGTTGATGATAAGTCAAGACAGGTAACTCTAGTTTTCAAGGGTACGCTTCAAGTTGTTATCTTGGATGACAAATACTAGTAGACTATAGCTTGGCTTGAAAGGAGTTTGAGCAAAAACAGGTGACCTTGTTTATGGTAGAGTATAAGCGAAGACTGTGGATCTCCGGTGTGTTAGTTAATGCTTCGAGGGTGGTTGAGTGTTCGACTTGTATGCAACTCCCAGTTATGGTGCGAAAGGATTCTGTTTAGAATAAAAGAGATTTGCAAATTAGCAGGTTCATGAGTTGGAATTTTGGGTGATGGGCCTTCTGGTGAATTTTGTTGTGGTTTTGATAATTCGAGTTCTGTGTGGTGATTGCCTTACTTCTCTAGTTTTGAAGTTGTGTCGGTGCTTCTGGTTGTGATTCTCGGGGTTCAGTTTGGGTCGGCAGATCTTTGGAGTTTTGGAGTTGAGTTTGGAATATAGCTTGGCTAGTAATGAAGTGTAGGCTTGGTTGCCTTCTTTGGTTCTTCTCTGTTGGGTGTCGTCCAGTCGAGGAGGCTACCCGGGTTGTACGAGAGAGTAGTGCGATCTTCGTATCCGTTGTTCTTAAATCTCTAGTCTTTCCTTCTTCCCTGACTTTTGGGGACGAAAGTCTTTTTAGTAGTGGATGATGTAATGACCCTTTCGGTCATTTATGCATTTTCGACTTTCTTGTACCATTAGAGTTTGCCTGTAGCGGCCCCAAGTCATTTATGGCTTGCTGGGACCAGTAGTTTGGTGCTCGGGCCATTTGTTTGGTCTTTTTGTCCATTCCTGGTTTTAGAACTTTAGGGTTTTGAAATGGTTGACTTTTGTCAACATTCTTGGTAAATGTGCTCAGAATCGAATATCAACAGTTCTATTAGCTCCGGAGAGTGTACTTTGGTCTAGAGGAACCTTTGGTCGGGATCCAAGAGCTTTTCAACTTGGAATTCTCTCTCATTCTGTGTTTACAGGTCAGTTGGGATTGTTTGGTTGACTTTGGTCATCATTCGTAGAACACGATTTCGGATGGAAATTCCGTCAGAACCATTATCTTTGGAATGTCAACTTAGTCTAGGGGGACCATTGTTTCAGGTCCCGAGGCTTCCCGACTTATTTTTGGCCATTGGGTTCCATTTTAGAAATAGTTGGCTAAAGTTTGATTATGGGAGTGGGGCCCACTTTTCATTAAATCGACCTCCGATGAGATTTTCATCAATTCCATTGGATACATAATGTCGTTTCTAGTCAAATAGCTCTGGTCGTTTGTGTTCGCAGGACCCCGGATGCATTCCCGGGGGCCAAAAGTGTGAAAAATCTGCCCTTGACAGCTGGTTGTTGTCATAGACATTTTTTTGTTCATCACGAACGCGGGGAGTTGGCCGCGTTCGCATAGGGCAAAAATCCAGCTTCCCTTTTTGTTCTTTGTGTTCGCGGGCCTTGGCCGCGTTCGCGAAGGGAATTTGGCCAGCCTCCCTTTTTGCTCTTCGCGAAGGCGACGCCTTGGTCGCGTTCGCAAAGAGTAATTTTCAGCAGCTATTTAAGCAGAGCCCCAACGATTTTCCAGCCATTGTTCTTCATTCCCTCAACTCTAAAACAACAAAAACACTCCCTAAACTGATCCAAATTAATTCCTAGCTTCGGGAAATCGTTGCTCTTCGATAATCTGTGGTTCCTCGTCACTTCGTAAGTCTTCTTCCCCAACCCTTTTCTTCTCTTGTTTTCTTTAAAATCCTCCATTGTTGCTTATGCCCAAAAGCTTGGATTTTATGGTAGATTCTGCCTCCTATGCTGGTGCATGATCGTGGGTGTGAAGAATTCTTCGTCTTGGCCCAAATTCCATCTTTGTGGTAAGTAATTCTTTTCTAATTCCCAATTTTCCATTCTTGAAATTCTATCTTTTATCTACATCTTGGGTGGGCTATTTTGGAGCCCATTTCATGTCCGTTTCCGCTCAAATTTTGAGCATGTGCTCCCGGGATGGTAGGGAACACATGTGTGTTTTTCATTTCTGATTTCAGGTTGTGGGGCCCATGGACCCGGTTGTTACTCGATTATGCTTCTAGCATTATAGGTATTGTTGGTCTCGTTGTGACATATAGATCCTTGTTTTGATAGTGGGGCAACTTGTGGATACTTCCCGAGGGAGATAGGCTCTTATATTGTGGGTTGGATTGTGCGTGCGTACTCGGCTTTTTTGGTAGGTTACAGTTTACTTCCCAGACTGAGTATAGTTAGATTATATATAGTTATATGTTATTGGAATGTTAGGTTGGATTATAGGTAGAATAAGGATTAAATATCGTGACTTGTATTAAATTGGATATTTCGGATATTAGATTTGGAATATTACTGTCATCCTTAGTCTAAGAGGTTGTAGTATCACTGTGGCTAGAGTAGAATCCTTAGTATGCTTTTAGGAGGTTTTAGAGGTAGAGTAGATGACTGTAGTTGTTTTTATGGTAATCTTTCCATTATTTCTGGCTTTTACTGGTTGTGTGTAAATTATGGTCCCGAGGCCATAGCTTGGATTTTGACGGAGTCCCAGGTCAGTTTCCTTGGTTGGAGGGTGTTTTTCCCTGAATAGCCTTGTGGTGTGATATATTCTGTGATTTCAGGACATTGCATATTCATATTGCATTTATATACCTGTGGCACGGAAAGGAAAGATTTTCGAGGCTTTTGGTTTCAAACTTAAGGATTTTGTGATATTCATAGATTTCAAATTTTAAAGGGGTTTTACTGGGTTTTTAATACTGGTTATGGAACGAAAAGGGATAACACTACTTTCATGCCGGCTCGAGGGGTATTCCTGGATCTTTTCTCCACTCTCCCTATTTTTATATGCATAGTCCGATGAGGTATTTCTGGGCTAATACTATTAAGCACTCTTATGTGCCTATTTTTATATGCATAGTCCAATGATGTATTTCTGGGCTAATACTATTATGAACTCTTATGTGCCTATTTTTATATGCATAGTCCGATGAGGTATTTCCGGACTAATACTATTATGCACTCTTATGTGCCTATTCTTATACGCATAGTCCGATGAGGTATTTTCAGGCTTATGTTATTCATATATATATATGCATAGTCCGATGAGGTATTTTTGGGCTCATATCATCATGCACTCATACATCACATCATATCCCATCGCATTGCATTGGGTTGAGTGTACTTGGATTGTTGGTTTCCTGGATTGATTTTGTTATTTGTTCCTTCTTCTTAGTTTGATTTGTACCCTTTTTGGTTTTATAACTAGATTTAGGTGGATCCCTGTATTTTTTCTTACTTTTCTGTAATGTATTACTTATATATTATCTCTCTGTTCTTGGTAGGCCTATGATGCCTACTGAGTACCCGTTGTCTTGGTGCTCATACTACACTTCTGCATCTTTTTGGTGCAGTTATTAGTTGAGCTTTCGACATTGGTCGCGTTGGAGACTCGTGCAGCTTTTGGGATATTTTAGACTAGGGTGAGCGCCTGACGATCGGGGCCTGACTATATTCAGAGACAGTTGTACTTATCTTTTGTTACTTCTAGCACTTGTATTCTATTAGAAGCTTATGTATACCATGTTTTGGGGTTGGTGTAGTTTTTTATGTATATATTTTGGGTTATTGCTTCTGCTTTGTCCTATCTTTACTTTTTGGTTCCGCTTATTTCTTCTTATTGTGTGTATTGGTTAGGTAGTAGCCCATTACTAACTGTTTTGGGCTACGGGGATTTGGTTCACCTACCGGGGGTTGTAGGTGCCATCATGACCTCAAAAATTGGGTCCTGACACTTGCCACTCTAGGACAGGTTCATTTGGAAACTTGAAACTGACGACTTGAGTACGACAGTCAATCGAGGCATAACAATCATACAACAAATACATACCAAGAATAACATCAAAATCAGTCATCTCCAACTCTATTAGGTCCGCCTAAGTGACTCAATGAAGGACTGAAATAGGGAAATTTCAGTAGATTCTTTTGGTTAGGACTGAATCACCAATAGGAGTAGAAACTCGAAAGGGTTCTAAGAGTTGATCAGGACTAATCTCAAACTTACAAGAAACATAAGGGGTAACAAAAGATAAGGAGGTACTGTTGACACACAATTTTTACCCTCCACATTATAAATTAATCTTGAGCCTTTTTGATGTTTAAACAATTTTTAAAATAATTATTTTGTAAAAAGGGGATAAAACATTTTCCAAATCAGCTTTATAATAGTTTGAGTAACAATTTATATCTTTCATATTATGTGAAATTTATATAAGTTTACTTAAAGAACTATTTTAAAGTTTAATTTCGTAAGAAAATCCTTTTAAAAGATTAAACGTTTGATTTTCCTCTAAGATAATTCAAAATTAGAGATTAATTGAATAAATTAATTTCATGATTTTAAAGAGGTGATTATGTGTTAAATACAATCATTATTTCAATTTGTTTAAATTGAAAGAAGCTCGAATGATTAATTGTAATTAGTTCGTCTTTTAGCCTAAATCCTTAAAACTATTTAAATATCGGCCGAATTTCCCTAAATTTTTCAAATTTGGTTATCTCCTAAAGGTTAAAATGGCCACATTTTGTAAATGTGGTGTGGACATCATTTGAATAGACCCTCACCAGCTTTGCTTCTTCAATAAATTGGACCAACAAATAATTCGAATTCGCTGGCCCATCCCTCATCTTCCCTTTCCTCCAATCAACCCGCCAAATCCCACCTCTTTTCTCCCCAATACCCGCTTTGGCCCAGCCCAAACCCTTACCTCCTCATCTTCTTACAAACAGATACACATATATTCCTTATAAACATCACGCGCACCTCATATTCTCTATATTTTCCTGAAAGAACGCACACCACCTCTTCAACGCGCCCAATACCTTAACCTTCTTCACTCCCTCTTCTTTGTACCTCACTGAAACTAGAGAAAACCCTAACAATTTCTCCCAAACAATGACAACAACAGCTCTAACAATCCCCAAATCACGTCAAAATTCCCAAACGACATTTTCCCTCCGTCAAATTGCGAGCTGGCAGAACCAAGATGGTTCTAGAAGCTCCAGGTGTCAATTTCTCCATGTAATCAGCTAGAAATTGGTACGTTTTGTATAATTTTGTGGTGATCAAGCTTTTCTGCTCAAGGATTTCGAATTTTCCTTCAGCAAAACTCCCATTTTACCCACGATTTTCCCCCATTTGTGCCCTAAAAACTCCTATATAAACCCCAAGGGTTTATGGGATGAAGGGGTTGGTCTCTGGAGAATTTATTGAACTTTTTTGGAGAGTCTTTCTCTAGTTCATAGAAACCATAGATTGCAGAGAATAATACACAAAATTCCTTCGATTGTTACAGTTAAAACCTGTCTAAATTCCGACGGTGGTGAAATAATTCTGACGAAGCTCGTATTCCCAGTTTGGTGCCCAGAAACAGGTAGATTTTTGCTTAAATCTCTCATCCTTTTTACTCTTCAGTATTGTTATGATGAATCTAGGATGATTTTTGACTTGTCTTGTTTGAAATTATCTGTTTGCTGTGGTGAAAGTTTAGTAAATAAGTTTTAGTACTTGCTTTAACAAGCTAGAAATAAGATGTTTCAAGTTCTTTCTAGGTTTCGAATTAGTTGCGAACAACTTGGCAAAATTTGATTTTCATGTGTATGATTTGGTAGAAACAAAATGGTAAAATCTCCAACGTGATCTTGTATGAGTGACCGTTGTCAATCCTATGTGTTTTTGTGGTATCAATCATATGATAAGCGATATTCAAAGATATCACGTCCAGGAATTGGTAGAATTTGAACCCAACTAGTTGATAGATTTATTTTTTCGTCTCCCTGTTGTTTGTTATATTAAAGTTGTGCGAAGCTAAATTGATCTATGGTGTTTGCAAAGGTATAAGCTACTATAAAAGTTCAAATTCCTAAAAAAAAATCACTTAGTACTAAGCATGTTAGTTCATAGAGATAAGAGTGTTTCTTGGTATGGTTCATCTGAAATTAACTTGATTTGCTTTAAAGTCATTGGGTGTTAGAAAGCATGACAAATATTTTTCAGAAGTCTTTTATTTTTCTTTTATTCTTCTCTTTTCATTATTCAAAGTTCAGCTGTTTCTTTGCTAAAATCATTAAGATCAATAATTGGTCAAAAGGATCATCTTGCTATCCATGAATCTACTAAAAGTAAAAAAAGAATCTTTCCTGTTTGGTTATCTGAGATGAATTCCTTCCTGTCCACTAACCATGTTCTCTAGAAACTTGACCATAATTGCATAGTTTACAGCTTTATGGATGTTTTGAACATTTATGATCACATCTTCCATTTTTATTACCTATTTTTGAAGCTAAATTTTCTTCATATCCCCTCCATGATTTTGTTGAGTTATTGTTAAAAATTGATGAATGCTTGCCTCTCTTCTTTTAGTATTTTAAACACCTTGCTTACTAAAATTGAGCCGTTTCTTAGGTATTTTTTACTCCAGTATGATCTTGAATATAGAATCAGTTGAATTCTTAAGCTCTAAAATAAGAACCTGTGCCAATATAGCATGAACTCCTTTTAGAAAGAATTTGTTACTTTACGACATATCTATAGCAATGTGCCCTTTGATATTAGCCATTTTGGATAATTTAGTATCATAAAGCTTCAATTCAATTCCTCTATCACCATTCTCATTGCTCTAAGTATTGACCCTTTGTTAAATGTGATGATTTCATAGAAATATGCTTTGTATTTAATTGAAATCATCGTATAAGTCATCCGCTGGGATATTTGGCAAATAGGTCAAGTGTTTAACTACTTCT
Organism: Jaltomata sinuosa; assembly: GCA_003996215.1. Lineage (NCBI taxonomy): Eukaryota > Viridiplantae > Streptophyta > Magnoliopsida > Solanales > Solanaceae > Jaltomata > Jaltomata sinuosa. The sequence continues at coordinate 53,382 of QJPP01000418.1, forward strand.
TTGTCTTAATATGCTATTTTTGAGAATTCAAATTTGTGTAATGGCTTTATGCTTTCTTTGGGTCCGCTTTCCCCTTTTTTTTGCTAATATGCACACATATTGGTCGAATCTCCACTTTTAAACTTGGTTTCTTTAAACCTCCAAGTTTGCCACACATTTAATTTATTTTAGTGTTAGATCAATGGTCCAGAATGTTTGCCTATTCTTTGGTTTGAAAAATAGTGGTCTCTTCCCTGTTTATCACCTTAGAATTACACCAATGATAACTTAATTATGTGTGTGTGATATAACTCAACTGATTAGCTTTACTTAATCTTACTCGAACCACATACTAAGTACATATTAATCCTTATTTTTTTTCTTTGCATATGATGCCTCTAAGTTCATTGTGGACTCTCCCTTCCTTGCATTTACTCGTTGGGATAAAGCCCAACAATTGTCGAGTCAGTCCCCTACCTTTACTGAAGTTACAGGTGAAAAGAAGATGTGGAAATTGGTCAAAAACCCATATAGGCCATGGCAGCGGTAGTCCAAATGGACTGAATTTGGGAAAATGGGCTAAGCCCATAACAGCAAAGCGGTAGCAGCCCAAAATGGGCGAAGATGTGAAACATGGGCCCTAAAGCCCACAATTTAGAAGGCTTAGGACAGGTTTTGGATTGGGCTAAAGTCGAAATGAGATTAAGCAAAGCTTAATCATGTTTCTACCTTATTACTTTGTTAGTATAGAATTATTTGTAACTAACTTGGACTGGCAACAACTTAGTTGGATTTTCCCTAAGTGAGTACCCTTTGTGTTTTTCAATCTTCCTTTGGAAATTTTTCTCTATAACAAAGCTTTTTTTTAGTTACTGTAAATTGGTGCTTTAAAAGTTGAATAAGTATGTGTTCTTTGAAATCACATCCAATACTTCTTTTTAAAATTTGAGTAGTTTAAATTATCTTTCTAATTTCATGTTTTCAAATAAATTTTATTTTCAAAGTTATTCAAAATAAGTTATTTTCAAACAAGAATGGATAACCGTGAGTTAGCGGATGTTTCGAATGCCTTAAAAATCTTCTCAAAACAATAATAGGAACCTCTTACCTAAAATCTCTTATATTTTTTAAAATTGTATTTGTTTTGACTTTAAAAGATTTTTATAAGTTTTTCTTGGTTTTTTACTTTTATAAAAACTAAGTGGTGACTCTTGCCTTTATTTGAAAACGTTTTGGAGACTTTAACTATATTTTCGAAATGAGTTGCCAAAATAAGTCATTTTTTCCCAAAAACAGAAATGGCGATTCCGCTGGGGATTATTCAACTAGGTTCTAAGTTTATTGTTTGCAACTAACTTATTTGACTAACTATTCAGAATTATAATAATTAGTAATTTTATCGCTTTCCTTATTTGTTTACTTTTTGAAAATTATAAATGTTCATGGCATATTCTGCCTCTCTTAGCAAAGCATTAGATTGTATTAGGGGTAAAAAGGTAATTACGCAAGTAGTTGCGATCATTCTTAATAAAACACACAATTTTCAAAACTAATGAGTAAATTAGTTGACCTGCGGCTCGTTAATGATCACTTGTTATTTTAGCCTTGGTTGTCCACCTGGGTTCCCGGTCAATTTCAAACCTATTCTAGAAACTCAGGATAGAGAGAAACCAAATCTCGAAATAGGCATTAGCCTAGGACGTCTTAATATCCATGGGATATTATGTCCATTAGCAAACCGCCAAAACATATCAACGGGTTTCTGACCCAACGACATAGCATCCAACTATTGTCCTGGGGTGGGGCCTAACAGGTTACTCTGTTTTGTAGGATCTCAAAATTCTTCAAGTTTGATTTTTTGAAAAAAGCTCCTCTACTCCTCCCAATATGGTGGATAAATTTGGGTCCCAACCGTCAGAAATTGGTTCATCTATACATGGGACATTTGCCGTCTCTATTAGATATGGAAGCATTTCCAGAACTGATTGAGGTCCTAACCGGGTATTCGGAAAGCGAGAAAATGTGTTCCAGTTTGGAACGATGGAAATAACTTCGAAAATAAAAGAACTCAGAGATTGCATAGAGACCGCGGGAACGGCTAAGGAAAGGAAGATAAGGCCCCAATAAGGCATCCTGATACCAAATAAACCCACCTCAACTCAGATCGCCAAGTATCTCCATCTACGGGAATATCAATGCCCATGGATAACTGGGCCAAGTATTTCTTTCCAAATGCTCTATAACTGCTTTGGGACTAGAGTGGGGTTCTTTCAGTACCAGAATGAGTTTTACACATTTCAAGAGTGGGACAAAACCCGAGCCTTGGCATTCTCTATGGCTCTTTTGGGAATCATGGTATTACCACTGAATGAACATCTCAATATCAACACCTGAGTAACGATGGTAGCCCATAGCATGTTCCATGGCTTGTGCAACGGAGGAACCATTAGCTATTTTTATTTAGTCCCGGTCATCTTATCTGATATTTATAAAGTGTTGGAAAAGTGCAAGAATGGTCATCGTTACTTCCAAGAGTGAAACCTATTTCTACAGTATTGGATTCTCAAGCATTTGACCAAAGTCGACGGGAGTCAGGAAATCCACAGCCCACAATGACTCGATAACTTTGCAATATTGGCATAAGTGCTTCGCAGACAAGGCACGAGGAATAGGACAAAGATAGGATGGGCACAAGCCTTTTGCGATCTAGGAAAAGATAATGCCAAATTATGTTTCATGGCTTCTATTCGATAGAGGTGGTTGTACGATATCGTGATTTAGCTTTCCTCATCTCCCGGGAATTCAGGGAGTCTGACCCTATGCTCCACAAAGGGTTCTTAGACAATTTGGAAGGGTCCAAATCAAGCCGGCAACTGTTCACATGGGTTGCTATATATATGACTACGATGAAGATAAAAAGGTCCCAAAGGCTGGGAAAATCCATCATAATTTGAAAACGATTGAAAAAATGGGTCCAGAGACACTGGCCCCAGATAGGTTCTATCTCAAAAATATGGACGGCTACAAGCAATGGTTGAAATAAGACATCGAAGGAGTAGCTATATCAGAATCGTGGGTCGATTCTAGACCCAATGTCCGTCTACAACTACCGAATCTTCAACAAGATATGGCTAGAAGAGAATGGGAGTTTCTTATGAAACAGGAAGAATATTGGTGCATCATAGCAGGGTTGACTCAGGAGCTCGAGGACATGAGAATAGGAATAGCCCAGCTTGACTAAAAAATGACCAAGAAAGCCTTTGAAGCCGGAGCATTGCTTATGCATGAACAGGTAGTAAAACTTCAGAGCGATATGTGGTTAAGCCAATTCAAACTCAGGAGCATTGCCGGAGCATCCCAGAGGAGCAGGACCGAGGACGGGCCTTCTACATCATATTTCTAGTATCTTCACCCCTGCGTGGGTTTTAATTTTATGTATGCCTTCACTTTCCCTAAAATTGTCCCTGCGTGGGCATAGTTTTTATGTAGTTATCCCCTCCCTTAAAATGTATCCCCTTTCGGCCAGCATTTGTATCCCTTTAAAAGGAAAGTTTTCCATATATATATATATGCTATTTTTTGGGCAATAGAATGGTTTAAATACGACACATACGTCTTTCAAACTCGCTAGGCCTACCCTTGGCATAAAAAGGTTACCCAGTTAGGACGCGATATTTATTGTGTTATTACTGCGATATAAACTGCTTTATATGCTATGTGTGTTGCTTGGATCAAGGAAAATTGGTCCACTCCATGCCAAAATTTTCTAGAACACTGTAAGCAAAATATGAAGCCCACTACACAAAGTCTGACCAAAATTACTCCTTGAGTCCTTCAGTTTTCCAGAAAATTCGAACCTCACCCAACTATACCTAATAGCCTCTTTCTTATACAATAGGAAATTGACTCACTACGGACCAAGGAAGCAATGCTTAGGAGGATAGAAAAAATTGACAGGAAGATAGTCGAAGCCAAAAAACAGACCAAGGAGGTAGAATAACTCACTGAAGCAGCATTGGCCAAATCCGCCAGGCTAGATGAAGAGATAGCTATCACAAAATAGCAGATAGCTAAGGTTGATGATATAATAGCATGAGAAAGAGCCATGAATGATCAGGAGGATAAAGAGTTCATACAACAACTCAAAAATCTCATGGAAGAAAATTAAGAAACCGAGCAAAGGTTCGTCGAACAAGCCTTGCCTCCCAGACAAATCACCAACCACTGGACCAAGATCAAGAATGATGCCGTGTGGACAACTAGGGTTAGGCCAGGGAAAGAGTGCATCACCCTCAAAGCTCACTCCCGAGAATATCTTCAAGGTCCCAGACTCATTCTCTTGTCTTACCTTTATGAGACTTTGAAAGCCATGGGAGTTCTTCATCCTGACGAATCCGAGGGATTTAGATGTCACCCCCAGAATGAGCACAAGGAATATGCTTATCACCCATGGTAGAAGGGCAATACCACTAATGAATGCAATGCCTTAAGAGAAGAGATTTATTACATGATCAAGAATGGACAGGTAGGCCATCTATGGGGTCCCCGAACTATCCTCACATGTGATCAAGTCAGTCCCGACATTCCAATCACTAAAGATGTAGCAATTCATAGGCATGATTTCACAATTTTTCAAGAGACTTACTGCGATATCTATGTGAAGCTCATTCATGCAAAAATTCTAGAGCCGATTGAGAGAAAGCCAAAAAGCATGTCACGGGCATGGCATCGAGGGAAGGAAGTTTTTCTCTATCACGCAGGAGAAGGAGGCCACGACATCCAGAGTTGCCATGTCTTTAGGGTTGACTTGGAACATCTCATAACTACAGGGAGAATTCAGCTTCAGCTACCACCCTATTACACTTGAGAGAAGATCGTTGGTCAAAGAGAACAATACCTGTCACTATCCAAAGAAGCTTTAAAAGTAGCAAAGTTATTGTAGTTATTTTCCTTTTGTTTTTACTTTTCCTTTGTAATCAAAAGATAGTGGAAATGAAATGAAATGAAAATATGTCCCCTTTACCAATATGAACTACGTAGGGCCTGAATTCTCCTTCATGAGATACGAAGGTAGCCTTCAAGGCCCGACCCCTATCCCACTTTGACACAGATATCAAAGAATTCAAAAGACACATCAAGCACTACAAGACAAGTAGCGGAGGGCAGAAACTCAACAAGTCAACCTTTCTGATAAAATCCACTTATCCAAAATCAATAGGCAAATTCCTGTCCATTGAACACTCAAATCAAATTACAAGTGGATCAATTTGCCTTGATGAAAAGCAACTTTTATATGTTTAAAGCAAGTATTATGTGTTTATTTCCTGTCGGGTATCTTGTATTGTTTATCGCCAACGGAATCTAACATGTTTCCCTTTGAGTTATTTTTCACTTCAACATGTAATAGAAATTGATCTGTGTTGACAAAACTGGTCGAACATCCCTACTTCACCCGCTCAAAATCACATCTGGATTCATCCTCTAACCTTCGCTTTTCTAAAAGGGAAAATGACTGATAGTGAAGAAGAGAATGCTTTGGTTGTAAGAGACAATGTTATCACCAAACAAAGTGAAATGATTGCAAAGCTTACAAGAAAATTGGAAAAGATGCAAGAAGTAGTAAAGAAAGCCAAGGATATGGCTAGCTTAGCTATTGCCGCCAACACTCCAGCTCTGGGTAACTCTTAGCCACCTCTCTAGATTTCTCCACTCAACTCTCCATTGCCTGAAAACTATCCAAGAGATATCCCTTCCTTTTCCATCCCTAGACCTTCCAATGAACCTCCTTCTAATAACCCTTCCCATATCAGGTCCCTGTACCAAACTCATACTCCACCTATCCAGCACACTAACCAAAACAACAACCCAAATGCCTATCTACCATAAAACCTCCCTCAAAATTACAAAAACATGCCACTAAACACTTACAATTCCCAGAATTACCATCCCAATATCACCAACCCACAGAACTATACCCCCACATACCCAAATTCCATTCCACATGTATAGCCCTCACATGTTCAAAACATGCCACCAACTGCTTTCCACACCATGGTAGAGCCATACATTGCTCTCCAAGAAAGCCTTGAGCTGGATCACTACGAGGAGAAGGAGAAAGAGCTAAGAGCCGCGGAAAAGAAACACGATCTCGACATGGCACAAATGAAAGAAGAGATAGTCAGGATAAGAGATTTCTGAGGTTTGTCTTATGAGAAAGGCTATGACTATGATCATCTTTCTATCCATCCTGAAATGGTCCTGCCAGAAGGATTCAAAATCCCCAAGTTCGAGACCTTCAATGGTGTTGGGAATCCTGAGTCCCATTTAAGAATCTACTGTGACCAAATGGTCAACACCCAAAAGAATGGCGCTTTGTTAATGAGGCTTTTCAGCCAAAGTCTGAGCAGAGAGGCTTTGAAATGGATAACCTCTCAGGAACTGAATAAATAGTCTAGATGGAGTGATCTCGCCTGAAATTTTGCCCAAAGATTTGCATATAATATAGAATTCATCCCAGATTGATACTCTATAGGATGCATCAGACAAAAATCAGACGAAGACTTCAGAGACTATGCCTACCAATGGAGGAAGGAGGCAGCGAGATTTCGGCCTCCTATAATAGAAGAAGAGATAAGTGTGGTGTTTATGCGCTCTCAGGAGTCGGAATTTTATGACAAGATGATATCAGCGGTTAAAGCCAAGTTTGTCGACTTAGTCAACATAAGTGAAATTGTAGAAGAAGGTCTCTGTAGTGGCAAGATTTCCAAAGCCCCAGCCTCCTCAGGATCGGCAGGACCTGGAGAAGAAGAGGGAATAGGTGTCTTTGGTATCCTCCAGTCCTAGCCTGAAACCATGAAAACCTTTCGGAGCCAACTACAAAAAGCCACTTATTCCAACAACCCCTCCCCCAGCTCCATAAAATCTTCAACCGATTTTCTATACTCAACTCATTTACCCATCTCCACAACCAAATATGTAGAGCATCTACAAAGCTTCACAACCAAATGTTCAGCCCACTTACCAAGCGCATCCCTAAAACATCCAAGTATATTAGAAGGCTCTCGAGAGCTAGAAAAAAAGGCCAAGTTCCTCCTCCTGCTAATACCGATCTCCCTCATCCAAATCTAGAAAAGAAAGTTCCTCGAACTTTCACCTAGCTGGCTAAGACCAAAACTTAGTTGTATGAAAGATTGAAGGCTACTGGATTTATTTAGCCCATTCCGCACAAACCAGGCAACACAGACTCTCGCTTCTACAAAGCCGATTGGTATTGTGCCTACCACTTTGGAGGCACCGTACATAGTAACAAAGATTGCAATAACCTAAGGTATAAGATTCAGGATTTGATTGACCAAAATGTGGTCACATTGTAGGCAACGCCGCCAAATGTTAACAATAACCCATATCCAAATCACGGAGGAGCCGCTGTGAATATGATTGAGATAGAAGAAGTCTAGGTCACGAGCAAGTCCATAGTGCCAGCTGGTCCTAGAAAGCTAGAAGATCTAGAGAAGTCTGTAGATGCCTTGAGTATCATGGAGAAACCACAATTCATTGTGTTGTCAACACCTCAACAAGCTTTCACTTTGGTACCAGCAGAAGAAGAATTCATAGTTGAGGACGTCGTATCCCATGGTATGACAAGATCGGAAAGATGTTATATCCCCAAAGATTTGGCAAATGATGCTTAAAAAAAGGATCTGTAGAAGATATAAATCACTGAAGGTGAAGTGGAAGAATCCTGGAGAAGAATGCAGTCAAAGGAGTACTCCATTGTGAAGCAAATGGAGAAGACCCCCGCCCAGATTTCTATTTAGGCATTACTCATGAGTTCCCAGTACCATAGGCAGGCATTACTCAAAGTTCTGAATGAAGATTATGTGCCAACAGGTACTAGTGCAGAGAATCTAACCGCCATGGTGAGCCGAGTCCTAGGGGGTCACCGTATCTGCTTTTGTGATGATGATTTGCCTTTTAAAGTCATGATGCACAAAAAATCCTTGCATGTCACTATCAAGAGTCAAGAGAAAATTGTGAATAGGGTATTGATCTATGATGGCTCAGGGATGAACATCTGCCCACTGTCCGCACTCACCCAGTTGAAGTATGATCTAGGGAAGATTCATCAGAGCAGAGTCAACGTAATGGAATTCGATGGGTGCCAAAGGGACACTATCGGAGAAGTTAATCTATACATCCAAATGGCACCTATCGAGTTTCGTACATAATTCCAAGTCATGGATATCACCACAAGTTATAACTTGCTCCTAGGAAGACCATGGATCAATGGAGCCATAGTTGTACCATCAACCTTGCACCAGATGGTAAAATTCATTTGGGAAGAGCATGGGTGGTAATCCACAGAGAAGAAAGTCACTTGAGCCATCCTAATGGTTACGTCCCTGTGATTGAAGAAGTCCCAAGGGGAAGCAATTTATACACAGTAGAAATTGTCAATGCCACTAGATAGGACCTTGCTCCTCAAATTCCTATGCCACTGATCTATAAAATGCTTGCAACCACGATGCTAAGAAGCATATACGAGCCAGGTTTTGGGTTTGGAAAGAATTATGATGGTATGATAGAGCCTTTGGGAATTCCTGGATAGATGACCAAGCATAAATTAGGGTATGAAGTCCGAGAAGACAAGGCAAGAGTCAAAGAGAAGAAGCAGTAAGTACTGATAAAGCCACTTCCTTACTTATATTAGTCATTCTCGGTGCGTATCGGTCCTCCAAGCGACGAGTTAGAGGATGGAATAGGAGATCTGTTCAAGGAATGTGATGCTATAACAGAAGATATCCCTGAGGCAAACTTGATTAGGGATGCCAAGCCCGGTGAAAAGCTGTAGAACTGGGTCGTAACTCCCCTCGTGACTCTCCATTCGGCTGGGTAGACAAAGATTTTGTATTATGATAATCGGTGATGGTACGAATGAGGCTCCACGACCCACCCTTTATGTGTTACATATTCCTCGTACTATTAACTACTTTCCAAAAGGCATGAACCAACATTCATGTGGGTTGTAGCTATAGTTTGTAAATATTTCCGAATTTCAATGAAAGTCTCATTATTTTGAAAACATTTGTTGTTCAAAATTGATCGTGTTTTATTTGTTATTATCTACCTATTTTGTTTTGGTTTCAGTCATAATAAGTTAAAACCTGTCACTGTCATGTCATATCAAGAGCTTAACAAACAAACCAATCCAGATGATGATGATTTCAAGAAATATGATGAAGAAACTATGGTTCCCGAATAGGTTACAGAGGAACTAAAAGACTTTGAAAACCGAGAAAGGCCCAACCTAGAGGAAATTGAGATGGTCAATCTAGGAGATTGCCAGGAGGTCAAAGAAACTAGAATCAGTGTCCATCTGACAGAAGCACAGAAAAGGAAACTCATCAAATTACTCTGAGAGTACATCAATATATTTTCTTGGGCCTACAGTGACATGACAGGACTGAGCATGGACATAGTCTCTCACAAGTTGCCTATCAATCCAGGGTTTGATCCGATCAAGCAGAAGACTCAAAAGTTCAAATCAGATCTAAGTCTGAGAATCAAAGAAGAAGTTACCAAACAAATATAGTCTGGAGTAGTAGAGGTCACGAAGTATCCAACTTGGTTAGATAACATTTTCCTAGTTCCCAAGAATGATGGGCAACATCCACATCCTTATTGACAACTGCGTGAAGCACGAGATACAATCATTTGTGGATTGTTTTGATGGATACCATTAGATACTGATGTATGAGGAAGACGCTGAGAAAATGGCCTTCATAACACCCTGGGGTGTTTATCAGTACCGGGTGATGCCGTTCGGGCTCAAGAACGTAGGTGCCACTTATATGTGAGCCATGATGACCATTTTCCATGACATGATTCACAAAGGGATTGAAGTGTATGTGGATGATGTAATTATTAAGTCCCGCGAGAGTTCGGATCACTTAACTCACTTAAGAAAATTCTTTGATCGGCTACGGAAGTACAATCTAAAGTTAAACCCCGGCAAATGTGATTTCGGGGAGCTAGCTGGCAAGCGATTGGGCTTCATAGTCAGTAGGAGGGGCATCAAGCTTGACCCCTCAAAAATCAAGGAAATCCAGGAGTTACCTGCCCCGAAGACTAAAAAAGAAGTCATGAGTTTCTTAGGAAGGTTGAATTATATTAGTTGGTTCATAGCCCAATCAATGGTTATTTACGAACCTATCTTCAAGTTGCTGAAGAAAGATGCGCCGACCAGCTGGACTGAATAATGCCAGCAAGCTTTTGACCACATCAAGAATTATTTATCTAATCCACAGGTATTGGTTCCTTCGAGAGAGAGAAGTCTGTTATTGCTATATCTGTCAGTTTTAGAAAATGCCTTCGGTTGTGTCCTAGGGCAACATGATGGAAGTGGAAAGAGGGAACAAGCGATTTAAGCAAGAAGTTCATACCATATGAGGCTCGTTATACTTTGCTAAAAATGACTTGTTGTGCCTTCACCTGGGTTGCCAAGAAGTTGAGACATTATTTATCGTCCTACACGACGTATCTCATTTCAATAATGGACCCCCTGAAGTACATATTCCAAAAGTACATGCCTACGGGGAAATTGTCTAAGTGGAAAATGTTGCTAAGTGAGTTTGACATTGTATATGTGACTCAGAAAGTGATCAAAGGATAGGCGTTAGTAGATCACATAGCGGAAAATTTGGTTGATGAAGATTATGAGCCACTCTGAATTTACTTCCCAGATGAAGAGATATTGTTCATAGGAGAACATATCACAGAAGCGTACCCTGTTTGGAGATTGTTCTTCGATGGAGTGGTCAATTTTAAAGGTTCAAGCATTGGAGCAGTCTTGGTATCAGAAATTGGTCAGCTCTACCTGGTGACAGCCAAACTCCATTTCTCATGCACCAATAACATGGCCGAGTACAAAGCTTGTATTCTCGGCATTCAGTTAGCTATTGATATGGATATTCGAGAACACTTGGTTATCAGTGATTCTGATTTGCTAATTCACCAAGTCCAAGGTGAGTGGGCTGTGAAAAACCCCAAGATTGTATCGTATGTGAAAATAGTCCAAAGCCTGTGCAAAAGGTTAAGGAAGATCGTGTTCAAGCACATCCTGAGGATTCAGAATAAGTTTGCCGATGCTTTGGCCACCATTTCCTCCATGATTCATCATCCGGATCAAAATTACATCAATTCATTGGTGATAGGTTTGAAAGAGCAACCTGCACATTGTGCTCAAGTTGAAGAAGAAGCGGATGGAAAACCATGGTATTATGATATCAAGAGGTATCTAGAAGCCGGAGTCTATCCCAAGGATGTGACCGCTAACCAAAAGAAAACCATCCACCGAATGGCCAACAACTTTTTCCTAAATAGAGAAATCCTGCATAGGAGGACTCCAGATCTTGGATTCTTAAGATGTGTTGACTCGACTGAAGCCACAAGGTTGATAGAAGAAGTATATGTCGGAGTATGTGGGCCTCATATGAATAGGTTCACCCTACACAAGAAGATCTTACGAGCTAGATACTTTTGGATGACCATGGAAAACGACTGTAGCAAGTTCGTACAGAAATATCACAAGTGCCAGATCCACAGAGATTTGATTCGAGTGCCACCTAGCGAACTTTATGTTATGAGTGCACCTTGGACTTTTGTAGCCTTGGGCATGGACGTCATTGGTCCCATCTAACCACCTGCCTCAAATGGACATAGATTCATCTTGGTAGCCATTGATTATTTCACCAAATGAGTGGAATCTGCTTCTTACAAATCCATAACCAAGAAGGTTGTAGCTGATTTTGTCAAGAACAATTTAATTTGTCGATTCGGAATTCCCGAGTCGATCATCACGGATAATGGAGCAATTTTTAATAGTCACTTGATGAGAGATACATGTGAACAATTCAAGATCACTCACCAACATTCAACTGCATACCATCCACAAATGAATGGAGCTGGTGAAGCAGCCAAGAAGAATATCAAGAAGATCCTAAAAAAATGGTTGATAGCCATCGATCTTGGCACGAGACGCTGCCTTATGATTTATTGGGATACCGGACGATGGTTAGGAATTCGACTAGTACAACTCCCTATGTGTTGGTGTATGGTTTAGAAGCATTGATACTCGTTAAGGTAGAAATACCATCCCTTAGGATCATTCAAGAAGCTAGACTGAGCAATGAAGAGTGGGTTCGCGCCCGTAATGAGCAACTCATGTTGATTGATGAGAAAGGATGAGTGTTGTATGCCATGGTCAATTGTACCAGCAACGAATGATTTGTGCATTCAACAAGAGAGTCAGAGCTCGCATGTTTGTCATAGGGCAGTTGGTCCTTAAGCGTATTTTCCCACACTAGGTGGAGTACAAAGGAAAATTTGTGCCTAATTGGCAAGGCCCGTATGTTGTCCATAAGGTGTTATCCGGAGGATCTTTGATTTTATCCGAGATGGATGACCAAGTGTGGACCAAGCCGATCAAATCCAATGCTGTGAAAATATACTATGCCTGAAGATAGTTTTTCTTTCATTTTCTTTCCCTATAATCGCATTTACCGATTGTAATCATTTCTATGCTTTGCAATAGCTTTAAAAATCCCTATCCTCTTTGTATGAACTATGTTTGACCTGAATTCTCAAGAATGAGATATGTAGGCGGCCTGTGTTGACTTCGGTCAACCCCTTAGAAAAATCTATCTTTCCCTTTCCTATCTTGAACTATGTTTGACCTGAATTTTCAAGAATGAGATACGTACGTGGCCTTTGTCGACTTCGGTCACCCCTTTATTTATTTTTGATATCCTCCTACTTCAATTATGGGAACTATGTTTGACCTGATTTCATCCTTAACGGGATATGTAGGCGCCATAATGACTTGGTCATATCACCCAGGAAATAAAAATTAGGGAAGAATTTTTGAGAAGAAGGCGATAATCATTTTTCGACAAGTCAAAATACAAAATGGGCCAAAGAGCTACCAAAACGAATATCGAGAAATATTCTCGTAATCCCAGAGAGTCTCAAGTCCCTTACCAATGGAGTGAGATTCATCGCACTATCTTTAACTCTGGCAGAAATTTTAAGGAAGACCTCAAAATTTCCACCAAGCTTCATTCAAGTGTTCGGAATTAAACTCCGAAGAGTTCCCCAGTACGAGAGGGATTGATTCCCAGCTATGATAGATTTTTGAAAACATATTTCGAACTCGCCAGCTAGGATGAAAAAGGATCTCCAGAGTCAGCCAGCGCTATGTCATAAATGTCAAGGCCTCGAATAAAGGACATTCGTTGAGCTAGCACATGACATGATAGACAAAGACCTTTTCAGACTATCCTTTTTCAAAATTCTTCGTCTTCCGAAGAACTTGTTTGAAAAAAATATTCACAACATATTAGTTTTACTTCTTTATAATGTGACTTTGACTTATGTATACCGTGACCCGGGGAGTCAAGGATGACGAGCACCCAAGAGAAGAAAGCACCCAGAAGAGATAAATCAAGGAGTAGAAGATCGAAGGAGGTCAACACAGATCAGTTTCACCAAAAACTAACAATTTTTCTGTTGATGCAGGTTGTCCCAAAAAGTATGTTAGAAATCAATCCCACATTACCCAGTACATTCAAAGAGACGCCTAAAGACCAGATGCCCCAAATTTGGCGATAAAAGCTGAGAGGGTGAAAATGAGCCAAAGAGGCAGAAGTCCCTAAAATGGGCAAATCTTATTGTAGTTCGCAAAGACTACTAGATAAAGAGAGATCGGCAGCATTCTCAAGTATCCAAATGGATCAAGACATCTCGTTCAGGTTTAAAATTAGGACACCAAAGGAGATATCGGCGACGTTCTCCGCCAATCCCCAGCAGAGTCGCCATTTCTATTTTCTGAAAAAAATGCCTTTATTTGAAAATGTTTTGGAGACTTTAACTAAATTTTCAAAATGATTTTCAAATTAAGTCAGTTTTCCCAAAAACAGGCACCAGGGTCCAACAAAAACACATCGAGAGAGAAGACTTTCAACATACCAGTAACAACGTCTGGTGAACTCTCCTGGTCCTGGCGAGAGGACATGGCATAAAGGCGATTCTAGCGTTGACCAGCAGACTGAGTCCTACTACCTCCCTGTCCCTTCTTAGCAAAAGGGAAATACTTAATCATGTATCAAGCCTGTCCATACCCAAAGCATGCACCCGTGCCATAACGACACTCTCCCGAGTGATTCTTCCTACACTTGTTGCAAATAAGGTGGGAAGATCCCTTTGCAACACTACTCTGAGACTACAAATAAGCACCTGATCCTCTACCCACCTGATCGTGATGAGGCCTGGGGGTCTAGGTAGGAGCACTAGCAGTAAAATGAACGGGTCCTGATGATATCTTCTTAAATGAGGAGCGATATCCTCCTACAGACCTATGATGGCCAAAACCTGAACTCTCTAATCTTACCCTCTTGTTCTCGCTTGCAATCTCCCTCAACTTGTCTCCCTCGATATTTTGGGCATGGGTCATAAGTCAAGAAATATCCATGTCACCCAAAAGAATTGCGGATCTACACTCCTTATTTACTAGATTCGACACTTTGTAAACATACATACTCATCTCATCCCATGGGTCAGCCACTATGGAAGGAGCATACCTAGAAAGCTGGGTGAAATTCAATCCATACTCCTAAACTGTCATGGAACCTTGCCTCAAATTCATCAACTCTTCCACGTTGGCTTGCCTCAACTCATTTGGCAAGAACCGGTCAAGAAAATCCCTCTCAAAGCATTTCCACAACATAGGGACCACATATTTGTATGTGTTAATCATAGTGGCATGCTCTGTAGCCGGAGTAAGAAAGATTCAAGGAGCGCAGGAGGATCTGCTTTTATGAGTGATCTCTCTCGCTTTCTTAAGGAATTTCGTCATCCATATCCATCACTGTCAGGGGTAAGCACATCTGTACAGACTAGACTCCTTTAAATGAAAAAAGGCTTCTTGTCGGCAAATACCCCCTTCTCATCAACTTTTAGCATTAATGAAGGATGGTAGATACCACGTGGTGGATCCAAGAACAGTAAGTTTAGGAGGTGTCACCATCAATCACGTAAGATAAGAAGTGACCTCAGTCTTCAGATCCTTAGGGAGTCCCAGCTGTTGAGGTGGCGTAGTGAGAGGTGAAAGCAATAACAAAAAAAAAGCGGAAGATCCTGCAGTAGTATATTCGGTTGTTTGCAGTGGAATAGATTCAAGCGTCAAGGCCAGTAGATCCATAGCAAATAGGCGTTGACTTAGATGCTTTTGCAGTTTATTTTAATCCCGATGGAAAAGAAGGTATGGTGGTAATATCTCCTTCAACAGGCTAATTTCTCAGGTTTCAGCAACTCTGCACATTTTACTGGTGTACAGGTTTCCTAAGATGAAACGATTGTCTAATTGGCCTGAATTAGTTAGTGAGTTGGAGAGCTACATCCCCAGGCTACATTATAGAAGAGTATGTTAGGAATTCCCTAGTGGACAATGGATTCAATGTAACACAGATGGTTCATCAAGAGGTAATCCAGGTAAGAGTGGTGTTGTTATGGTTTTTAGAGATTCTGCTGGTGATTTTTTGTGTGCTGCTACCCGTTCAAACTAATATGTATTCAGAGATAATGTCTATTCAGTTAGCTGCTGAAATCTGTGTGCACGGGCATGCCTCCTATGCTTATCACTCACCTACGCTCTTGCAGCATGCCCCCTTCGGGCAATACGCTGTAATACGCGAAGTATCTGAGCCATAGCACTTTGATCGCTATATTCTTGTGATAGCGAAGGCGTGGTTCATCCTCTAAGAGAGAGTAGATGTGAAGGTTTGGATCGAAGATCGTCATGAGACAACCCTGGGGAACCATAGCATGTCGGGAATAAGGGGGACATAGTAAACGTAACCACTCCCTTGGTTAGGGACTGTGACTCCCCTAGCCCTAGCATCATTCCATTGAGTGAACTAAATATGAGCCACGGCCTTGAGTTGATAGGAAGCTAGCTCAAAACCCTCAACACCAACCACTTGCATCACACCAAAGACCTTCTTTACCTCATCCAAGAAATTTTGTGGATCCTCACCAACTTTTGAACCCCAGAACTAAGGTGAGTTCATACGAACAAAATCTCGAACTCAGGCCACAACTCCACCTTGAGGGTGGATGGGGATAGGAGCCTTTTGATTGGCCTGAGCGGGCACAGTCTGAGCTAGCATATGAATGGATGAATTCTGGATTTGTGACCTTAGGGTCTAGAATCAGAGGATTCGCATTTCGGGCATTGGCCCAGCGAGGCATGGCACGACGTGGAGGCATAATCTGAAATACATACAGATCGGGTTAGAGGAGTATTTAGAGTTAAACTCTATCGCACGATATAGATCATGAAAAAAGTAAAAATTTCCTAAAATATCACATAGCCTCCCTCTGATATATGTGGCACACTTCATACCCATGAAAGAGACTCTACTTGATACGACTTTTAGACACCCTAGGACTCTGAAGCTTGTTGCTCTGATACCAAGTTTGTCATGTCCCGAGGCTACCTGCTAGACGCAACATGGGACTCGGGACCACAAGTGCCCCAAGTTAACCCTTGGTCATAGCATAACATAGGCATACATGAGGAAACACAGAGGAAGCATAAATAGAAAACTAGGCAATCGAATCCATAAATGATACAGTCAATAAGAAACATAATTCAAAAGAGAGACTCGAATATTGTCTATGCTTGAAAAACCTCTACACATGACATAAGAAGTTGCTAGGACAAAACCCTAGCTAACTCCAAGTACGAAAGTAAACAGCCATAAGATAACCAAGATCATAACTAGCCCTCGAACAATAAAAACTCACCAACAGTAACTGGAATGGCCTGTGGTCTCTAGCCACGTGCTTGAGGGAGGGAACCTGAGTCTTCATCATCAATAGGATGCAGGGCAAAATATGCATCAGTACTATAGGATGTACTGAGTATGCGAGATATTCATAATTATGATAAAAAGCATACTGAAAACATGCTTAAAATGAGCTTGTTCATATAAAGAGATAGCATAAATAAATATTAAGATATAAGACATAAAACATGAAGTTAAGTCAAGATTCAAAGTAGAGTATCATATAACTTCATAGCTTGAAAATAATCATGTAGATGTTTCTCTTAACTGACATAAATCATGTTGAGCTACATGGAGTCCAGTGTCATGCACCCACACTGAAAAAGGTTGTCGTCATAAGGATCCTGTCATAGGCCATAGAGGGCAACCTACGGTGGCAACGTAGTTTTGGACTCGGGTAATCGACCCTCATCCCTCGGTGCTAAATACTACTCCCAAAACATAACATGAAGCTCATGTACATGTGACATATCTAGATGTTAAAGCTTGTTCATAAACATGATCATAACCCAGATCTTCATACTACTCCCGAACCTTGGTTTTGAAAATGATTCATTAGCATTAGTGGTACATCGGGTGTCTTGCATAACAATTCATAACTTCAAAACTTGCATGGCCCTAGTTACATTTCATAATAGCATATACTTTCATAAACATAGGAACTAGGCATGCACTTACTTGAAAATCATGAAATCATGCTATCAATTTCCCCAATATACTTAAATCAATTCATGCATGTAAAATTTTCTATAATTAGCCTTCAATTCATGAAATAGGAGTGCACATGTAAAAACCCATGCAAAATCATGCAATTTAATAGTAAATTTCAAAGTAGAATCATGAGAAAATAATTTATAGCAAAGCCCATAAGAATTGGGTAAGAACCCTAATTTGAAAGTTCATAAAATCAATATAGAATTTGGGTGTTTTGGACATAAGGTGAAAGGAATCTTTTATTGAATACTCACATACCTTATTGAAGCTAGCTTGATCAAGGATGAAAAGAAATGGAGGCATGAACTTGGAACTTGAGACTTGGAGAAGAGGAACTCTTTCTTTTTTTGGAATAGAATGACTTAGAATGAGAAGAACTTGGGGCATTAGGGGATAAAACCCTACTAAAAGTGGTCAAAATGACCTAACTTAGGAGTTAAAAGAGTGATTAATTACAAAAATACCCCTAGGACTTAAAATATAAAGCTGCAGAAAAATCCTGCCTCACGGGCTACCCGACAGGCGTCGTACCCACGACGGCCCATCGGCCAAGGCATCTGAGGGAGGGTCTGGAATTCTGGGGGTGCTGGAGGGTTATGACGACATGGTCCCATGGGCTATTGTAGACATGATGCCCGTGGTGTGGCCCATCGAGGAAAGAGAGTTAGAGGGGAAACTCCACTGGACCACTCCGATGCTGGCTCTGATGGGATGTCGCATCCACGATGCCCATCGTGGCCACCCGTCGGCTGGAAGGGGCTGATCAATAGATACTGGTCATCTCCCACGGCATGCCTCACGGGCCATAGGGACACCAACACCCATGGAGGCTGCCCGTCTGGACCAACAGTTGTAAATAAGGTTTTGTGTTCTGAGTTTGTTTGCTGGTTTAAATTTTGGGGTGTTACATAAACCCTTGATAGCCCAAGCATGCTTCACTACCTGAAGGAAGGTCATCCCAATTGTAACCAAATGCTCGTTCACCAAATGGAGCGGTGAAATCAACCTCCAACAAAGCTCTGACCCCTATTAAACTCTGAAGGCACAGTCCTGGCAGTACACCAAACCATCTCATGAAATCTCAGCTCATAGTCCAACACTGACATACAACCCTGTTGAAGAACTAGAAGCTCAACCCTAAATGAAGCACCACTCGAAGAACCAGGTACTGAAACACCCACCTGAAGACTCAGAGTCCTAACCACGTTGTCCTGTATAACTAGGGTAGCTACGAATCTAATCAATGATTAGGCTAGCCCCACACCCCTATCTAACGTAGTAAGCTTTCACTCTGAAGTCCTGGCACTTACAAAAGAACCTAAGCAATAGGCACAAAAGCCTCGACATCACCTGCTGTCGAATTCGCCTTAGGTATCTGAGAAGGAATGAAACAACCAAAGTTTAGAAGTCAATACAGCCTGGAATGCACGATAAGGAGCCAAGAGGATAAAACTTTACCTAACAATGCCATGTAGCCTTCCGCAGATGAGATACAGACATCATCATACCGATCTGCGAGACTCTACTTAGATACTTGCTTCTGTACCACAACACCAGTGAACCCAGAGCTTTGATACCAACTATCACAACCCAATTTCTAGGGTCATGATGACACCTAAAAACCCCTAGTAGGCAAACTAATCCCCGTAGCCCAGAATGATTAGTAATGGGCTACTACCTAACCAATATTCACAACAAGCAAAAATAAGCAGAAGCAAAATATAATGATAAGGACAAAGCGGAAACAATAAGCAGAATATATACATAAGGAAACTACACCAACCCTAAGACTTGGTATCGGCAGTACAAAAGCTTCTAATAGAATACAAATGCTAGAAGTAACAAAATGATAAGTACAACTATCTCCGAATATACGCAGATTAACAGTATAAGAAATGAGATGTGGTCAAGCCCAGGTCATCAAGCGCTCACCCTAGTCTCTAACATCCAAAATCTACATGAGTCTACAACGCGATCCATGATGAAAGCTCAACTAATATCTGCACAAAAAGATGAAGAAGTGTAGTATGACAACAATGGGTACCCAGTAGGCATCATCAGCCGACTGAGCGCATATAAAATATAAAAACAGTAATATAGCAGATAGCAAGAAAGTAGTCACTGAAGCAATAGAGAGAGCACAAGTAACTAGCATGGAGAATAGTCAGCCAAGATTTATAAGCATATAATGCTAGCACAAAAGATATACATAACACAGAAATACAAGTGAAAGAAGGAAGAACGCACATGGAATCCTTGCAATAAATATATAAATAAAAGAGAGAGAATTGAGAAAATAGCGGTATACCGATAACCTCAAGTAAAAGAGGAAAGAAGGGAAGCAATTTAACATACTCAAGATGGGATCAACATACTTAAGGAAATCATAATGCAAATCCAACTTCAAGATAAGTATAGACAGAGATCAACCTCACAAGTACAACCCTAGGATGGAATAACTAAACCATAATAACCAAGAGCTACTACTCCAAATCATGATAAAGAATAGAACCAGAAACCCACAACAGCTAAGAAGACCACACAATAGTGCCTGAAAAATACAGAACTCACTAGTCCCTCAATAATCAAAGTCTAATAGTCGAAGCCTCAACAGGCTAGGAACAACTAAACTACCGAGAACCTAATGCCATAACAAGCTCTAAACAAAATTACAGGAGTAATATAATCTACATACATTCCCAACGCCTTCCCATACAACCGAAAAACATAATCAAGTTAAAACAACCCCTCTGGCCACTCATATAATCAGAGCATACACTGAGCACACAACAAATAAGGGCGGATTCAGAATGCAATATGCATGATGAGGTATGATGAATCTAGTGTGATAATAGAACTGTGTGTTACCCTATTTGATACCTATAAGGCCCAATAGAGGCAGGACCCATGGGAGGACATGGCCCATATACCTCAACTACACTGTATACCCCTCTTCCGACACTCTTAGCTTATAGCTCGGGGTCCAGGAATGATAGGGTCCATGGGGGTCTACTCATAGACCATATACTAAAACTATGAATCACAGTAGTATAAGTTAATAGTCTGGATCTCGAAGTACATGCCTGAACTTGAACTGGGTCTAAATCAATAGTAGTAGTCTCAAAAACTCGTTAAAGGGTCCCCAAAGTGTATTCGGGTTTAAATGGGTAATCAAGTCTCAATAACCTCTATAAAGGGTGCTCGGAGAGTATCCAGTTCTAAAATAGTAGTAAATCAACTCTAGCACTCTGGCACAACCGAGCCTAGTATATGTGAAATCTGGTAATCAAATCATCATAATAATCCTCTTTTCTCCAAGATGTTTCATAAAAGGCAGTTTAAAAACCCTTTCAAAGTCATATTACCAAAAATGGGCCCTAGGGACATGCAAAGTTTAGATTTTTTTTATAGTTGGCGCGAAGCCAAATTAGTAGAAAAACATGCAGAAAAGCCTTTGCATGAATGATATGCTCACAAACAATAGTTAGCCCAATGGCTCACAAATATTCCTACCGACCCTGCACAAGCTCAACAGCTTTACAACTTATATAACCAGCCTAGAATAATATCTCTATATCTAGGACTCATGGACATTCCCAAATAACCCACCATCTTTGTTGCAGAGTCAATACAAGGCCGCATAGGACCACAAGGGTAATATACAATACTATACAAATAATACAATCAATGTATGAAATAAACAAACAGAAAAGGCAGACAAGGTCTGAGGTACCAACCTATAACAACCCACCCAAGGATACTATTAATGTAATTATAACCTATATACACAGAGTATAGGTAGGGAAACCTATAACCTACATGCCGTCCGATGACTAGTTATGGGGATGGCGTTGTCCTAGCTCAAACTTCTCCGGGAATCTCTAATTCACGAAAATACTATCAATACAATAATATGGGCATCAAAATGAGACCAAAAACACACATAATGCCATAAACATAATCGGGTTAAAATCCGGGTCACAAATGGGCCCATAGGCCCTGCAACCCAAAATTGAAAACGAAAAACACCCTTGTGTTCCTTACAATCCCGGGAGCACATGCTCAAAATTTGAGCAGAAATGGACAATATTTGGGGCTTCAAAATAGCCCACCAATTAAGAAATTGAAAAGAGAATCAAGAAGAAATTCAAGGATTTAAATAAGAAATTAACAAGAAGACTTACCGAATTAAATACGGGAAATGATCACGAAGCAATGGTGAAACCGCTCCAAGAAATTGATGGCCAAAAGAGAGAAAATGAAGCTTTGGGAGATAATGTTAATGGTGAAAACAAGTTGGGGATTTAAAATGAAATGAAAGATGAAGAAGTCAATATAAAGTTGGCAGTCGATGCCTATGCGAATGCAGCCATGGTTCTGCCTACACAGGCTCACGTATATGGGTGGCCCATGCATACACGTAGGCCAGGCGGTGGCCCAGTGCGCACACGTCCAGGTCACCGTGAATGAGGCAACACGCACGCAATCGAGTGTCGCCTAGGTGAAGGTAAGGAAAAGGGGGTGGCTGGCATACTTCATTACGTAGGCATCCAACCCCACGCGTAGATGAAAGGCATGCTGGTGCTATGACAGCAACCAGCTGCCATCAGCCAAGCCAACAAGCATTTAACTTTGATGGACCCTCGGGAATGCATCTGGGGTCCCGCAAACACAAATGACATAAGCTATTTAACTAGAAACAGCGTTCCAGATCAAATGAAAGTAACGAAAATCCCATCGGAGGTTGATTTAGTTAAAAGGGGGGCCCATGCCCAAAATTAACCTTTAGACCATTTATTCCAAAAACAGAATCCAATGGCCGAAATCAAGTCTGGAAGCCTTGAGACCCGAACCAGTGGTCCCTCTAGCTTAAACTCAACATTTCAGAGCTAACAGTGCTGATGGAATTTTCATCCGAGGCCGTCTTCTCCAAATTTTTACCAAAGTCAACCAAGCAAGCCCAACTAGCCTGAAAACACAGAACGAGAGAGAATTCTAAGTTAAAAAGCTCCCGAATCCCGATCAAAGGTCCCACTAGACCAAAGTCCATGCTCCGGAGCTAACGAAACTGTCGAAATTTGATTTTGAGCATGATAGCTAAAAATGTTGAACGAAGTCAACAATTTCGAAAGTCTAAATCTCTAAAACAAGAAACGGTCAAAAAGACCAAAAAAATGGCCCGGGCACCGAACTACCGGTCCTAGCAAGCCATAAATGACTTGGGGCTGCTATAGACAAGCTCTAACAGTAAAAGAAAGGTGAAAATATGTGAATGATCGGAAGAATCATTACACATATTCACAACACAGGCACTTTATCGAAATACCCTATCGCCATAACATGTTTCCTAACTACCTAATACCCTTAAAACTTAGAAATCAGGACAAATTTATCATGAATGTCCTAATCTATGAAACACATGAAATGGAGAATATCATGAATCAACTAGATATTTGAGGTGAATAAATGCACAACCAAACATGTAATAACACCTTACTTAAGCTAAATTTTTACTCAAACAACAACAAATTAAGAGCAGCAAAATACTCAGAGGTCAAAGAATTTTACCTTTTTCTAGGCAGCAACCTGGAAATGATGAGTTGAGTTCATGGGATTGTTTTGACTTTTCGATGAACTAAAAGCTTCTCTGATCTCAACGGTAAGAGGAAAAGACCATCCACAATACCGTTAGATTACATAGAAGAAGTTTGCCGAAAAACTTTTGCTTAAACCTTAATTTTCCTTCTGATTTCTTCATAAAGTTTCTTCGACCTCAACCTCCAAAACATTTCCATATTCAAAACTCAACCCCTTTCATAGTGGTAGGGAGGGGTAAAGGGTATTTATAGGGAAAGTCACGGGTACAAAAAGGTGTGAAATCCAATGGGAATTTTTGGATAGGGTTATAGGGATTTTGAAAATTGAATAAAAATTCTTCATGGACAAGTAATCATTAGACACCTAACATATGAATTGAGCATGATGCACCAAATTTGACTGGGTAATGATATTGGAGATAATGAGGTGGAGGTTCCAGAATCTTCTAGAACCTTTTGGGTCTACCAGCTGAAGGATTTGACGAAAATGGGGGGACTATTAACGGAGGATAAGAAATTTTTCAAAGATTTGCGGCATCATTTGGTGTTGTTGTTGTTCTTGGTTTTGGTACTGTTGACATCGTTGTTATTCTGGGTTTGAAGTTCTTCATTTGAAGAAAAAGAGACAAGGTGAGAGAAAATGTAATAGCAAAAGGGGTGCGTGAATTCTTTTGGTGCGTTCTTTTAAGTATGTGAGGGTGGATGTGAGTCTTGGGGGAGAAATATATGTAAGCGTATGTATGTATTATGCTGATGGGGGGTATTAGTGGAGTTTGGGCCAGGTTTTCAGGGTAAAATTGCGGGCTGATCATTGAGGGAATAAAAGAAAATTAAGGATTTGGCCACATTTGTTTGCAAATTTAGCCGAATATTGTTGAAAGGATAGCCAAATGATTTAAAATATGGCCAAATCAAATATATATAAAGAATTTAGGCCGAGATTGTATTGAATTAAACTCTTAATTAATTAAACGAGGTTCTAGTCTTAACAACTAAGACTAATTATCTTAATAAACACATAATTAGTCTATTTAAAATTAAAAAATTAATCATACAATCGTTTCTTGATAATAAATAGTTTTGACGGAAAATAAATCACATTTTGAACTTTGAATATGATTTTCATTTGAAATAATTTTCAAAATATTTTCATAAGTAAAATTTATATAATTTCATATAATTAATTAATAATATATATATATATATATTGCACCTAAATCAATAAGTCAATCTCAAATTAATTTTGAAAATATTAAAATCTTATAAAACTAATTATTTTAAAATTGTTTAAAATAAAGCTCAAAATTAATTAGGAATGTGGAGGAAAAAATTGGGTGTCAACAATTGCCCCTCCATTTGTGTAGGGTGAATACAATCAACCCTAGTCAAAGGGAATTGACATTTCCAATTATTGTTCGACCACCAATTCATCTTTTGGAAGCAATTTGTTTTAGTATTAATTTTGAGGAATTATAGTCGTATACCGAGATCGAGTTTCCTATATATCTCA
Source organism: Jaltomata sinuosa (assembly GCA_003996215.1). NCBI lineage: Eukaryota > Viridiplantae > Streptophyta > Magnoliopsida > Solanales > Solanaceae > Jaltomata > Jaltomata sinuosa. The sequence continues at coordinate 78,086 of QJPP01000418.1, forward strand.
GGTTATATGAGAATTTGGGCCACTTGTAGTTCTAGATGCTTGATTTTATGTATAATTTTCAAAAAAAATCAAACTATCTCGGTTTTAGATTACGAAGAGACTGAAAAGTTATATATGGTGTGATAAATTCTGTATGGTGCGATATCCTTTTTGGCATAGTCTGCACCTGTGGTTTTATTTTGAGAATATCATCCTCTTGGATTCTCTCGACAAAATTTTGAACAAGATTTGTTAGTAAAAAATATAATGAAAATAGAGAGGTAGTGTCTCTTACGATATTTTTGTGTACTGTCTGCTTGGGTGGAGATGCCTTCTTTATCGATACCTGTTACAAGGAAAAATAATATTTTTCAGCATATGATGATCTTGTGACTACATGCACATTCCCTTTCTGTGATTTGAACACTTTGCGCAATTTCATTATTGTGGCTTACAAGTGTTGATAATCCAACTTTAGTAAGGTGGGTTGCTTGATATTAATCCAACTGTAACAAGGTGAATGGCTCGATATTAATCCAACTGTAACAAGGTAGATGGCTCGATAGTAATCCAACTGTAACAAGGTGGATAACTCAATATCAATCCAATTGTAACAAGGTGGATGACTCTATATTAATCCAATTGTAATGAGGTAGATGGCTCGATATTAATCCAATTTTAATGAGGTGGATGGCTCAATATTAATCCAACAAAAGAGATGGACGTCTCAACATAAATATTTAATTTATGGGGTGGATGAGCCAATACAATTTAAAGTATAGGTCCTCGAGTGGGCAAGCAAATATATAGACCATTTTATGGGGGTCGACCCAATATCGAAGTGTGGCCTTTGTATCCATTTGTAACAACTCTGTGATAATAGATATAACAGTCTTCGCAGCTGTCAGACATGTTTGCCTTTGTGGAAATTGAGCATGATGATTCTATGAATGTGATGACCTTCTTTGCTATTGAATTGGATATCCTTTGTGGCGGTTGAATGCAATGATTTCTTTGAACATGATGACCTTCTTGGCCAGAGGATATGATGGGCCTCGTGACCTCTTGTAATAGTCTCTGATATGATAGCTATCTCAGCTATTTGTGATAATCTTTGCATATGACTTTGGGTAAGTCTTGTGCATCTTCTGTGTCATCACAACTTATATGTATCCCTCAGACTATATGTTTTTTTCATCCCCGAGGGAAAGTATCATTTGATCTTTGAGGTAGCAAAGGCCTTTGTCACATGATCAAACATAAATGCTTCTTATGGATGTACGGATATCCTTTATGTTAGACTCCACCGTATTCATTCAAAAAATGAATATAAATGCTCTTAACGCCAGGATCAGTGGTCTCTGCGTGATAATATGGATGTGAATGCACAAATATCCTCAACATCAGAATCCATCATCTCTACGCGATATTGGATATAAGTGTTCCCAACACCAAACTCTATCATCTCTGCATGGCATGAATATGCTTATGCAAATATCCTCAATGTTAGACTCTGTCATCTCCATGTGATATTGGATATAAATACTCTTGGGTCGATCCTGCGTATTAAGTATAACTAGGGATGCCTTTGGATGTCATCCTTTTGAAACTAGCTAGTAGAGAGAAATGATCTTCACAGTGAGCATACACATGCGGTAATGATGATGATGATGGTCCTCTCGAGGTAGACATCTTGACATGGTCCTATCGATATGGTCCTCTTGACATGAAACATGATAATGGTCCTTTTGACATAGTCCTCTTCACATGGTCCTCTCGATATGGTCTTCTTGATATGGTCCTTTTGACATGGTCCTCTCTACATGGTCCTCTTGACATGATCCTCACAACATGCAGCATGATAATGGTCCTCTCGACATGGTCCTTTTGACATGAAGTATGATAATGGTTCTCTCGATATGGTCCTCTTGACATACAGTATGATAGTGTGATGCAATGCAATATAATGTGATAGTATATAATGCAATATGATGCAATATAATGCAATGTGATGCAGTGCGATATGGTAATATAATGAAATATAATGCGATATAATGTGATGCGATGCAATGCAATATGATGCAATGTGATATGGTGCAATATGAATGCAATGACTCATAGGGTAGTTATAGAAAATATCAACTCCACCTTTGTTGATGCATCGGCTCTTTTTTCTGTACCTGCTCTCAAAGTGAATAATTAGCATCCACAACATCACTTTTACTAGTAAACCACAAACAATATTTGGTAAAACTTTAAAAATAAAGCATTCATAATGATAATCAAAATAGCTTTGTTTGCAATCATCATCCTCTTTTTGAGGTGGATAGACAAACAAGGGGGTTATTCTGAATGTAAATAAATGGTTGAACCTGTATCTAGTGACAACTATAAATATCACTTTTGAACACCACATGTTCATTATAAACCCTGATTTTCTGGGATTTGAGAAGGACATCACTGATCTCTCATCTGATGATCTTTCCAATCACTTTGTGGTCATGTTGAGTCATTAGCACGTACTGCCTTCGAGCATCATATTCATTGTGATTCCTAATTTGTTGGGGATTTGAGGAGGATGTCATCAGTATCTCCTTATTTGATGGTCCCTTTTGTTTTTATATCAGCGTGTTGACTTTTTTACATGTACATGCGCTCAAGATAAATAATTAGTAGACACAGTATCACTTTTACCATTTCTAGGAGCTGCTATAGCTACCGCTTTCAACATCGTGCATTGGTTGTGATCCCTGATCTACTGGGAATTTAAGTATGTCGTCTATCTCTCCTTATCTGGTAGTTCCTATGAACTTCAAGAAAGTTGTAGGAACCTCTACCTCTTTAGGCTTCTTCCCATTATTTTGTCCTTTTTTCACCAATTTTAGGAATTTGGGTCTCATTGTATTGGTTTGAATATGTTGGATAATGAGGGACTTTTGCCGATCCATAATATTTCTTAGGATAACCTGCATCCACAGAAAAATTGTTAGTTCTTGGAAAAATTGATTTGTGTTGACCTCTTTCTATCTTCTACTCCTTGTTTTGTCATCTCTGGATGTTTGCTATTCTCAGGTACTTGTCGTCCTTGACTCCTCGGGTCATAGCAGATTTTTGAATAAAAAATCTCTACCAATCCTATCATGTCATGTACTAGCTCGATGAATGTTTTTCACTCGAGGCCTTGATATATCTGACACATTATTGTCGAGCTCTAGATATGCATCATCATCCTAGTTGGAAAGTTTGAAAATAGTCTTTTGAGAAATTTGTCATAACTGGGGATTTGTCCATCTTGGAATTTATCATAGCTGGGAATTTCTAAAGTAGATTTTGTTCTCCTAGTGCTAGGGAATTCTTGGAGTTTTTTCTCTAAACTCTCAAGTGAAGCTTGGTGGAAATTTTGAGATTCTCCTCAAAATTTCTACCCCAATTAAAGGTATCACGACGAATCTTATTCCATTGATAAGAGATTTGGAACTCTGTTGGGATTATGAGATTTGAGATTTTTGATTCATATCAGTTTCTCTTTGGAACAATCTGCATTCCAACTTACTGGAGAATGATATTCGCATTCTGAATTTTTGAGATTCCTCTTTCAAAAATTCTACCCCAGGTTCCATTTCCTGGGGTGATATGATCGAGAAATTATGGCGCCTATGTATCCCGTTAAAGTAGGAATCAGGTCAAACGTAGTTCCTACCTTGTACTGGGAGAATAACAATGATTTAAGGGGTGATTAAAGCTGACAAAGGCCGCCTACGTATCTCATTCTTGAGAATTCAGGTCAAACATAGTTAGTACATAGAGGATAGGGGATTTAAAGCTATTACAAGCATAAAAATGGTTATAATTACAAAAGTGTGATTACATGGAAAGAAATAAAAGAAAAACCATTCTCAGGCATAGCATCTCTTTACTACATCTTGGTCCATACTTGATCATCCACCTTGGATAAAATCAAGGATCCTTCGCATAATCTTTTGTTGATGTTATGACGGCTTTGACAATTTTGTGCGATATTTCTTTTGGCTTATCTTGATGGGGAAAGGATCGGTTATCTCACTTCCTGGATCAGATTCTGGCTTGTGAGAAATGACATTGGTGTTCGTATTTGGCATATTATCATAAGACCAATTTGACAAATGGATGTATGACTTGAGAAGACTGATAAGATCTCTCTTTTGTGCTTTTTTTAAGTGGGCATCAATTTTGACTTCTTTGACTTTACCATCATCTCCTAGATTAACCACCTCAATCTATTCTGGATTTGGCTTCTTCCATTTTTCAAACTCTTTCTCATACTCATTATGTTCATCTTCCTCTACCTTGATTTGTTCATTCAGCTCTTGACATGACATGATATTAGCATATTTTAAATAACTATTATCATATGACCAGGTAGTCATGAGCGCAGTAGGGGTCCAATTCTGCAACTGCTCTCCTGGTTCAGCCTTTTGAATTTCTGGGTTGGGGATTAATCATTCATTGAGATACGTATTTCACCTCGTTGACCTTATTCCTTCTCTCCGTGGTATATTCTTCATTTTTTTCTTGGTTTATGTAAAGTTTTTTCTTTTTGATCCCTCTTCATCTTTAGGCTATTTAAGGCCCTTTCCTGGCCCTAATTATGCCCAAATTCTGGGCATGAGTTCCTGGCAAAGTAGGGAACCTCATGGTAACTTTCATTCTGGTTTTGGGTCATTAGGCCCCTAGGCTCGCTTTTGACCCAAATTTCGACCCAAATAAATTATTAGCATTATGGGTATCATTAGCTTTATTTTGATGAGTAGAGTGTGTTCTTAATAGTTTGGTTGCTATTCGGGGCTTCTCAAAGCGTTTCAGTCTTGGACGACATCTTTCCAGCGGCTTATCATCGAATGCTAGGTAGGTTATGGCTTACCCACCTTAGGCTTTGCTTATATAGGATATAATTGTAATACTTAGCATCTTTGGGTGGGTTTACTAGGTTGTCACCCCAGACGTTGTCTGCTTCCGTTCTGTCCGTTCTTACTTTATTTGCTTTAGTATTTGAGCTAGTTTTGTAGTATTACCCTTGCAGTCCCGTGTGGCCTTTGTATATGCCTCTGGACCATAGTTTTTGGGTATTTAGGGAATGTTTGTGAGTTTGGGACATTGGTTCACGATAATGAGCTGGTTATGTATGTTGTAGAGCCAATTGAGCCTGTGCAGGGTCGATCGGTTTATTGTGAGCTATTAAGGTATTGGTTGTGTTTGAACATATCATCATTATCATACAAAGAGTTTTCTGCATTAATTTATTACTATTATGGTTGCGGGCCTAACTATCACCAATTTTCTAAATGTTGCATGGCCTCGAGGGCCCGTTTTCTATTTTAAATGAATTTAAACTGGTTTTATGGATTTTCTTGAGATAAAAGAGATTTTATGATTGTTTTTCACATTGGTACTAGACTCGGTTGGGCCACAGTGCTAGACATGATTTTCTGCTAATTTTGAGCTGATACTAGACTCAGTTGGGCCAGAGTGCTAGACATGATATTTCTACTGAATTGATACAATACTAGACTCGGTTGGGCCCGAGCGCTAGACATGGCTTTATTTTGTGATTTTAAACTCGGATGGTTTGGTATGCATATTGAGATATTTAGAGTTTGTATGTGGTCTCAGAGACCTCCATGGACCTTGTCGATCTGGACTAAGGGCTACAGGCTGAGAGTGACGAAGGAGGGGTATACGGGGGAAGCCTTCCATGGGTCCTACCTGTTGGGCCTATGGGCACCAGAGAAGGTGCATACTGTACCACTAGCACTTCATATCATATCATACATTGTTTGTAGGGTTCCACCCTTGTTTTTTGTTCGTTGAGTGTACGCTCTGATAGTATGGGATGTCGGAGGGTTTGTCTTTACTTGTTTGTTTTGCTCGAGTGTATAGGCGCCTGTTGGGATTGTAGTTAGATTAGTTTACTCGTTCATATTATAGTTACTTGTGGGTTATTATTTGATCATCCTTACCTTTTGATTTGTATTGTTAGAATGATTATGTTTAGTTGTTTTTCCCTCCTTCCCTTTATTTGAGATTACCAGTATACCACCATGTTCGTTAAACTCTCTGCATATATTGTTGTTGTAAGGATCCAAATGCATTCTCTACTTTTTCACCTATTTTCTGGGATATATCTTCTGTGGCTAGCATAGTATACTTGTACTTTCTTTGCCTTCCATATATTGCTAGGTTCCATGTGTTTTCCTCTGTGTGTTTCTGTGACTACTTCCTTCTTATCTACTATATACTGCTTTTATATCTTATATTTGCTCATTCGGTATATGATGCCTACTAGGTACCCGTTGCTTTGCAATTGGTGCGCATACTACACTTCTGCATATTTCTGGTGCAAATCCGAGTGTGAGCTATCATTATTGATGTATGGAGACTCGTGCAGCGCTTTTGAACATCCGAGACATAGGGTGAGCTCTTGGCTATCGGGGATTCGTCATATCTCTTCTTTTGAGAATTGTTTATCTTTTTTATATTCAGAGACAGTTGTATATTTTACTTTCACACTCTATTATGCTTTGTATATTTAGTAGTGGCTCCTGTACTTTTAAAACTAAGTCGCGGGATGGTGTAGTTTATATATATATATATATATATATATATATATATATATATATATATATATATATATATAGATATAGATATAGATTGCTTCCTTCCACTTTGCTAACTTATCTTGGTTTCGCTTATCTTGCTCCTTGTGCGTGCTTACTTAGCTAGTAGCCCATTACTAACCGTTCCGGGCTACGGGGATCGGTTTGCCTACAAGAGAGTTTTAGGTGCCATCATGACCTGAGAAATTGGATCGTGACAGAATTAGAAGCCAATCATATGGAGATTAACTAGAATTAACTAGAACCAATTAGGCTCCCATTTCTATAATAAATATTTAAATTTAAAAATATCAAACAGATAGCTTCACACTCATAAATGGGACTGCGTATTTGGCCAAAAACAGTGAGAAAGAAGTCATCTTGGTGACTAATTTTTGAAAATCAAGAGAGAATGAAAATCAGGAGAGAACATTCCATGCCTTTCCGAACTCATGAGAACCCAGTCATAAAGGAATATGCAAAGTAATACAAATCTCAACGATTTTAACCTATTTTAGACTATAAAAAATAGGTTGGGAAGACATAAACAGGGGGAATGGACTAGCTTTGACATCTATAATTTCAAAGAGTAAACACAATAATTATTTGGCTCAATTATTTCAAAATTCTTATCGTGAAAACATGACCAACTTCTTGTTAGCTTAAACTAAAAAAGATTTCATTTCATTTTTTAAAAAATTAAACGCGTTGCAGGACTTATAGAATTATCTAAGCCATCAAATTGGAGATAAAGTGTTCATGAACCATAACAAAAGGGATGACACGCTGGAACTAACAAAAGAGAAACTAATTTTCAATGACACGGTTAAAACAAAAACAAAAATTTTAATGCACTTAACCTTGAAATGGAGTAAAAGAAAACATAACTAGTTTGTATGACATAACTAGTTATGTCATACAAACAGATAGAACTAATCACGTAAATCCTTTTTTCCATAACATATTCTCATGCCTTATGCTTATTCTACTATTAAATGACATAATCTCAGACTATGACTTATAAAGAATCAAACACCTCACCCTCCTCACTCTGTGTAATATGCAGATGATACAAAATTATATAGAGAGTGATTTAGAATTAGATAAAGAATGCATACTCATCACATAGGCACTTTATCGAAATACCCTATAGCCAGAACATGTTTTCTAACAACCTAATACCCTTAAAACTTAGCAACCAGGACAAATTTAGCTATTGTTGAATAAGAATGAATGTCCTAATCTAAGAAATACATGAACTGGATATTATCATGAATCAATTAGATATGTGAGGTGAATAAATGCACATCCAAACATGCAATATTACCTTACTTAAGCTAAATCTTTACTCAAACAATAATGAATTAAGAGCAGCAAAATACTTAGAGGTCGAAGAATTTAACCTTTTTCTGGGCAACGACCTGGGAATGCCGAGTTATGTTCTTGGGATCATTTCAACTTTTTTGATGAACTAGAAGCTTCTATGATCTCAACGGCAAGAGGAAAAAACCCTCCAGAATACCTTAAGATTACAGAGAAGAAGTTTGTACAAAAACTTCCGTTAAACCTTAATTTTTCTTCTGATTTCTTCACAAAGTTTCTTTGACCTCAACCCCCAAAATATTTCCATATTTAGAACTCCAACCCTTTCACATTAGGGGGAAGGGGTATTTATAGAGAAATTCATGGGTACAAAGAGGGGGAAATCCAACAGGAATTTTCGGATAGGAATTTGGGAATTTTGAATTGAGCATAAGGCACCAGATTTCATGGGGTAATAACGTTGGAGATGATGAGGTGGAGGTTTAAAAATCTTGTAGAACCTTCTGGGTCTACCATCTGAAGGATTTGACCAAGACAGAAGGATTGTTAATGGAGGATGAGCTATTTTTCAGAGATTTGAGGCGTCGTTTGCTGCTGTTGTTGTTCTTCATTTTGGTACTGTTGACATCATTGTTGTTCTTGGTGTGTAGTTCTTCATTTGATGAAGAAGAGATGAGGTGAGAGAAAATGTAATAACAAAAGGGGCGCATGAATTTTTTTGGTGCATTATTTTGAGTGTGTGAGGGTGTGTGTGAGTCTTGGGGGAGAAATATATGTAAGCGTATGAATGTATTATGCTAATGAGTGTTAGTGGAGTTTGGGCTGGGTTTTTGGGGTAAAATTGTGGGCTGATCATTGAGGAAATAAAAGAGAATTAAGGATTTTGCCACATTTGTTTACAATGTGGCCGGATTTGGTTGAAATGATAGCCAAATGATTTAAAATATGGCCGAATCAAATATATTAAAGAATTTAGGCCGAGATTGAAATGAATCAAACCCTTAATTAATTAAGCGAGTTTCTAGACTTAACAACTAAAAATAATTATCTTAATAAACACATAATTAGTCTATTAAAATTAAAGAATTAATCATACAATCGTTTCTTGATAATAAATAGTTTTGAATGAAAATAATCACATTTTGAACTTTGAATATGATTTTCATTTGAAATAATTTTAAAAATGTTTTCATAAGTAAATTTTTTATAATTTCATATAAATAAATAATATATATATATACATACATATATATATATATATTGTCACGACCCAATTTCTCGATCATGATGGCACCTACAACCCCCGGTAGGTGAACCAATCCCCGTAGCCCAAAACAGTTAGCAATGGTCTACTATCTAACAAATAAGGGAACAAGACGAAGAGAACAGATAAAAGGACTATAAATATATACATATGCGGAAACTAAACCAAACCCCAAGACCTGGTATCATAGTATAGAGCCAAACTACATACATGAAGTGCAAATAAACCAAAACTATATATACGGATGTCTCTGAATGGTAATAGAGTACATGAAGCAAAAGATAAACTAAAGCTAAGCTCCGATCGCCAAGAGCTCACCCTCAGCCTGAAGTAGTCCCCAACAGATCTCCAAGCACGAATCACAACGATCTAATGGCGATAGCCCACGCTAGGATCTGCACCCAAAGATGCAGGGGTAGGGGTGAGCACCAAATGCGAAGCATAAGGTACCCAGTAGGTATCATAGGCCGACTGGGCACATATAAGATAAAAGCGCAGTAATAGACAGAATAGAAGCAAGCAGTCACAGAAATCAACGAAAGGTACACAAGAACTAGCCTAGAGGGAAATCAACAGAACCACATGTGAGGCTAGTAAGCAGAATATACACACCATAGGCACAGGTGAAAGTAAGAAATAACGCACCTGGGGTCCTTGCAACAACAGTGTATACAAATAAGTTTACGAAATGGACGGTATACCGGTAACCTCAAGTGTAAGAAGAAGAGAGAAAGAGTAATAATAGGCATGCTCAGAGACATGAATCAAACCCAACTAATCATACCAATCTCATACTTATCCATAATAGAGAACAATTCTGTAAGTAAATAGCAAAAGTCTACCTACAGTCCCCCGGCCGCCCATACAACCGAGGAACACAAACAAGTGAAAACAAACCCTCTGGCATCCCATACTACAGGAGTGTATAATCAACAAACAACAAACAAGGGTGGAGCCTCAAACAATGAATGATATGATGCATGAATATCTCAAGTGAAATGGTATCTCTGTATGTACCTCCTCCGGCGCCGATCCGGCCCAACAGGTAGGTTCCATAGAAGGACACTGCCCGTATACCTCTACTCCACCGTATACCCCTCCTCCGGCACACGCAGCCCGTAGCCCCTGGCCCGGATGACAAGGTCCATGGAGGTCCCAGACCCCATACTAAAACTCAGTATCAGAACATGTCATCCGGAAGCAAGTCCGGTATCAGGATAGATTCACAGTCTCGAATATGCAATGCCCAGACCCTGTCCAGGATTAAAGTAGTAGGAAAATGTCTCAAAAACCCCTCCAAGGGTGCCCGGGAATAACCGGGTCTAAACAGTAAAAAGTCATCTCAGGTGCTCGGTCCGACCGAGGCTAAAAATCATCTCAAGTAACAAGAAAACTCAACTAGCACCCCGGCCCTGCCGAGTCTAGCGATAATCGTAAAACTGATGATTTTAAACATAGTTTTACTTTCTCGCCCAAAAATATTCACAAGTTAAATCAAACCATTTCCCAATTATTTCCATCAAAAATGACCCCCCGGGCCATGCAAGGTTTAGAAAATAGTGCCAGTAGGCCCGAAGACAAAACCATAGTAAAACATGGATAAAACCTCTTTATATGCATAGAAATGGTATGATCACACACAATAGCTGCCCAGCAGCTCACAATCAACCTATCGACCCTGTACAGGCCCACATCTACTCAGCAAGCATAACCAGCCTAGAAGGATAATTCTATGCCCGGGACTCGCGGACATTCCCAAAATCCCACCTTCTATGTTCCAGAGTCAACAAGGCCTCACAGGACCACAAGGGTAAATAAAATATATCGGCAAATACTACAAGCAACAGAGAAACAAAAGAAGGCGGACATGAATAAAGCGGTCGAGGTCTGTGGTACCAACCTAATAAACCAACCCAAGGATGCCCATTAATACAATTTTATTCTATATATGTGGAGTCTAGGGAAAATAAACCGTAACCTACCTGTCGTCCGATGACAAACTTGAACCTCTCCGAAAAGCTCCGAAATAAAATCACACCCGAACTCAAACTTGAATAAGTTGACGTAGATAATTGATTATAGCACTAAGTAATATCTCCATGAGACATATGCAACATGATTAAACATATATGTGTAGAAGATTTGAAATGTGAGTTGAATTATGATAAGAATCTTGTCTATTATAAAAGGAACATAACCCTACTAGTGAAGATATATACACGTAGATATATAAGTCACGACAGTAGGCAAATTGCATTAAATTGCTCTCACAGTATGCACTAACTAAAGTAATTAATTAATATATACTTACTTAGAAATTAGCATCATGAGAATGATTATGTGATGTCACCTCTTATAGTTGGTACCTGCTGGCCACTCCCTCCACCCACACGTGGAGTGGAGGTGGCAATTGCAAGGTCACCAGAAAAAAATCTTATCCCGTTATTTATATACTCGGGTATTGCGTAAATTCATGGTAAAATATATATAGCTTTTTGAATATACCATAATTCATAGAAAATTATTTCGAATAAAACCTACTATATTATAATAATAAATTTCAACATAACTAAATTTACTATCTCCGTTAAAATATTTTGAAAAGGTAATAATAATATAATTTTCTACCACCTTCGACTTTTAAATTAGATATTTTCAAGTACGCACGATTTCGATACTCAATAACTCTCTTGGAACCCTCCCTTATGTTTTCTCACTGTTTCAGAACTGAAACGACATTTTAGAACGTGAATTTGAGGCTTTAAATCGAGTTTAACCCGACCCGGTTCGCAACCCGTTTTCTGCCAGACAGTCCGCGATAAAACAGTCATAACTTTTTACTCCGAGATCAGTTGGATGTGAGGTTTTGTGCGTTAGAAACTAGACTCGTAGTCCTTCGATTTGGTATTTCGGGGGACTTCTAACTCTTTATATATGGAGAGAAAAGCTCCGAGACATTTTACCCAAAGTTCAGGAAATTTATTAAAGAACTTACGATAACTTTTGTCGATTTGCTTGACTTCAAAACTTATAATGCGACCAAACAAATGGGCTCGACACCGAAATACCGGTCCTGACGAGCCTTAAGTGGCTTGGGTCTGCTACAACAAGCTCTAACGGTTCAAGGAGAACGTATACGTGGAAATAACCGGAAGGGTCATTACATATATATATATATATATATATATATATATATATATTTCACCTAAACTCAATAAGTCAACCTCAAATTAATTTTAAAAACCTTAAAATCTTATAAACATAATTATTTCAAAATTATTTAAAATAATAGAATCTCGAAATTAATTAAGAATGTGGAGGGAAAAATTAGATGTCAATAATCAACATCTAGTTATCCTACAAAGATCAAATTTACAAGAATGTATAGAGCATTCTTGACATTTTAAAGGACCAACATTGTACCAATTTTTGTTTGCAAACAAACTGTTCCTACGCCAAGCACCATAACTTCACCAACATTACTCATGTTTAATACTCCGAAGTTAGCAGAAGTATAAGGTGAAAAGAATTCTTTCTTTGATGTGACATGAGGGATAGCTCCAGAATCTACTCTTCAACTTGTATCTTGAGATACAAAATTGATGATGTTTTTATTAGAAGCAAAGAGAAGGTCTTCTCGGACAACAACTACAACATTATTTTTATTATTTTCTTCTTTAGTTCCTTCTCTAGTTTTTTGCTTCAGCTTATTGCAGAGTCTTTTAATAAATCCTTTCTTGCCATAATGATAACATGAATGATTCTGATACCCGTACCTTGACTTGCTTCAGCTTTTACCTCTATTCCTCATATTTTTTATTTTATCTCTCCCTCAGACTTATGTGTGATGTATATCAAAGACAAATACCAATAAGCCTTAAATAATTCTTTCAAGTTTTCCTATTTATTGATAATGAGTGGTACTTTCTCCTAAATCCAAAACCAACTTAAAATAGGAATACAATTTCAAATACTATTCAAAATAGTAGTGGAAACCAAAAGAGAATAGGAATAGGCCATAAGTCTTTGGCTAGAACATAGGCCATATCCCAACAGGAACCTCACTAGACTGTAGTGCGACTATATTAGCATAAGCCTTTGGAAGCTCAGCAAGAATGGACCCTAGGTCAGGAGCTCTCACAGCCTTCAATTACTTATTCACCCGCATCTCTATCCTGTCAAGTTGACCATTCACTTAAGCTATAGCCTCACTTACTAGAATAAGAGTGGTCTTAATGGTTTTTCAGAAAAAGAGCTTCAAATATATGGTAATGATCTCCACCCATTTTTCTACTTTTTCAGCCCTTTGGGCCCATAATCTGAAGCTCTCTCTAGTGAAAGCATATGCTAAAGCCAGAGCTGGTGGATGAGATGCAATAATGATCGAGAATTCTATGAGAGTTGTAGCAGTACCAGTCTCTATGGCTGGTACCTAAGATAGTGTTGAAGTAGCTTCCCTTAAAGGTGCCAGTGTCTCAATCTGTTCACTCTCCTCTGGTAGATCCTCTATAAGTGTGCCCCTTGAGGTAGAAAAATGTGTCTAACCTATAGAAATAGGGTATGACTCATCTGGTTCTTTGCAATATATTGAACATGAGTGGCATACACAGTCTGATCCATGCTTAATAGGGAAGGCACCTGAACCTCTCTACACAAATGGGCTATCAAAAAAGGGAACGACAGTGATGTCCCATACTTCAGGTCTCTCTCCCAGATATCATCAACAATTTGGTGGGTGAAATTCATATCACATCTCAACATGAAGCTAGCTACTAGGATGGCCCTATCCAGGCTGAGAGTGATCGCAGTCAGACTAAATTGCAAGTGCACCACAACCCACAAAAATTTTGATGCTATACTTAGAAAACTTTAGCTTATCTGGAGCTTGTCATTGGTCAACCAAGATAGCTCCTTATCAATGAGAATTGATGCAATAAACTTAATCTGATTTTTCTGAGTTTCTTGCTCTTCTATCCGATAGTCAAACTTAGCCGTGTTAATCAGTGCCTCATAATCTGGACCAAAATAAAACCTTTGGATAGTGTGCTCCGAAATGTCAACATTGACCCCATGCACTTGCACACTATCTAGTGGTGGCTTCCCATTTGCTATCACACACTTATTCCACATATTATTTAGTGTGGATGCATAAGTTGCATATAATTTATGGATCATGGCCTAGTTGTAATCTCCAGTTTATTGGCTCTTCCAACCCAATCGATAGTGGTCAAAGAGGGCCTTTATCTTGGGCATCTTAACCAAGTAATAAAACCATAGCTGGACCTCCTCGAATATGCATTGCTTAATATTACCCCACTGCATAGTGATGATACCCCCAAAGCAGATGTTATGCCTACCCTCGATCTACCACCAAAGGTATTCTCTATATTGCAAAAAAATTCCCCTGATCTCATGTTGCATCCTTTTTTTAGAGGACGAGGTAGCATCTACAGATTTAGCCTGGTTGTCCTTAGAAATCTCATCTATGGAGCCACTATCACTCTCATCTCCGTACCTAGAATCACGATCCTTCTAAGCACAGAAATATAAATATACTTTCTCCCTCTTAAGACTGGGGAGTGTGTTCTCTCTACTATTATGTCTGTCCCTCATGGTGCGAGGTTGCAGCTGATGTTCTAGGACCTCAACCTATACATTTGATTCGGACTCATCCTGCAGTCGGGCAGCCATGTCCCTAGATCTTTCCTGCCTTGCGGATGTGTTGCTTCCCCCTCTTTGTGATTGAAATTTGGGAGGCATAGTACTTGTGGAGAGCACACATTACTATGAAGGAATTATGGTACAAAAGCAAAAACAACAACTATGAACAAAAAATCTTTTTTTATTATAGTTCACGGACCCTAAAATGGAAAGACGATCCATGAACCAACCTATAAAACTAAGATAGCATACATAGGGGAGCAACACAGTTTTCTATGGTTTAGTCGATAGATTGTGAAACCAAATGATGGTTCATGAACTTAACCGTGGAACTGAGATAGTGAAAATTTTCCTCCTTCCAGGTTTCTATGGTTAACTTAATGGGCCTTCATCTTAGAGTATGGATCATCTTGTTAACCGTGAAATTGAATTAGAGAGATCACATTTTGAGATATAAATGATGGTTTGTTACACAGATCGTAAACCCTTCAATAGTTCATAAAACCAACCGTAACTTCTAAATTGTAGACAATTTACAAAGTCCATGCTTCAGAACATGATATTTTCACCCTGCGCTTAATATTACCACTGATAAGTTGGTAATCTAGCAACTTATTGAGCCTTTATTCATGAATTATTGTCATGTTTTGATGAGAATTTGAGGTACTTATTGCCTTTATTAATGAAAATGCAGGTACTCTTGATCTAGAGAAGAAAGCAAATGAGTTGAACCTAAAGAGCTCAAAAAGAAGTAAAGTGTAAAGGTGATCGAAAAAGAGGAAAAAACTATCAAGGGGTGTGAGCCGTATGCAAGCCACAAAATGAGGCATGCGCACTACACCTCTTATCTCACTTTGTCACACAAGCAACAGTAATCACTGGTTTTAGAAAAAGGCAACATGTGAAGCACATAACCACTGGTGCGATCGCAAATCGTGTCGCACATTGCGTCACACCAGCCCCGAGGGGTATTTTTGTCCAAAGCCATGTGACGTATTGGGAAGCTTCTAAAACTTATTTTGGGGTGTGCACCTGATATAGAATTTATAGTTTTACTTTCTCCAAGGAAGATATTGAGAGTACACTCTTCTCTCTTTATCTTTTACAATTGAATTCACCATTTTGTAAGGATTTGAGCTTGGATATAGAGTTTAGCTTGAATATTAATGGAATTATGAGTAACTCATTTGGTATATCTTCTAATTTACTTAGTATAAGTAGCTAAATTCCTTGTCTAGGGGTATGTGCATGATGGGTATTTGAATTTGGGTATGGGTCTTGATTAATTGTACTTATAATTGATGAATTAATATGGATCTATTGAATTCATCAAGGTTTAATTATAAAATTGATGGTTGCAAACATTGATTGAATTTTCTTAGTTGTGTTCTTGCTTGAAAGAGAGGTTCATAATTCGGATAGGAATCAATAGTTGGAATTTGGGATTTCCACCATAGATTAAGGCTAGAAATAGCTTAATCGAAGGAAATTCCCATCTAAGGATCTAAGATAGAAATAGTGTAATTCCCCCAAGCATTGAATTGGTTGGTTTAAGGTAAACTATGGTGCTTGAGAAAAGAACATAGTATATATATTTGAAGGGTCGAGAGACTACCAAATATAGCTCAAATCAATGCTACCCGTATCTTGAATCGAGAGCTTGCATAGTTAATCAAGTCACTGACCCATTGTATAATCCCATCAGAAGTATACCCCTAGTCTTCCTTCTCAATTATAAACAACTTGTGTTTACATTACTCTCTTGCTGAAATTGAAATTGATACGTTAATTCCCTTTCCTTTTTCCCCCAACTTTTACTTTTAAATTGCTTGAGCATTTACTCACTTAGTGATTACTACTCGATGATCTCTTAGTGAATCATAGCTCTATTCACCGTGGATTTGACCCTGACATCTTGTTGGGTTACTTATTGTTTTGCTTGATGATCGCTACCACCTCTTTTGGGAGAGTGATTTTGAGCGTTATAAAAAAATTGCGCCATTGCCGGGGAATGGTTTTGGATTTTCCATTTAATTGTCATTTAAGTTAACTTTGTTAAGTGTTTGTTGTTAAGTGTTTGTTTGCTTTTACCTTTTTGTTGTTTGTGATTGTTTGAATAGGGTGCGCATGATTCAAGTGGGTGACTAAAAGAGCGTAGATGGATATATGGATGCGAACAATGAACCCGTAGTCCAAGGTGTTGTATGTGCAATTTGCCTACTTCCTATTATTGGCAATTCCATGTTCCATGTGATGAGCATGATGCTTTATCTTATACAAAATAAGGGGCTCTTTGGAAGGCTGGATCATAAGGATGCCAACCGATATATTTAGAACTTTATTGAGATATGTCAGCCCTTCAACATCAATAGTATTTCTCAAGAGTCAATCCAACTCCATTTGTTCCCTTTCTCCCTTATGGGGGAAGCGACAGTTTGGCTTAAAGAGCTCCCCAAGGGCTCTATTACTTCATGGAATGGATTGGTTGATACATTCTTAGTGCGATTCTTCCCTCCCTTTCAGATGATGCAATTGAGAGACCATATCACAAATTTCTGCCAACTCTTGGATGAGACATTGCATGAAGCATGGCTAAGGTTAAAAAGAAGCTATTATTATGTCTAAGTCATGGTTTGCCTGACAATGTTCTCCTACAAACCTTCTACTGAGCCTTGGAATCGATAAACAAATCTGTGGTGAATAACCTCACAGGCAGATCACATATGGATCAAAACTATAGCATTGCTACAGCTCTCTTAGAGCGGAAGACAAAAACCAATAGGGCATGGCACACTAGAGAAGTCAATATCTCATCGGGTGTTACCTCTTCTATAATGACTAGTGAAATGAGGCAAAAAGAAGAAGAGAGAGATGAGACAATGGCTAAAATATTGACACAAATTGACCTATTGACTAAGCATATGATGGGAGGCAAAGCAAAGAGCGTGAATGTCGTGGGTACTTATGGTTCTAGAGCTCATGATAAAGGTGTGTACTACTCTATGGATGAGGAGGCTTGTTATCTAATGGTGGGTTCTCGACCCAGCTATTAAGGTACTAACCAAGGTCCTTGGTATCCTAGAGACAAGAATCAAGGTTAGAATCGTGACAAGGGCATGCAATGGAAAGATAGAGAGCAAGGTATGGACCGTGAAGGTCAATAGCTTGAATGTGAGAGAGATGATGATTGTTATAATCATAGTAGTGCTAATCCCTATGTGCCTCCACAAAATCTGATATTTCTCCTTACCAACCAAGCGTGAGTAACCCCGAATATTCTATGAGTGAAGACATGTTGTCTCAAGTCTTGAAAAGAGTTGAATCCATGGATAGCGAGGTGAAAGAATTAAAAAGTTAGGTATCCATTCTTCATCAAATAGTGAGTTTGCATTCGGCATTGCTCAAGCACTTAGATTCTCAAATGAACCACCTCTCTTCGCAAATGAATCAACGTTTGAAAGTTACTCTTCTAAGTGACACCCTTTCTAATCAAAAGAATGATGGCCATGTGATGGCAATAGCCACTCGGAGTGGAAAAATGCTTAGTGGAACAAGAAAACCAACTATTGAAGTCGTTTGGGAGCATGATAAAAAGATTGAAGAGGATGTCATAATTGAGAACAAAGTTGATGGGAGTCCAAATATTGGGGTGAAGCCTAGTACACCCAATGTGATTGAAAATGATGATAGCCCACATGAGGAGAAGGATGAGACCGAGTCTCTTTCACATATTTCTATTGAGATTGAGGAGGATGCTTCAAATGTGCCATAGCCTTTGCTAAAAGTTCCCTCTCTACATTTATAATGACTGGATCTGTCTTTATTTTAGAAAACACAATGTCACGAATTTTAGGAATGATTAGAGTACGCTTTGATTTAAAATGGGGTCACGTGGCAAAAAATTTTGGATTTTTGAAATTGATCTGGCTGATGTCACTATGATATAGCGGATATTTCTCTGGTAAAACACTGTTGTTGTAGCGTGCGACCATCTGCTATAGCGATATGGCAAAAAATAGTAGCTCAGTAACGCGATTTAATAAAAGAACTTCTCCTCCTTAGTTGAAAATGATACGAGGGTTACTCTAAAAACCCTCCTAAGCTTCTCCAAGGCTTGGGAGCCATGGGGAGAAGGGATTTCAGCTAAAAGGATGCGAAACAACAAATTTGGGCTCATTAATCATCACGGAACACCTTCATAGAGCTAGAAAATGCATCATATAGCTGCTTGGCATTTAGGTAGGCTAGGTTCTTTCCATTGAGTAGATTGACCTGTTCTCATTTCCATATTATTGTTAAGACAGAAAAGAGAGCTAATGATTAGGCCTTCGGGCCCAGAGTCTGGAGGATTGTTGGGGTTGTACTATTTTGAATTAGAAAATAGTTGAGTGGGGATAAGGTGTTGTCATATTCTGGGTTGTTTATGATTATTATGTATTGTACGATGATAGAATACATAGGCTAGAGTGTGAAAAAGGTTCAGGGAACTAGGAATGCCTTTGGTAATGAGATTTCTAGTTAGAGGGAGTTTCATAAACAAATTACCATAAAAGGGTAGAGTGAACAGTGATGGTTGAAGTACCAATGTTAGGGGTTGTCTTCCCTGTATTGTGTTGTCTATAAAGGGGGATGCCCGACTTGATGTAATTGCTAGTAGGTGTTTAAATAGTGAATGGGCATTTAGTCTTTTGACAGGGTTTCGAGGTTGAGTCTACATACCCGAGGTTGGGGTAAGTGATGGTGATTATTTCCCAATATGAAATATGTGTTCTTGTACTATCGCTTAGTATTGTGTGAGTTTGCATCCTTAGGGAATAAGATTATGAATGTCTACTTATTCGATTATCAGTCTTGTGAAATGAACTTGTTTTGTTGCTTGTGGATTTACAAGTATGTTTTTGTTCATTGTTTATTGTTTGATTGGATTTTGTGTAACATTCGGTTGGCTCGGGTACCACGCCTGGTACAGGTTACATATTGTTTGGCTCGGGTACCACGCCTGGTATGGGATACTTATCAGTTGGCTTGGGTACCACACCTGGTACGGGATTCATAATGGTTGGCTCTGGTACCACGCCTGGTACGTGTTTTATTTACTTGAATTAATTGTATTCTTTCGATGGTTCCATGAGTGGACTGGGTTGTATTCTTGGATTGTGATTTTTGCATATGGTCCATGAGAGGCCGAGTGATTATATTTAAATGTGGGTTTGGTCTTTGTGTAGACTGGAATTGCATGTTGAAAACATAGGTTGGCTATTGTTACTTGTCAAGTATGGCCCTGGGGTACAGTCGAGGCAGTTTCATACTAGTAGGTAGAGGCACGACGGGAGTGGTTTACGTCACTAAGTAGTGGGGTTTTACTCTGGGTTGTTGAGTCATGGTGGTCGACTGGGGTAAGGGAATGGTAGTCTGAGAATGGATATAGTTGTTGGGTAAGAAAATGGGTGACTTAGGAAGTCTCGGTGTAAATTGAGACTTGAGTAGTCATAGGTATTGGGTGTCGAATTAGGGTGGTGGAGTTGGCAGCGGAAGGGATAGGAAGGCTTGGGTGTATAGTGGTTTTGGTAAAGGTGGATGTTGAAGGGCTTAAGTATTGTAGTTAATGGCATTTCCCTTGATTTCTTATATGATTGTATGGAACAGATTTGGGTCGACCAACCAGTATGTGTGTTTATACTGATTCTACTCTTGCTATACCTTTTGGGTATAGTATGGTAGCAGGGTCGGTGATGCTTCATAGGCGTGACGATGGTGATCTTCAGCAGCTTCTACTCTTTGTTTCCATGGTGGGAGTTGTGTCCTTTTACATTTTCCTATATTACTCCTATAGTAGCTCTTGTACCTGCTTAGACTAGATCCTAGGGAGGGTTGTTCTCCAGTTGTAAAAAGGGCTTACTGTATTTATTTTATAAAGAGTTTTCTGAATTTAAGGGTTGTAAATGTTTTCATTTTTTTAAATGAGTATATAGTTTTACTTGTAATTTTGCATTTACCTATTAGATCAGGTGGTAAGGGTTCGTCTATCTAGGTGCATAGAGTAGGTGCCCGCACAGCTCAGTAGTTGGGTCATGAGAGATGGTATCAAATCCAAGATTACTAGTCTCCCAGTACAAGAGCAAAATGTCGAATAGAGTCCTACGGATTGGTGTATTGACGTCCACATCTAATCTTTGGGAAACTATGAAGCATTCTAGGAAAATATCCCTCTTTCTTCATTCCTTTTCGTTCCATTTATTTACTTGCTTGTATGGGTTGAGTCCAATGGGTATCTCTTGATTCCAATTGGTATCTCAACGAAGTGAAGGATGTCATTTGACTCTGATCGTGATGAAACAAGCAAGAGAAGTTGGAACCGGGAAGGTTCCAATTGGTATTTGGCCTGAGGGGCTTTGGTAAGGCATGAATAATTGACTAACAGTCATCTATGGGGAGAATAGAGAGTATTATATGTAACTTGAATTGGTTGTAGCCTGAAGCTTGAAATTTGATGTGTTGCGATGCTTGTATGACTGAAAATTTTGGTGTATAATTAAATTCCTGTCTGTGAATATTTGGGTTTGAAGAGAATCATAAAGCGCAATTGGTGTGCCTTGGTTTGGAATAATTTGCTATGCATGTTGATTGGGAATCTCATATTTCTTTAGAAAAGGGAGTCACCATTGGTTAAGTTGGTGAGGGGATAAGACTTATCACTGTAGGAAACTCTGGTTTCAGGACAGTCGGAACTTGGTTGGGAACCATGGGCATAAGGGGGTTATTCTTGCATAATAGCGGGAAGGTGTTGTTATGAACAAATTTCTTGTGTATTTCGAATTTGATTTGGTGATATCTTGGTGCTAAATTTCGATATGTGCATTGCTAGAACTGGTCTTGCGGTGTTGTTCAAGACCCTGGCGGGGCTTATGGGGATAAGTAGTGATAACCGGGAATGGAGATGAGTTGATTCTACTGAAAAAATTTCAATTTTTAGGGCTGCTACAGTCGGGACCACCATAACAGAACTGTACCGCTAAGGCAATCCAGCTATAGTGGGAATTTTACCGCTACAGCAGTAACGCGATAGCGGAACGACAATTGTTATAGCGGGGAGGCACGAGGCAGAATGCCTGCCCTATTTTCCCCTGTTTTCATTTCATTCTTGGGGCATTTAAAAGTGATAATTAAAGCTACGAGCTGCTATGTAAAACAAGGAAATCAGCCATAGAACTAATATAGTATGCATATAAGGGAAATTTTCTGAAAACTAGCATCCATGTGCTTAAAAATTAAGGGAAAAAAGGAAAGGGAAAGCATTGTCTAGTACGTACCCCAAACGGGGGCGCAACCTAAAAAGTAGTAAATAATCCTAATAAAGAGTGGAGGGGGAGTCCTAGGCCTCATCATCACTAAGGAAGGGGAACTCCTGCCTATCTTTGGGCTCAAGTGTGGGACCTCCTGACCCAAGGCGGTACATACGAACATGACCTTGATGGTCTTTGACATCCGGGCAAACATGCTGTCCCGAGAGTGCCATTTCTTGTTCTCTTTCTCTAACTACGTGCAGAGTGCTGCAAAGTCCTGAGTAGAGGGCACCGGGGCTATTCCTCCGGCAACAGCAGTGTCCTCCATGTACCTCCTGAATGCATCAAGGTTCTCCTCAAGCTGGCGGCTTGTGATCGGGGGCTGAAACTTGGAGGCAGGGGCAGGGGTGTCATCATCATCATCATCAACATCCTCGGCAACCTGGGTTCTCCCTGCTTCATCTACCTTCCTCTTCTTCTTGGAGGTGACCACTTTCACCTGAACAGGGTTGAAGGCATCATCCATATCTACCTAGTGGTCGGTATGATCCTCAGGCACCCCAACCTGCCTGCACAACTCAGACACCAAACCAAGAAGAAAAGGGTCTCTTTTAGGATCCCAGTAGAAGTCCTTCCACTCCAAAAAAATCTTGTCCTCCACATTCATGATGATCCCCTGTATAACACAAGCAATCACCAGGGCCCGGGCATAAGTGACATCAGTGGTATTGCCCGACGAACGAATTCTCTGGGACACAAAATTTAACCACCTCCTAGCATTTATAGAAAAGAAGGCACTGGTGATGCCCTCGGGAGTGGACCAGTAGACCTGACTCCTGAACTCCTCATCCACTAAGGTATCTCTAAGTCAAGTCATATCCTAAAGTCGAGCCTTGGCCTCGTATGTCGCATTGGAGATGTCAGGCACTCCTAGAACCTCATTAATAATCTTAGAGTCCACCGGTACATCAACCCCTCAGAGGTGGATGGTGGAATTGGGATTATCCTAATGAACAGTGGGAAGTATAGCGTAGAACTCCCGCACCCAACCTATATGTGTGGGAGGGGAAGCCACCATCAACGTAACCTAGTTGAACTCTTGAACTCTACGATGGAAGGCGGCTAATTTTAAATCCATCCCTACCATTTTTCAACCCCTCTCATAGCAAAATCCTGGCCTGTGATAGTCCCAGAACCTCTCCTGAGTAGCATCATCAGGGAACCTTGCATAGGTATACGTGGGGAATTGTTCTTCATCCATTGGAGTGTGTTAACCTGCAATGTGGCAAGGGGGTGGGGTTAGAACTCGAAGAAGCATAAGGAACGAGTTTAAAAGGGAATTGTTTTTCTATGTGTTAGCCTAATAAGGCTACTATTTTGCCATCTTCCGCAATAGTAAATGATCATCCGCCATAGTGAAACCGCTATAGCGGGAATTTCTCTGCTATAGCGGGACCGCTATAGTGGAACCCAACTGCTATAGCGATCTTCATCATCCCAGAATTTCAAGGGATGCTTCAATGGTGCCCCTTGACCCTAAACTACATTTTTAACAATCCAAGTTCAGATCAGTACTTCTAAAGTTTCATATTACTATTATCTACAAAAATTTAGGCATTAGAACCCCTATATTTTGTCCAAATCACAAGTTTTATCTAAGAACAAACCTTCACCTCCCCCATCATTTTTTGCCAAAGGTCGCATAATATTTATGCCCAGAATGCTGAAGAGGCATTGTAAACATAAGGGAAACATCCATGCTGCAGAAATTTGACAAAAAACCAACCTAAGTTCAAGTTCAAAAACCTACCACAATGTGTACCCCAAATAAATATTTTCTACCACAATCCAATCTAAATTTGTGCAGGGAAGTAAAGGAGTAATATAAATGATTGTTACCTTGAAATTTTTACATCAGGAGCGGGGTGATCGGGAGAAAAGGGAGAGTTTTTGGGGAAAAAATAAAGGAGAATGGGGTGAAAACCCATTTCTCCCCTATTTCATATGTTGTCAACCGCTATAGCGGAAGGCACCTCAGTATAGCAGTACCGTTATGGCGTAATAATGTCCTCTATAGCGGACGACAGTCAGTTTTGGAAATGGAATGGTTTCTCCAGGGTTTTTTCAAATTCTTTCGCTCCAACATTCTACGAGGCCCGAGATTTCTTGGGTACTTGGGAAGGGTTATGTCATAAATTTTCAAATAGCTCGAGGGAGGTAATTTCCTTATCAGAGAGAGATCATAATTTTTCCTAATTGGATCAAGTACGACTAATTTTGGGGAAATTCAATATTTCGTATGGGATCATAGTTACGCGGTCACATGGGACTTTGATAGTCCTGGACTAGTTTTCTTCCTCTTTCCTACAGGATCGTTCAGGGATGAATGATGGGTAAATTGGTATTTATTGTAATGACCAGATCCGTTATTATTTTAGAAATCACAACATCATGATTTTTGAGAACGATTAGGGTATGCTTTGAGTTAAAATAAGGTGACATGGCAGAAAATTTTGGATTTTTGAAATGGATTCGGCTGGTGTCACTCTACTATAGTGTGTCACTCTACTATTGTACATTTCTCCGCTGTAGCACTGCCGCTGTAGCGGTATGGCAAAAAATAGTAGCTCAGTAACGCGATTTAATAAAAGAACTTCGCCTCCTCAGTTGAAAAAGATATGAGGGTTACTCCAAAAACCCTCCTAGGCTTCTCCAAGGCTTAGGAGCCATGGGGAGAAGGGATTCCTGCTAAAAGGATGCGAAACCACAAATTCAGGCTCGTTAATCATTAGGGAAGGCCTTCATGGTGCCAGAAAATGCATCATGCAGCTGCTTAGTATCCAGGTAGGCTAGGTTCTTTCCATTGAGTAGATTGACCTGTTTTCATTTCCATATTATTATATAAACTGAAAAGAGAGCTGATGATTAGGCCTTCAGGCCCGGAGTCTGAAGGATTATTGGGGTTGGACTGTTTTGAACTAGAAAATGGTTGAGTGGGGATAAGTGTTGACATATTTTGGGTCGTTTATGATTATTATGTATTTTATGATGATAAAATATATAGGCTAGAGTGTGAAAAAGGTTTGGGGAACCAGGAATGCCTTGGGTAATGATATGTCTAGTTAGAGGGAGTTTCGAAAATAAATTGCTATAAAAGGGTAGAGTGAACAATGATGGTTGAAGTACCAATGTCAGGGGTTGTTTTTTCAATATTGTATTGTCTAAAAAAGGGATGTCAGACTTGATGTAATTGCTAGTAGGTGTTTAAGGAGTGAATGGGCATTTAGTCTTTGGATAGGATTTCAAGGTTAAGTCTATGTACCCAGGGTTAGGGTAGGTGATGGTGATTATTTTCTAATATTCAATATGTGTTCTTGTACTATCGCTTAGTATTGTGTGAGTTTGCATGCTTAGGGAATGAGATTATGACTATCTACTTATTCGTTTATCACTCTTGTGAAATGAACTTCTTTTGTTGCTTATGGGTTTACAATTATGCTTTTGTTCATTGTTTGTTCTTTGATTTGATTTTGTGTGACATTCGGTTGGTTTGGGTACCACGGCTGGTACAAACCACATATTAGTTGGCTTGGGTACCATGCCTAGTACGGGATACTTATCGATTTGCTCAGGTACCATGCCTGGTACAGGATTCATAATGGTTGGCTCGGGTACTACGCTTGGTACGGGTTTGATTTACTTGCATTAATTGTATTCTTTCGATGGTTCCATGAGTGGACTGCTTTGTATTCTTCGATTGTGATTATTGCATATGGTCCATGAGAGGCCGAGTGATTATATCTAAATGTGGGGTTGGTCTTTGTGTAGACTGGGATTGCATGTTGAAAATATAGGTGGTGTCCTAGGGATCCTTGGTGGGTTCGGGTTATGTAAAAAGGATATATGTCTATTGTCAATAAGAATTGTCAATGTCAGTTAGACTTGTTACATGTGGTTGATAAGCTAAGGAAGAGTCTTAAGGTCTGGTTATAGTGTTTGCTATTTTTACTTGTCGAGTATGGCCCTGGGGTTCAGTAAGGGATATTTGGTACTAGTATGTGATGGCACGACGGGAGTGGTTTATGTCACTAAGTAGTGAGGATTTACTCTGGGTTGCTGAGTCATAGTGGTCGACTGGGGTAAGGAAATGGTAGTCTGGGAATGGATATAGTTTTTGGGTAAGAACAAGTGTGACTTGGAAAGTCAAGGTGTAAATTGAGACTTTAGTAGTTTTAGGTGTTGGGTGTAGAATTAGGGTGGTGGAGTTGAAAGTGGAAGGGATAAGAAGGCTTGGGTTGATAGTGGTTCTGGTAATGGTGGATGTTGAAGGGCTGAAGTATTGTGGTTAATAGCTTTTCCATTGATTTCTAATATGATGGTATGGAATGAATTTGGGTCGACCAATAATGCCTACCAATATGTGTGTTTGTACTGATTCTACTCTTTCTATACCTTTTGGGTATAGTCTTGTTGCGGGGTGGTTGATGTTTCATAGGCTTGATGGTGTGATTTCAACAGTTTCTACTCTTTGTTTTCATGGTCGGAGCTGTGTCCTCTTACATTTTCCTGTATTACTCCTGTAGTAGCTCTTGTACCTGCTTAGACTAGATCCTAGGAAGGGTTGTTCTCCAGTTGTAAAAAGGGTTTACTGTATTTCTTTTATAAAGACTTTTCTGAATATAAGGGTTGTAAATGTTTTCATGTTTTTAAAGGAGTATATAGTTTTACTTGTAATTCTGCATTTACCTGTTGCATCGGGTGGTAAGGGTTCATCTATCTAGGTGCATACAGTAAGCTCCTGCAAGGATCAATAGTTGGGTCATGATAATATCCTCGGAGATTGACCAAGAAAAAAGAAGAAAATCCGCTCAAAAAGTTTGTAGACATGTTCAGTAAGTTGTCCATCAATATTTCTTTGGTTAATACTCTAAGGCAAATGCTGGGTTATGCCAAGTTTATGAAGGAGTTGCTTAAGAAGAAGTGACTTATTGATGTACTGATGGTGGAGGTGTCCCATAGTTGTAGTGATATGATGTCAAGCAACATATCCCCTTAATGGGAAAACCTGGGAGCGTTCACCATCCCGTGTACTATTAGAGTGTTTTTGTTTCGTAAGGCCTTATATGATCTGGGGGAAAGTATAAACTTGATGGCCCTTGTAATTTTCAAAAAGCTAGGCTAAGGTACTTTTAAGTCTACACCAATGAGATTGCTAATGTCCAATAATTCAATCAATCGCCCGGTAGGGATATTGTTCAATGTGTTGGTCAAGGTAGACAAGTTCAACCTATCGGCTGACTTTACGGTCTTGGATTGTGATGTGGATCTTGAGGTGCCCATAATTTTGAGGCATCCATTGTTATCAACAAGGAGACCTTTGGTTAATTTGGAGCTCAGAGATCTCAAGTTATGAGTTGGGAGCGAGGAAGTTACATTTAATGTATGCCAACCTACTAGACAACTGGACGAATTTTGAGTTGTATCTGTGATCAACACCAAGGGCAAGTTGGTTGAAGCCCATGGTGAGTTTGAGATGAAAGATATGCAACAATAGAGTGCAATGAAAATGTGTGAGAAACATTTCCCTTGATTGGGATTGGGCTGTGCCAATCGAATTTGCATGCTCCCAGATAATGATTGAGAGATTGAGCTACTATCGTCGAGCCGCGATGTAAAATCAAGAACTTCTTGGGAGGCAACCCAAGTGTTTTTAGTTGATTTCTTTTAACCTTTTGTTGTTTTGGTTTGTTTTAAGAATGCATGGAAATTTAAAAATGACTAAGTGAAAAAAAGACCGGAGGGCTTGTGCGAAAGGCCATGCGGCTCGCACACCCCATTCTGCAGGTTGCACCAGGCACTGCACACACAACCAGAAAGCTGGGAAGAAAAAGAAAGATTAAAGGTGATGTGCGATTGGTAGTGCAAATCGCAACTCCTGTTTTGTGCATCGCACCTCCTTCGAATGTCAGATCAGAAAGTTCGGAAAAAAATTGGTCTCCCAACATCACGTGCAAAGGGATGTGCGAGACGCACAGTCTCATGTATGAATCTCACATCGCGGTGCACTCAGGTAACTTTTTAAATTTTTGTTGACCTACCTATTGACCGACCTGACCCAGAAATTGACCCGCGACCTTTCTTCTTTTTTTTCTCCTATAAACCATCACCCCCACCTTCTATTCTCCCATAACTCACACAAATCCTCCATTACTCTCCCTTAAAATCCTCCAAATCCTCAAAACTTCCCCTAAAATCTTCTTTTCTATCACCCAAACTTCTCCACCATCAATTTCTCTGCCACCGCACCACTCTTTTTGTGGTTAAAAAGTTAGGTCACTATTGTTGGACACTAAAAGCTTGAAGTTTTGATTTTTCCTCCCTTATCTTCACTTGTGGTAAGTTCTTCAATGTTAAATCCATGTTTTTAAGTAGATTGGGAACACTTATTGTGAGGCATTCTAGTTTAATCTTCCATGTTTATTTTGGGGGAGATCCAAACTTTTGGGACCTTAATTTTTGGGCATATTGTTTATTTTGTTTGAGATAAACTTGGTAGATCTAGATTTTGTGTTGATGCATGTAACTTGTGTTGATTTTTAGACCTAAATTTTGTGTTTTTTGGGTGAAGTCTGAGTAACCCACTTAAGTTGATGCATGGTTTTTCCCTATGATAGATTGGATGACGTCATTCTTAAGGGAAAATCATCGTCTTCGCAAGTTTTTATTGAATAATGTTGTTTGGGATGAAATTGCATATGTATCACTACGCCCATGTGTTGTTTCAATGGCATATAATTGTTCGGTGAATGCTTTAGTTGAGGGTAGTGAATTATTGTGCGATTGAATACGCTAATGTGTTTTTCATGAAGGCTTGATGTTTTCGATGATATATGGGGTAATGTCCTTCTTAAGGGAAATCATTAAGCTAATTTTGGGGTATTGAATGTGTTGGAAGTTTTCTGGGAAAGTCTGAGTACCCGGATAACTTGGTTGTTGGTCGATTCATGCTTAGGCTCTGCTAAAAATTGGTATTTATAGCCTTATTTTCCGTGCATTCCACATATATTGATCTGTGAATAACATACATAACACACATGAAAACACGAAATTGCATAATTCCTATTATTTGTGCATTTTGTATGCGATCCACAGATCTCTACTTGTAAAACACACATGGCATCGCATGTGTGTTTAAATTGTGCTAGTGCACTATTTTGAAGGGCGAAGGGTCGTGCAACGCGCACAATGGTTGAGGCAAACTGCACCCCTCCTTTCCCCTTGATGCTACTTCTGCTCAGGTTTCTGTTAGCATGGGCAAAACTACATGTGATGCGCACAATCCCATGTGCGGCTTGCATGTGACTCGCACATGCTAGTAGTCACCTGATGTGTTTTACTATTCCTTTGCATTCAATTTCATTTTAGTTTTCTAACTTCTTGTAACATTTTTTATTATTATTTCATAAAAATGTAAAAAGATTATGAGTCCATGCATGGTTTCTAGCGCTAACATGTGTTTGTAAAAATATGACCTCTTGTAGGCGCCACCCAAAATGACATGCTTCCAATCAATCTTCAACATCTGAAAATCCAGATGTCCTTGTGCAAAATATGGGACCATTTGAGTCACAAATTCAGTTTGTCCTCGAGGGCATGGAGGCATACTGTCTTAAATTTCGTGATAAGCGCTCCTTCTTGGAAGAGGTTGGGTTTGAAGTAGACTCTTTCAAAGATGTGATCCCAAATACAGCCAAGTAGTTTGATATAAGGTATTCGGATCAATTGGCTAAAGCACATGGCCCTTACTTGCCTAAGTTGGTATGAGAGTTTTATGCTTCTTACCGGGCCAAGCAAGATATCCTGAAGAACAAAGGTCCAGCGAGCTAAATGCCATGTCTACAATATGTGTTAGTGAGGGGAAAAGAGGTTGATATCAATCTAGAAGACATTAATTCTATAGGATGGGATGATGAACCAAAAACATCGTCATAATATACTCAACACTTAGCCACAAAGTCTGACCAATATGCTTGGGTGGTTAGTGTCATTGCCGATAGGGATCCTTTTTGGGCAGTTTCAAAGGGACACATCTCTCGTCAGGATCTCAAGTTTGAGGCTCGAATGTGATTGGATTTTTTGTGCACGTGGCATATTCCAACTGGTCACACCACTCATATGACTATATAGGTGTCTATTCTCATCGCATGCATCATGTCTAGCATTAAAATCAATGAAGGGGAGATCATTGCAGAACAATTCAAGAAAAGAGCTAAACAACATTCCACTTCCATGGCATTTCCTATACTTATTTGTAACTTGTGCTTATGGGCACAATGTCCTCTATTCAGGCCATTGGACAAAATTCACCGAGCAACTAGTATAGTTTATTTGGACACAAAGTGGGACAAGGATGCTCCACATGTCAAGAAGAGACGCCTTCCTAAAAACCCAATTGCACCGGCAGGTACAGAATAACCCAAAAATATTGTACATGGTCACTTGAAAAATCCACCTCCTACTCCTGACGTTCAGGTGCTACCCAAGTTGTTCTCCAAGTCACCTCAGATTCAGGTGGATTTCTCAAGCTTGCTCAACTTGCTTGCCACAACGAGGAGCATTTGTACAAGATAGCTAAGGACATTATATGCATGATTCAATCCAGTATTAAATAGCTCTAAGCCTATAGCGATGAGCGTAAGCAAACTTTATTCTAGAATTGACACCATGGAAGTGGATGTTACTGAGCTCCGACAAGTAGTACCATAGAACATACCAAATATCCCTAATTGGGATCTCAATCTACCGGCCACTACTTTAGTGTCTCCTCCTAAGAATGACAACCCTCATGATGATTGGTGCACGGGTTAGGATCCGAGTGATGAAGTGGGCACATTCGAGATCCAAGAGGCAATTGAACTAATCAAGATTGCCCCCGAGACTACAGGACCACCTATCCAACATTACTCAGAGCCCCACTTGCCTCATATGGCAGACTGGGACTATCAGCCTAGGCCCAGCTAGGCTGCTCCTCCTCTCTCATACCATGAGTTGATGAATCTTTTGAAGTGGGAAATTATGGACCCGCATGGCCCCTTTCAGGTGCGATGGGACTCGTCGATTCCATTGATGGAAAGATTTCAGATAGATCTAGAGAATTGCATACATTCCACCACCAGCACCACCACTACCTCGGCCTCCTAGGACACCATATTGTTTTTACTCGAAGAGGCATCGTCGCCAACATTAATATCACCAGAGAGTTTTTTCACTCATTCTTATTTGTATAACTTTTTGTGAATCAAGGGCAATTCTTAATTTAAGTTTGGAGGATATAATAAGTAACTATATGGAGCTTTCTTTAAGATTGTCTTAATTGATAATTTGCCATGTGTTTGATATTGTGCCTTTATCGGGCTTGATGCTTTTATCTCATTGATTGTGTTTGATATTGTGCCCTTGTTGGGCTTGATGATTTGATCTTATTGATAGTTGTGTTTCCAGGTTAGTCCTACACGCAAAATTATTTCACTACCCGTGCTTTGGAAATGCTCGAGTGCCTATGCTAACGCTTAATTTCAAATAATTCATGAGCGCTTTAAATTTGGTTGCCTTGTTAACAGTAGCATAGTGAATAAACTCCAAGGGTTTTCTTCATACCACAGTTCTTTCCCAAGGAGAAATTATTTTCTTTTATTTCTTTTATTTATTTTTGTGTCGAACTAGGTTGGTATTTCTCTATGATAGATTGAAAGGCGACTTTCTTAAGGGAAAATGCAAAGTTTTAGTGTTAAATTTAGTCCATGTTTTACTTGTCTCGAAATGGGCCCACCAATTTTTTTTTTCTGCAAATAGAAGGAAAGAGGGAAAATGATTTTGAGTAAAGCATTTTCTTGTCTTGACTTGCACACTCTCCATTTGACTTGATCGATTCACAAACGAGTGTGTAAAAGAACTTGAAATAGTTTGTCAAAAGTCATTTATCCCAATTGATTTTGAGACTTATGGTAAAATTTATGTGTTGTGATGCCTTGTATGGTAAGGTTATACTTCGTTCTTGAGCATATGTGTTGTCTATAACTTTCCCCAAATGTGATTCAAGGCAAAATCCTAGATATCACCGATCTTGGAAGATGACCTTAGGCCCTCTTCGAATTACCACTTTACCCAAAAATTGACTTCCCTTGACATTGATCCTAGTAAGACCCTTTGAGCTTGTGACCTTTCTTTGGCACCTTGTTAGATACCTTGACCCTTTTTGGACCCTCAATTCTTGCACCCATCCTCCCTAATGGCTAGAAAGTGAAATGTAAGCTAAAATCCTAAGTTTGGAGGGAATTGAAATGATAACATAGGCAAATGCCTAAGTTTGGGGGTTTATGTACGAAATATGGAGAAGAAAAGGAATGCACTTCAAGTGCAAGGTAGCATCTTATTCCTATGATGAAAAATTGCTTCCAAAAGTCCAATGAAGTGATAAAAATGAAAAGAAAATAAGGAATTGGTGCTACCAAGTGAATGTGATAAAAGGATGTTAGATGATTAAGTTGAAAGGAAACTTGGGTTGTGTGAGGGAGAAATAAAGTGAAGTTAATGTTCAAAAATATGAGTGGTATTTGGAATGATCACAAGGAGTATTAGGGAGGTTTAGTTACTTGACCCAAATTTAATCCTCACCTTAACCCTAGCCAACATCGTAACTTGCAAGTCCTTAGTGATTTCGAGCTTGGTAACTCTACATTAGTGGAAAATTACATGAAGGTCAAGCCTATGGTTCAATGTGTGTATACTCGAACTTGTTTGAGAGAGTGAGAGTGTCTTTGGTTATCCTATAATCCCTTTTGAATAATAATTGCATGAGTCTGAATGAGATTCTCTTTTGTAGTGAGTGGCATCGCACACTTAAAATGAATGATGAAGTCTCTATCTCATTTGAAAGGGATGAATGAGACAAGTTGTGTGGCGAATCTCGAGAAAAACTTGAAGGTCCATGCCAATGACAAGAGAAGCTTTATAATCTTTTTTTGAAAGACAAATTCCCCTGATTTTGAATGTGAAATGAAGTCCTTTTTGATAAACATTTTGAAATGAGCACTTGCCTTGAGAGTTTCATGATACAAATTGAGATGAGTATTGTAGTTGTCTTTTTCTTTTGAGTATTTTGTTGTTAATTTCTTAGTTCTTAGAGTTTAGATTAATATTGTGTACACCCTTTGTGTTTTAGAACCTATTTCATTCCTTACCTTGGGGGTTTGATAAGTTAGTAATCTACCAACTTATTGAGCCATTAGTCATGAATTATTTTCATATTTTGATGAGAATTAGAGGTACTTATTGCCTTTATTGATGAAAATGTTGGTACTCTTAGTCTAGAGATAAATCAAAGGATTGAACCCAAAAATCTCAAAAAAAAGTAAAGTGTGAAGGTGATCAAAAAAGAGGAAGAAATTGCTGAGGGGTATGAGCCACATGCTAGCCACACAATACAGCATACAGACTGCACCTCCCATCACACCTCGTCAAACAAGAAACATGCATCACTGGTTTGAGAAAAAGGCAACATGCGAAGTGCAGAACTAGTGGTGTGATCGCACATCATGTCGCATATCACGTCGCACCTACCCCGAGGGGTATTTTTATCCAAAGCTATGTGTAACGACCGAGTCCATCGTTAAAGTTAGTCCAATCATCCCAAGTTTTAGAGTTAGAAAACTCTGGGTTTGGGAGTTTGAAATTCTGGGCTAGGATAGCCTTGGTCAGTTAGAGTCTAGAGAAATTCGGATAATGATTAGGTTAGGTGTCCTATTTTGAGCTAGTTTTCCACGTAGCCAACACATAAAGGAGTCCAGGGGACTTTTTGGAATCGAATTTGGGTAAGTAAAACTCCCGGAATCGCGATTGACGTGAAGGGGTTGTTTCGGATCGTCGAGGGAAGCAAGTGTGTTGTAAAATGGGAAAATTTTGGAGATTTTCGAACATTTTGTCCGTGACGAGCATAACGGCTCCGCCGTAGGGACCTCCGCTATAGCAGTGGAAAAGATCGCTATAGCGGAAGTCAAGGCGGTCAACGTCGGTCAGAAACTCTATAGCGGAATGCTTCCACTATAGCGGAGCGAGGACCGCTATAGCAGGCTCGATGGGACTTAATGCAGACACATTCCCCAAAATATTCAGTTTTTACAAATTCATTTTGGGAGAAGGGCAAGGCGATTCCAGGCAATTTTTCTCTATTTTCCATTGTTTTTCTTCCCTAAGGTAAGTTTTCTACTCCCCAAACTTGGTACTACTTTTCCTACGCAGTAGAATTTCTAGGAGGGAACTTGGAGAAAGGTTGGAATAACCTAGAGATGGTAGAATCCAGGGAAGAAGGGGGATTCTAGGCATAAATGTTCTTGGGTATTGTTAAACACAAGGTTTACTGATCGCATGTTGTTAAATTCTCTATTTTTATCCTTGAAAATGATAGAACTAGGGGAATTAATGGCAGAAAACTCGGGAAAAAGGGTAGAATGATCATGGTTGGTCTGGGATTTGGGATTTGGTGTAATATGGGTAATACACAGGCCTTGTTTGTTAATTCAAGTTCTTGTATACTGTTTTAGACCAAGAATGAGAAAGGAATCTGGAAAACGGGAATGTTCGAGTTAAGAATAGCTTAGAACATTTCGAGGTAGGTGATGGCTTACGATTCCTGTGAATGTTGTATATTTTTGTACTCTTATCTAAGTGTTTGTATGAATTACATTGCTAAGAGGAATTGTTTAGAATGTCTGAGGGTCCTGTTTTACAGTCTGTGGATTGAACGGTGTGTTGCTTGTTGGTTTTACAAGTTGTTTGTTCATTATTTTACTCTGGATTAATTGAATTTTGGTTGGCTCGAGTACCACGCCTGGTACAGGAATACTAACGGTTGGCTCGGGTACCAAGCCTGGTATAGGTATAACAAATGGTTAGCTCAGGTACCACGCCTGATACGGGATACTAACGGTTGGCTCGGGTACCACGCTTGGTACGGGTTTATTTTACTGCATCATTGCATTGACATTGTTGTATTGCATTAACTGTTATTGGTTCTGTGAGTGGACCGGGCTGTTTTATTGAAATATGATAGTTGTTGGTGGTCCTTGAGTGACCGGGAATCCTTTATATCTATTGAGTTGGCATTGGATTAGGCCGGGTTATCTGTTTAACACTTAGGTGTTGTTTAGAGGGGATCCCAGGGTGGATTCGGGTTAGACAAAAAGAGATGGTTTATTGGTTATGTGATTGTTGCTTAAAGTTAAAAAGGGTGGATTGCATGCGAGAACAAGCTAGGTAGAGACTTGTAGTCTAGGGGTGCATGTTGACTTGCTGCATGTCTTCCGTACTGATACTTGATTTGTTGTACTGATTATACACTATTTTTATTTGGAACTGGCTGATGATCCTACCAGTACACAGTGGTGGTGTACTGATGCTGTACTTGCTTTTCTTTTTGTGAGTACAGGCAATCTTCCAGCGGTTGAGATGCGACCTCATCTGTTTTACCGGTGTTTCTAAACTTCAAGGGTGAGCTGCTTCGATCGAGCTGCCTTGAATCTATCATTAGAGTTGTAGCCTACTTGTTTTGTGCTTAAACTATTTCCTTGATTTGGCGTTGCATCCCCATATTCTAGACATTGGTAGATTGTTTGGTACTACGACTTTCAAATTCTAGGGGGTAATTTTCGCAGGTTTATATTAATGAAGTGCTTTTGTTATTATTGTTTTGCTAGTTTAATTTCCGCACTTTGGTTTTGAGCTGTTAGAATGGTTGTATTCGGGGAACTAATTGTTCGCTCACCCGGGAGTGTTGGGTGAGTGCCACTCACGGCGGTATGGGTGGTAGAGTCGCACCCGCCAGGGGTGGAGCTCAAGCGGCTGCTGGAGAGCGTGAAGCAACCCCTCCCCTACCTCAGGAACATGTTGCTGAAGATGTAGAAGTTGTGGCTGAAGATGGCGAGGCACTGGCGGAGGCAACACTGGTTGGGGGTGCATGCCTTCCTGATATAACACCATAATCTTTTCAACAGGCTTGGAATATTTTGTGTGGGTTAGTGGGTGCTGGAACCATACCCGCAATATTTGCAAATCAGGCTTTGAATAGTCAGCCAATGGTTACTAAAGCACCTAGGATGGACGCCACTTCAGGCATGAATGACTTCTTCCGGCCAATGCTAGACCCAGTGATGACAGGGAATGAGCATGATATGCTGACCAAGTTTCTAAAGCTGAAACCTCCGACATTTTAGGGTACCGACAAGGTAGATGCCTATGAGTTCATCTTGGATTGCTATGAGAGGTTGCACAAGTTGGGTATTGTATGTTAGCATGGGGTTGAGTTTGTCACATTTCAGCTGCAGGGTGATTCTAAGCAGTGGTGGAGGTCTCATGTGAAGTGTCGGTCTTCTGTTCTACCCCCACTAACTTGGGAATAGTTCCACGCTTTGTTTTTAGATAAGTACATACCCCATACTTTGAGGGAACGAAAGAAGGATGAGTTCTTGAACTTGGAGTAGGGTAGTATGTCAATCTCTGCATACTAGACTAAGTTACACGCCTTGTATCATTTTGCCACACAGATGTTGGGTTCCGAGGAGGAACGGGTCTGATTATTTGTGAAAGGTTTGAATACTAAGCTACAGGTACTATCAATGCATGACTTCATCAGGGAGGGCTTCAATGAAGTGGTAGATTATGTGAAGAAGTTTGAAGGGGTCAAGCAAGCGGGGCAGGCTAAGGCTTTAGCCAAGAAGCCCCGGCATGAGGGAAATTTTGGTATTTCATACTCCAGGGGCCAGAATCACCAGGCATACCTAGCCTGTCCTATTCAATTAGCTCTGCCAGCTACTACAGGTGGTCGTCAGGGAGCTCATAATCAGTCTTCAGCTCCTAGAGGCCAGGGAGCATCTTATACATCAGTTAGTAGTCTTACACTTGACCGTGGTTGCTTCCACTGTGGTGATCTGGGCCACTTTAAGAGGGAGTGCCCACTCAGGCAGATAGGTAATCAGGGCCAGCAGCAGTCTAGAGCAGTGGTCCTGGTAGGTAGAGGTGGTAATGCTAGAGGTCGTCCACAGGGTGGGCGAGGTGACTTTCAGGGAGGCCGAGGCGATAGAGGTAACAATGGCGTGCGTAGGGGTGCAGTGCAGCCGACCCGAAAAGGTGCTCGAATTGATAATCGGGCTCATTGCTATGCATTTGAAGGGAGAACTGAGGTGGAAGCATCAGATACTGTGATCACAGGTACCATTCTTGTCTGCAATAAAATGGCTTCGGTATTATTTGACCCAAGTTCTACATATTCTTATGTATCTGTGAGTTTTGCGTTGGGTCTGGAATTGATTTTTGATATCCTGGATTCCCCTATCCATGTTTCAACCCCGGTTGGAGAGTCTGTGATTGTGATTCATGTTTATCGTGACTGTTCTATTGTGTTTGTGGGGTTGCATACTTGGGTAGACATGGTAATCCTGGATATGGCTGGTTTTGATATTATCTTGGGCATGACCTGGTTGTCCCCTTATCATGTTGTGTTGAACTGTAACACCAAGACTATGGCTCTAGAGATTCCTAGTAAGGATAGACTAGAGTGGGAAGGTGTGTACAAGACTAAGCTAAATAAGTTCATATCATTCTTTCGGGCTAGGAAGCTGGGGAGAGGGTGTCTAGCCTTTTTGGCTCATCTACGGGATTATAGTGTTGAGTCTTCATCTATTGAGTCAGTTCCAGTGGTTTCTGAGTTTCTAGAGGTGTTTCCAGTGGATTTGCCTGGTATGCCTCCAAACAGGGATATAGACTTCTGTATTTATCTGGAGCCAAGCACTCGTCCCATTTCCATTCCTCCGTATCGTATGGCTCAAGCAGAGTTAAGGGAACTTAAGACTCAGCTACATGAGCTCCTAGATAAGGGATTTATCCATCCCAGTACGTCACCTTGGAGTGCACCTATTTAGTTTGTAAAGAAAAAGGATGGTAGTATACGGATGTACATAGATTATAGGCAGTTGAACAAGGTGACCATCCGGAATACATACCCTCTACCATGCATTGATGATTTGTTTGACTAGAGTTAGAGTGCATCGGTGCTTTCAAAAATCGACTTGAGGTTGGGGTACCATCAGTTAAGGATTAGGCATAAGGACATTCCTAAGACTGCTTTTTGGACTCAATATGGGCATTACGAGTTCCTAGTAATGTCGTTTGGTTTGACCAATGCGCTGAAAACATTCATGAGTTTGATGAATGGGGTATTTAAGTCGTATTTGGATTCCTTCATGATTGTGTTTATCGATGATATTTTGATCTACTCTAAGAGTAGGGAGGAGCATGCTAATTATCTTCGTATTGTGTTAGACATCTTGAGATGCCAGAGGATTTATGCGAAGTTCACTAAGTGTGAGTTTTGGTTGACTTCAGTTGCGTTCTTGGGGCATGTAGTGTCAGAACAAGGGGTGATAGTGGATCCCCAGAAGATTGAGGCAGTCAAGAGTAGGGCCCGGCCTAGCTCTGTGACAGAAGTAAGGAGTTTTGTTGGGCTCGCAGGGTACTACCGGAGGTTTGTTAAGGATTTTACGTCTATTGCTACTCACCTAACCAGGTCAACACAGAAAGATGTGCCATTCGTCTGGTCTGACAAGTACGAGGAGAGCTTCCAAAAGCTCAAGACACTTCTGACCACGGCTCCGATATTATCCTTGCCGGTTGAAGGTAAATACTTTATTGTTTACTTTGATGCTTCACATTCTGGTTTGGGTGTTGTGTTGATGTAGGATAGGAATGTGATAGCCTATGCATCTAGGCAGTTGAAAGTTCATGAGAGGAACTACCCGACTCACGACTTAGAGTTGGCACAGTGGTCTTTGCACTTAAGATTTGGAGACACTATCTCTATGGTGTCAAGTGTGAGGTGTTCACCGATCATCACAGTCTACAGCATGTGTTCACTCAGAAGGATTTGAATTTGAGGCAGAGAAGGTGGATGGAGTTATTGAAAGACTATGATGTGACTATTCAATATCATCCGGGTAAGGCTAATGTGGTGGCAGACGCATTGAGTCGGAAGACAGTTAGCATGGGTAGTTTGGCTTGTTTGGGGGTGTCCAAACGACCACTAGCAAGGGAAATTCGTGCTTCGTAGTCCAAGTTCATGCACTTGGTTGTTTCAGAACAGGGTGGGTTGTTGGCCAGCATTGAGGTCAAAGCCACCTTCATAGAGGAAATAAAGGCCAAATAGTTTCACGATCCAAAACTGAGTAAGCTTCGAGGTAAGGTAATATCCGAGGAATCCAGGGACATCACGTTAGACTGCAGTGGAGTTCTACATTTAAGAGAAAGGATTTGTGTTTGTCGGGTTGATGATATAATTCTAAAAATCATGGAGAAGCTCATGGTTCGCGGTACTCGATTCATCCAGGTGTGACTAAAATGTACAGGAACTTGAGGTAGCATTACTGGTGGACCGGGATGAAAAGGGACATAGTCGACTTTGTGTCCAAATGTCATAACTGCTAGCAGGTAAAGTATGAACATCAAAGACCTACATGACTACTTTAGAGAATACCAATTCCAGAGTGAAAGTGGAAAAGGATAGCCATGGACTTTGTGGTGGGTCTTCCCAGGACATTAGGGAAGTATGACTCAATTTGGGTCATTGTTGACAGGCTGACCAAGTCCGCTCACTTCATTCCGGTCAGGATTACAATTCACAGCAATTGGCTAAGATCTACGTGAAGGAGATTGTGAGATTGCATAGGGTGCCACTGTCCATTATTTCAGACAGGGGTACGCAGTTTACCTCTAAATTTTAGGGCAAGCTACATGAAGAGTTAGGTACACAACTCACTTTTAGCATAGCCTTCCATCCTCAGACTGATGGTCAGTCAAAGAGGATGATCCAGGTATTGGAGGACATGCTGAGACCATGTGTGATGGACATCGGGGGCCATTGGGACTAGTTCCTACCATTGTGCGAATTCTCGTACAACAATAGCTACCACTCCAGTATTGACATGGCACCATTCGAGGCATTGTATGGGAGGATCTGCAGATCACCGATTGGTGGTTTGAGAAAGGCGATGTAAATCCTTTGAGATTGGAATTGGTAAAGGAAGTTCAAGAAAATGTAAGGGACATTCAGGCAAAATTGTTGGCTGCCCAAAGCAGGCAAAAGGAGTATA
The DNA here is from genome assembly GCA_003996215.1 of Jaltomata sinuosa. Taxonomy (NCBI): domain Eukaryota; kingdom Viridiplantae; phylum Streptophyta; class Magnoliopsida; order Solanales; family Solanaceae; genus Jaltomata; species Jaltomata sinuosa. The sequence goes on from QJPP01000418.1 coordinate 118,422, forward strand.
TAGATCGCAAGGTCTGGTACATGGAATTTCAGGTTGGTGAACAGGTACTGTTGAAAGTGTCACCAATGAAGGGAGTTATGTGGTTTGGTAAGAAGGGAAAGCTTAGCCCTCGGTTCATCGGTCCGTTTGAGATTCTTGAGATTGTAGGGCCAGTGGCTTACAAGGTAGCACTGTCGCCTAGTTTGTCAGGTGTCCATCTAGTATTCCATGTATCCACGCTTAAGCTATACCATGGGGATGGGGACTACATCATCAAGTGGGATGAGGTGCTTTTCGATAAGGATCTTCGTTATGAAGAGAAACTAGTATTATCTGGAGGTTGAGGACAAAGGTGATTGATATGGTAAAGGTTCAGTGGAAGTATTATCTTGTTGAGGAAGCAACTTGGGAAACCGAGAAGGATATACGGGACAAGTACCCTCATTTGTTTGAGGATTCAGGTACTACACTTTTTTTCTTTTTTTCTGTAAATTTGGGTTTGATCATTTGGGGATGCACGATCGGTAAATTGGTATCTATTGTAATGACTGGGTCCGTCGTTACTGGTAGTCCAATCGTTCAAAGTTTTACAGTTGGAAAACTCTGGGTTTGGGAGTTTGAAATTTTGGCTAGGCTAGCCTCAGCCGGTTTTGAAGAGAGGTAGAGTCTAGGGAAATTTCGATAAGGATTAGGTTAGGTGTATTGTTTTGAGCTAGTTCTCTACATAGACAAGACATAAAGAAGTCTAGGGGATTTTTTGGAATCGAATTCGGGTAAGTAGAACTCCTGGAATCGCGATTGACGTGAAGGGATTATTTTTGATCGTCAGGGGAAGCAAGTGTGTTGTAAAATGGGAAAATTTTGGAGATTTTTGGATATTCTATCTGTGACGAGTGCAATGGATCGGCCGTAGCGACCTCCGCTATAGTAGTGGAAAAGACCGCTACAGCGAAAGTCAAGGCAGTCAACGCCGATTGGAATCGCTATAGTAGAATGCTTCCGCTATAGAGGAGCGGGGACCTCTATAGCAGGCTCGACGGGAATTAATTTAGAAATATTCTCCAAAATGTTCAGTTTTCACAATTTCGTTTTGGGAGAAGGGCAAGGCGATTCTAGGCGATTTTCCTCCATTTTCCATTATTTTTCTTCCCTAGAGTAAGGTTTCTACTCCCCAAACTTCGTACTACTTTTCCTACGCCGTAGAATTGCTAGGATGGAACTTGGGGAATGGTTGGAATAACCTAGAGATGGTAGAATCTGGGGAAGAAGGGTGATTCTAGGAATGAAAGTTCTTGGGTATTGTTAAAAACAAGGTTTATTAATCGCATGTTGTTAAATTCTCTATTTTTATTCGTGAAAATGATAGAACTAGGGGAATTAATGGCGGAAAACCCAGGAAAAAGGGTTGAATGATCAAGGTTGGTCTGGGATTTGGGATTTGGTGTAATCCGGGTAATACGCAGGCCTTGTTTGTTAATTCAAGTACTTGTATGTTGTTTTAGACCAAGAACGATAAAGGAATTCGGAACACGGGAAAGCTCGGGTTGAGTAGAGCTTGGATCATTTCGAGGGAGGTGATAGCTTACGATTCCTATGAATGTTGTATATTTTTGTACTCTTATCTAAGTGTTTGTATGAATTACATTGCTTAGAGGAATTGTTTAAAATGTCTAAGGATCTTGTTTTACAGTTTGTGGATTGAACGGTGTGTTGCTTGTTGGTTTTACAAGTTGTTTGTTCATTATTTGACTGTGGATTAATTGACATTTGATTGGGTCAGGTACCACGCCTGGTATGGGAATACTAACGGCTGGCTCGAGTACCACGCCTGGTATGGGTATAACAAATAGTTGGCTCGGGTATCACGCCTGGTACGGGATACTAACGGTTGGCTCGGGTACCACGCCTAGTATGGGTTTATTTTACTGCATCATTGCATTGACATTGTTGTATTGCATTAATTGTTATTGATTCAGTGAGTGGACCGGGCTATTTTATTGAAATGTGATATTTGTTGGTGGTCCTTGAGTGACCGAGAATCCTGTTATATCTATTGAGTTGGCCTTGGACTAGGCCGGGTTGTCTATTTAACACTTAGGTGTTGTTTAGAGACGATCCCAGAGTGGGTCCGGGTTAGACAAAAAGGGATGGTTTATTGGTTATGTGATTGTTGCTTACAGTTAGAAAGGGTGGATTTCATGTGGGAATAACCTAGGTAGAGACTTGTAGTCTAGGGGTGCCAGTTGACTTGATGCATGTTTTCTGTACTTGTACTTGATTTGTTGTACTGATTATATATTGTTTTTATTTGGAATGGGCTGATGATCCTACTAGTACACAGTGGTGGTGTATTGATATTGCACTTGCTTTTCTTTTTGTGAGTACAGGCAATCTTCCAGAGGTTGAGATGCGACCTCATCTGTAGTACCGGTGTTTCCAGACTTCAAGGGTGAGATGCTTCGATCGAGCTGGCTTGAATCTATCATTAGAGTTGTAGCCCACTTATTTCAGGCTTAAACAATTTCCTTATTTTGGGGTTGCATCCCCGTATTTTAGACATTGGTAGATTGTTTAGTACTGCGACTTTTAGATTCTAGGGAGTAATTTCCGCAGGTTTATATTAATGAAGTGGTTTTGTTATTATTGTTTTACTAGTTTAATTTCGCACATTCATTTTGAGCTTTTAGAACGGTTAAGTTCGGGGAAGTGATGGTTCGCTCACCGGGAGGAGGGGGGGTAAGTGCCACTCACGGCGGTTTGGGTCGTGACACTATGTGACATATTGGGAAGCTTCTAAAACCCATTTTGGGGTGTATACCTGATATAGAATTTTTAATTTTAGTTTCTCTAAGGAGGATATTGAGAGTACACTCTTCTCTCTTCATCTTCTCCAATTGAATTCACTTTTTTTGTAAGGATTTGAGCTTGTATTTGGAGTTTAGCTTGAATATGAATGGAATTATGGGTAACCCATTTGGTATATCTTCTTATTTCCTTAATATGAGTAGCTAAATTCCTTGTCTAGAGGTATGTGCATGATGGGTATTTGAATTTGGGTATGGGTTTTGATTAATTGTTTTTATAATTGATGAATTGATATGGGTCTATTGTATTCTTCAAGGTTTAATTATAAAATTGATGGTTGCAAACATTGATTGAATTTTCTTAATTATGTTCTTGCTTGAAAGAGAGGTTCATAATTCGGATAGGAATTCAATAGTGGAAATTTGGGATTTCCACCATAGATTAAGGCTAGAAATAGCTTAATCGAAGGAAATTCCCATCTAAGGATCTAAGCTAGAAATAGTGTGATTCCCCCAAGCATTGAATTCGTTGGTTTAAGGTAAGCTATGGTGCTTGAGAAAAGACCATAGTATATATATTTGGAGGGTCGAGAGACTACCAAATATAGCTCGAACCAATGCTACCTGTATCTTGAATCGAGAGTTTGCATAGTTAATCAAGTCCTTAACCCAATGTAGAATCCCATCGGAAGCATACCCCTAGTCTTCCTTCTCATTGATAAACAACTTGTGTTTACATTACTCTCTTGTTGAAATCGAAATACATACATTAATTCCCTTTCATTTTTTCCCCAACTTTTACTTTAAAATTGCTTGAGCATTCACTCACTAAGTGATTACTACTCAACGATCTCTTAGCGAATCATCACTCCATTCTCCATGGATTTGACCCCAACATCCCGTTGGGTTACTTCTAGTTTTGCTTGATGATCACTACCACTTCTTTTTTGGGAGAGTGCTTTTGGGCGTCATCAACCACCCATAGAAGGGTTTTCATGGGTCGTAAGTCTCAACGTAGGCCAAAATGATCAAGTTTCAGTACATCTTTTTATATTCAAGCAACAATTATGATCATCAAAATTGTGCAATTTTTGTCCTCCCATACAAATATAAAACACACTGGGCTACTAAGACTTCACCCATATTATGATCAAAAAGAACGTTGGGATTTGGCGGGCAAAACTACCTTTGACTTCATTTCTGAAGAATGGGAGTTTGGGGGGAAAAACAACCTTTGACTTCATTTCCAAAGAATAGGAGTTTGGCGGGCAAAAGAACCTTCGACTTTATTTTTGAAGCAAAATTAGGTCGTAATGCCCTTCGACTCAATGAATACGAATACCCAAGACCAACGTCCACATAGTTTATAGCATAATAATTAACCGAACAATTCACAATTTCCCCAAATTCATAATTTTAGCATAGCATAAATTCTATTTCCCCAAATTCATAATTTTCAAACCTAGGATCTGATAAATTTAATAATTTACATACTTGAACCCATAGGCATAGAAATTTGAAGAACAACTCAAAAAAGACAAAGTAAAACCTACCTTTTTGAAGAAGTTCTTGATCAAATAAATCTTAGAGAGAGAAGCAGTGTTCTTCCAATTATTCACTGATGATGATTATGAAAAAACAAAGTGACAGTCGACTTTTATTGTGGAGAAGAAGTCGATGGTTATGGGAGTTTGAGGGATTGAGAAGATGATCGTGTATGTCTTTCTTTGGGAGTTTACTAATCGTGCGACAAGTATAGGGGGATGAAGAGTATTTGACCTAGTTTAATGCAAATTCTACCGGGTGTAGTATATTAGGGAAAATGGGTAGAAGATAGAAAGCTAGGTCATGTAGGGTTTTATTTTTAAATTTTACATAGCCAGGCATGACCTATTTGAAAATCTATGGAACCAACAATGGTTGGTTTCATGGCTACTTTGCATGGCATACATGAATAAAAATTCTATGGTCCATGAATGAGAATGACGGACCATCATTTGACACATGGATCTGAGATGATTCACTCTTTTGGTGTCAGGTCTCTAAAGATGACTTGACAGGCCATCTTTTGAACGTATGGACTACTCTGTCACCCATGGAAATTTACCTAAGAGTTGACATCTTGGGATAAAAACAATGTTGAATTCCACGGACCATTGAATTGGTTCACAATCCATGAAATCAACTGCAATTTCTATCCTCAATTTTTGTTTCCTCTCTAGTTTTCAATGGTGCAAACCACGAACTATCAAATCTTTTCAGAGCCTATCATTCAGTCCAGGGATGCACATATTTTGCCATCCTTCAGCAGTTTGCTTAAGCTTTTTGGTACCTATGCGTACTTAACAAACAATAATATTGTACAAACTCAAAATGAATTAAACTAAGTATAAAAACACCACGGGTTGCCTCCCAGGAAATGCTTAATTTAACATCACGACATGATGGGGGTATCTTGATTACTCCAACTTCATCAACGTACACCATTTCCAATCATTTTACCTCATCAGTTGCTTTCTAATACTGCTTGACTCGCTGTCTATTTACCTTAAATCTTTTTCCTTCTATATCTTCAAGTTCAATGGCACCAGATCAAAACACCTGGTTCACTTTGAGAGTCCTAGACCACTTAGACTTTAACTTTCTAGGAAACAAGTGAAGTCTAGAGTTAAACAGCAAGAGTAATTCCTCAAGACTAATCTCTCTCTTCAAGATCTTCTTGTCATGGTACAACTTCATACTCTCCTTACACAGAGCCACACACTTATAAGCTTTCAGTCTGAACTCATCCATCTAATTCAAATAATCAAGCATCAAGTTAGAGGCTTGTCTCCAGTTTAAGTTCAGCTTCTCCAGTGCCCGCAATGCCTTTTCCTCAAGCTCAACCGGTAAGTGACATGCCTTGCCAAAAAACAGCTAATAAGGAGACATCTCTATTAGAGTCTTGAATGCTTTCTGGTATGCCATAGAGTATCATCCAACCTCCTAACCCAATAAGTTCTATTAGCATCCACAATTTTTACTAAATTATATTTATCTCCAGGTTGGATACCTCTACATATCCACTTGTCTAAAGGTTATAGGGGTGAAAACCTTATGCTTGACCCCATACTTGGTCAAAAGTTCACTAAACAACCGATCACATAAATGAGAACCTCCATCACTAATTATTACTCGCGGAGTACAAAACCTTAAGAAGATGTTCCTTTCAAGAAATGCAGTAACAGTCTCACCTTTTTTGTTGGAAAGGGATGTGGCTTCCACCCATATTGACACATAATCAACGGCTACCAAGATATATTTCTTGGCATATGAGCTAATAAAGAGCCCCATGAATTCTATTCCCCACACATCAAACAACTCTACCTTTAGAATTGAAGTTATCGATAGATTATCCTTTCTTGATATACCCTCATATTTCTTGCACTAGTAACACTCTCTCAAAAAATCATGGGAATCTTGATGAATGTTGGGCCAATAATACCTACTCTGAAGAATTTTCTCACCTGTCTGGATGGCACCATGATGTCCTCCAACAGGAGAGGAAACCCATGCCTCCAAATGATATATTATCTCTGCCTCTATCACACATCTCTGAATAATTTTATCAGCATAAATCCTTAACAAAAATGTCTCATCCTAGTAGAACTTCCTCACATCATGCAGAAACTTTCTCTTTTGGTGGAGGGTCAAACTATCGGACATCAAGTCACAAACCCAAAAGTTGCATAGTCAGAAAACCATGGAAAAAAATCTTAGGAAGCTGCCAATACCTATTTGTTTTGAAACAAATCATCTATATCTAACTCATCTTTTTACCTTCCCTCTTCATCCAACCTAGACAAGTGATCAACTACTTGATTTTTTCTACCTTTTTAGTCTTTCACTTGAAAGTCAAACTCTTTCAACAATAGCACCCATTGGATTAGCCTAGGCTTGGCATCCTTCTTTACAATAAGATATCAAAGTGCTGCATGGTCAGTATGAACAATGACACTTGTGCCCAGTAAATAACCGCTGAACTTCTCAAAAGCATATACCACAACTAACAGTTCTTGCTCAGACATAGTGTAGTTTATGTGGGCTATATTCAGAGCTTTGCTAGCATGGTAAATTGAATGAAAGATCTTATCATACTTTTAGCCTAGGACTTCCCCTATCGCAACTCCACTAGCATCATACATCACCTTAAATAGCATTGACTAATTAGGAGTAGCAATAATCAGAGTCGAGATCAACTTTTCCATATAGGAATTTGAATTCCTTTAAACAAGTTATAAGTTAGTAATCTACCAACTTATTGAGCCTTTAATCATGAATTATTGCCATGTTTTAATAAGATTTAGAGGTTCTTATGGCCTTTATTGACATAAATGTAGGTACACTTGGTCAAAGATAGAAAACAAGGAATTATACCCAAAAGAGCTAAAAAAAAATTGAAGTGTGAAGTCATCAAGTGGGATGAAAATTCTATCTTGAGGTGCGTACCTCATACGACACGCACAAGCCTTGGTGCAGTCTGCAACTCCACCACATGAATGCTCAGAAGAAGAGAAGAATATGGTAAGGGGGTGCGGCCCCCGTGAAACACGCACAAGGATTGGTGTGAACTGCACTCCACTTTGCATCAACCTCCAAATGCAAGCCAAGTCAATGGTCCACTAAAGCCTAGCTGTGTGATGTGCACAACGTAATATGCAAAATGCACGTCGTGCCACACAGCTCTCGAGGGGCAATTTTGTTAACTTTTGTATGATGAATTGGGAACATTCTAAAACCCAATTTGGGCATAGTTTTTCATAGTTTTTGAATAGTTTTCAGTTTTGAAGCAAGTTTCTCTCCCAAGACAAGAAAGAGGGTTTCAATCCATTCTCTTAATCTTCAACCTTGGACTTGTAAATTTGAGCTTTGATATTAGATTCTTGCTACAATAAATGAAAAGGAATTTGAATTTCCCTATGGGTGTACTTTCTTCTTCCTTTAGCATGAGTGGCTAAGTCTCCTTATCTAGGGATGTGTTAATGATGGGTACTTGATAAAAAGATATGCGTCTTGCTTATTTGTTTTTATAATTTCAAATATGATATAGTTTTAGTGATTTCACCATATTTTAACTCTAAAATTGATTGTTGCAAACATTGATTTAACTTACTTGATTATGTTCTTGTTTGAAAAAGGGGTTCATGATTTTGGATGTAAAATTGCTAGTGGATACTTGGGATTCCACTAATATTGAGGCTTGAAATAGCTCAATTTGCCGGAAACACCCATTTCAGGGTCTAAGCTAGAGATAGTTTGACCTCTCCAAGCCTATATTGGTTGGTTTATGCCTAAACAATAGTGCTTGAAAAAAGACCATTGGATAAATGATTGTGTGATTGAGGGATTAACAATCATGCCTAAAACCAATGCCACTTATGTTATTTAGTAAGAATTTATGCAATTGAGAAAGTACTTTGACCCATATTTGAGTCCCATCAGAAACATATCCCTAGTCGTCCTCTCTCTTGTTTACACCTTGCATTTACTTTATTATTTGGTTTGGAATTGAATTGTGACAGATTCCCAATTCCCCCAATTTTACATTATTTGTTGTTTGGATAATCTACTCTCTTTGTGAAGTCCTTTCTACAATATCTTTGGTTAATCTACAAATCCCTATGGGATCGACCCCGACTCCCATCGGGTAATATAAATTTTGTTTTGCTTAATGATCGTTATTACCTCCATCTTGGAGAGTACATTTAAGCGTTATAGTAAATGGTGCCATTGCCAGGGAATTATGTTTGAATAGCCTTTTTGATTGTGAATAGCAACTTGTAGAATGTTTGTTCCTTTTTGTTTGGTTTGTTGTTAATGATTGGTTGCAGGCATACATTCCTCAAGAGCTAGTGCCCAGTACTACTCATTCAACCCATGTGCACTTGAGAATGTGACCTTATTAGATTGTGAGTTGGATATTTAGGGATCAATATGTGTGACCTCCGCTAAAGCGATTAAGGGTTTGGGTAAAGAATGGTGCGCAAAGGGATAGAGAGTTATTAATTGCCACCACACTCCTTTAATTCATGGCAATGAGTACAGCGAATCACCAGTTTGAAATAATCAATACCATTGGTGTTGTTCGGGCAGTGAGGTTAGTGGAAGATGTACATGGTTTGAATAAAGGTGGTGAAGAGGCATTTATGGCAGACCACGAGGTGGGTTCCCATGGAAGTCCCCAAAGTTTGGGAAGACATGATCATAGGAATCAAGGTTGGACAAAATAAAATGGTGGCTCTCAAATTGAAAGTATGCTCGCAAGAGTGTTGGAGAATGTAGAGTCCACTGACGGAGTTTTTAAGAAGATGAGATATGACCTTCGGAGTCTTGCCCAAATTGTGAAATCACACTCCAGTGCTATCAAATGTCTTGAAGAAATAATGGCCTGGCTCACTTCTCAACTTGAGTCTAAGCAAATCGAAGGAGATGAATAAGTGATATGAAAAACCTAGCTGACCCCATGGAGATTGCAAACCCAAATACGAGTAATAGGAACAGGTGGCCTTGGGGAAATGGTGTATTAACAACACTAAATCACAAGAACAAGGTTACCAAGGTTTTCAAACCTTTTCCTACATGTCCACCTGCTTTACCCTAGTGTTTATTGCAAGAAAAAGGAAGCGAGACTCCAAGAGACTTTGAATTTATGTTAAAGAGAATCACCATCAATGTTCCAATGGGTAGTACATTCAACAGAATGCCTGAGTATGCCAAGTTCATGAAAGAGATGTGCACTACATGCAACTTTGGAGAATGTGGGGTTGTTCATATGTCCCCTCAAAGTAGTGCAATATTGTCTGGAGACTTTTTTAATGATGAGGTGACTCAGAGTGTGTATACTATTTGTGATGCGAATGGTGTGCACAAGTCTACAAAATTGGTCTATGATGAAAATACAAGTGAACCTAATGTCGCTAGCCACTTTTAGAAAGTTGGAGCTTGGGCAACCTGTCATCACATATGTTAAGTTTCACACAATGGATAGGTCGATAAAGCACCCCGTGGGGGTTGGATATGATGTCTTGGTTAAGGTGGATCGACTTGTGTACCTTGTGGATTTTATTGTGTTTGATTGCAAAGGGGGCTTTAAGATACCTATTGTCTTGGGGAAACCAAGTCTAAAGACAAGGATATTCTGAGCGAAATAGACTCGGGAGAATTAAAATTTTCCATGAATGGGGAAGAGAAAACTGATTTGTGTAGGTCTATGAAATAACCGAATGACCTTCAAATGGCCTTAGCAATTAGAAAGATTGAGGAAAGTGTTTCCCTAAACGTAAAAGAGGGATTCATCGATGAAGCGTTAGAAGCCGTGTTGTTGAATTATAATTGTGAAGGGATAGAAGCATATGACGAGATTTGTTGTGCTTTAGTGGGAATGGGTTTCTACTCCTATCCCCCAAAGAAGCTTGATCTCGACTTGACGAATAGGCAAACACCTCCCTACAAACCTTCAGTTATTGAACCACCTATATTGGAGCTTAAGCCGTTACAATCTTACTTGAAGTATGCCTACTTGGGTGCTAATGAGACCTTGATGGTCATCATCTCTAACAAGTTGAGTAATAAACAAGTAGAGGCATTGCTCAGAGTGTTGAAGAAGCACAATCTCACCATGGGGTGGACTATTGTCGTTATCATTGGCATACCCCTGGGGATATGCACGCACAAAATAATTCTCTAAGAGGAAAGCATCCCTTCGATTGAGCATCAATGAAGTCTGAACTCGTCTAAGCAAGAGGTGGTGAAGAAGGAGATTATTAAGTGGTTAGATATCGGGGTGGTCATTCCTATCTTTGATAGTACCTGGGTCAGTCCAGTCTAGTGTATGCCAAAGAAGGGTGGAATTACTATCATGCCAAATGAAAAAGATGAGATGGTAGCCCTTAGACCCGTGATTAGATGGACGGTGTGTATGGACTACTGGAAATTGAACTCATGGACGGAGAAGGATCATTTCCCTCACCCATTCATGGATCAAATTCTAGATAGGTTGGTTGGATGTGGTTTTTATTGCTTTCTTCATGGCTATTATGGCTACAACCAGATCTCAATCCCCCTGAAATATCAAGAGAAGACAACCTTTACATGCCCCTACGGGACTTTTGCATTCAAAAGAATGCCCTTTGAACTGTGAAACACCTCGGCCACCTTCCAACAGTGCATGATTTCTATATTCTCAGATATGGTCAAAGATACTATGGATATTTTCATGGATGACTTCTCAATAGTTGGGATGAGTTTGATGATTGTTTAGAACACTTTGAGGAAGTCCTTAAATAATGTGAGGAAACAAACTGGGTGTTAAATTGGGAGAAGTGCCATTTTATGGTAAATAAAGGAATAGTATTGGGGCACAAAATAACTAAAAAAGGGCTTGAATTTGACCAAGCCAAAATTGAAGTCATATCCAAGCTACCTCTTCCAAAAACTATAAAAGGGATAAGGAGTTTCCTTGGTCATACCGAGTTCTATAGGCACTTCATCAAAGACTTCTCGAAGGTGGCTTATCCTTTGTGTAAGTTGCTTTAAAAAGAAGCCAAATTCGAATTTGATAGTAGTTGCATGAATGCCTTTCTCACTCTAAAAGAGAAGTTAACTTCAACCCCCTTCATCAATCCACCGGATTGGACAAAGCCGTTTGAGCTTATGTGTGACTCTAGTGGTGTAGATTTGGGGGCTATACTTGGTAAACAAAGAGATAAACTCTTCCACCTAATCTACTATGCGAGAAAAACATTGAATACGGCTCAAAAAAAATTACACCATGAAAGAAAAAGAGTTGTTGGCCGTAGTCTTTTCCTTTGAAAAGTTACAAGCATATCTTTTAGGGACCAAAGTCATAGTGCACAATGACCATACGGCAATAAGATACTTGATGACTAAGAAATATGCCAAGCCCCAACTAATTCATTGGGTATTACTCCTCCAAGAATTCAATCTTGAAGTAAAAGATCAGAGGGGATGTGAGAATCAAGTGGCTGACCATTTATTAAGACTAGAAGTAGAGGAAAGGCCCGTAGGGTAACTTGAGATAAATGATTCATTCCCTGACGAGCGCATTTTGGCTGCCTCGCATGATCTTACACTATGGTTCGCTGATTTTGCCAACTTTTTAGCGAGTGATTTGCTTCCGAATGGTTTGAATTCACACCAAAAAAAGATGTTCTTGCATGATGTCAAGAAGTACTATTGGGATCAACCATATCTATTTAAAATTTGCATCAATGGAATGATTCAGAGGTGCATCCCTGAAATTGAGATGATGCCTATTCTTAAGGCATGCCACTCTTCACCCATTAATGGTCACCATGGGGGTATGCGCACGGCTTAGAAAGTATTACAATGTGGATTTGATTGGCTAACTCTCTTTCAAGATGCCCATGATTTGGTGAAGGAATATGAAAAATGTCAATGTGAAGGGGGCGTGTCTCGGTGCCATGAGCTCCCATTAACACCAATCTTAAAAGTGGAATTATTTGATGTGTGGGGCATTGATTTCATGGGTCGATTTGTGAGTTTGTATGGAAATACCTTAATCTTTGTGGTTGTGGACTACGTCTCTAAGTGGGTTGAAGTTGTGGCATTGCTAAACAATGAAGGAAAAAGCGTCACAACTTTTCTAAAGGAGCATATATTCACCCGATTTGGCACCCCCCGTGCCATCATTAGTGATGGGGGTAAGCATTTTTGCAACAAGTTGTTTAGTGCTCTCCTTGAAAAGTATGGAGTCAAGCATAAAGTCGCCATGCCCTACCACCCACAAACGATCGGACAAGTTGAAGTATCCAATACGGAGATCAAGTTTATTCTTACAAAGTCAGTAAACGTCCATCGGATGGATTGGGCCCAAAAGTTGGACGATGACATATGGGCCTATCGAACTATGTACAAGACCCTGATTGGTATGTCTCCCTATCAAATGGTCTTTTTCAAAGCTTGCCATCTCCCAGTAGAACTTGAGCATAAAACTATGTGGGATTTGAAGAGGATGAACTTAGATTAGTAAAAGGCCACCCATGCTAGAGTTGAGGGCCTCAACGAGATGGATGACTTCTGAATGAGGGCATGTGAGAGTGCATCAATTTATAAAGCGCGCATGAAGCACTATCACGATCAACAAACTCTCAAGCGAGAATTCTCCCCTGGAGATTGGGTCCTTTTATTCAACTCTAGACTCTGACTCTTTCTGAGGAAGTTAAAGTCCAAATGGTCTGGCTCTTTCAAAGTGTGTCAAGTATTTTCAAATGGTGCAATAGAGCTCGACGCTGAAAATTGCTCAACTTTTAAAGTGAATAGGAAGCGAGTGAAGAAGTACTTGGGCATACTGGAAGAAGTCACACTCTTTGAAGCCATTTACATTGATGGGGCTTGAATGGAAGGTACCATCATCGAGCCATGACGTTAAACCAAGAGCTTCTTGGGAGGCAACCCAAGAATTTGACTTTACTTTCTGTATTCTTTCTTTTTGGTGTTGTTTTGTGTGTGGTTTTTGTTGGTTTTGTAGTTAGGAACCAAGCAAAAGGATGCTGGAGAAATCATGTGGTTGTGCGCTGCACCATGCAATCGCATGTTGCATTGTGCGTATCACACAATGCTTTGCATAGAGGTGACAGAACACTGGCAAAAACTTATAAGTCTAAAGCTAGAGAATGCAATTGGCGTGCTGTCTGCCTAATCAATTATGCACGTCGCATGTTAGTTTCGCACCATCATCCAGAACACTGACAATTTTACCAAAAAATTCAACCCACCATGCAACTGTGGAGGTGTTTTGTATATCACAAAGTGTGCCTCACACGTCTATCGCACATCAGCGGCTAGAACACTAGCATCAATGCTCTATATGCTGGTGTGATTGATGATGCAGTTCACCCCAGACACTGTGCATTTTGCACATGGTCCCCATGGAGTATTCTCTTTTCCTACACTCTAATATAATTGAGGACAATGCTCTATTTGTGTTTGGAGGTGCTTTAAATTTTGTTTTTGCCTTGTTAATAGTAGTTTAGCAATAAACTCCAAGGATTTTCTTAATACCACGGTTCTTTCCCAAGGAGCAAATAGTTTTTTCTTTATTTTCTTTTTCTTTATTTTTTTTTTGTTTTTGTGTCGAACCGGGTTGGTGTTTTCCTATGATGGATTGAGAGGCAACTTTCATAAGGGAAATGCCAAGTTTTAGTTTAGTTTAAGTCTGTGCTTTGCTTGTCTCGAAATAGATCCACTAAAAATATTTCTTGGCAAGATATTTTTGGAAATAAAAGGAAAGAGGGAAAAATATTTTTGAGGAAAGCATTCTCCTGTCATGACTTGCACAATCTTTATTTGGTATGATCGATTCACAAACGAGTGTGTAATGAACTCGAAATAGTTTTTCAAAAGTCATTTGTCCCAATTGATTTTGAGACTTGTTGAAAGTTCATGTGAGGTGATGTCATGTGTGGTGAGGCTATACCTTGATTCTCGTGCATGCGTGTCATCTAGAACTTCCTCCAAATGTGATTCAAGGGGAAATTTTAGATGTGACCGAGCTTGGAAGATGATCTTAGGCCCTTTTTGAATAGTCACTTCACCCAAATGACTTCCCTTAACATAAATCCTAGTGAACCCCTTTTGAGATTGTTACCGTTCTTTGGCACCTTGCTAGATACCTTAACCATTTTGGAACCTCTATCTTGGAACCCATCATCCCTAATCGCTTGGAAGTGAAACGTAGGCTAAAATCCTAAGTTTGAGGCGGAAATAAAATGAAAACATAGGCAAAAGCCTAAGTTTGGTTGTGTATATGCTTAATGTGGAGAAGAAAAGGAATGCACTTTAAGTGCAAGGTAGCACCTTATGTTGAATTAAAAATTTCTCCACAAAGTTCAATCCACTGAGAAAAATGAAAAGAAAAGAATCGGTGCTACCAAGCAAAGGTGTTATAAGGAGGTTGAATGATCAAAAATTAAAAGGGAAAAAATTAGGTTGTGTGAAAGAGAAATAAGGTGAAGTCAAAGTTCGAAAATGTGAGCAGTTTTCAAAAATTATAAGAAAGAACATTAGGTAGGTTTAGTCAGTTGAGCCAAATGCAATCCTCACCTTAACCCTAGCCAACATCATAACCGCAAGTCCTTAGTGATTCCGAGCTTGGCCACTCTACATTAGTGGCGATTTACATGAAGGGCAAGCCTATGGTTTGAAATGTGTGCATTTGAACTTCCTTGAGAGAGAGAGAGAGAGAGAGTCTTTTTGTCTCTCTTCTAATCCCTTGTATTGTAAATTGCATGATTACATGAAGCGTCTATTTCAATTGAGAGGAATGAATGAGACAAGTTATGTGGCTAATCTCGAGGCAAACCTTGATGGTCCATGCCAATGACTTGAGAAGCTTTATATCTTGTTTTGAATGAAAAATTCCCTTGATTTTGAATGAAAATTGAAGTCTTTTTGAAAAGGTTTAGAAATGATCAATTGCCTTGATAATGTGGTTGTTCAAATTGAGATGAGCATTGTAGTTGAGTCTTTTATTTGAGTCTTTTTGTTTATTGTTTTCCTTAGTTTTTAGTATAGATTAATCTTTTGTTCCTTGATTGAGTTTTAGAGCATAATTCATTCCTTACCTTATGAGTATCTTGCTTAAGGACAAGCAATAGTTCAAGTTTGGGGGTTTGATAAGTCGATAATCTACCAATTTATGGAGCCTTTAATCATGAATTATTGCCATGTTTAGATAAGATTTAGAGGTTCTTATGGCCTTTATTAACAAGAATGCAGGTAATCTTTGTCAAAGATAGAAAATAAGGAATTGGACCCAAAAGAGCTTAAAAGGAGTTAAAGTGTGAAGTGATCAACTGGGATGAAGATTCTGTCTTGAGGTACGGACCTCGTGTGACACGCACAATCCTTGGTGTGTTTCGCACCTTCTCCGCATGAATGCTCAGAAGAAGAGAAGAATATGCTAAGGGGGTGCGGCACTCGTGCGACACGCATAAGGACTGGTGTGAATCGCACCCCACTTTGCATCAACCTCAAAATGCAAGTCAAGTCACTCGTCCACCAAAGCCAATTCACTTGTATGGAAAATTGGGAACATTCTAAAACCCAATTTGGGCAAAGTTTTTGAATAGTTTTCAGTTTTGAAGCAAGTTTCTCTCCCAAGACAAGAAAGAGGGTTTCAATCCATTCTCTCAATCTTCAACTTTGGATTTGTAAATTTAAGCTTGGATATTAGATTTTTGCTATAATTAATGAAAAAGAATTTGAATTTCCCTATGGGTATACTTTCTTGTTCCTTTAGCATGAGTGGCTAAGTCTCCTTGTCTAGGGATGTGTTGATGATGGGTACTTTATAAAAGGGTATGGGTCTTGCTTATTTGTGTTTATAAACTAATATGATATGGTTCTAGTGATTTCACCATATTTTAACTCTAAAATTGGTGGTTGTAAACATTGATTTAATTTACTTGATTATCTTCTTTATTGAAAAAGGGGTTCATTATTTTGGATGTGAAATTGCTAGTGGTTACCTGGGATTCCACTTAGATTGAGGTTAGAAATAGCTCAATTCACCGGAAATAACCATTTAAGGGTCTAATCTAGAGATAGTGTGACCTCCCCAAGCCTATATTGGTTGGTTTATGCCTAAACAATGGTGCTTGAACAAAGATCGTTGGATAAATGATTGTGTGATCGAGAGATTAACAATCATGCCTAAACCAATGCTACCTATGTTACTTAGTAAGAATTTATGCAATTGAGAAAGTACCTTGACCCGTGTTTGAGTCTCATCGAAAAAACATCCCTAGTCATCCTCCCTCTTATTTACACCTCGCATTTATTTTATTATTTGGTTTGGAATTGAATTGTGATAGATTCCCTATTCCCTCTTTTTTACATTATTTGTTGTTTGGACGATCTACTCTTATTGTGAATTCCTTTCTACAATATCTTTGGTTAATCTACAATTCCCTGTGGGATCTACCCCGACTCCCATCGGGTAATATAAATTTTATTTTACTTAAAAATCGTTGTTACCTCCGTCTTGGAGAGTACATTTGAGCATCATCAACAAGCTTCATCAAATACAAACTTTTTTCTTTCTCAAGAAACTTGCACAAGGTATTTTTAATTTTTAAATAATCTTTGATAAATTGCTGGTAAAAGTTGGCATAGCCTAGAAAACTGTGAATACTCTTCACAGAAACCGGTGGTGCTAGCTTCTCAATAACCTTAATTTTTTGATCTATCTACCACTATCCCCTTCTATAAAATTTTGTGACCAAGGACAATGCCCTCCATCACAATGAAGTAGCATGTTTCCCAGTTTAGCATAAGACTTTTTTTCACAACTCTTTAGAACTTTAACTTTTCCCATATGAGCCAAATAGTCCTCAAATGAATCACCAACTACTGAGAAGTCATCTATGAAAACCTTCATAGTATCCTCAATCATGTTTGAGAATATGGACATCATGCACCTCTGAAAGGTGGTTGGAGCATTGAATAGACAGAAGGGCATCCTTTTAAAAGAAAAGGTCTCATAGGGGCAAGTGCATATGGTCTTCTCCTAGTCTTCCAGAGCAATAGAGATCTTATTAAACCCAAAATATCTATTAAGAAAGTAATATGATCCTCTACATACAAGCCTATCAAGCATCGTATCTATGAACATCAATGGGAAGTGGTCTATCTCTGTCCAGGAGTTTAGCTTGCGGTAATCTTGTACACACTTTCCAACTAGTAATTGGCTGCAGTGGGATCAACATATTTTTAGCATTTGGGACCATAGTGATCCAACCTTTCTAGGGCACACATTGGATCAAACTGACACATTTGTTGTAAAATATGGGGGAGACAACCCCTTTATTCAGCCACCTGATAATTTCCTTCTTCACTACCTTTTGCATCAGTGGATTTAGTCTCATTTGGTGTTCAATGCTGGGAATGAAATCTTCCTCCAGCTTAATCTTGTATGTGCAAATACTAGGAGGTATCCCAATAATATAAGAAATTGTCCATATGATAGCTCTTTTGTATATTCTCAGAATAGAGACTAATGTTTCAACATGAAGGTCAAACAACCTTACAGAGATAATGACAATGCAAGGTGTCATTCTGCCCAAAATAGACATATCATAAGTGTTTCTGAATAGGCTTAAGTTCTAGAACCAGAGGTTCTTCAACTGATGGCATTGCAAGAGGAGTCTCTCTATTTTCAAATCAAGGTTTAACCTTTTTTGAGCATAAAAGTAGGAAACCATTCCAGACAGTGCCTTTACAGTTCCCTCATAATTATCTAAGTTATCACCATCAAAGTTCATAAGCATAGTGGCCAATGCTTCTACCACTAATCTCTCCACTGGGTACCTCAACAACATCTTCAACATTGTCAATAACAGAGATAACTCTCATGTCTCTGGCCTACTTCATAGATTTACAAACATTAAACATAACCTCTTTTCCATTCAATTTGAAATTCAGCTCACCGCTCTCAACATCAATAAGAACCCTTCCTATAGTCAAAACTGGTCTCCCCCTAAGATGATATGGACTTCAAAATCTACCTTACAATTAAGAATGAGAAAATATAAAGGGAATATAAAATTTGGCACTTTCACCAGCACATCATACAGGATCGCAATTGGCCTTTTCATAGTGCGATCAACCATCAACAGACGTATGGTCATCGGTCTGGGGGCTCCCAAGCCCAACTGTTTGAAGATACCAAGCAAAATCAAGTTGATGATTGCAACCAGATCACATAGGGCCTTTGTAAATTTGAATGCCCCAGTAATACATAGAATAGTAAAAGCACCGGGGTCTTCCTTTTTAGGACTAAAGAATGTGATAAAATAGTACTATAGTGGTGCATATTATATGTTGGTTCAATATTCACCATTCTTTTTTTGGTTACCAAATACTTCATGAACTTAGCAAATCCTGGCACCTGTTCTAGAGCTTTCACCAAAGGAATTTTTACTGACAGCATCTTCAACATAAAAATAAGCTTAAAGAACTTGTCGTCATCTGCTTTCTTCTTTAGCTTTTAAAAAAATGGAAGGGGTGGTATTGGAATAGAAGACCATAATTTTTAGAACCACTTTATTTTTCCACTCTACTCTAGTCTTCTTTTCTTCAACAACTAGCAAACTTACCAGTTTCCTCAAGGTCAATCTCTGTAATAACTGGCTTATCAGCACCAACCGGTTCCTTCTATGCCTCTACTTCATCCACTACTACCCATGAATCTATAGGTTTCTCTTATTTGTGTTCTTCAGTAACCACTTTTGCCTCATCATCTATCACTCGACCGCTCTGCATAGTAACCACCATGCACTGATTGTCTTCTTAGGATTTTTCACTGTGTCACTCGATAGTGTACTTCTCTATCTTGGATTGAGGGTTGCTGAGATATGACTTATTAGTTATTCTAATCACTTGATAGAAGTGGGCTGATAATTCACTAACTGAGACATATTTGACAAATCACCCTAAATTTCCATGATTCCAGAATCAGTAGACTCACCTCTGTTCAACAACATTTTCATCTCTTTCACTTTTGACTAGGCGAGGTCATTAGATGATAGCTGATTATATGTACCCCTAGGGGGAACATATGCACCATTTTCATTATTTCTTTAGAAGCTTCTGCCTCTTCAGTTCCCTTATTCTCTATCACACCTCTCATAATTATTATCATATGTATGCATTTTGACCTTGATTCTATTGACCTCGACACCAAGTGTCTTGATTAAACCCTCGATCATTAGGATGAGAACCCACCGCTTGATTTTCCACATAATTTTTCTCCTTTTCAGAGTCTAAATAATAGTCTTTTTATCGAGGCACCTTACCCTAACAACCTACAATATTTACCTTTTGAGTACTCACTCCCATTAGATGCTTGGTGATCAAACCCATTTGCCTATTTAGCTGAGCCATATCCTTGTCATGAGCCTCTTCCACTTGTCTACAGACATGCCCTTGAACTTCCCACTCCTAACCATGTGTGCCTATTTAATGTTTCATGCTCTATTTGTCTTAGTAAGTCTATCTGGTGACTCACTATCCTCAGTAAATGTATGTCACATCATATTACTTTCTGTTAGGATATACGATTAACCATGTGTTTTGATATAGTATTATTTATTAAATGATTATTTATTCATTTATTTAATTCAGTAAAGTATTACATTAAATAGATCATTTTGTCATATATGTGTCCTCAACTTATATAGTAGAGGATTTGGTGTATAGAGTTTAATCTTATGCACAGAAGATTAAATTACCGGTTCTTATAAGTTAAAGTTATAGTTCACAATCATAGATGGGAATTTGGACAAACCATTAAAAGAATTTTAGCACGAGATTAAAAGTAATTTATCTTGATTACGAGAATGGTATAGTTTTATCTTTTCGTGCTAGTGTATTTTGTATGTATTGAACAAGACCGAGTAGAGATAGATGTTTTAGACTGATTGATAAAAACATATTCTCTAAACTATTAAATATACTTATATTCTTAATCTTGATATAACTATTATGAGTTGTATACATTAATTATCATTTTGATTTATTAAAAGGTGAGATCTTGAGATGGGTCAATATGCCTGATAGATTTGATGATAATAATCTATATTGGTGAAATAATAAGTTTATTGATAGAATTCATGTCTCGGTATAGAGATTGATGATACACCTTTTATGAGAAGCTTATAAGTTTTCATGTGTAAACTCGGCCGGTGGATTTATGAATCTGACATATGAAATAAGTTAAGTATTGCTCTAGAGGAAATGAATCATTGAATTAAATTCGTCAGTAATTTAATTTATTAATTAATATCTATAATCTTAACACGGGGAATTGCATAAGTGTTTAATAGAGAATTTTGAAATAAAAATAGAGGAGTGCAATTACGAATTTCTAGTGGAATGATTTGTAATTTATTAAGGTAAGAATAATTTAAATTAATATTTTGAATTATTTCCATAATAGGAAGCCTCAGTAATTAATTTTATGGTCCCTACAGTTCCCATATTTAACTAGAACTCAGAATCCTATTTTCTAGGGGAAAGGGAAAAAGGGAAGACTACACGTTTGTTTCTTGTTTTGAAACACACGTGTGTTTCTTATTCTCCTTCTTGAATTGGGAGAGAGCCTCTATAAATAGGAGTTCTTTCAACCTAGAAAGATAATTAGTTTTCCGCACAATACTTGTCCACCCAATTATTGAGAGAGTTCGGTTGTGAATTTGGGATTACTGGAGAAGACCATAGAATTGAGGTTGGACTTGCTTCAAAATTTTGGCTCATGCTTCAAGAGGTAATTCTTGGTTAATTTACAAGTCACTTTATGTGTACTACGTGTTGGTATTTGTTGTCTATAATTCATGTAAACAATATGTTCCTGGAATGCTTCCGCTGCGTGTACTATTTTCCAACAATTGGCATCACGAACCTTGTTTGCATCTTTATAGATAATCTAGACACGATATGTATATGCGCGATCTAGTATATGATTCATGATTTGTAGTTATCATGAGAGAAATCATAGGATACGTGAAATTGTTATACATTGTCGTCATTTTTTTTTTGGAACTGTATATTAATGAAATAAGAGAAGAGGATTGGTGGCGACACAGTATAATGTAAGAAAGTGAAAAAGTTTTCCAATTTTTTTGATCATGTTCTGATTGAGATTTTTTTTAAAAGGGAAAACATTATGTATTAACTGTAAGGCTCAAATTGAGAGTCCAAAGTTTGAGTTCTGTTTCACGTGAGTTAGGCGGCTACATCATTGTGAAAAAGTTTTTTTTTTAATCACATGGTGTGATTGTTAATTATTTTAAAAGAAAAAAGAAAAAAAAAGGAGCCAAAAGGCTGCACATGCCGTGAAGTAAAGGATAGAGGCAGTGAACAATTTTATTTTTAATTTTGAATGAATGTTTGCTTAAAGAAATTGGTTTTGAATTTTCTGCTTCTTTGTCTCGTGATCCAAATAATCTAGAGGGAAAATTTTATATTATATGGGCCAAAATTTTCTTTACAGTATAATCGTCAAGAGTTATTTGCAACATTATTTTCATTATATGTATTATTTTCATTATATGTATTATTTTCTCATGAGTATGTAATTGTATACATATGTTTATGAGATGTTATCCATTTCAATGATTAGAAAGATTAAATAGTAATGAAGTATTAAGTTTATGTGTTGGCTTAGACCTTCCTCCATATCGGATGAATTTAATACAAGTCATTACATATTTAATCGCTAGTTTGATAATCTATATTAACTCTCCTAAACTGAGTAATATATGTTTGGATCAATGTAACTAGGGTTTTGATTTTCACTTGACTTAAACTAACAGTATACTCTCAATCTGAGTTAGGTCTGTAAAAGTTTATGGAATGAATAATCGATCATTATATATGTGTATTGCATGAGTAGTTCTCCAGCTCCATCAATTGGCTATTTGAGATGCATGAATATAAATGTTTGTGATGAGTTTGAATTTAATTATTCAATATTTATATGACTATTTTGTTGATCTATTGTAAATTTTTTCAATCTTAGATTCAATATGTCTCTTTTTTCCTTCCAAGCATTATTTTGGGTCAAAACAAACTTGAGGGTCATAATTATGTTGACTGGAGAAGAAATCTAGACATTGTGTTAACTGCTGAAGAGTATAAATTTGTACTCCAATAAGAGTGTCCCTTGAAACCAAATGAGGAGTCTAGTGATGATGATAGGTTAGCTCATCAGAAATGGCAAAAAGCTGATGAGATGGTGCGGTGCTACATTATAGCTTCAATGTCAAATGTGCTGCAATATCAACATCAGAATATGCACTGTGCTTTTGAGATTCTGGAGAGTCTCAAACAAATGTTTGGTGACCATAGTTTCTCAGCTAAGAAGACTGCCATAAGAGCTCTTATGAACACTAAGATGGTTGAAGGCACCTTTGTTAGAGATCATGTTTTGAAGATGATGAGTCTTCTGAATGAACTAGAGGTCTTAGGGGCTGAAATTGACAATGACTCATAAGATGAGATGATATTACAATCTCTGCCAGATAGTTTTCAATAGTTTCACCTGAACTATAACATGAATAAGATGAGTCTATCTTTGGTGCAATTGTTGAATAAGCTACAGGCGGCAGAGATAATTACCAGAAAACAGGCACCATCTGTGGCACTCTATGTTGAGAAAGGTTCTACTTCTAAACCGAAAGGTAGATAGAAGAAGAATGTAATGACCGGGTTCTTTGTTATGGATAGTCCAATCATGCCATGTCTTAGAGTTAGAACACTTCGAGTTTGGGAGTTTGAATTTCTGGGCTAGACTAGCCTCGGCTGATTTTGGAGTGAGGTAGAGTCTAGGAAAATCTGTGTAAGGATGGGTTTAGGTGTCTTTTGTTAAGCTAGTTTTCCGCATAGTCATGGCATAAAGAAGTCTGGGGGACTTTTCAGAATTGCTCTTGGGTAAGCAGAACTCCCAAAATCGCGTTTGATGTGAAGGGGTTATTTCAGGACGTCGGGGAAAGCAAGTGTGTTGCAAAATGGACAAAACTGGCAGATTTTTGGACATTATGTACATGATGAGCGTGGTCAGGCGCGATATCAGCCACTGCTATAGCGGTGAAAATTACCGCTATAGAGGCGGTCAAGGGGTGGTCAACCCACTTATGACTGCTATAGCGGCAGCTGACCGCTATAGCGGTCCGATGGGGTTTTAATGCAGAAACATTACCCAAAGCTTCAGATTTTTACAAGTTCATTTTGGAATAAGCGCTAGGCAATTTCCAGGCATTTTACTCATTCTTCTGTCAAAAATCTTTCCTAAGGTAAGGCTTTCATTCCCCAAACTTTTTAATACATTTCCAATGCGGTAGAATTGCTAGAAGGGAAAATGAGGAATGATTGGAATGACCTAGGGATGGTGGAATTCGGGGAAAGAAGGGGATTCCAAGCATGTAGGGTATTGTTAAAAGTATGTTATTATGATCATAGGTTGTAAAATTCTCAGTTTTTATCCGTAAAAATGATAGAATTAGGAGAATTAACTGTGGGAAGCCCGGGAAAAAGAATGGAATGACCATGGGTGGCCTGTGGTTTGGGGATTTGGTATTATCCAGGTAATTTTTAGGCCTTGTGTTTTAATTGTATGTACTTGTGTATTATTTTAGACCAAGAACGAGAAAGGAATCCGTAACATCGGATTCCAGGATTAATGTTCAGCCGGGAACGCAACCACGAAGCCAGAGACGCATCATTGCAGCTGCTTGGCACCCAGGTAGTCTAGATTTTCATGAGTAGTTAGACCTGTTTACTTTCTTTACTTGTTATATAGTAGAAATAGAGAATCCATGTTTTAGGCCTCCGGGCACGGAGTCTGGCGGATTCGGGTTGGTTGTGTTATTTCTAGGATGTATGGAATGGATGGTCTTGTGGGTTGTATCATGTGGTTATCTTATTCATATTGTTGTGTCCAGTTGATAGGTCATGGGACTAGTGTGTTGGGAAGGTTCCGGGAACCGGGAAGGTGCTTGGGAAGCATACGGGAACGGGAATAGGAAATTCCTAGGTGAGGTTTCAGGAATGGTTGTGGCTTGAGGCTTAGCGGTGGTCTTGCTAAGGTTAGGAGGGGAATTCATGTAGCATGCATGTATGTTTATTAAAATAAAAAGGGCGAACTGAGAATATAGTCTTTGAACGGGAATGGGTAGTTTGTATTTGTCCCCCGAAAAGGGGCAGGTGATGGCTTTCGTATTTCTATGAATGTGTATATTCATTGTACTCGTTGTCTAAATAATTGTGTGCATTACATTGCTTAGGGAAGTTGTGTGGAATGTCTAAGTTTGGTTATAGTCTATATTTGAATGGTTTTTTTTTACTTGTTGGCTTTACAAGTGGTGTGCATTCATTTTATTGATTGTTGTTGTTGACATTTGATTCATTCGGGTACCATGCTTGGTACAGGTATAACACATGGTTGGCATGGGTACCACGCCTAGTATGGGTATAACAAATAGTTGGCATGGGTACCTCGCCTAGTACATGTTACTATTTGGTTGGCTCGAGTACTATGCCTGGTACGAGTTTACTTTATTGTATATTGCATTGTGATTATTGTATTACATTGGCTGATATTGGTTTCGTTAGTGGACCGGGTTGTTTTATCGAATGTAATAATTGTTATTGGTTCCTTGAGTGAACCAGGCTATTGTGGAAATTGTGATACTTGTTGGTGGTCCTTGAGCGATCGGGAATCCTGTTATATTTATTAGTTTGGTCTTGGTATAGGCTGGGTTGTTATAACATATTATTTGTTTGGTCTTGGTATAGGCCGGGTTGTTATAACATATTATTTGTTTGGTCTTGGTGTAGGCCTAGTTGTTATAACATATTATTTGTTTGTTCTTGGTGTAGGCCGGGTTGTTATAACATATTATTAGTTTGGTCTTGGTGTAGGCCGGGTTGTTATAACATATTGTTAGTTTGGTATGGGTGTAGGCCGGGCTATTATAACTTATTATTAGTTGGTCTTAGGGTAGACCGGGTTATCATGTTAACATTAGATGTGTGAGGGGGATCCGGGTTGGTCCGTACTATTTAAAAGAGGTTATGTGCTCATAAATTAATGTCATTAAGTGTAATAATGGTGGTCATGAATTATCATGGTCGATAAGCTAAGGGTTGGTCTTGGTATAGACTAGGGTAGCAGGTTGGACACTTAGGTATGGTTAAGGGGAATCCTTGGAGGGTCCAGGTCATGTGTGGAAAAAGGAGAATTAGAGGTAACTCTAGTGTTGTATTAAAGGTAGTCAAGGATATGGTGACTTAGGAAGTCAAGGGTAATGTGACTTGGGAAGTCAAGGGTAAGGTGACTTGGGAAGTCAAGGGTAAGGTGACTTGGGAAGTCAAGGGTAAGGTGACTTGGAAAGTCAAGGGTAAGGTGACTTGGGAAGTCAAGGGTAAGGTGACTTGCAAAGTCAAGGGTAAGGTGACTTGCGAAGTCAAGGCTAAGGTGACTTGGGAAGTCAAGGGTAAGGTGACTGGGAGTCTAAGGTTAGTGTGACTCGGAAGTTTGGGAATTGAGGGAGTTGGCAGCGAAAGACTGTTGGAGGATGGGAATCAAGTTATTTAATTTCAGTCATGTATTTCCCTGTTCTGCTTATATGATAGTAGGAGTAGATTTGGTTCGACCGATGAGGCCTACCAGTACATGTGTTTGTACTGACTCTACTCTTGCTATACCTTTTGGGTATAGTTTGGTTGCAGGTTGGTGATGTTTCATAGGTTTGCGGCAATGAGATCTTCAGCAACTCCTGTCCTCGTTTTCTATGGCAAAAGTTGGGTCTTTTATCTCTTGTGTCATATTGTAATAGCTCTTATACCTGTTTAGACTAGATCCTAGGGGAGGCTGTTCTTTTAACTATTGTAAAGGTTTTCCACAAATTCTTTAAGTGGTTTATTTTTCTAAATTATTTCTAAATAGTATTTCTCATGTATTTAAGGGACTTATTTTAATGGTTTACTTTAATTCTGCATGTTACCTGTTGTACGGGGGGTGAGGGTTCATCTATCTATATGGTTAGAGTAGGCGCCCGCATGGCCCAGTAGTTTGGGTCGTGATAGATGGTATCAGAGCCTAGGTTACTGGTCTCCCAGTACAAGAGCAAAATATCGAATAGAGTCCTACGGATTGGTGTGTTGACGTCCACATCTAATCTTTGGGGAACTATAAGGCATTCTAGGAATTTTCACTCTTCTTTCATTCCTTCGTGCGGTTCACACTTTATTGTATGGGTTCAGTCCAATTGGTATCTCCCGATTCCAATTGGTATCTCAGCAGGGTAAATGAGGTCTTCATACCTCGGTTACGATAGGACAAGCAAGGAAATTGGGACTGGGAAGGTCCCAATTGGTATCTGGCCTGAGAGGCTGTGACAAGCATGGATAACCAGCTAATGGTCATCCATGGTACAAACGAAGGTGAAACTTGTGAATTGATTGGCTATGATTTGCTTTTGCTGTGACTTGAAAAATTGGATTATGGTGTGTACATTCTTGTGTGACTGATTTTGAATACGTGTGGATTTCCAATTGGTGTGCATGCATAGTCTACGGAAGGTCATTGCGTGGAAATTTTGTGTGCCTTAGACTGTTTAGTCTGTTAAATGTTTTGGTTTAAACAAGGGTACTACGTGGTAAAAGGGCTTATCATTTTTTAGGATGGTAAGGGATTGGTAAATGGGACTGTAGGGGAGCTTCGGCTTCAGGACAGTCAGAATTTTGGTTGGGAACCATGGGAACAAGGGAGTTATTAGTTTGTAATGGCGGGAAGGTAATGCCGGAAGAAAACAATTGATTGTTGTGAATCTCTTATAAATTTTGATATGTTTTATGACGTGTTGTATTTGACTTTTTTATGCGTTCAGTGCCAGGAATGGTCTTGAGGGTGGTTTAAGACCATGGCGGGACTTACAGGTTGGGACAGTGGTAACCGGGAAGAGGGATGAGTGCTTTTAGCTGGAATAAAATTTCCTATGTTGTTACTGTCGGGACCGCTATAGCGGAATTCAACTGCTATGGCAATCCCACTATAGCGGGATTTTACTGCTACCGTGGAAAGGCGCGGGGCAGAGTGCCTTCCCTGCTTTCTTTGGTTTTTCATGTCATTCCCGGGGCATCTAAGGGCAATGGTTACATTACGAGTTGCTATGTGAAAAAAGGAAATAGTCTATGGGACTAATATAGTATGCATATAAGGTGTTTGGCCTAGAATTTAGCATCCATGCACGGTAAAAAGGAAAGGGTAGACATGGTAGCCCGAGGTATTGGTGAGTTTGTGATTGACCATTGGTGGTTATAGTCATACATGTAGAATTTGGTAAGATGACCCATAATTGACCGAGTAGAGTTGGACACTATTCATAGGCTATGAGGATAATTATTGACCAGTTTATTGTTGATGATCCTTAGTGGTAGGGTCAATGAAGAAATGGGGTTATTAGAATGAATTCATTAGCATTATTGTCTCTTTTCTTGACCATGATAATACCCAGTGTTACTGCTCCTTGGGAGGTAAGGGTGTACCAATTTTAGCCTCGGCTAGGGTGTAAGTGCCTGGTAGAGTTCCCCCTAAGGTGAGAGTTGACAAAATCCCAAGATAGGATGGGTTCCAATGAAAGTTTTGTTGTTGTATGGTTTAGAAGCACATGGTGTCTCGGGGTATTGTGTTGATAGGAGTAAGGTGATAGGATGATATATGAGGGGCTTAGTACCCCATAGGAAGCTTCCGGAATGGAGTTCAGGTTGGTAGAACTTCAGGTATAGCGGGAAAGGGATCGCCGTGGTAGGATCTAGTTCCCTTGCCATGGAAATTTTTCTGGGTCATTCGTTGAGTTTCTTTTGCTCTGGTGTTTTGATGAGGCCCCAAATTTCTTGGGTGCTTAGGGAAGGGTAATCTAGTTTCCTTGCGCAGCTCAAAGGAAGGAATTCCTTGTAGAGCAGAAGTAAGTTAAATTTTTGGCTGAGTTGGGTATACCAAGGAATTGAGAGGTTTTTGGTGATTTGCGTAAGGTTATATTTACGTTGTCATGGTAGAGCATTAAGATTGAGGGACGATCTTATTCTTTCCCTCCGCCGTAGAGATCGTTAGGGGATGAACGATGGGTAAATTGGTATGTTTTTGCAATAAAACCCTGTCATCCTGCTATAGCAGTCCCCGCTCTGCTATAGCGATCGGCTGCCGCTGTAGACATCTTAAGTGGGTTGACTGCTCACTATAGCGGTAATTTCCACCGCTATAGTGGTGGACGCTATCGTGCCTGACCATGCTCGTCACAGAAAGAATGTCCAAAAATCTACCAGTTTTGGCCATTTCGCAACACACTTGCTTTCCCTGATGTCCTGAAATAACCCCTTCACGTCAAACGCGATTTTGGGAGTTCTACTTACCCAAGAGCGATTCCGAAAAGTCCCCCGGACTCCTTTATGTCTTGGCTACGCGAAAAACTAGATTAACACAAGACACCTAAACCGATCCTTACCCGGATTTCCCTAGACTCTACCTCGCTCCAAAACCGGCCGAGGCTAGCCTAGCCCAGAATTTCAAACTCCCTAACCCAGAGTTTTCTAACTCTAAGACTTGGCACGATTGGACTACCCGTAATGACGGACTCGGCCGTAAGCTTCAGATTTTCACAAGTTCGTTTTAGGAGAGGGGCTTGGTGATTTCCAGGCATTTTCCTCATTCTTCCGTCAAAAATCTTCCCTAAGGTAAGGCTTTTATTCCCCAAACTTTGTAATACGCTTCCTATGCGGTAGAATTGCTAGAAGGGAAATTAAGGAAGGGTTGGAATGACCTAGGGATGGTGGAATTCGGGGAAAGAAGGAGATTCCAAGCATGTATGTTCTAGGGTATTGTTAAACGTATGTTATTATGGCCATAGGTTGTTAAATTCTCTGTTTTTATCCATAAAAATGATAGAACTACGAGAATTAATAGTGGGAAGCCCAGGAAAAAGGGTGGAATAATCATGGGTGGCCTGGGGTTTGGGGATTTGGTATAATCCGGGTAATGTTCAGGCCTTGTGTGTTAATTGTATGTACTTGTGTATTATTTTAGACCAAGAACGAGAAAGGAATCCAAAACATCAGATTCCAGGATCAATGTTCAGCCGGGACGCAACCACGAAGCCAGAGACGCATTATTGCAGCTGTTTGGCACCCAGGTAGGCTAGGTTTTCATGAGTAGTTAGACCTGTTTACTTTCCGTACTTGTTATATAGTAGAAATGGAGAATCCATGTTTTAGGCCTCCGGGCACGGAGTCTGGCAGATTCGGGTTGGTTGTGTTGTTTTTAGGATGTACGAAATGGCTAGTCTTGTGGGTTGTATTGTGTGGTTAGCTTATTCATATTGTTGTGGCCAGTTGATAGGTCATGGGACTAGTGTGTCGGGAAGGTTTGGGGAACCGAAAAAGTTCTTGGGAAGCATATGGGAACGGGAATAGGAAACTCCTAGGTCGGGTTTCAGGAATGGTTGTGGCTTGAGGCTTAGCGGTGGTCTCGCTCAGGTTAGGAGGGTAATTCGCATAGCATGCATGTATGTTTATTAAAATAAATAGGGTGAACCGGGAATATAGTCTTTGGACGGGAATGGGTTGTTCTTATTTGTACCTGGAAAAGGGGTCGGTGATGGCTTTCTTATTTTTGTGAATTTATATATTCATTGTACTCGTTGTCTAAATAATTATGTGCATTACATTGCTTAGAGAAATTGTGTGGAATGTCTAAGTTCGGTTACAATCTATGTTTGAATGGGTTTTTTTTTACTTGTTGGCTTTACAAGGGGTGTGCATTCATTCTATGGACTATTTTTGTTGACATTCGATTGGCTCGGGTACCATGCCTGGTACGTGTATAACACATGGTTGGCACGGGTACCACGCCTGGTACGGGTATAACAAATGGTTAGCACGGGTACCATGCCTGGTATAGGTTACTATTCGGTTGGCTCAGGTACCATGCTTGGTACAGGTTTACTTTATTGCATATTGCATTGTGATTATTATATTGCATTGGCTAATATTGGTTCCGTGAGTGGACCATGTTGTTTTACTGAATGTAATAATTGTTATTGGTTCCTTGAGTAAACTGAGTTGTTGTGGAAATAGTGATACTTGTTGGTGGTCCTTGAGCGACTGGGAATCTTGTTATATTTTTTAGTTTGGTCTTGGTGTAGGCTGGGTTGTTATAACATATTATTTGTTTGGTCTTGGTGTAGGTTGGGTTGTTGTAACATATTATTTGTTTGGTCTTGGTGTAGGCCGAGTTGTTATAACATATTATTTTTTTGGTCTTGGTGTAGGCCAGGTTGTTATAACATATTATTAGTTTGGTCTTGGTGTAGGCTGGGTTGTTATAACATATTGTTAGTTTGGTCTTGATGTAGGCGGGCTGTTATAACGTATTATTAGTTGGTCTTAGGGTAGACCGGGTTGTCATGTTAACACTAGATGTGTGAGGGGATCCGGGTGGGTCCGTACTATTTAAAAGAGGTTATGTGCTCAAAAAATTAATGTCATTAAGTGTAATAATGGCGGTCATGAATTATCATGGTTGATAAGCTAAGGGTTGGTCTTGGTATAGACCGGGGTAGCAGGTTGGACACTTAGGTGTGGTTAAAGGGAATCCTTGGAGGATCCAGGTCATGTGTGGAAAAAGGGGAATTAGAGGTAACTCTAGTGTTGTATTAAAGGTAGTCAAGGGTAAGGTGACTTGGAAAGTCAAGGGTAAGGTGACTTGGG
Source organism: Jaltomata sinuosa (assembly GCA_003996215.1). Lineage (NCBI taxonomy): Eukaryota > Viridiplantae > Streptophyta > Magnoliopsida > Solanales > Solanaceae > Jaltomata > Jaltomata sinuosa. The sequence goes on from QJPP01000418.1 coordinate 149,549, forward strand.
AAGTCAAGGGTAACAAGACTTGGGAAGTCAAGGGTAAGGTGACTTGGGAAGTTAAGGGTAAGGTGACTTGGAAAGTCAAGGGTAAGGTGACTTGGGAAGTCAAGGGTAAGGTGACTTGGCAAGTCAAGGGTAAGGTGACTTGGCAAGTCAAGGGTAAGGTGACTTGGTAAGTCAAGGGTAAGGTGATTTGGGAAGTCAAGGGTAAGGTGACTAGGAGTCTAAGGTTAGTGTGACTTGGAAGTCTGGGAATTGAGGGAATTGGCAGCGGAAGACTGTTGGAAGATGGGAATCAAGTTATTTAATTTCAGTCATGTATTTCCCTATTCTGCTTATATGATGGTAGGATTGGATTCAGGTAGACCAATGATGCCTACCAGTATGTGTGTTTTGTACTGACTCTAATCTTTTTATACCTTTTGGGTATAGTCTAGTTGCAGGTTGGTGATGTTTCATAGGTTCGCGGCGACGAGATCTTCAGCAACTTCTGTCCTCGTTTTCTATGGCGGAAGTTTGGTCTTTTATCTCTTGTGTCATCTTGTAGTAGCTCTTGTACCTGTTTAGACTAGATCCTAGAGGAGGGTGTTCTTTTAACTGTTGTAAAGGTTTTTCCGCAAATTCTTTAAGTTGTTTATTTTTCTAAACTATTTGTAAAAAGAATTTCTCATGTATTTAAGGGACTTAATTTAATGGTTTACTTTAATTTCGCATGTTACCTGTTGGACAGGGGGTGAGGGTTCGTCTATCTAGGTGGTTAGAGTAGACACCCGCACGGCCCGTTAATTTGGGTCGTGACAGAGAAAAAGGCTCACAAAGCTAAGGTAGTTGCATCTCCAACTGGAGGCGTGAAAAAGCCAAAGGGCAAGTGTTTTCATTGCAAGATGTCAGGTCATTGGAAGGGACACTGTCCAGTTTTCTTAGCCAAGAAGAAAAATAGGCCAGGTAACTCATTTTCACTTGTCGTTGAAACATTTTTAGAGGTTGTTTCTACCATATCATGGTGTGTAGATTTAGGAGCCACTGATCACATCGGCACTACTTTGCAAGGGTTTCAAGAAACGTGCAAGATGATTAGAGGTGAATTTAGTGTTTTTCAAGCGGATGGCTCAGTAGCTCCATCTTTAGCATTAGGAAATATTAGTATTTCATTTGGTAGTGGTAGAGTTTTAATTTTAAAAGATGCGTTATATGCCCCTGCTGTTAGAAGAAATTTGATTTCAGGTTCTAGATCTTTAAGAGATGGTTATGATGTTAATTTTTCTGATAACGATTGTGTTATTAGCTATAATCAATATTTTATCTCTGTTGGTACATTGATTGAGGGTCTTTTTATCATTAATGTATCTCCTGAACTGCAACAAACTATTGAACTGAATAATGTTAACCTTTTTAGTAAAAGAAAATGATCTTCTGAATTTAATGAGACCTATTTATGACACTTGCGTCTATGTCATATAAATCTGGACAGAATTTCAAGGTTGGTTAGAGATGGACCTTTAGGTTCATTAAAATTGGAGGCACTACCAACATGTGAATCCTGTTTAGAAGGAAAAATAACTAAGAGACCTTTTCCCTCAAAAGGAAATAGAACCAATGATAACCTAGAGTTAATTCATTTTGATTTGTGTGGACCGATGAACATTTACGCGAGAGGTGGTTATGAGTATTTCGTGACTTTCATTGATGACTACTCAAAATATAGATATATTTATTTGTTATGCCATAAGTCTGAATGATTTGAGAAATTCAAAGAGTTTAAGGCAGAAACGGAGAAACAACATGGAAAATATATCAAGTCACTACGATCTGATCGTGGTGGCGAATATCTCTCCACAGAGTTCATTAGTTACTTATCAGAACAAGGAATTACATCTCAAATGTTTGCACCTAGGACGCTACAACAGAATGGTGTAGAAGAAAGAAGAAATCTGACTCTTTTAGAAATGGTTAGATCTATGATGAGTTACTCTGATTTGCCTTTTTGATTTTGGGGACATGCACTAGAAACTGCAAACTATATTTTAAACTTAGTTCCTTCTAAGTATGTACCTTTGACACCCATAGAATTGTGGATGGGGCACAAACCTAGCCTGAAACATGTTAGGATTTGGGGATGTCCAGTACATGTGCTAAAAGGGAAGGCAGAAAAATTGGAACCAAGAACAGAAGTTTGTGTTTTTATTAGGTACCCTAAAGGAGCGAAAGGTGGTTTGTTTTATAATCCTAAAGAAAAGAAGGTCATTGTAAGTACAAATGCCAAATTTCTAGAAAAGGATTTTTTAACAAATCATGTTCCCAGAAGTAAACTAGTTTTATGGGAATTAAGTAAAGACATAACAAATCAATCTACTGACAATAATGAAAACCAAATTCAAACCCCAGATGTTAGAATTAACATACCATTACACTTTAGTAGTGGGAAAGATGTTAATAAGCATACAGTTCCACGAGTACAAGTTTCAGAAAATCCATTGCATCAAAGTAGTGGGAGTAGAATTGAGGAGATTGCACTAGAGGAAGAAGTTATTGATATTCTCATATCGCAAGGTGATGATGATAACATAGAGACTCAAGATCTTATAAATGATGTGGTTTAACCGCAAGATCATACTAGTGCATCCTTTTCAGTACCTGCCCCTCCACTTGTACCTGTAGTGCCTCGTCGTAGTGGGAGAGAGATAAGAAAACCACTTCAATATGCACTCTTGGGAGAGTCTTTTGAAGAATCCTTGAAGAGTTAAATACCGAACCCATGAATTACGATGAAGCACTACAGGATAAAAATGTAGAAAATAGATTATTGCTATGAAATCAGAAATGGAGTCCATGTATTCCAATGAAGTCTGGGATCTTGATGTTTAGGATTGAAATATAAACGCACACCTTTTCAAGTTAGAGAGAATTGAAAAGTAAATTCGTCTATTTGGTTGAGAAACGTTTAGATGATACCATTAATTCAATCACATCGTGACACGCATATAGAACGAACCCGGTTAAGCCTAGGATCGACATTGTTACCAACGTCATGGTAAACACTTCCCTAGTTCGCTCTCATATTGATTATCACTCCTACATTATTGTTCGTTTTGTTTACACTTTGTTCACACAAAACCCCCCCTTTTATTTACCGGAAAATATCGACCATTAGTCATCTAATTCACTGAAGACTTAACTTTCACCATATTCTCTGTGGGATCGACCCCAACCTTTGTTGGTTTCTATATTTGACAACGATCGCTTACGCTTCTTAATTGGAGTGGTACTTTGAGTGTTATCAATACTAGATCAGAACAATTATCAAATTCGATATGCATAATGTCAAAAATTGAGCCAAACAAGTCAACATATCAATCTTGAAGCACATAATGAAATTTTTTGGAAGGATCTCATTTTGTTCACAAATAGTTCAAAAACATATGTGTGCCAATTTACATCATGTGAAAGTCTTCCTATCTAGGTCTACCTAACATATCAAACAACCTAAACGTGTTGGTTCAACAAAAATAAAAGTCCTCGGGGAAATAACACAGCAAGTAAACCCCAAGGATATTGGTACTTGGACCCCTGGGGGTGCCTCTCAAGCAGTGCCTGATTTAATGTCATGGCACGATGCGAGTATCTTGACTACTCAGACTTTATCAAGATACTCATCAAAATATACCCGAACTGACCTGCTCCTCTCCCCACCAAAAAGTCATGCATTGTCCCCAATGCATAAGAAAGTTATCAATGTGAGGGAGGCAACAACATACATATGGTGCCTAAGCGCCGATGCCTGGTGTAGATGACAGGGCCCGATGATACAACCACCTATAGCACTCTCATCAACAATAGTTGCATCAACAGCTCTCTTATTTGGTTTGGTATCACCAACTGGGCCAGTCTCTAACGCTCCCATAATAGGGTCTAAAGAAGATTCAATCAGTACTTCACTACCTAACGCACCTCTACCTACAGCGCCCATGCAAATTTGTTGCTCTGCTAGCGATTCTTTTAGCTTTCCAGCGAGGGCCTTTATTGCTACTTTGTCTACTTTCTTCTATTTCTTTGCTTTTTCAGCAAACTCAGATTTGTGTCATCATCCTCATCTAGCAATCTCTTACCAGCTGCCGGCTTTATTAAGGACCATAGGTTAATCAATGGTTCCTCATCCTCCAGAATTACTATAGGTTGCTCACTAAATACAGGCGTGGGATGGTCTCATAACTCAACCACCTCATCTCTCAATTGGGCTAGCTCCTCATTTACCTAGGCCAGATCTGAGAAAGCCATTTTGTTCAGTCGCGAGTACACCCTCTCCTCCATCACATCGATGTAGCCATGGAAAAGCATCTATAACTGACTAAAACTGGCTAGCAAACTGCTTCAGCTGATGCTCAAGCCAAACTATTTTCTTTACCATTTTTCCAAAGTTGATTGGAGTGAGAGGGTAGATGGATGTTGGGTCTGAAGGAAGATGGGAAGCAATATCAGAACCAGTTGTAGCAAAGGTAGAAGTGGAAGTAGATATGGTAGCAACTGAGACATCAACACCACGAGGTGTCAAAACTTCTCCACTGCAGGGGCGGCCTGAAGTAACAGCATCTTCTTCTCCTATGGCCATAGGGGTCACCTCATTCAAACTTCCTTGTGGTAACGGTAGGGTAGCAACAATGGTGCCATATTCAAAGGCAAAGTAAAAGCATTATGATTTATGGTAGGCTTGATCGACCTAGATGTAGACCCTCGGCTGCATAGGAGATGATTGTTAATATCATTTGGTTTGTCAAGATTGTGAGTCTTGGTGGCCAAAACCACACGGTCAACACCAGCCAAATATGAAACTGCAGCCTTGTCGCACAACCGGGTGATGAGGCAAGGAAATGGATAGGATATGGCAATTTTATGCAGCCTTTTCCCAGATCTCCTCAGCTATAACTTTCCCAAGGTTCAGCTTATACTTCGACATTATAAATGCTACTAAAATAGCCCACTCTAGTGTTAATTTATTGTCACCCCTCGTCGGCATGAGATAGAGATGGACCATAGCGCACCAAAATTTTGCTTTAAAGCTTAAAAAGGGGTTTTATATCTTTGACTTTTCTTGATGAAGCCATTCTAGAGCCCCATCATTGACAACCTATTCTAACCACTTGGTTTGATCCATTTGGTTAGTGTACCTGTGATTGTACTCCACCGTGCTGTCCGGCTCTATATATTTGGTCCCATAGAAGAATCAGTTGATAGTTCGGGTTGAGATGTCCACTAGAACCCCTCGGACAGGTACACTCAAAGAGATGGCAAATCCTTGGCTTTTTGGCCTTTCTTACAGCTATTTTCAAGTATGGCTACATAGTTGGCATAAAACTCTCAAACAATTTATAGCTGATAATCTCGCAAAGGCCGAGTGGTCGACTCAGATGAATTTATTCTAACTTTCTCAACTATGGGTAATCGACAGTGCCCCTTTGCCATGACGCTTATGACATAGCGATGAATTTATTTTGCCCCGTTTACTTGCCAATGAATCTGCTCTTTGTAGGTTGGGTCCTTAATTTTAGAACCAAAGTGTTTCCTGGCTCTGCACTGGTGCCCGAAGTCTCACTCTTTTCAATACTGCTACTGCCATCATAGTATGACTCTTTCTCATTGGATACCGATATAGCTGCCTCTTTAGTTCCAGATGTTTGAGCCTCATATTCTTCTTCATTAGAGCTCAATAACCCAGATAATGTGTATTTCCCATCATTAGACTGGAGGGAAGTGGGTGCCTGCTCAGGTGACTTGGATAATTTATGAACAAAAGGGGATGTGTCAACCTTGTCCTTCTCCCCTTCAGAATCGATAGGTTGATCCTTGAGGCACGAAATCATTGTATTATTTGCTTTTCTGGGCCCCCTTGCCATAGTGGAGTCTTCAAAGCCATGAGTACATGTAGGAAAATATATTAGTACACAATAACCCGGGAAAAGATAGAAGAATAGAAAAAAATTCACTTTTTAAGCATCCCACAGTCGTGTTGGGTTTGATGGCCCGTTGGATGCATCATATGATAGCCCATAGTACATTGGGTCCACCATCGGAATAGGTCAATGACTTGTTAGGACAAATTCCAACCTTCAATGTTTGAATCTTATCCCATGGGAAGTCCCACGGCTTATGGGACAGACGTTAGGGATGAGACAATGGCTGAAATGCCTTGCATCCTTTCCCACGTCTAAGTCCAACGGTCCATGGGTCACCCCATGACTCATGATCCTTGGCTACGGAAACTAGAAAGAGGATATTTCGACCATTAAATAGGCTAAAAACCTATTTCCTTCATCTACCACCTGAGGTTACGAACCTTACATGGCGTAAATCTCAGTGGTTGATAATGCAATTGAGATTAGGGTTCATTTTGCCATAGCCACACTAAATCACATCGATGCAATCATTGGAAATGTATGAACGCCATCCTCCCATCTATATTAAACTAAGGGTTACTCAAACTTCACCCATTGACATTTTTAGCAAGATCGTCGAGAGTTCAGGGTAAAACTACCAAGCGAGTTCATTTCCAAACATCTGATGTTGTAATGCCTGCCGACTCAACAGGTGGGACCACTCGAACAATGTAAATTATAATTCTAAGCACACAACCAACCCCTCAACCAAATTTCTTCTATCAACCTTAGACCTCAAGTGATCCCAACGTAGTTAAACATGGATACCATTTTCAAAATTTCATAGATTTAATCACTAATTCCAACCTAGGGTTCTAATATTCAAAGGATTTCAATTGGAAATTGTAAGAACCCGTAGGTCATATAATTCGAAGAAAAACTCAAAAAATGTAGGGTGTGATACTATACCTTAGTGGAGAGATTCTTGAACTTGGACTAGAAAACAAAGAGTGAACATGTGTGATATTGTGTTTGATAAGTTGGTAGTCTACCAACTTATTTAGCTCTTATTTATGAGTTATTTTCTTGATTTGATGTAATTTAGAAGGATTTTATGTTGTTATTATCTTATATGCAGTCACTCTTGATCAATGAAGAAATAATAAGATTTGAACCCAAATGAGCTATAAATGGAGGATAAGTCAAGAGATGACCGTAAGAGAAAAGGTTTGTCCAGGATATGCAAGTGGACCTACAAGTCGCTGATGACACCTGCATTTCATAAATGCCAGTGCATGAGAGAGATTGATCACTTTCTCACAGTAAAGGCACCTGCGTGCTATAAGTCTCCAAGGGTGACTACAGGTGCTCGCGTAGATGGAGCCACAGGCAAGAGATTCTTCACTGCCTTGAAGACTAGGCACATACATGACACAAGTCAGCAAGGGAGACTGTAGGTTACATCACGCAGATGCTGTCGCAAGTGCCCCAAAGGGTAAAATGGTCCAAAATGCCATTGCATAACTAGAATTCTTCGAAGACCCTTTTTGGGATTTTTGCAAGGAATATATGCCAACTTTTTCTCCAATTAGGATATAGTTGTTAGAGTACACTTTAAGTACAAGTTTTCCTAGCTTTCTTCTTCCTTGATTTGAAAAACACCATTGTTGAATACTTAAGCTAGGAATTGAAGATAGTTATTGAAGATGAATGGAATTATTAAAAACCCACTTGGTATAATCTTGTATTCTTTCATTATGATTAGCTAAATTAAGTTCTAGGGGTGTGTGCATGGTGGGTGTTTGAATTTGGTAATGGATGTTAATTATTTGGGTTTATAATTTATTATTATGTGTGGGTCTAATGAATCCTTCATATTTTCATTATAAAATTGATGGTTGCAAACATTAATTTAGCTTACTAATTATGTGCTTGCTTGAGATACGGGTTCAATAATTGGGTAAGGATTCAATAGTAGGGATTTGGGATTTCCACCATAAATTGAGGCTAGAAATAGCTTAATTTAGGAAATTTTCACCTAAGAGTTGAGGCTAGAAATAGCTTAACTCACCTAAGCCAATTGGTTATTTTGTTGCTTAACTATGGGGTTCAAAAATGATCATAGTGTATATATGTTTGGTAGGTTGAAAAACAACTAAGAATGACTTGAACCAAGGCTACCCGCACTTTAATTAAAAGTGAATTCGAATAATCAACCCCAATCCCAATGTATGACCCCCATCAAAAGAACACCCCTAGTCTTTCCAATCTTGATATAAACTTTTGTGTTTACACTGTTGCTTTGTTACAATTTGAATTCACATTCCCAAAACCAATTCCTCCATTTACTTTACTTGCTTGAACACTATGTTTGCTCTTATGAATAAAATTACAATTGGTGGTTAATCTCCACACCACTCCTCATGGATTTGACCTTGACTCGTGTGCGTTTTATAAATGTCAACTAAGTATCGTAAGTAAATTACTTCCAGTTGTTCAATCATTTGATAAATAGAGTCATTCTTTGATAAATGATCACTATGATTCAGACTCAATAGAATTTGATCAATCCTATTTTCTGTCATTAAGGTGGCGAACTGAACCAAGAATTCTCTTTCTTCATCATCAATCGAATCACTATTCGCGACCCAGGATTCTATTTTCTTATCAATCCAATCCACGTTCATGTTTTTTCTTTTTCTTATCAATGAATAGATCTCTTTACTTGTATGACTTAGATGTCTCATATTTCTGTTGTTTTGCACGAAGACCGTTGCCACCTACTTTAGGAGATTTGTTTTGGATGTCATCAAAAATAGCGTCATTGTTGGGGATTGGCTTTTGATTAACCATTCATTGTCTATTTATTCACTTCATTTTAGCGTTTTGTTTTCTTTTACGTTCTATTATTTTTGGTATTATGAATAGGCATAACATGAGCCAAGCTAGAACTTATGCTAGTGTTTGAAACCACATGGAAGAGTATTCCATAGGAGGTCAAGGAGATGTGCGAGATGCCATTTGCCTACCTCATATGTTAGAGAATGCAACTTTTCAAATTACAAGAACCATACTCCACTTATTAAAAATTAAGGAGTTATTCGGAGGACTACACCACGATGACACTCACTGACATCTAAGAAACTTTATGAAAGTATGCCAACCATTTTCCATAGAAAATATCAGTCAATAATCCATTAGGTTGCGCTTGTTTCCATTCTCTCTCAAGGGAGAAGCTACAATTTGGTTTCAAGAGTTACCCATGGTCACAATCTCTACTTGGGATGAATTACTCACCACATTCCTTAATAGATTGTTTCCTCTCTGTCAAATGTTACAATTAAGGGATAAAGTTATTAAGTTTGAACAATATCAGGCGAATCTCTCTATGAGGCTTGGCCAAGGTTTAAGAGGAAAATGGAAAAATGTCCAACTCATGGTCTTCTGGAAAACATACTCCTCCAACATTTCCACCGATCTTTAGACCCTACCAACAATAATGTCATTAACAACTTGGCTGGGGGTGCTTTGATGGACCAAACATTTGAGTTCGCAAAGGTGTTTCTTGAAATGGTGACTAAGGCAAATCATGCTTGGGATACTTGTTGAGTTGAGGGGTAAATGGGTGCTACCTCTACTAATGCACTTGAATAGTGGAAGATAAATGATGGACAAAGGGATAGAGAGATAATAACCATCAGCACTATCCTTGAATTGATGACTATGAAAGAGCAAAAAGTAGAGAGAGTAAATGTCATTAGTATATGTGAAGCCGATGAGCTAGTGGATGATGAGATTTACTCCCTTGACAATGGAAAAGCTTCAATTGTTGAAAATGAAGGTATGGGTTCCCATTCTAGTCTTCAAGGGACAAGTCAAAGCCCATTGAGACATGAACATGGGAATCAAGGTCAGAACCATGAGCATGTATCCCTAAGGGAAGATAGTAGGTGAATAAAAAAATCCACCAAATCAAAAATTGAAGTCATGCTTAAAAGGGTGTTAGCAAGGGTGGTTTCAACCCACACAAGAGTCCGCAAGCTAAAACATGATTTTGTGTCTCTTACTCAAATCGTAACATCTCACTCTATCTCCATCAAGCTTCTTGAAGAAAAAATAAATTGGTTGGCCTCCCAAATTGAGTGTGGGAAGGATGTAAAATGTATGGATGAGTTTGTTGAAGAAGTCCCATCAAACTTTACGAGTGATAAGGGTTATGCTACGTACATTCTTATGGGTAGAAATACTATTGGCAATGGTGTTGAGGAGGCTAAGATCCAAAAGAACAAGTTTCCCAAGGTGTACAAGCCTTTTCCAAAATGTTCCCTCATTTCCCACAATATTAGATACAAGGGAAAGAAGATGATCAATCTAGAAAGTTTGACTCCATGTTGAAGAAAATCTCAATCAATGTTCCATTGAAGAATACCCTTACTCAAAGGCCCAGCTATCCGAGATTTATAAAAGAGATGTGTACCAAGAAAAGACTTATGGCATGTGAAGTAGTTGACATGTTCCATCAATGTAGTGCCATAATGACAAACCATTTTGTACTCAATATGGATAAACGTGGTGTTTTTACCATATTTTGTAGAAATGGGTTGCATAAAGTGGTAAAGATTATATGTGATGAAGCCACAAGTATTAATTTGATGTATGTTGATACTTTTAAGAAATTTAGACTCAGTTCTCCCATTCCAACAAAAATGAAATTGCTCATGGCGGACAAAACAATTAAGTGTCGCATTGGGATCTCTTATGATATCTTTGTGAAAGTTGACCGACTTACTTTTTTGGTGGAATTTGTGATACTTGATTGCACCAGTGAATTTGAAATACCAATTATATTAGGGCAACCATTCTTGACCACAGGGCGTGCGTTGGTTGATGTGAAATATGGGAAACTTAAGTTTCCAATGAATGATGAAGAGGCAACATTTGATTTTTGTAGATCGATGAAGAAGCCAAATGATCTACAGGTTGTGTTCACAATCAATAATATTGAGAAAAGCATTAAGTGAAGATCTGAGGGAAGATTTTTGGAAGAATCATTGGAACTTTTTTTGTTGAATCATGATTGTGATGATATCAATAAATACGAAGAAGTGTGTAATGCCTTCGTGGGATTGGATTTCTATTCTTACCATCGAAAGAAACTTGATCTTGACCTAAAGAATCGACAAACTCCTTCATCAAAACCCTACCCTCAATCATTGAACCCCTAGTGTTGGAACTCAAACCCTTGCCATCACATTTGAGGAATGCATATCTTGGTGCCAATGAGACCTTAACGTTAATCATTGATAAGTTAGGAATCTACCAACTTATTGAGCCTTTAATCATAAATTATTGCCATATTTTGATGAGATTTAGATGTTCTTATGGCTTTTATTGATATGAATACATGTACTCTTGGTCAAAAGTAGAAAACAAGGAATTGGACACAAAAGAGCTCAAAAGGAGTTGAAGTGTGAAGGTGATCAAAAGAGATTATGATTCTGCCAAGAGAGGTGGTCGCCGTGCGATATGCACAATGGCTGGTGAAGACCGTACCTCTCTTTGCACAGCACCCAAAGTCAACTGAAATCACTGGTTCATTGGAGTGGAGCCGTGCAATATGCACAGTGGCTTGTTCGACCATACATTGCACCATATTTCGCATTGCACATCTCTCGAAGGGCATTTTAACAACTTTTATGTGACGATTTGGGAACCTTCTAAAACCCAATTTGGGAATTGTACTCAATAGTTTTGAACATTTTTTGAATAGTTTTACAAGTTTTCCTCTCCCAAGGAAAGATAGAGAGTTTTACTCCATTCTCTTCATATTTAACCTTGGATTCATCATTATTGTACAATTGAGCTTAAATATTGGAAATTATCTCCATTAATGAAAGGGAATTTGAATTACTCACTTGGTATCATCTCTTATTCCTTTAGCATGAGTGTCTAGTTTTCTTGTCTAGGGGTATGTGTATGATGAGTACTTGATTATTGGGTATGAGTCTTGCTTAATTGTGTTTATAATTGCTAAATTGATATGGGTCTAGTGAATTCTCTATGTTTTAACTCTAAAATTAGTGGTTGCAAACATTGATTGAAATTACTTGGTTGTGTTCTTGCTTGAGAATGAGGTTCATAATTTTGGATGAGAATTCACTAGTGGGTACTTGGGATTTCCATTTAGATTGAGGCTAGAAATATCTTAATTCGCCATAAAACACCCATTTAAGAGTCTAAGCTAGAGATAGTGTGACTTCCCCAAGCTGTATTGGTTGGTTGATGTTGAAACTATGGTGCTTGAACAAAGACCATTGGATAAATGTTTGTGAGATTGAAAGATTAACATTCATGACTAAAACCAATGCTACCCATATTGCTTATTAAGAATTTGTATAATTAAGCAAGTACCTTAAACCATGTTTAAGTCCCATCGCAAAACATACCCCTAGTCGTCCTCTCTTTAGACTACAAATACGTTATTTACTTTGCTTACTTTTTGGAATTGCAATTGTGATAGATTTCCCAATTCCTTGCCCCCTCAATTTACTTTTTATTGTTATTTGAATGAATACTCTATTGTGATTGATATACAATAATCTTATAGACGATTCTACCATTCTCTATGGGATCAACCCCGACACTCATCGAGAGTATAAATTTTGTTTTGCTCTGACAATCACTATCACCTCCATATAGAGAGTGTTACTTGAGCATTATCAAAAATAGTGTCGTTACTGGGGAATGGTTTTTGGGTAGCCTTTTGATTGATGTTTGAAATCACTTTGTGACTTTTTGTGAGTTTTTACTTTGTTTTGTTGTTTTTAATTGTTGAGAAAGCCGCCATGTGTGAAATGGGCGACAACAAAAGCGTAGAAGGATTCATAGACGCATCCCCTGAGCCCAAAATTCAAGGAGGGGTAGGTGCAATCCACCTACCTCCCACGGTCAAAAATGTGGTGTTTCATGTCATGAGTACCATGCTCCACCTCATACAAATGAAGGGGTTATACGGAGGAGCTGCACATGAAGATACCAATAGGAATATCAAAAATTTCATCGAGATATGTCATCCCTTTATCTTCTACAACATCTCCCAAGAATCCATCTGGCTTTACTTATTTCCTTTCTCCCTCATGGGGGAAGCAACAACATGGTTAGAAGAGCTTACGAAAGGATCAATCACCTCGTGGAATAGTTTGCTCAAAGGGTTTATGGTGAGATTCTTCCCTCTCTCAAGGATGATGCAATGAAGGGATGATATAACCAACTTTTGCCAACTCTTGGATGAGATTCTACATGAGGTATGGCTGAGGTTTAAAAAGAAACTCTTATTGTACCCCAATCATGGATTGCCGAATAATGTCCTTATCCAAAGATTTTATAGGGCTTTAAATTCAATGAATAAGTCTGTGGCCAACAACCTTGTGGGTGGTACCTTTATGGATCACCCATATGGTATTGCCTCAGCTCTTCTAGAAAGGATGACCAAGATGAATCATGCTTGGCATACAAGGGAGGCTGATGTTCCTACCATGGGGGTGACTTCATCTATAATAAGGAATTAGATGCGTCATAAGGATGAGGAGAGAGATAAAACTATGGCCAAAATGCTAACGCAAATTGATCTATTGGCCAAGCACATGATCAGGGCCAAAACTACTAAAAGTGTAAGTGATGTGAGTATGCCCGAGCCTAAAACAAGTGATGAGGATGTCTTTACCATCATGGATAGGAAGATTTTTTATTTGTCAGAGGGTTCTCGGCTCGGGTATTATCACCCGAGGGACGAGAATCAAGGTTGGATCAAGGATAAAGAGCGTGATGTAAATTAGAGGGATCATGACAAAGAAGGTGATAGATATAATCTCTGGAGTTCTAATCCTTACGTGCCTCTAAATAAGGCTGATACTTCTCCTTATCAACCCACCGTGAGCAACCCCGGTCATTCAAAAATAGAAGATATGTTGTCATTGGTCTTGAAGAAGGTGGAGACAATGAATAGTGGGGTTAATGAGCTAAAAAGTGAGATGTCAACACTTCACCAAATGGTGAGCTCATACTCAGCCTCAATTAAGCATCTGGTGGCGCAAATGAACCACTTGTCCACCCAAATAAATCCTCGAATGAAGGGGACACTCCCTAGTGATACTATGGCAAATCTTAAAAATGATGGCCATGTCATTGGTATTGTCACAAGGAGCGAAAGAGTGAGTGGTGCGGTGAATAAGCCTAGTATGGAGATCATTGTAGAGCCGACGGTTATAAGCGAGGTTGATATTGTGAATGAGAAGAATGATGAAGTGCCAGAAGTTGGGGTGAAGCTTAGTGCACCCAATTTTCTTGTGAATGATGATGCTTGTGAAGAGGAGAAGGAGATTGATGCTCCTTCTCAAGTGGCTATAGATATTGAGGAGGAGACTCTTAATATTCCAAATATGCCGACCATTCTATGTAAGGGGCCTCCTCCATACCCGCAAAGGTTGACCAAAAAGAAAGAGGGGAATCAATTTAAGAAATTTGCCGATATATTCATCAAGCTTTCTATTAACATCCCCTTGGTCCAGGCTTTAACGCAAATGCTCGGGTATGCAAAATTCATGAAGGAGCTTCTCAAGAAGAAGAGTGTTATTAACATGGGTACCATGGAAGTCTCACACAGTTGTAGTGTTGTGATGACAAGTAATGTTGCTACAAATCAGGAAGACCGGGGTGCATTTACCATACCTTGCACTATCCGACTGTTTATGTTCTGGAAGGCATTGTGTGAGTTAGGGATAAGCATCAACTTGATTCCCTTAGTCATCTTCAAGAAGTTAGGCTTGGGTACGCCAAAGCCTACACCTATGCGATTACTCATGGCCGACATATCCATCAAGTGTCCGGTAGAAATCTTATTTGATGTCTTGGTCAAGGTTGAAAAGCTCATTCTACCGGCAGATTTTGTTATTTTGGATTGTGAGGTGGATGTAGAGGTGCCCATAATATTAGGGTGACCATTGTTGGCTACGGGGAGAGCCTTAGTTGATTTTGAGCTCGGAGAACTCAAGTTTTGGGTTGGAAGTGAAATGATGACCTTCAACGAATGCCAACCCACAAAGCCTCTGGACGAATTTCGAGTAGTATCTGTGATTAATGTCGAGGGCAAGATGATAGATGCCCATGATATGTTCTTGGTGAACGAGGTGTCCGAGCCTATATTGCTACCAACTTGGCAACATGACAATGCTATGAAGATATTGATGAACCAATTCCCTTGCTTGGGATGGGCTACACCAATTGGATTGGCATGCTCTTCGACAATGATTAAGGATTAAGGTATTATCGTTGAGCCGCGACATAAAATCAAGCGCTTCTTGGGAGGCAACCCAAGTGTTTTATTTTATTTTTGTTATCTTTTGTTGTTTTTGGTGTCTTTGTAGGAATGCATAATGAGGAAAAATGATCAAGTAGAAAAAAAAGACAAAAAGGGGACATGCAGAAGCCCGTGCGGTTTGCACATGCAGTTATGCGCGTCACACGAGCCAATGCCCCCCAAACTAGAAAACTGTAGAAAAATTGTAAAGTTGGAGTTGAAGTGCACTGGTCTGTGCATTTCACGCAAGCCATTATGCATGTCGCACCTCCATCACACACCAAAGCAGAAAGCTGGGCAAACATTTGGCAAAAATTTGGCTGGTACGAGGCGATGTGCGAGCCGCATAAGGGCTTGTGTGAATCGCACATCGCAGCACACCAAGGTAAGTTTTTAAATTTTGTTTGACCTACCCATTGACCTACCTAACCCGTAGACCGACCCGGTGACCTTTCTTTTTCCTTTTCTTCTATTAAAATCTCCACCCTCCTCTTCTTTTCCATATTCTTTCACAAAAACCTCCATAACTCCTCTCAAATCCTCCAAACTCCTTCGAACATCCACCAAAACCTTCTTTTTCGCTAACCAAGTCTCTGTTGCCACTCATCTCCCCATTGCCACCATCATATTTTTGGTTAAAAATGGGTCACCATTGTAGCACTTAAAAAAGCTTTAATTTTTGCCTCCTACTTCCAATCTTCACTTGTGGAAAGTTCTCTGACGTTAAATATGTGTTTTTATGTTTATTGGGAACTCATATTATGAAGCATGCTAATTAGATCTGCCATGTTAATTTTGGGTGATATTCCAAAAAATTTGGTCCCCAATTTTGGGTTATATTGTTGATTTTGCTTAGGATTTACTTGGTAGAACTTGAAGTTATGATGATGCATGTTGTTTGTGGTAAGTTTTAGCCTTAAAAATTTGTGTTTGGGTGAAGTTTGAGCAACCCACTTATGATGGTGCGTTATTTGGTCCTATAATAGATTAGGTGACGTAATTCTTAAGGGCAAATCATCATCTTCATGAGGTTTTGTTAGAAATTGATGTTTGGTGTTGAAATTGTTACTAATGTTATGCCCATGCTCTATTTGAATATGATAGTTGGGCTAATGTTCTTGGTTGGGGGTATGAAATTATTGTTGAATGAATGTTCCTTCTGGTTTGTAATTGAAGGCTTGATGTTCCCAATGATAAATGGGGTAATATCCTTCTTAAGGGAAATCATTAAGCTCTTTTTTTTTTTTGAATGTGTTGTTAGATTCCAGGGAAGTCTGAGTACCCAGATGATTTGGTTTTGATCATATTATGTTTAGCCCTATTGAAATTATTGGTGTGGTGCTTGTTGCCAGTGCATACCACATGTATTGTTCTGTGAATCACATACTTAACACACAAGAAGACAAGGAATTGAAAATTTCCATTTGTTTCCTAGTGCGTTTTGCATGGAAAGCACAGACCTTTACGTGCGAAACGCACAAGGCTTAGCACCTTGTTAAGAATTGATGCCAGTTCACTAGATTGAGGGGCAAAGTGTTGTATGACGCACACTTTGGCTGGTGCAGTTCGCATCAGCCTTTGCACCTCAAAGCAAAAATCAACTTAGGTTTCTGATAGATGGTGCGATATCACGTGCAATGCACACAACTCTTAGTGCAGTTTATACGTGGTTTGCATAAGCCATCAGTCACTTGTTTTGTTTTTTTTCTTCTTTGCATTCCATGTCTTTTAAAGTAGTTAACTTCTTGTAGATTTTCTTCTTTTACATATGTCAAAAATACAAAAAGATTTTGCTTTTACCTTGATTACTCACAATCTACATGTGCAGACTATGTCTTCTAGCAGGGAAAACACAGGGAACAATCCAAAGAAGCTATCAGCCACAGAAAAGGCAAGAATTCATTTTGGAGTTGAGGGTATGAAAGCCATCTATGACCGTGATAATAAAAGAACCTTCAACACGGATATGAGCTTCAACTTGGTAGCAGTCGGGGATGATCTACCCAACATCCCTCAATAGTTCACCCACCATCAATGGTACTCATAACAAGAGGTACCCAAAGGTTACTATGAGGAGGTGGTTCAGGAATTTTTTGCCTCTTATCAAGCCACGCAGGCTTCTAAGGGGTACGAGGGGAATATGGATAAATTCCCTAACTTGGACTACTCATTGTTCAGGGCAAGAAGATTTGCATCACTCTAGATGATATAAATGTAATTTATTGGGGCCACTCAATTGAGCCTGCACCTGCACTCTTGGCAAAGTTGACTGGTGAACCAAAGTCATATCAGGGGACTGCTCCTATTCTTTCTCCTAACACTCCTATCTGAGCAACTATAGGGGGCGATATCTTAATGAGGACTCTGTACTTTGAGGGCCATCTCTGGTATGACTTTGTTAGCTCCCGATTCCTACCTTCACAGAATGACCAAAAAGTAACCCAGGATAAAGCCATTTTGGTAGCCTCTATTATGAAGGGAGAACATGAAAAGTTTGGGGAAATCGCAGCTATGTTGATAAGGAGGAAAGCACGTAGGGGTGGTGAATCATTCCCCTACCTGGTGCTCATTAGCAAGCTTTGTACTAAGGGTGGCATCCCCTATTTCAGCTGTGACACTCCTACCCCTTCCACTGGCTTGTTGGACATTAATAAGAAAATTGACAGAAATGCTCTTAGGTTCAAGAGGCGCAGGATGGATCCCTTGGAGGAGGTTGAGGTTGATGAGTCTGATGCTGAAGCAACTGCTTCCTCTCCTTCTTGGGTAGCCTCAGAAGCACCTAACCCAGTAGTTGTTGCACCTAGAGAGCCATTGACCAAGAGTATCCTCCATGATATGGTTGACAAGACCTACAATTAAGATAGGCATTTAATCGACTTAGCTAACAAGTTCTCAGGTTTAATTGACAAGGCTATCAAGAAGGCCATTAAGGAAGTAGTGGATAGCATGAGCAAACTCTGCCAGAGAGTGGATGTCATTGAGGGAGCTGTGAATGAGATCCGGAAGGATATTGATAAGGAAAAAGGGAAGGCTCCAGTTGATGATGCAAATTTGAGTGCTATGCCTCTTCCCCAGCATACCCCCGGTCCCTTGGATGACTTGTTTACAGCTTATGATAATGATGATGCAAAGTTTCCTGATAATCAGGATTTAGTGCTCCAGGATTCTCTCATAGAGTCGACGCTCACTTCGCACTCCTGAAAGGGTGGTGTAGGCACTAGTGCAGAGACAGCGGATGATACTGAGGCATAGTCCTCCCAGGGAGTTATTGCACCCTTTCCTTACTTCTTTGAGCTTAGAGCATTGAGAGCAATGCTTATTTTCTTAGGGTAGGTGGTGTTTATTTGATATTGCTTTTGGTTGCCCATGTTGGGCTTGGAGATATTTTATTTCCCTTATTGGGCCTTGACTTCTTTATTCCCCCGTTAGACAATTTATTTGGCCCTTGTCGGGCATGTTTCGGATGATTGTGACATTTCCCTTGCTGGGTCTTTTCTTTATTTTATTTTTTTGATTAGTGCTTAACTATGCCCTCGCCAGGCTTGATGCATTGTCTTGATGATTTTGCAATATTGCCCGAGTTGGTCCTACACGATTCTATTATTTCACTACCCGTGCCTTGCAAATGTGCTACTGTCTACGTCGAGGCTTGTTTTTAAATAATTCACGAGCGCTTAAATTTGTAGTCGCCATGTTAATAGTAGACTTGCAAATAAACTCCAAGGGTTTTCTTAATACCATGGTTCTTTCCCAAGGAGCAAATATTTTCTTTATTTTTCTTTTTTTAATTTTTGTGTCGAACTGGGTTGGTGTTTCCCTATGATAGGTTGAGAGGCAACTTTCTTAAGGGAAAATGCCAAGTTTTAGTTTTAGATTAAGTCTGTGCTTCGCTTGGCTCGAAATGGATCTACCAAAAAAAAATCTGGGCAAGAGGTTTTTGAAAATAAAAGTAAAGAGAGAAAATAAATTTTGAAGAAAGCATTCTCTTGCCATGACTTGCACACTCTCGGTTTAGCTTGATCATTCACAACGAGTGTGTAATGAACTTGGAATAGCTTGTCAAAAGTTATTTGTACCAATTAATGTCGAGACTAATGTTGAAAATTCTTGTGATGTGATGCCTTGTGTGCTGAGGATATCCTCTGATTCTTCTACATGTGTGTCATCTAGAACTTGCCCCGAATGTGATTCAAGGTGATATCCTAGATGTGACCGAGCTTGAAAGATGACCTTAGGCCCTCTTTGAATAGCCACTTCACCCAAATGACTTCCCTTGACAGTTATCCTAGTTAACCCATTTGAGCTTGTGACCTTTCCTTGGAATCCTGATAACACCTTGACCCTTTTTGGAACCTCTATTCTTGCACCAATCCTACCTAGTGGCTCGAAAGTGAAATATAGACTAAAAGTCTATGTTTGGGGGCGGAATTGAAATGATAACATAGGAACCTTATGTTTGAATTGAAAATTGCTCCAAAGCCTAATGCAATGAGCAAAATGAAAAGAAAAGAATTGGTGCTACCAAGTGAAGGTGATACAAGGAGGTTGAATAATCAAGTTGAAGGGAAAATCTTGGGTTGTGTGAGGTAGAAATAAGGTGAAGTTGTAACAACCGGGTTTGTCATTATGGGTAAACCATTTGTTCCAAGTTTTGGGTTAGAAAAATTATGGGTTTGGGAGTTAAAAATTCTGGGCTAGGCAAGTCTCGACAGGTTTTGGAGCAAGGTATGATCTAGGACAATTCGGGTAAGGATTGGGTTAAATGTCTTAGTTTGAGCTAGTTTTCCTTATAGCTAAGTCATAGAGGAGTTCGGGGGACTTTTCGGAATCGAATTCGGGTAAGTAAAACTCCCGGAATCGAGGTTGACATGAAGGGGTTGATCCAAAACGTCGAGAAAATAAGTGTGTTGTAAAATGGTCAAAACTGGGAGATTTCCAGACATTCTGTCTGTGACGAGCACAATCATCCACGGTAGCAGCCTCTGCTATAGCGATGGAAAATACTGCTATAGCGGTGGTCAAGGTAGTCAACACTACTTAAGACCGCTATAGCGGGAGTTGTGCGCTATAGCAGGACTGCTATAGCGGAGCAGGGACAGCTATAGCAGAGCGACGGGATTAGAAAAACCAAGAAAATAGGCTTTTAATTTCATTCTCTTCCCTTCAGCCCCAAGAACAGACGAGGGTTATTCCAAAAACCCTTTTAGGCTGCTCCAAGGCTTGGGAGCCATGGGGAGGAGGGATTCTAGCGAAAGGGATGTGAAACCACGGATTCGGGCCTACATGACCGCCAGAAAGCTTCTACGGAGCCAGAAACGCACGGTTGCACCTGCTTGGCATCCAGGTAGGCTAGGTTTTCATGAGTAGTTAGACCTGTTTACTTTTTGTACTTTTGTATAGTGAAATGGAGAATCCATGTTTTAGGCCTCCGGGCATGGAGTCTAGCGGATTCGGGTTTGGTTATGTATCTGCTAGAAATTGGTTGAATTTGAGTTGTGGGTTATTGATAATTGTTTGGGGAAATTTATGTTGTCTTGGTATGCTAAAGATGATAGACTCAGGGACTGGGATGTCGGGAAGGTTCGGGGAATCGGGAATTGCAAGGACAACTAGGTGGGAATGAAATAAGAAACTCCTAGGTGAGATTTCGGGAATGTGAGAGGCATGTTAAGAAATCTTTGTTTGCTAAGGGCTAGGAGTGAAAACTCGTATTGTTGTTATCTATATATGTCTCGAATTAATGGGGTGGTTAAATTATGTTAAAAAGGGGAAACCGTTCATTATGTGAAAACAAGGGTAAGTGTGTTTTGTCTTCAGACGAATGTCAAGGTCCAACTATATACCCGGAATAGAGGTAGGTGATGGCTTACGATTTCTGTGAATGTTGTATATTCTTGCACTCATATCTAAGTGATTGTATGAATTACATTGCTTAGGGAATTTGTGTAGAATGTCTAAGGTTCCTGTTTACAGTTTGTGATTTGAATGGTATTTGCTTGTTGGTTTACAAGTTGTTTGTCCATGCATTTGCCTGTGGATTATTGATATTTGGTTGGCTCAGGTACCACGCCTGGTACAGGTATAACATTCGGTTGGCTCGGGTACCACGCCTGGTACAGGTATAACAAATGGTTGGCACGGGTACCACGTCTGGTACAGGTTATTAATTGGTTAGCTCGGGTACCACGCTTGGTACGAGTTTATGTTATTGCATCATCGCATTGGTATTGTTGCATTGCATTGATATTGTTGCATTATAGTGATTGTTATTGGTTCCGTGAGTGGACTGGGTTATTTTTATTGAATGGTGATATTCGATGGTGGTCCTTGAGTGATCAAAAATCCCGATATGTCTGTTGAGTTTGGTCTTGGTGTAGGACAGGTTGTTATATCATGTTATGAGATTGGTCTTGGTGTAGGCCGGTTTATTATATCATGTTAATTATTAGGTCTTGGTGTAGACTGGGTTGTCATATTATTAGTTGGTCTTGATGTAGGCCGGGTTGTTATATCATGTTATGAGATTGGTCTTGGTGTAGGCCGGGTTATTATATTATGTTAATTAGTAGGTCTTGGTATAGACCGGGTTGTCATGTTATTAGTTGGTCTTGGTGTAGGCCGGGTTGTTATATCATATTATGAGATTGGTCTTGGTGTAGGCCGGGTTATTATATCATGTTAATTAGTAGGTCTTGGTGTAGACTGGGTTGTAATGTTATTAGTTGGTCTTTGTGTAGACCGGGTTGTTATATCACGTTATTAGTTGGTCTTGGTATAGATCGGGTTATGAGTTAATTAATAGTTTGTCTTGGTGTAGACCGGGTTGTCATGTTAACACCTAGATGTGTTAGGGGGAAACTAGGTGGGTCTGGACTATGTAAAAGAGGTTATGAGTTCACAATTTATTGTCATTAAGTGTACTAATAGCGGTCAAGGTTTATTTGTGATTAATGAGGTAAGGATGGGTCTTGGGGTAGACCGGGTACCCGGTTGAACAGTTAGGTGTGGTTAGAGGATCCTTGGAGGGTCTGGGTTTCGAGATTCAAAAGGGATTTAGATATAACTATGTTGTTATCATTGCATGTGTCAATGGTTGCTAGGTGATTTCCATGAGATTGGTCAATTGGGAGTATGACGGAAAGTCTGGGGGTGTAGTGGTTGGTTGTTATAACCCGGATGGGAAGTTGTCCGAGAGGTCTGGAAAGGGCCGGACACTGGTTAGTAATACTATGGGTATAAGTGCTTTGGTTGGACAGTTAGCCGGGTTAAGTCTGAATATTTAGTCAAGGTAGTTTACTGGGGTAAAGGTTAAAGATGACTTGGGAAATCTAAGTGTCAAGGTGACTTGGGAAGTCTAGGTGATAAGTTGACTTGGGAAGTCTACATGTCAAGGTGACTTGGGAAGTCTAGGTGACAAGGTGACTTGGGAAGTCCTAGATGTCAGGGTCAAGGTTAAAGGTAACGGAGGGAGCTAAAATGTTTATTTCATGTTTTCCCAATTTTCTTATATAATGGTAGGAATGGACTCGGGTCGACCGATGATGCCTACTAGTACATGTGTTTGTACTGACTTTACTCTTGCTATACCTTTTTTTGTATAGTCTGGTTGCAGGGTTGGTGATGTTTCACAGGTTCAGGATTGTGGTGATCTTCCAGCAGCTCCTACTTCCTTCTATGGTGGAAGTTGTGTCCATTTTATATTATAAGCTCATCTTGTAGAAGCTCTTGTACCGGCTTAGACTAGGTTCTGGAGAGGTTGTTTCATATTGTAAATGTTTTCCGCAAATTCTTTAAGTCATTTATTTTTCTAAACTATTTGTAAAAAGGATTTCTCATGTATTTAAGGGACTTATTTAATGGTTTATTTTCTTTTCCGCATTGCCTGTTGGTTCGGGAGGTAAGGGTTCTCCTATCTAGGTGGATTAGAGTAGGTACCTGCATGGCCCGGTAATTGGGTCATGACAGAAGTCAAAGTTCAAAAATGTGAGCAGTGTTCAAAATGATAACAAAGCGCGTTAGGGAGTTTTAGTCACTTGAGCCAAATGCAATCCTCACCTTAGCTCTAGCCAATATCGTAACCCACAAGTCCTTAGTGATTCTGAGCTTGGTAACTCTACATTAGTGGCAAATTACATAAAGGGGAAGCCTATGGTTCGACATGTGTGCACTTGAACTTCTTTGAGAGAGTGAAAGTCTTTTCGGTTCTCTTAGAATCCCTTGTAGTATGAATTGCATGATTGTGAGTGGGATTCTCTCTTGTGGTGAGTGGCATCATCACTCGAGTTGAAACATGAAGTCTCTATTTCAATTGAGAGGAATGAATGAGATAAGTTGTGTGGAAAATCTCGAGGCAAACCTTGATGGTCTATGCCAATGACTTGAGAAGCTTAATATCTTGTTTTGAATGATAAAATTCCCTTGATTTGAATGAGAAATGAAGTCCTTTTGATTAACGTTCTGAAATGATCAATTGCCTTGAGAATGTGGTGGTCCAAATTGAGATAAGCACTATAGTTGAGTCATTTGTTTGAGTCTTTTTATTTATTGTTTTTCTTAGTTTTAAGAATAGATTAATCTTGTGTGCATCCTGATTGACATTTAGAGCATAATTCATTCCTTACTTTGTGAGTATCTTGCTTGAGGACAAGCAATAGTTCAAGTTTGAGGGTTTGATAAGTTGGGAATCTACCAACTTATTGAGCCTTTAATCATGAATTATTGCCATGTTTTGATGAGATTTAGAGGTTCTTATGGCCTTCGTTGATATGAATGGACGTACTCTTGGTCAAAAGTAGAAAACAAGGAATTGGACCCAAAAGAGCTCAAAGGGAGTTAAAGTATGAAGGTGATCAAAAGAGATGAAGATTCTGCCGAGAGGTGCGGCCGCCGTGTGACACGCACAATGGCTGGTGCGGACCGCACCTCCTTTTTCATAGCACCTGAAGTCATTTGAAGTCATTGGTTCACTGGAGTGGAGTCGTGCAACACGCACAGTGTGTTATGTGACTGGACGTTGTGTCGCACGTCTCCTAAAGAGCATTTTTGTCAACTTTTATGTGACGATTTGGGAACCTTCTATAACCTAATTTGGGAATTGTACTCAATAGTTTTGAATAGGTTTACAAGTTTTTCCATCCCAAGGAAAAATAGAGAGTTTTACTCCACTCTCTTCATCTTCAACCTTGGATTCACCATTATTGTACAATTGAGCTTGGATATTGGAAATTACCACCATTAATGAAAGGGAATTTGAATTACCCACTTGGTATCATCTCTTATTCCTTTAGCATGAGTGGCTAGTTTCCTTGTCTACGGGTATGTGTATGATGGGTACTTGATTATTAGGTATGGGTCTTGCTTAATTGTATTTATAATTGATAAATTGATATGAGTTTAGTGAATTCTCTATGTTTTAACTCTAAAATTAATGGTTGCAAATGTTGATTTGAATTACTTGGTTGTGTTCTTGCTTGAGAAAGAGATTCATAATTTCAAAAGAGAGTTCACTAGTGGGTACTTGGGATTTCCATTTAGATTGAGGTTAGAAATAGCTCAATTCGTCGAAAAATACTCATTTAAGAGTCTAAGCTAGAGATAGTGTGACTTCCCCAAGCTTGTATTGGTTGGTTGATATTGAAACCATGGTGCTTGAACAAAGACCATTGGATAAAGTTTGTGAGATTGAAAGATTAATATTCATGACTAAAACAATGCTACCCATATCGTTTATTAAGAATTTTCATAATTAAGCAAGTACCTTAACCCATGTTTAAGTCCCATCGGAAACATACCCCTAGTTGTCCTCTCTTTTGACTACAAATCCGTTATTTACTTTGCTTACTTTTGGAATTGCAATTGTGATAGATTTCCCAATTCCCTGTTTTCCCCCAATTTAAGTTTTATTGTTGTTTGAACAAATACTCTATTAGTGATTGATACAATAATATTATAGGCGACTCTACCATTCTCTGTGGGATCGACCCCGACACTCATCGAGAATATAAATTTTGTATTCCTTTGACGATCGCTATCACCTCCATATGGAGAGTATTACTTAAGCGTTATCAATCATCTCTATCAAATTGGAAGAATGAAAGGTGGAGGCTTTGCTTGAAGTCTTGAGGAAACACATTTGAGCACTTGGGTGGACCATCGCCTATATAATTGGCATACCTCCAGGGATTTGCACTAATAAGATTAATCTTCAAGAAAATTGAACACCATCTATTAAGCATCAAAGGAGGTTAAACTCGCCTATGCAAGAGGTGGTTAAAAAACAAATTATCAAATGGTTGGATATAGGGGTCGTGTTTCCGATATCCTATACCACATAGGTTTGCCTTGTCCAATGCGTGCCTAAGTAAGGAGGTATCACTGTAGTGCCAAATGAGAAAGATGAAATGATAGCCCTCTGACCGGTGACCAGATGGAGGGTATGCATAGATTATAGGAAGCTAAATGCATAGACGGAGAAGGACCACTTACCTCTCTCATTCATGGACCAGATTCTTGATCAACTAGCCAAGCAAGGATA
This sequence comes from Jaltomata sinuosa, assembly GCA_003996215.1. Classification (NCBI taxonomy): domain Eukaryota; kingdom Viridiplantae; phylum Streptophyta; class Magnoliopsida; order Solanales; family Solanaceae; genus Jaltomata; species Jaltomata sinuosa. Next base: position 175,299 of record QJPP01000418.1, read on the forward strand.
TTATTGTTTTTTTGATGGATATTCGGGGATAGCCAAATTTCAATTGCCCAGGAAGACCAAGAAAAGAAAACTTTTACTTGTCCTTATGGAACTTTTGCATTCAAGAGAATGGCATTTAGATTGTGCAATGCACCAACCACTTTTTAATGGTGCAGGATGTCCATTTTCTCAGATATGGTAGAGGACACCATAGAAATTTTCATTGATGACTTTTCGATAGTGGGGTTTGAAAATTGTTTGTCACATTTGACAGATGTGTTGAAATAATGTGAAGAAACAAATTTGGTCCTAAACTAGGAAACATGTCATATCATGGTGAAAGAAAGTATTGTTCTGGGTCAAAAGATACCCAAAAAAAGAATCAAGGTGGATCAAGCCAAAATTAAAGTCATCTCCAAGTTACCCCCGCCGGAAACTATGAAAGGGCTGAGAAGATTGTTGGATCATGCTGGCTCTTATAGGATATTCATCAAGGATTTCTCAAAGGTGGCTCTTCCTTTATTTAGGTTGTTAGAAAAGGATGCTAAGTTTGACTTTTATGACAGTTGTATGAAAGCATTCCTTAGCTTGAAAGAGAAGCTCACCTCTGCACCTATCATTATAGCACCCGATTAGTCGAAACCATTTGAATTAATGTGTGATGCTAGCAGAGTTACCGTAGGAGTTGTATTGGGGAAAAGAAGAGACAAAATATTCCATCCAATCTACTTTTCTAGCAAAACATTGAATGATGCTCAAATTAACTACACAGTGACAGAGCAAGAATTATTTGCGGTTGTATTTGCTTTCAAGAAGTTTCGAGCTTATCTATTAGGAACAAAAGTAGTGGTGCATACAGATCATGTCGCAATATTCTACCTAATGACAAAGAGAGTTGCTAAGCCTAGGCTCATTCGATGGGTCCTCTTGTTAAAATAATTTGACTTTGAGGTAAAGGATCATCGAGAGTGTGAAAATCAAGTGGCAGATCATTTTTCTCGCTTGGAGGAAGAAGGAAGGCATGTTGGAGATTTTGACATAAATGATGTTTTTCTCAACGACCATATCTTGGCTACCTCCCACGATCTCATATCATGGTTTGCTGACTTTGCCAACTTCCTAGCCAGTGATGTCATCCTTGAAGACTTGACTTTTTACCAATGGAAGAAATTCTTACACGATGCTTGCAAATTTTATTAGGATGAACCTTATCTCTTCCGTATTTTTGCAAATGGGGTGATTTAAAGATGTGTTCCAGAGGTGGAGATGATTCCTATTTTCGAAGCAGGTCATTCCTCGACTGTTGGAGGTCATCATTGTAGTATTACTGGCCTCAAAAGTTTTGCCAAGTGGATTCTATTGGCTGATGCTCCACCAAGATGCATATGATCTCATCAAGCATTGTAATCAATGCCAACATGAGAGGGGCATTTCTCATCGCCATAAACTTCAGTTGACCCTAATTTTGGAGGTTGGATTGTTCGACGTGTGCAAAATAGATTTCATGGTGCCCTTCGTAAGCTTTTATGGAAATACTTACATCCTTGTGGTTGTTGACTATGTTCCAAGTTGGTGAAAGTGGTGGCTTTACCTAACAATGAAGGGAAGAGTGTTACGGTATTTTTAATGAAGCATATCTTCTCTCGATTTGGCACTCCATGTGCTATCATTAGGGATTGGGGTCCTATTTTTGTAATTGATTATTTAGTACTTTACTTGAGAAGTATGGTGTCAAGCATAAGGTCGCCACTCCCTATCATCCACAAAAAAGTGGCAAATTTGAAGTTTCCAATATGAAGATCAAGTCCATACTAACAAAAACAATGAATGCCAATAGAATGGATTGGGGAAGGAAATTGGATGACCCGTTGTGGGCTTATGGGACCAGTTACAAAACTCCCATTGGCATATCTCCATATCAAATGGTGTTCAGTAAAGCTTATCATCTCTACATAGATCTTGATCATAAGGCCTTGTGGGCTTTGAAAAGTTTGAATTTAAATTAGGAAAAAGCGCCCATGCTCGGGTCGAAGATCGTAACAAAATTGATGAGTTTTGGATGTAGGCTTATGAGTTCATCTCTTTACAAAGCTCGAATGAATCACTTTCATGACCAGCGAATATTAAAGCGGGAATTTTCTCTCGGGTATTGGCTGCTTCTATTCAACTCTAGGCTTTGCCTATTCTCGAGCAAGTTGATGTCCAAATGGTATGATCCTTTCAAAGTGTCACAAGCCTTTTCAAATAGGGCAATTGAACTTGAAGGGGAAAATGGGTCTAAATTTAAAGTGCATGGACAGAGGGTGAAGCAATACTTGGGTGTTTTGGAAGAAATCACCTTCATAGGGGTGACTTACCTTGACAAACCATGGTTATAAGGTACCCCCATCGAGCCGTGATGTTAAACCAAGCATTTCTTGGGAGGCAACCAAAGTGTTCATCTTGTTTTTAGCACTTTCCCTTCACTATTTGTTGTTTGTTAGGTAGAGTGTGAATTGGTGTGTCTTTTAGCATTTTCCTTCTTCACTTTTTGTTGTTTTTGTTGTTTGTTAAGTAGAGTATGAATTGGTGTGTCAATGGAAAGCTTAGAAGCCTAAGATTCACCTATGTGTCACATGCAAAATGCATGTGGCAATCTGTGACACGTAGGTGAAGCGCCCTTGCAGCAAGAACCGTGATCAAATCCTCCAGCATTCGGCGGTCACATACGAATCCATCTGCGAAATGCAGGTGATATTCTATGGCACGCAGGACATAACGCAATTGGAAAGAAGTAAACTTCTATGTCAGCTGAAAATGAGAGCTCACCTATATAGCAACCTGTAACATACAGGTCCCAACTCGCGACACTGATAAGTTGGTATTCTGCCTACTTATTTAACTTTTAATCTTATGTTTTTGCTAGTTTAAAGTGGATAAATACTGCAATTGACATGGATTACTTCTATTTTACAAGTTTCTGTGTTTTGTAAGTGTTCAAGAAAGATTCGAGTAAAAATAAGTTAAATGGAGCTAAAAGGAGCTGCTAATCACTGGCATCAAGTTGGCTATCGTGATCGCGAGCTACAAGGAAAGTGATCGTGATGCACAGGGAATCAAGGCCACGCGACCGTGAGAGTGAATCCATGTGACCGCATGGAAGAAAAAGATAAAGCCTCATGACCATGAGGATAGGTCACGCGACCGCGATGAAGAAGTCATCGGCTGCAGTACAGATTTTGAAATTCCTACTCTTGGAAACCCCAATTCACATAAAACACTTCTCATCCGTCTTAGAAGATATCTTTGGCCATTCGTACAACTTTTGGCAAGTTTGGAGATAAAGTTCATCACCCTACACCAAAGGAGTGAAGATTTGGATGATTTTTATTGTAAAATTCTTACATTCCATTCTTCAACTCTTGTTCTTAATTGTTAATTTGTAGGTGTAATTGTTAAATTGAGATTTTGGTTTTGTATTAGAGATAATACTTGTTTGGGTATTGAATTTATGTTTTGTATTTGCTTTTTCTTTATTATGTGGGTCTATTGAATCCTCCATGCTTGAATTTATAGTTAATGGTTGCAAAATTGACTTAGCATTCTAATTTGGTTCTTAGCTTAAGAGAGGAGTTCCTTAATTCGGGAAGGTTCAATAGTGGGAATTTGGGATTCCACTCTAGATTGAGGCTAGGAATAGCTCAATTCACTAGAAACCCCCATCTAAGAGTTGGAGCTAGAGATAGCCAACTCACCCAAGTTGAATTTGTTGGTTATTGCTCATTCGTAGTGATTCGAGAGAATACACGAGATATATGCTTGATTTGTCGAGAGATGGTTAGGCATACCTTTAACCAAGACTACCTATGTGTTAATTGGGTGCAAGTCTTGTGAATTGAATTCCCATTCCCATTTCTCCCTTGTTATCCTTGCTTGGTGAAAGCAAGGTAAAAGCCATTGATTATATCTATCTTTTATTTGATTCTCTTTTATCTTTTAGTTTTAGCTTAAAAAAACCCTATTGTTATCTTTTTCCCTTTTTACTCATTGAGCTTCAATAAGTTTTTTTATTTTTTATTAGCTCAATCGCGATTACATTATTCTATGTGGGATCGACCCTGACTCCTATCGAGAATCTAAATGTTTTTTTCTTAACAATCATTGATACCTCCATCTTTGGAGAGTACGTTTAAGCGTTATCAAAAGTGGCGTCGTTGCTAGGAGGGAACCATTTGGCGTATTGAGTTAGTTTAGAATTTGAGCTTACTTACTCTACTTCAATTTTGTGAATATTTGTTTTGTTTGTTTAGTTTTAATTGTTGATTGATTCCATGGCTTCTCGGAATGATAGAAACTTTGGTGGTTGGACCCCGCCTTATAAGGATCCTTGTTGTTATTGTGGAGGGCCCCATATTTAGCAGAATTGTAAAATTGGTCCTAGGAGAGGGAGGTATTCACCAGCTTTCTCCTATGATGGGTGTAATTACTATTTTTATGGTGGTCGTGATGGACATTGGAGCGAATGTCCTAATGATGACCGTCCTCCTCCCCTCTTTTATGCTAATAATGTTGCTAGTGGTGCTTGTGATCTTAATAGGAACCATGACTTAGCAAGTGAAGAAGGCATTTGTGCCAAGTTCCAAACTCTCTTGGCCATGCAAGATAGCTTAGAGGAGGGTGTACAATCCATAAAGCAAGGGTTTGGAGGCTAGCGCTAATGAAGAAGAGGAGAGAAATCGTGCCACACAGCTCATGGAAAATTTGTCTACTCTTCTTGGTCAAGTTAATGAAGAAAATCCTCCAGGAAATCAAATGAACATGTCTCAAACATTGAGCTCAATCAAATTCACTTTGGGGATGACCATGAAGATTTGCAAAATGTGGAATCATCCAAAAGTGAGTTTGTACCAGTAGTGCTTGAACTCCAACAAAAAGAGAAATTTGTATTAGGTGAAGTTGTGAGCCTAGAATGGATGTTAAATCAAGCTCACCAAATTGAGTCCTATGGGGAACAACTTGAAAGAATTCTACCAATGCTCAGGATATTGTTGAAAAGGCAAGCCAAGAGAAGTCAAAAAGAAGGGTTACTTGAAATTGCTATCTGGAATTTGAACACCGATGTGAATGCTCGGGTTGAAACATGCACGATTGTGGGTAGTAATTTTGAGTTGTTCCCTATTGAAGAGGAGGACACAAGGGATGCTCATGAATCGATGATGTCATGGCAACCAACTACCTTATATAAGAATAATGATGCCGAGATCAAGCGCATGATACTAGAGTTGCAAGGCAAAGTCCAATGATTCATCTTGAAAGACTCTAGTTCATTCGAAAGTGAGGATGCTATGAATGAGGCAAGTTTGAAGGTGGAGACGCCCAAATTTCACTCCAACCACTTTTTGACCTTCAGTTTGGTTGAATGGATGAAAGTCAAAGTAATCAAGCTTTTGGAAGACCTTGGAAGAAGGATAGATCAAGGTTTATCCAGTTTTAAAGTTGTCGTGGATAGAAGGCAAAGCGACCTTCCTCACTTGAAGGTGAAAAAATGCAAAATGTGAAATCATGAAAATGGCCTTATCACCAGAAGTTTGATTCAAGTTTGGGTCGAAGGTTCAAATCATCCAAATGGACATCAAAATAGTTACTTATCCTTCATCGCACCGCGATGTTAAATTGTGTGCTTGATGGGAGGCAACCCATCGGTTGAAAAATTCTTCCTTATGTTTTACTTCACTATTTGTTTCTTTTTGATTTGTTTTTAGGTTCCCAAAGGAATGAGAAGAAAAACCAAATGTTGAAAAGCACCAAAAATACCTCTAAAAAATGTGCTTTTGTCACTTGGAAGAGTGCCCGTCGCACATGACATCGCACAAGCAGATAGTGAACTGAGCAAAAATATTGGCTTGTGAGAAAGTGGTGCATTTTGCACCTCCCAAAGTTCCCGTCGCACCCAACTTCGCACGATAAAATAGTGCATTATAAAGATTTCGAAAATTTTTGCATGCTCTAAGGCATCGCGATCGCGACCCTTGACCATCGCGATCGGTATGAGATAATTTCTCACTAACTCTTTGCAATCATGTGAAACACTTCACAATCGCGTGGAGTTGTGTGATCTTAACTCATTGCGATCGCGTGATAAGGCCACATGACCATGAGGAAACGAACAGTTTCCAGGTAAATAAAAGATAAGAAGAGACATTTCATAAGCAAATTTTGCTTTGAAACTTGGCTACTTTCCTCTCCTAAGGCAAGAATAAACGTCCATCAATTCAATTTTTTAGTCTCTTCAAATATCAAAGGTATGTGCTCTGTAACCCATTCTCATCTTGGATATTTCCCCCATCTGTGCTTAAGTTAATGGCTTCAAGAGCCCGTAGTAGTGTAAATATGGGAGGTGATTGGTTTGTTGTGTTATAATTCGTGGGTGAGATCTAATTAAGGAATGTTGAGGACTGTTGTCTGCTGATTTGGTGTTAAAAATTGACCCCAATGGGGTGTGAAAGGCATGAGCAAAAAGGGTGCAAAGCACCTGTTTGACATAATGTCTGAACGAAAAAAATTTGGGCAAAAAAATGACCCTCGCAATCGCAATGCCAAATCCCGTGATCATTAGGAACAACTTCCTGAGCTTCACGATCATGATGCCCCATTCCGGGATTGCGATGACTTAATTTTCTAAAAAAATTATATTAGTATTCGCGATTGTGATGAAAAATCCCGCGATAGTGATGACCAGTTTTGGCAGTCCTAAAAATAGCAACTCTGCCCAGCTCTGTCCGGGCTTATTTTGCCTCATTTATTTGGCCCAATCATGTCCCAATACATTGCTTTACATGCCTATATTAGTGTTTGACAATTTTGTTTCTTGTGTAGGTACTTTAAGCTTGAAAATGGCCAAAATTAAACAGGAAGATGCCAACTAAGTGGCCGACGAGGAGTACTTTGACCAAGGAACCTTCGTCTCCCTCAAGTGCTCCCAACTATATGATCGTCACTTAATGAAGTCAATCACTAAGGAGCGAGGTATTATGTTGGACGGATTGGAGGAGAAATGGGCTGACTTCTATAGAAAGTTGGTTGAAAGTGGGTGGTTATGCTTCACCACCGAACCTATCAAGGCAAACTTTGCCATGGTCCGAGAGTACTATGTTAATGCGGCTGAGACAGACTTTGCCAATAACTTGGTTATGCAGGTTTGGGGAAAGTTGGTTTGATTTGATCTAGAGTTGATCAATGGGTACTATAACCTCCCAAATGCCAACAACACCACCTTCAAAGCCCGAGCTACAAATTTGGAGGCCAGATGGTTTATGGAACACTTACATGATACAACGATCCCACAATGGATAGCGTTGAATACGAGGATTGAGTCCTCTGAGTTTAACCTTGAAACCCGCACTTAGCTTTTGATCATTTATGCCCAAGTTATGCCTTTCAAGAATGAATCTGATGTGACCACCGATAAAGCAAAGGTGATTTGTGCTATGATGGAGGGTCTTCCGGTGAATGTAGGGCAACTGATCGTGCAAGAAATTCAACAAGTGGTACTTGAAGGTAGCAAAAGTTTGCTCTTCCCTTCATTGATCACTCACTTATGCTATGCAGCAGGGGTTGCAAAGAGAGATGACAAAAATGAGAGAAAGCCCAAAAAAATAATTCACCCCTTGAAAAAGAGAGGAGCTTGCAAGCATCGAGGAAGAGGAAGATAGATGTGAATTCACCATCATTTGGTCTATTTTCCGAGTCCAGCAAGGCACTTAAGTCAGTTATTGTTGTTAAGGCTATTATCCCCCTCAGGATTGGGCCCCCGACACTCTGCTACATCTCCAGCCAGGTCTATGGCATGGATGCCCATCTTTGCCAGATTATAGTGAGCCTGCCATCGGATCCGGGTGAGAGTTCTACCATACCGGTACCCAGTCCATCATCCTCCACTACTCCTAGTGTCCCTACACTAGCTAGCGTAGCGAGCCAGCAATAGCACATCAAAGAGAGATTGGCTAAGGTGGAGAGGCAACAGAAAAGGCAGAGGGATCACGATAGGAAGCAAAGCAAGTTCCTCACGAAGATGATGAGCACTCTGAGGAAGCTATGTGGGTCTGGGGCTGAGGATGATGCTGATGAGGTAGGCTGGGTCCTTTCTGGGCCTATCAGCTCTGGTTCTGAGTGATTCACCCTTCAGGGAGCCCCCTCAAACTCTTCTCTTGTTTTAATGCAGTGAGGGCACTACACTGTGTTATTTGGGGTGGCTAGTATACTTTATCTAGCCTGTTTTTATTTTGGATGTTATTGTGCCAGGCCTGTTTATTTTGAGGTTGGATATTGGTGTGCCCTTGTTGGGCTTGTTTTTATATTATTGTGCCCTTGTCGGGTTTTGGGGTTACTATGGATGGAATTGATCGTTTAGATTGTTAGTTTCTTTACTTGTAGCTTCTTTATTTTCTTTTTATAGTAGGTGTTGGATGTTTTGGAGCCATGGGAAGTCTGAGTGTTGACACCCAATTTTTACCTTCCACATTACAAATTAATCTTGAGCCTTTTTCAAATTTTAAAACAATTTGGAAATAATTGCTTTATAAAAAGGGTAAAATATTTTCCAAATATCAGTTTTATAATAGTTTTGAGTAAGAATTTATATTTTTCATATTTGGTTATGTGAAATTTATATAAGTTTACTTAAGAAATTATCTTAGAGTTTAATTCCATGAGAAAAATCCTTTTAAATTAAAAATGCTTGATTTTCCTCCAAACTAATTAAATTAGAGATTAATTAAATAATTAATTCGATAATTGTTAAAGGAAATAGTTATGTTTTAGACATAATAATGATTTCAAATCGTTTAAATTGAACAAGCTCAAGAATTGATTTTGATTAATTCATCTCCACTCCAGTTCTAGTCTAATTCTTGAAATTATTTTAATTTTAGCCGAATTTCATTAATTTATTCCTAATTTGACTACCTCTTAGACTTAAAAATTGCCACATTTCACAAAATGTGGTCAGGACTTAAACAACCCTCTTAAAACCCTTTTATTTTCAGCTCACATTTTTGGGCTAAACAATTCCTCCAACCCGCCTAGCCCACTCCTTATTCCCCGACCCGGTCTAGGCCAAACCCAACACCCCTTATTACTCCTTCTACTCACTTTCAATCATTACCAAATACTCAAACGCTCCTTTATTCTTTCTTCTCCAAACGAACAGCTCAAAAACCCTAGCGCTGCCTAGGCTTTTCCAATAATTTCCTTTATCCCCTTCGTCAATTCGTACCAAAATGTGTGCCTAGCACAGGCCTTATACCCAGAAGCTTCTAGAAACTAGTAATGCGGAGCAAATCGACATTCCCCTTCGTCCTTTCTCGCCAAATCCCGCTCAAATCGTACCAAGAGGGTACAATTTGATGAGCTGTGTTCTTATATCCCTTCAGCAATTCGAATTCCCTCAGTAAAATCCCAGAAAAACCCCTTGAAACCTCTCATCCCATATCGATGAAACACCGAAATTTCATCCAAATCTCCCCCTATATAAACCCCACTGTTTTCACAGTGAGGGTAAGCGTTTTCAAGGCTGGTCTTGATTGGTTTCAAGGGGGTTTTCAAGGGTACATAGGCTGAAAAACCCTATAACACTCCTTTGAGTTTTGGCTAAGGAATCCGCAGTTTCATTTTCCCGGGGGTGGTGAAGGGTGTTCCAACTAAGCTCGAGGTTTCAATCGCTGCTCTGAGAAAGGTAAACATCTCATTTTACTCATTTTCTTTTCTCTTGTATAATTGAGAGTTGTGCTCTTAGAAATTTTTGTATTGGTTTTAGGCTGGTCTTGATTGATTTGTTGTCAAAAAATAGCGATTTGAAGTTGTAAAATTTGTTCATTAAGTGGTGTTTGAGCGTTAGAGTTCCGAAACTTTCTGTTGTGTGGCTTTCTCTTCTTTCATCTTTGTTTCTCCTTGCTTGTTTGTTATGTCGCCAGTTTAGAGGGAAATATCAAGTTTTATTTCTTGCTCACTAGAACTGCTCTTGAGACAGAATGTCTAAAATCATAGTTAATGTTGCTTGCCTTTCTTGATTATTTATGGAACCATGTAGTTAGCGTTTAGGGTCTATTCAAGAACTGTTACTCAAAATTAGTTTATCAGGTATGAATTGAGTGCGTTTCGTTTCTCTAATATGTTTAAAGTTAGCTTTTCTCTATCATTTTAGCAGTCCTTCATGTTGAATATTTATATTTTTTTTCACTTCGAATAAATCATGAATGAACGTGGTAGGTTGATACGTTTAGGTTATCTTCAGGCCATGCAGTTTTAAAAAAAGGCTTTGCTCTTTTTCCCTTCCCATCTTCCTTTCTGTGCACCATGTTTGATAGCATGACCCCTTCTCTTCAGCATGTGTTTCTGTCAAGTTTGAATTTTGAGGAGACAGCCTTGAGTGCAACCTGTTTTTGCTAGCATAAGTAGGAAGAGTATGATGTAACGTGTGCCTAAACTACTTGCAGCATGAATCTTTCATCATCGAATTGAGACTTGGGATTTAGTTGTTTAAAATAAGCATGTATAAAATTCAAATTCACCTTGTCTTTATTCTTAAATTGGTACAACCTGCTATCAAGAGTGTTTGTTCTAACCTTAGGAAAATCTATTTTCCTTTTTTCTTCTGGAACTACGTAATGACCTAAATTATCAAGAATGAGATACGTAGGCGGCTTTTGTCGGCTTCGATCACCCCTTTGTTTATTTCCAATATTCTCCCACTGCAAGTTTGGAAACAACATTTGACCTATTACTGCCTCAATGAGATACGTAGGCGCCACAACAGCTTGGTCATATTACCCAGGAAATGGAAACTAGGGCAGAATTTTCGAGAATGGAATATCGAAAATTCAGAAGGGGAAGATTGTCTCCAACAAGTCAGAATGCAGAATGTTCCAAAGAGCGACTGAGGTAGATATAGATAAAGAATCTTAAGGTCCCCACAAAGTATCCTACCAATGGTACAAGGTTCAACATAAAACCTTTAACTAGGCAGAAATTTTGAGGGGAACCTCAAATTTTCCACCAAGCTTCATTTTAGAGTTCAAGGGACAACTCCAAGAACTCCCCAGCACCAAAAGATTGGAGTCTACTTCAGAAATCTCCAGTAGCATCAAAGTTCAAAGTAGACTAGCTCCATCTACGAGAGATTTCTTGAAAGATTGTTTCCAAACTCTCTAGCTGGGACGATAGAAGATCTCCAGAGTCCGCCTGCAGTATGTCAGATATGTCAAAGCCTCGAGTAGAGTACGTTCATTGAGCTAGCACATGACATGACAAAATGGGCAGAGACCTTTCTAAACTATCCTTTTTCAAATCTTTTTCCAAAGAAATTATTTGAAAAGTCTTTACAAAAGATTAATTTTTACTCCTTTATAATTTGATTTTGTCTTAAGTCTACTATGATCCGAGGAGTCGAGGACGACGAGTACCTAAGAGTGAAAAGCATCCTGAAAAGGCAGAGCAAGGAGCAGAGATTGATGGAGGTCAACACAGATTAGTTTCACCAAAAAACTAACATTTTTTTTGTGGATGCATGTTGTCCTAAAAATTATGTTAGAGATCGGTTAAAGTCCCTCGTTATCTAAATGCGTTCAAAAAAAATGCAAAGAAACCAGATTCCCCAAAATTGGCAAGAAAGCCAAGATAGTGGGATGTAGGAAAAAGAGGCAAAAGCCTCTGGAACAGACAGATTTTCTTGTAGTTACAGTAACTACCAAATAAAAAGAGATCGGCAGAAGATCAGGATGCTACGGCCAACCTTAAAATTAGAGCACCAAATGAGAGATTGGCGACGTTCTCCGTAGATCCTCAACAAATCAGAAAATCACCACGAACAGATGATATTTGGGAATGGTATTTTTGGCCGTCCCCAGAAATGGGTACAACCATTTTTTCATTCACATTCATAATGAAAGTCATTTTGATTAGCTTCATGAACGTTGTTGCTAAATTTTTTCGAATTTGAATTTTACTTTGGTTGCTAGTAAAAGTGATGTTGTGTCTACTAATCATTTGCTTTGAGCGCAGGTACACACAAAGGATTCAACATGACAACACAAAAACCAAAGGTGATATTTTCTGCAACTGCCACGCATGCCATTGCATGATCATCCACGTCATTATCATATTTGCATGTCACAAAGATCATGTCATATCGAGAGGACCATGTCACGAGGACCATGTCACAAAGACCATTTTGCAAGGACCATGTCACAAAGATCATGTCATGTCGCGAGGACCATGTAACAAGGACCATCATCATCAAATACCGCAGATACACATTTATTGTGATGATTATTTCCCTCTACCGGTCGATTTCAAAGAGGATGACTTTCAGAAGCATCCCTAAGTCACACTTGGTGTGCAGGATCGACTCAAAAGCATTTACATCCAAGATAGCATAAGACGACAGAGTCTGACGTTGAGGATATTTGCACACGCATATTTATGCCACAGATATTTTATGCATCTTTATTAGTATGCCAAGATAATGGAGTCTGACATTCAGTATATTTGTATCCAATATCGCATGAGACAGCAGAGTCTGGCATTAAGGATATCTTTGCTTCCTTATCATTATTACGCCGAGATGACAGAGTCTGGCATTGATCATATTTATCCGATATCGCATGAGACAGTGGAGTCTGATGTCGAGGATATTTATGCACTCTTATTTATTATCGCACAGAGATAACAAAGTCTCACACTGAAGGATATTTATACATTCAAAAATATCGATCGCCAGAAGATGCATCTATATTTGATTGTGTGGCAAAGGCCTTTTCACCCCCGATGATCAAAAAATGCTTATCGTCAAGGTCAAAAGCATATAGTTTGAAGTATGTCTATAAGACGCCATCCAAATTGAACGATGAACCAGATCTCCCAAAATTTGAAGGCTAAAGGTCGTCTATAAGTCACAACGATGTCTGAAGTTGGATAGTGTGCAAGATTTCTCAAAACTTGACAGACTAAGAGTTATCTGTAAGATGCAGTGATATCTGAAATCAAATAGTGTGCAAGATCACCCAAAGGTTGACAGTTTAAGGGTAATGTGTAAGTCACAATAATATTTGAAATTGGATAAAAGTGCAAGACTACCAAAAATTGATACTCCAAGGGTTATCTATAAGCCATGACATAGCCACATTGATATTGTGCAGAACTACTCAAAAAACTGGCAATTCAAAGGACATCTGTAAGCTGCCTCTATCCAAAGTCGGATGATGTGCAAGATAACTCGAAAGCTGACAATTTAACGGACATCTGTAAGCTACCTCTATCCAAAGTAGGATGATGTGCTAGATAGCTTAACAATTTGGGGAATACCTGTTAGAAGCGTCGATACGGATGATGCGCAAGACTTACCCTAAAGACAAAAGCAAAGACTACTACCAATAGCTGCGGAGGCTATCACATTCAAAAGAATGTCGTAAATGGTTACAAGGACCGTCACATCAAATGGCCACGAGGGTCTTCATAATCAAAGATCGCTACAAAGGCTATCATTATTATTTGGCATGGAAGTTTTTATTTCCTAAGACAGGGATAGAAAAGGATGACATCTTCTTCAAGAAATAACAGATGCAAAAATAAGGTACAAAGCTATCTCTCCTTATTGAGATACTTTACTACTAACAATTTTCTTTTAAAATATTGTTGAGAATATCCGAGAGGATGAAAATCTCTAACTAGATCAACAGGTATGAAATGCGTCGAAAGGTCGTTACAACACGGGATTCGAACGTGACCCAAGGATGAGGTATGACAAAGAAACTATCTATCCAAATGGAATTACTTTACCACTAACAATTCTATTTTGAGATGTTGTCGAGAGAATTCAAGAAAGATGAAATTCTCAAAAACTAAACCACAGGTGCGAACTACGCCAAAAAGGATGCATCACAACGTAGAATTTTTTCTTAGCAGTGAACTGGGACATAGTCCGAAGAGGAATATCAAACTCTTTGGATGCGAGCTGAGGAACAAATTTCACCGCCATCAAACCATACCCCTATCAGAAGGCATGTGGGTTTTTCCTCGGTCTTAGTTCCGCATCCAGAGTACTTTCTAAACTCACGCTGGAAGCAATATTCCTTCTTTTCAAATCTGGGTGACAATACACCTCGAGCTTTGGAAATTATTTCAGGGTAAAATCTTATTTATGGGTGTGAAGTTTGCCACATTCATAGTTGAGAGGTTACAAGCCTCTTTTCTATTGCTCAATTCATTCGTCACTCATCCCGAGCCAAAGAAAGTCTTAACATAAAGATTACCTTTTCCACCAATTGAGTCAAACTACAAGCAGCCTGATTACCTAAGTCTTGGGATATGTAGGCAGGCTCTGTGTTGAAAACTTGGCTGCATTCCAAACCTCCCAATCCTCTCACTCCCTAGCTTCCCGGTCTCTCCTTAATCTGAGATTGGGATTGCTTTTTGAATCCTTTGAAAATCGTGCATAAAATCAAGCATCTTGAACTACAAGTGGCCTGAATCCTCATGTAACCTGAGATATATAGGAAAATCAATACTGGAGTTCGGCCATGATTCCTTGAAATTTGTGCTAGAACCAACCGCTTTCTGAAGATGAATCTGTGATCGGATAAAATTGAGAACGTCCATTTCCTTTACATAGGATTCCTCACATCCACCCTATCCAAAGGGAAGGGTAGTTGTTGACACCCAATTTTTACCCTCCACATTACAAATTAATCTTAAGCCTTTTTCAAATTTTAAAACAATTTGAAAATAATTGTTTTATAAAAAGGGTAAAATATTTTCCAAAAATCAGCTTTATAATTGTTTTGAGTAAAAATTTATATTTTTCATATTTGGTTATGTGAAATTTAAATAAGCTTACTTAAGAAACTAATTTAGAGTTTAATTCCATTAGAAAAATCCTTTTAAATTAAAAATACTTAATTTTCCCTCAAAATGATCAAATTACAGATTAATTGAATAATTAATTCCATAATTATTAAAGGAAATAGTTATGTTTCAAACATAATAATTATTTCAAATCATTTAAATTGAACAAGCTCAAGAATTAATTTTTAGTAATTCATCTTCACTCAAATTCTAGCCTAATTCTTAAAATTATTTTAATTTTAGTCAAATTTTATTAATTTATTCCTAATTTGGCTACCTCATAGACTTAAAAATGACCATATTTCGCAAAATGTGGCCAGTACTTAAACAACCCTCTTTAAACCCTTTTATTTTCAGCTTACATTTTTGGGCTAAACAATTCCTCCAACCCGCATAGCCCACTCCTTATTCCCCGACCTGGTCCAGCCCAAGCCCAACACCCCTTATCACTCCTTCTCCTCACTTTCTATCATTAACAGATACCCAAATGCTCCTTTACTCTTTCTTCTCCAAACGAACAGATCTAAAACCCTAGTGCTGCCTAGGCTTTTCTAACAATTTCCCTCATCCCCTTTGTCAATTCGTACCAAAATGCGTAGCTAGCACGAGCCTTCTACCCAGAAGCTTCCAGAAACCAGTGACGTGGAGAAAATCCACGTTCCCTTTTGTCCTTTCTCACCAAATCTCGCTCAAATCATACCATGAGGGTTCGATTTGATGAGCTGTGTTCTTATCCCTTCAGCAATTTGAATTCCCTCAGTAAAATCCCAGAAAAACCCCTTGAAACCTCTCATCCCATATCGATGAAACACCGAAATTTCATCCAAATCTCCCCCTATATAAACCCCACTATTTTCACAGTGAGGGTAAGCGTTTTCAAGGCTGAAAAACCCTATAAGACTCCTTTTAGCTTGGGGATTTTAGCTAAGAAATCCGCAGTTTCATTTTCTCGGTGGTGGTGAAGGGTTTTCCAACAAAGCTTGAGATTTCAGTCACTGCTCTGAGGAAGATAAACATCTCATTTTTCTCATTTTCTTTTCTCTTGTATAATTGAGAGTTGTGCTATTAGAAATTTTCGTGTTGGTTTTAGGCTGGTCTTGATTGGTTTTTAATCAAAAAATAGCGATTTGAAGTTGTAAAATTTGTTCATTAAGTGGTGTTTGAGCGTTAGAGTTCTGAAGCTTTCTGTTGTGTGGTTTTATCTTCTTTCCTCTTTGTTTCTCCTTGCTTGTTCGTTATGTCACCAGTTTAGAGGGAAATATCAAGTTTTATTTCTTGCTCACTAGAACTGCTCTTGACACAGAATGACTAAAATCATAGTTAATGTTGTTTGCCTTTCTTGATTATTTATGGAACTATGTAGTTGGCATTTAGGGTCTATTCAAGAACTGTTATTCAAAATTAGTTTATCATGAATGAATTGGGTGGGTTTCGTTTGTCTAATGTGTTTAAAGTTAGCTTTTCTCTATCATTCTAGCAGTCCTTCATGTTGAACATTTATATTTTCTTCACTTCGAATATATCATGAATGAACTTGGTAGGTTGCTACGTTTAGGTTATCTTCAGGCCATGTAGTTTTAAAAAGGGGCTTTGCTCTTTTTTCCTTCCTCACTTCCTTTCTTTACACCATGTTTGATAGCATGACCCCTTCTCTTCAGCATGTGTTTTCGTCAAGTTTGAATTTTGAGGAGACAACCTTGAGTGCAACCCATTTTTGCTAGCATAAGTAGGAAAAGTATGATGTAATGTGTGCCTAAAATACTTACAGCATGAATCTTTCATCATCAAATTGAGACTTGGGATTTAGTTGTTTAAAATAAGCATGAATCAAATTCAAATTCACCTTGTCTTTATTCTCAAATTGGTACAACCTGCTATGAAGAGTTTTTGTTCTAACTTTAGAGTTTCTATTATGTCTCCATCTCATGTGGTTAGTCATTTAAACCTGAATGTTACTTTCCTTTGTTTCATGGAATGTGTTCCCTGTCTTTCTTGAGTTTTGTTAACCAAAATCTGTATACCTTTAGAATAAGATAGAGTCTTGACTCCTTTAAAATAAAATGGTTCCACCAGTCAAAATTTCATGCTTTGAGTGCATAACCTGCATATGCATTTTTTTTAACTTTTATGTCCCTATTGGGATCAAAATTGAGGGTTGAATCTCTCTTCCTATAGTTGAGTCATCTTTCCAATGTATGAACCTTGAATTATGGTTTCAAATACTACTGCCTTATGCCTAGATGTTCAAAATGTGAAGTCCTTTGGTATGATATCATTAGGTTCACGAGTGTTTCTTATGTAAACTTTCTCATTTCAATCTTGTCGCTTTTCTATGTTAGTATGGATAATTGTCAATCAAATGGCTTTACGATTGGTTTAAGTATGTTTCTCATTATCAAAGTCATAATGTGGATTCTAGGTGTTAACATGAGCATGAATAGTCTGAAACCTCCCTGTTCCCACTCTTGAATTCATTCTTAAGATCATGTTTCCCGACTTAAATTCTAGAGTTGTTTAGGTGTTATGCTTGCTAGTCGTCTCTCTTGAAAACACATAGGACATTTGTTACATCTTTAAAACTGCCAAAGTGGTCCTAAAAGGAGTAAGTTTTCTTTTGTTTGGGGTTCTGTTTAGAGCCTTGGTTCATATACTCAATTTGATGAGTTCTTAACATTGGCTTCCATACTTCGTATATGAAATCTCTATATTGATTCATCCTTATCCATGAAGTTTCAAGAATTTTCTCACTGCTTGTTTTAATAAACTCCAATGACTAGTCTTCCAACAAAGAGAGCTTTATTTATGTGTTCTTGTAGCTTTGAGATATTAAAAATTATTTCTTGAATGAATTCTAATGCTTCTCCTTTTCTTTTCTTGCATGATAATATCGTATTTTGGACTCCCCAAACCTCCTTTGCATTTTCGTTGGGCTGTGGCCCAATACCTTCTCCTTGTCGAGTTAGCCCGTAAGAATGCAAGCTGATATACAGTCTGGAAAGTTAGTATTACAGGTGGTTTGAAATGGAGAAACAGACCAAGAAGGTCTAAAATGAACGCAACAGCAACAATAGCATCCCAAATAGGCAAAAGGTCGGGTAGAATGGACCAAAGTCCAGAGGCGGCAGGAAATGAGCCTTACCCACAAATTAGATTTAGGACAGGAATTTGGATAAGTCCAAGTTGATTAAGCCCAAGGCTTAAATTTCTTCTTCACTCCTTTAATCCTTTATTTTGTGTAGTTTAGGTTATTATTGTTGTATTAATTGGACTGACTCTTTAACTTAGTTGGATTTCTCCAAAAGACGTGTTATTTCTCGTTTTAATGGCTCTCTCAAAATCACTCATAAATAATCCTCTATGTGAAAACATTTTTTTAACATGAACTTTTACTCACTGTTTTCTTACCTTTAAATGAAGTTATGCTTTTGTTCAAAAATTTCTTCAAAAATTTCAAGCTTTACACTCAGTTCATCCATTTGGATCAAAATTGTTTACTTATCAATAATCCTCATGAGTTTTCAAAACAAACAATGTTTTCAAAATTAGTCAAATAAGGTATGTTTTAACAAGTCCAGATAACCACGAGTTAGTGAATATCTCAAGTGCTTTTAAAAACCTTCTCGAGTTATTAATAGGAACCTCTTACCTTTAATCTCTAAAAAATTTAAGTTATATCTGTTTTTAACTTTAGAATTTTTTCAAAGTTTTTCTTGGTTTTCCTTAAATTAAACTAAGTAGCGACTCTTCTTTACCTGAAATCATTTTAAAACTTTAACTAATTTTTTGAAATAATTTTCAAAAGTTGAAACAACCCATATTTCCTGAAAACTCTGATAACTCGTTTGGCTAGATAAAACTTGTCTGAGCTGGGAACACTATATCACATATGTCGATGTGTGAATCGCACGAACTTCGCACATGCCACTGCCTGGCCTATGCATTGCACATGCAACTTGCACTTTGACATGTGTGAATCACATGTGCTTGTGTATTGGGATGGTTGTGTTGATAAATCTTGAGTAGCCATATCAATTTCGATAGATGAATTGGATCAATGATAGACTGAGTGACGTCATTCTTAAGGGAAAATCATCATCTTTTGAGATTTTGGTTGCGATTGACTTGTTTGGTACTAATGAAGTTAGTCTTGCATGCTAAGTGAAATAGGCATATTCCTCCAAAAAATTTTGTGAAAAGTGCATGGTAAAGAATGATGTTTGTGACAACCCCTTTGATCTTTTTGTGACTCTTAACTCATTAGCAGTGATAGCGTAAAATGTGGCTCCTTTTTGTTCTTGTTTAGGAAGTGAAATTGACCCATCTTGAATAATTTGCATGCTATGTGTGGTGAGATTTAGTGAATAATTTTTGTACTTGCTTGTGTCAACTAGAATTTACCCGGTTAGTCTTTAATGCTAGTCTTGATTACTCTTGGTTGGAGAAATGATCTTAGGCTTCTTTGTGATTATTGAAGCCAACTTAGCCTTAAAAGCCACCATTGCACTTACATTGAATCATTAGTCACCCCTCTTGAGCCTAATACCTCTTCTTTGATAACCTTGGTACAAGCCTTGAACCATTTTGAAAATGAATCCCTCTCTTAAACCGATCCCTCCTTGAACTCCACAAGTGTGAAATTGAGGCTAAAAACCTAAGTTTGGGGGTTGATAAAAGGTACCTTGGAGGAGTGCTAATTGAGCTTATCTTGGTTTGTTGCATAAAAATAATTGCCAAAAAGAAGGATGATTTTGAAAAGAAAAGCAAAGAGGAAAGGAAATAAAGAAAATCCTCCAAGGTGAAGAAAATGATAAAAATCGGTGCTTCAAATACAAAGAAGTGAAATGGTGCCTCGTGTTGAATGAAAGAAATAACATTGGTTTTGAATTGAAAAAGTTGTGTAGAGTTCAAGGAAGATGTAGTCACTTGAATCCAAATGCGTATCCTACCCGTCCCCGAACCTACATACAAGCTTAGAAAAGCCCTTTGAGATCTCTGACCGATTGTTTTTTAGCTAGCGACGAATGAAAATAAGGGCAAGCCTATGGTTGATACTTGTTGGTACTTGAAATTCCTTGTAAGTGTAAGTGTTTGTGTATTTGTCCCTTGTGATTGTTTTTGTACATAATGTGTTTTTGGGACTTTCATTCTTGTGAGGGCACGTGAATTAGGATAGTTGGTGACATTGATAAACTCCGAAGATGAGTCAATTGGGCATATTTTTGTAAGCTAGCGGTTTGAGTCACATCTTGAGGATTGGTTGTTGTCACTTGGTTGTTCATATTGTTCCATTGCATCCATGAATAATGTTTTGAATAGAGGGGAATGCTTAGACTAAATTATCATGTGATTGACTAATCATTAGTACCAACCGAAGTCATATTTGGTGCTTGAAATCAGTTTTCCTTGGATTTTGGTATTGTCTTTGCACTTGTGTTATGTGCCTCTTGAGTTAGAATTTTTATTTGCTTGAGGACAAGCAATAGTTCAAGTTTGGGGGTTTGATAAGTTGGTATTCTGCCTACTTCTTTAGCTTTTAATCTTATGCTTCTGGTAGTTTAAAGTGGATAAATAGTGCAATTGACACAAATTACTTCTATTTTTTAGGTTTCTATGTTTTAGAAGTTTTCGAAAAAGATTCGAGTGAAAACAAGTCAAATGGAACTAAAAGAAGCTGCTGATCACTGGCATCAAGTTGGTTATCACGATTGCAGGCTACAAGGCACGCGACCATAATGCACAGGGAATCAAGGCCACGTGACTGCGAGAGTGAAGCCACAGGACCGTGTGGAAGGAAAAGATAAAGCCTCGCAGCTGCAAGGATAGGTCACGCGACCGCTATGAAGAAGTCATCAACTGTAGTACAGATTTGGAAATTCCCACTTTTGGAAACCCCAAATCCATATAAAACACTTCTCAGCCATCTTAGAAGATATCTTTGGCCATTCTCATAAGTTTTGGCAAGCTTGGAGAGCAAGTTCATCACCCTACACCAAAGAGTGAAGATTTGGATGATCTTTATTATAAAATTCTTAAATTCCATTCTTCAACTCTTGTTCTTAATTGCTAATTTGTAGGTGTAATTATTGAATTGAGATTTGGGTTTTGTATTAGAGATAATACTTATTTGGGTATTGAATTCATGTTTTGTATTTGCTCGTGCTTAATTATGCATTGACTTAGCATTCTAATTGGGTTCTTTCTTGAGAGAGGTGTTCCTTAATTCCGGAAGGTTCAATAGTGGAGATTTGGGATTCCATTCTAGATTGAGGCTAGGAATAACTCAATTCACTGGAAACCCCCATCTAAGAGTTGGAGCTAGAGATATCCAACTCACCCAAGTTTAATTGGTTGGTTATTGCTCACTCATGGTGATTCGAGATAATACATGAGATATATGCTTGATTTGTTGAGAGATGGTTGGGAATACCTTTAACCAAGAATACCTATGTGCTAATCGGGTGCAAGTCTTGTGAATTGAATTCTCATTCCCATTTCTTCCGTGTGGTCCTTTCTTGGTGAAAGAAAGGTGAAAGCCATTGATCATATCTATCTTTTATTTGATTCTCTTTTATCTTTTAGTTTTAGATTAAACCCCCCCCCCCTATTTTTATCTCTTTCCCTTTTTTCTCATTGAACATCAATAAGTTGCTTTTATTCTTTATTAGCTCAATCGCGATAATATTATTCTCTATGGGATCGATCCCGACTCTCATCAGGAATATAAATGTATTTTTCTTAATGATTGTCGATAGCTTCATCTTCAGAGAGTATGTTTGAGCGTTATCAGACACGCACCCTAAAATGTAGGTGGGAGGTAGATCATTAGCAACTAAAATTATTCATGATGCGATATGTTCTCCTATCTGCGCTCTCTCTTTGCCAACCCACGACATGCAGATTGTGTTGCATGAGAAAATCAGAATATTGCTTTGTACTATATGGCATCCATGCACCAGGTGAGCCGAATGTGCTACATGGAAAATGCAAGAACACCTGCACATGGGCACATCACCAGTCTGAAGGACCTTGTAATCTCAGGGAGTCTTTTTATCTTTTACCCTTCATTTGATTATGTGCATTGAGGGAAATGCTTTGCTTTATTTGGGGGTGCCTATGCCGGTCCTCATTCTCCAATGATCCATGAATGCATAGCTTGAATTTTGCATTTGTAAATAATGGTTAGTAAATAAACTCCAAGGGTTTTCTTCAGACTACGGTTCTTTCCCAAGGAGCAAAATTTTCTCTTCTTCTTTTCCTTTTCATTATTTTTGTGTCAAACCAGGTGATATTTTTCTATGGTAGATTGAGAGGCAACTTTTTTAAGGAAAAATGTCAAGTTTTAGTGTTTAGATTGAGTCCATGTTTTACTTGTCTCAAATGGGACCACCAAAAACTTTCTTGGCAAAAGAATTTGAAAATATTAAGAAAAGTGGGGAAAATAATTTTTGAAAAAGCATTCTCTTGTCATGACTTGCACACTTTCCATTTGTCTTTATTGATTCACAAATGAGTTGTGTAGAACACAAAATAGCTTGTTGTGATACCTTGTGTTGTAAGGTCTAATTTGTTCTTGTGTATGCATGTTGTCTAGAACTTTCCCCGAATGTGATTCAAGAAAATATCCTAGATGTTTCTTAGCTGGGAAGATGACCTTAGGACCTCTTTGAATAGTCACTTTACCCAAAAGTTCCTTCCCCTAACATTGATCCTAGTCAACCCCCTTTGAGCCTTTAAGTGTTCATTGGCACCCATGTTACACACCTTGACCTTCGTGAATCCTCTATATTAGCACATGTTCCTCCCTAATTTCTAGTAATGAAAGTTTAGGCCAAGAGCCTAAGTTTGGGGGGGAATATGAATGAAAAAAATGGAATGTGATGTAGGTAAAAGTCTATGTTTGGGGGTGTATGCATTATTGATGGTAGAAGGAATTGAGCTTCAATTGTGAGGTAGCACCCTATGCTTATCTTAAGAAGTGATTCAAAATGTTCAAAATAAGGAAAGAATAAAAAAAAAGGATTGAGTGGTGTTACCTCATAAGCTAAAAAAGGGTGATTAGAATAATGGTTTGTGGAAAAAATTGGGATTGTGGGAGGGAGGAATAAGGTAGAGTTGAACCAAAGATATGAGCGGTGCACTTAATTTATTAATGATAGTGTTAGGGGGTTTAGTTACTTGAACCAAATGAAATCCTCACCTTAATCCTAGCCTACATAGTTATCCGCAAGTCCTTAGTGATTCCAAGCTTTGAAACTCTACATTAGTAGCAAATTACATAAAGGACAAGCCTATGATTTGATATGTGTGCATTTGCACTTCTTTTAGAGAGTGAGAGTCTTTGTGTTCTCTTATAATCCTTATATTGTGAATTGCATGATTGTGAGGGGAATTCTCTCTTGTGGTGAGTGGCATTGCATCCTTGAAGTAAATAGCGAAATCTTGATCTCAATTGAGGAGAATGAATGAGACAATTGTGTAGTGAATCTTGAGGCAAACCTTGAAGGTTAATGCCAATGACTTGAGAAGCTTGAATGATCTTGTTTTGAAGGAAAAGTTCCCCTGACTTTGAATGAAAGAATTCTCTTGAAAAGGGAATTTTGAAGTTTTATGGTGTACCAAATGACTGAGTGTCTTTTGTTTTGAGTCTTTTGTTTCAATTCCTTTGTTTATTATTTCTTGAGTGTTTGAGTAGGTATAGTCCTTTGTGCATTCCATGTGTCTTGAGAAGTTTGTGTCAATCCTTTGCCTTATGAGTTCTTTGCTTGAGGAAAAGCAATAGTTCAAGTTTGAGGGTTTGATAAGTTGGTAATATACTATATTATTTAGCTCTAATTCATGAGTTATTATCTTTGTCACACCCCGAGCCAACATCCTGAATGTGACACGGTGCCTAGAGTCACAAGTGACCCCAAGTTAACCCATGGAATGGCATACTGTTGAGATATAGACTTAAAGATAATGCGGAAGCTTAAATGTGTTGAGCTCTTGAAAGAAATATTAAAACAAAATAAACTTTCAGAAACTGAGATACAATAGCATTTGAAAATTTATATAACTAACTGACTGACTGTCTGACTGTCTATGAAGCCTCTATTAACACTGACTACAGTTAGCCGATACATGACCCCCAACTATCTGAAAATAAACTACCATCACTACTAACTGACTGCAGTTCCTGAATAAGGAGAACTCTTTCCCTGCTTATTGGAAGATGTGATCTGTCTGACCATGATCTTGGGAGCTAGCACTAAAATCTGCATCATCAAAAAGATGCAGCATATGAAGGTATGCGGTCAGTACTTTTAATGTACTAAGCATGTGAGATATGCACTAATTTAAAAATCATGAGAAACATGTATGTACTGAAAACATGGCTGAAAACTAGACTAAGTATAAGATCTGAGGTGCATAAGTCAAAACTATATAATATAAGCTCTTTTACTGAAAAAGGTGTAAATCATGTTTCTGAACTATAACTGTGAGATCATGATATTTTAAGATAAGTAAAACTGTTATTTGGGGATCCATAGACTGAAAAGATGAAGTATATCTGTAAATCATGAAATAGTGCAACTGAGGTGAAAGTCATGTGTCATGCTAGAAGTCATGTTTAAAGTAAATACTTAGGTGATTTCCTTCTATATAACATGCTGAAAATACTGATATAGTGTACTGAATGCAAGCTGAACGGTATAAGTTGATGCAATGACCAAGTATATAAACATGCAACTGTATAATACTGAACTGAATAATATAATACAAGGTCGTGCAATAATGAATATGGATGTGGGAGATACTATTAACCAACATACCCCAAGCTGAGATAACTATGGGGCCAACCTATAACCTTGGATAGAAGGGTGTTCATACCTTGCCAAGGGTACAAACAAATCTGACATGGATCCACTAAACTAATGTCCCCAAAGGACAAGGGTGCCCAACCTAATCTGAAAGATCACCCCTTTCAGACCTACGGTGGCGCCGTAGTTCTGAGACTTAGGGACTGCTACTAAAGGTCTCAGCCTAATCTGATAGTTGAGCCTTCATCCCTTCATACGCTCGGTGCTAAGCCTACTCCCAACTGAATATAAAGCAATGGTTGCAACTGAAATACTAGATAGCTCAAATATACTGATGTTTAGAGAATGCAAAATATTACTGAGGCTGAAACATTCTAATCATGTAATTCTGACTGACTGAGTACCTGGCTAATAATGCATGAGAATGGTTTGTATCATGTGACATATCTGAATGTCAAAACTATTCATATTTAAAACATATTTTGTAGATCATACTGAAGGTAGGCCGAAGCCTGCTAAATCATACATAGTTCTTTTGTATTTAAAACAACTGGACTGATGTGATTGGGAATCATGAATACTTGTATGGAAGCCAAAACCCATAGTTAAAATCATCATGAGGAAACATAAACTTGTTTAAATTGAACGCTGACAAGCTAAACTAAATTCTGAAAGGAGAGCTAAATTCTGAGAAAATATTGTAAAATCAGGCTAAAACATGCTTCACTCATATATCTTGGCTTTTGAAATCTATTTGCAGGAATTCATGTAAAAAGCATTCTAACAAGGCCAATAGTTATGTAGAATCATCAAGAAATCGAATTTATAGTGAAACACATGTTTGGGTAAGAACCCTAGAATCATAACTTGTAAATTCATGCTGAAATCTGAAACTTTGGGCATGAGGGTGAAAGGAAACCCTCATTGGAATCCCATATAAATGGTGGATGATGATCCTTGAAGAGAACCTGAAGTTTGAAGGAGAAAGTCGTAGGTCTAAAATTTGGAGAAGAACGCTCTTTTCTCCTTTGAAACTGACTTGAGAGATTGAGTAAGGAAAACTGATATGTTGGGAGGTATTTTACTTAATAAATTAAGCTAAAACTTTTTATAGTTGGAGCTAAAAGAAGAAGAAATGGTCTGAAATAACCCTGGGAAATTAAATTAAAAACTACTGAAATTCTTGGTATATTGATCCACGGATTGTTTAACGGGTCGTGGTTCTGAATGATAGACCGTCAACTGAGTCGTGGTTCTATCCTTGAGTTTTGGGGTTATCTGAAGGTGATTCCATGAGTTTACAGGACAGACCGTCATTTGAAATGATGATCCATGAAGTCACCCGTGGAAATCTGGAAGAAAGGCTAAAAATTGACAAACCACGGGTCATACTACGACCGTGGTTTTGGTCTACGGGTCGTGAACCAACTCATCATTTTGAAGGTGAAAATTCTGAGTGGCAGGTCTATTTTTATGAGTCACAGTATGGACCGTGGTTCAGAATCACGGTTCGTTTCCCGTCCGTAGTCACTGGTAGTGCTGCAGTAAAATGCCCATAACTTTTTACTTCAGACTCGTATTAATGCACGATCGGTGGCGTTGGTAATAAGACTAAAAAATCTTTAATTTGGTAGGTACTAGGCCACCTAACTCTTGATATTTTAGGAGGTGTGATCATTTGAAGATGACACTAGTTTAGTCTTACATGAAAACTTCTTTGGTTGGGGTGCTTGCAATTTAACTTGCTTCTACGAGTTCTTTATGAACATGATTCACATCCAAAGCACCCACCACACTAGGGAAATGATCATGACACTTATGGAAATAGTTTGGGTCTTAGCTTAGAATTTTTGGAGTGTTACAATATCTCCCTCTTGGGATCATTCGTCCTCGAATGAAGACTAACTAGGCTGAGGTTATGGGGAGAGAGTTGCAATCCCACCAAATGAGTTCTAAAAGCTGGAGTACCGATATGGTAACTGATTTCTGACTAAAATATGAACTGAGCTGGGTTCATGAGGCATATATGCATACTGAGAGCATGAGAACACTGATAGGACATGAAATTGAATGTCCAACATGATAACTGGTCTAGGGTGAGAGTAGGGACTTAGCTAAAACTAATAAAGAATGACACATTCTTAGGAATCATAGTTAGATGAAAGGAACATAAAACTGAGAGGAGTAACTCTATGAGAAAACTATTCTCTTCTAGACTAAACTTACTAGCATGGACTGAACTGAGCGTAAGGCCTTCTAGCCTTAAGAACTATTACTGGCAGGTCTGAACTGGTATGATATGAGGAGTCTACTACCTTTGTATCTAATACCTTGCTATTTCAAGATACTGGACATAAGGTATGAGCACTCTGGGAAAGGAGTAAGAACAAGACTATTCCCATCTTAAACAATACAATTGATAGATTTTAAGCTTAGGAACACCCATTTTAACTACACCAACTTATCTGAATACCATACTTACCATTGCAACTAAAATTCTCATCAACACACATATAGATGCTAAGGTCTGAGTCTAACTACCTGCTTTCACCATGTTCAAGCCTATCTCGACTAAATCTTTTGCATCTGTAGTTATCTCCCTAGAATGATATTCATTCTTATCACGAAAATCAACTAATCTTGAAGTCTACTCAATGGTTCACTAGTCGCACAAAGCAAACACCCACATGTATTTCATCATGACATTCAAGACAATACTGTGATCATCTCGTGGATTCTTTGTAGCTGACACTACCCGAGACTCATCTCCTCTTCCCTAGCATATCTAGAACTATAACTGCAAGCACCAAAAGAGGAAAATCTAGTTCTGCCCATCTAGACTACTACTTAGCTTCCTCCACTAATTGTTGTGAAAACATAACATAAGATCACTGAAGGAATGGAGTGGGACCATGAGCATCACAGCTTGAGAAATACTGATCGGTCTTAACTCACACTTAGCATGATCTATCCACTCAAGGTGAGGTCTGAGAAGTCAAGTGCAAAGGCCTGAGTGTCTCACATTCTGAATATATGAAGCATGGTTAGAGTAAGGAAATCATAAGCATGAACTGTTCAAGAAATATGGTCTGAGCATATACATGATGTAACATGATTTCACTATCCCTTAAGGCATATCTTGAGGACTAAACTGAGTACATAGAAATGAGCATAATGTGAGACATGAGTTTACTTGTATAACGAGTATCATGGCATAAAGCTAGAATTCATAGAATCATAGAGTAAGACGGGAATTGCTGTCTGGAGCAATTTCTGTTTATTCTAGGAGCTGAGTATGGACATGAATATTTATAGAGTGCATAACCGTAGCCATGGGTATGACATAAATACATCTGAGTATACTGTCATCTTGACTGAAGTGCTAGGAAATCTGCTGGAATAAGAATGAATAAATATTCCATCATAGCTCTTTCTAGACTTCTACACTAGTTGAATCGCAAGATTCAACTTGGTTCTTCATTCTATCATCTCCCCCTTAGCTCAAGAGTCACCCCTCTAAGTATGCAAATCTTTCTCCTAAACTAGTCTATAATAACTAACTCTTGTAAGGTTGGGGTATCACTATATTCCTGGACGCCAAAATCTCCCTGATAGGCTATAACTAAAGATGCTAAACCCTTGCTAGGTATTCTTCTAAGGCATATCTTAGCTTCCTCTTTACCCTTAAGGCTATCTCTAGAGGACTCATACTCTTACTGGCATATATAACCACTTCTTCTAACACTTAGCAACCTGACCTTTGCTTATTTGTTGACTAGCATCACATCTCTAAGTTCATATCCACCCAAATCAACTGAGTTAAAATCATACCAAGAAACTCAACATCGCCCATCTGTAATCTCCTAAGTTCACCTCTAAGAACACCATATAATATACACCTAGCCTTCTCCATAATTAGAAACCTGAGAATTCTAAACTAGTTCACACATAGTGCCATAGAATGTTTGAATACAATACCACAACATACTACTCTAGATACACATATACTCGTCTACTATTCAAGGATATTTAATACTTAGTTCTGGGATCATTCTGCTACTTATGGCCCATAACAGCTCAATTCATACTAACTCTTGAGTGACTATACTACCCAAGCACTTAAATAATCACACTCTTCGACTAAGGAACCATTTGTAGTAAAGTTTATGGAAAAAGGTCTAAGAGTACATTCTACTACAGGCGCAACTCCACAAATGGAAAATTATACATGCTTTTGGATCGGTAGACCTTAACGCACTAGTGGGCTCCTCTCAAGCCCTTGTGCAGTCTCTTAAATTTTCTAATGACTATATCTAAGAGCATCTTTGATAACGCTCAAACTACACCTCAATTTAAGAAGCGTAAGCGATCGTTGTCAAATATATAACCCAACAAGGTTGGGGTCGAATCCCACAGAGAATATGGTGATGATTAAGACTTTAGTGAAGTATGTGACTAGTTGTCAATCGTTTCCAGTAACTAAAGGGGGGGTTTTGTAATCAAATTGTAAACAAAACAATAATAAACGTAGGAGAAAATAATCAGTAGGAGAGAATGCGAACTAGGGACGTGGTTACCATGGCGTTGTAACAATGTCGATTCTAGGCTTAACCGGGTTCTTTCTATATGAATGTCACGATGTGATTGCGTCAATTGTATCGTCTAAACGTCTCTCGACCAAATAAACAAATTTCCTTTTATCTTCTCTCGATCTCAAAAAGATGTGCTTTTTAGCTCTCAATCCTAACATCAAGTAGATTAATCCAGTTACGGCATTAATCTTTAAGACGAGAGTTGGTAGTCTCGAATCCTTGTTGTTAATCAAGTTTCCCGGTTTTAATCTCTTTCTCAAGCAAATTAAACCTAGGCATGTTCTAATGTTTGCAACCCACTAGAAAACGTGACATAATGTATGATTAACAACGTGACAAGACATAAATCGAACCCAACGCTACCCGGAATCTATATTGCTACGTTTGCCATGGCTCCCACAACCCTAGTTGCGGGAGTTTTAGTTAATCATGCTATAAAGAAAAGAGAAGAGAATTGAATTCATAATAAGGAGAAGAAGTTCTTACAATATAATGAAAACCAATCTTCAATAATCCAAGAACAAGAAAAACCAAGACTCACGAACACGAATTCAAGAATCCGAAAACGTGTTGTTGCTCTCAAAAAATGACTAAAAACTATTCTAAAACTATTGGGTGTATTCTAATTACATAAACCTATCATAGGGTATTTATAGGAGTCAAAGAAACCAAATCCAAAACGGGCTAGGAATCCCCAAAACGCGGGTCGCCGACGTAAGCCACTGCCTTAGCGTGACGGTCAGGCTGACGGACCGTCACTGCCTTGACGGACCGTCGCCTGGACCGTCAGCCTTAGGCAGTGGCACTGCCCCTTTGCTGCCTTGGAGTGACGGTCCCAGTGACGGACCGTCACACATGTGACGGGCCGTCACGCAGGCCGTCACTCTTAGGCAGATTGCTCTTTTTCGCGTATTTCCGTCCGTTTCCGTGTTTGTTTCCATTTCCTACAAATACAACATAAAAACATCAAAAACAACAATGGTTGCTTGAAAACGTACGATTGTTCTTAGTAAAAAGGAGTCGAAAGTGACGTAAATTAGCGTCACATCAACACCCTCAACTTAAAACGTTCGCTTGTCCTCAAGCAACATAACATAAAACAATAATACGACTCAACTAAGAACACAAACTCATGTCTATAGCAACTCATGGTCATTCAAACTTATTCAATTAAATCAAGCTCCCTTGTAGCACACAAATGTATGAAACACTAACTTGCAAGGATCCAAACATGTCATTCCGATATGATAGAATATTATGCATACACATACGCAGCTATCCTAACAATCAATAGACAATATAGACATCTTGGTGCCCTCACCACAAAGAAATCCCACACACAAGATTTGGGACTAGGTAAGCGCTCACACTCACAAACGATTTCAAACAATGCACATGCGATACCATAGGCTTGCCCTTACTATTCTAGTTTCGGTTCTTCAGAAAGCTACTCAGGATCACTACAGGACTTGTTTCGGCTTGTAATGAGGCTTCGGGTGCAGGTAGGATACATTTAGGGGTTAGTGACTAAGCCCTCCTTGGAACCATTTACATCTTATCACCACATAACTTCACTTATCCATCCTTATTCACCTTTTTATTTCCTTGATTCTAGATACAGGTGCGGCCTCTTTATTGACAATTCTTTTTGTTTCTTTTTCGATCTTTTTCATCTTTCTTTATTTTTTCCTTTTCTTTTCTTAGGCGCACACCCGGATTTTCATTCTATTCAACAACAATCATCTCCATCCTCTTTTTCTTCTCCTTTACCACTGTAGTAGCCACCCTCAACTTAGGCTGATTGCCTACGTCAAGGTGCACAATGTCCATTGGTAGGACCAGGGCCAAAACAGGGTTTACCTCTATAGTAGCCACCCTCAACTTAGGTTGTTTGCCTACGTTGAGGTGCACGATGTCCAAGGAAGGACCAGGGCCAAAATAGGGATTCAAAGTTAAACAGGAATGGTGACAGGTTATTGAAAGAATAAGGTCAATTATGGCTCAAACAGGGATCAAAGGGATTATTTATATTTGGACGGTCTTTTAAGTGGACTGCACACAAAAAGGGCCTGTGATCCTTTCCTAAGCAACCAAACTTCAAACTTAACAAAATAGACCGGGCAAGTTCTAGATGCATGCACAGAGTAAGAATTTATGACAATAAACTCACACGCTCTTGGCACCAAGAAACTATATCGCTACCAACTATCAAACAACCGCTCGGCTTAAGCATACTCATTCTATCATATTCACACAATGACATCTACAGATCCAGACAGTCAATCGTTTCAACATAAGCTCAAAACCAGAAAATTTTTAAAAGGGCCTCATTTTTAGATAAGAACAACGCATGCTTGCTATAGACACTAAAAAAAAATTTAAACTAACAACCTAAACATGCCGGTTCTACTAGATAGCACACCGGAGGGAAAAGAAATCGGCAACAAAAACCCTCGGTGGTGACTCACAGGTTTCCCAACACCCTCAACTTAGACTCATGCATTGTCCCCAATGCATATATGCGAAAGCTAAAAACTGTGAGAATAAAGGAATACCTGTGAAGTCGATATGACTCAAATTCCGGAATGATGTTGGAGACCGCCAGGGTCTCCAAAACAAGAGAACTCGATGGAGTACTTGTGTGCGCCAACCTCATGTTGCGCTCCAACTTCCTCTTTTATTGGCTCCGCAGCTAGTCGTGACCGCTTTTTCGCTCTTTCCTTGTAGATTCTCTTGCGGTGTTTTCGTTTCCTTGAGCTATTTACACCGCTTTCCGCAACATGCTTCTCTTTTCGCGTCATCCTTCTCACAACAGCTAGCGTCTCGACCAAACACTTCTCCTCAAGGTGCACATCCGCAGGAGCTTCCTCAACAACATTGATGACCGCGACCGCTCTCATGTCACTTGGTTGCTTCATCAATTTAGACACATCGAACTTGACCACTTCATTGTTCAATCGGAAGGTCAGTTCGTTTTTCTCCATGTCAACCAATACTCTCGCCGTAGCTAACAATGGTCGTCCCAAGATTATGGGAACTTTGAAGTCCACTTCGCAATCCAAAATCACAAAGTCAGCTGGGAAGATAAGCTTACCGATCTTAACTAGCACATCAGTCAATATCCCTACGGGTCGCTTTACCGAACGGTCAGCCATCATCACTCTCATGGACGTTGGTTTAGGAGCTCCCAAACCCAATTTGTCATACACTGCTAGCGGCATCAAATTTATACTAGCACCAAGATCACACATAGCTCTTCCGAAGTTGAGCTTCCCGATAGTACATGGAACAGTGAACGCACCTGGATCTCCTTTCTTTTCCACTAATGATCTAGAGGAAATAGCGCTGCAGTGATGGAGGTTGTCTTCCGGCTCAAAACTTACCGTCCTCTTCTTTGTGATCAAGTCCTTCATGAACTTGGCATAACCGGGCATTTGTTCCAGAGCTTCCACCAATGGTATGTTTATTGAAATCTGTTTTAACATGGTCATGAAGTTCAGGAACTTACTATCGTCAGCTTTCTTCTTCAACCTCTGGGGGAAAGGGGGTGGGTGTCGAAACATCATAGTTGGAAGCTTTTCAGCTTCCGTGCGTTTCTCTGCGGGCTTTGGCGTTTCCTCCTCTACCGCCTCTTTATCATCCGCACTATCATCTTGAGCATGAATTACCGGATGTGATTCCGGTAATACTTTTCCGCTTCTTGTGGTGATCGCCATACAGCTTGCATCATTCTGCGGATGAGTGGTGTCGCTCGGCAAAGTACCTATTTTCCTTGGGTTTAGAGATGCCGAGATGTGACCCACTTGCTGCTCTAGTTGCTTGATCGCGGTTGAGTGTGACTCCACTACCAGACTCAATGTTGATAACTCATTCCGTATTGCCTTTACCCCAGAGTCCGTTGATTCCACCTTAAGCAGCATCTTCGCCATCATGTTCTCAAGTTTGGACGTCTCAGTTTCGCTGCCAGTTTTGTCCCGATTGCCAGGTGGTATATACAACCCACCTCTATCGGAGTTGTTCCTCCAGCTTCCTTGGTCGCGATTTTTGTAGCCACCATTCTCATAGTGGTTGTCTCTTGGATAGTTCCGACCTTGGTTTCCCTGGCCATTGGCCTGGAAACCCCCCAAGTAATTGGCCTCCTCAGTCTCTATACCTTGGGAACCCACAGCTTGCACCTTCTCTATACTTCCTGACGTCAAGTGCCTTGTCAGGAGATCCAACTGTGTTTTAAGATGCGCCATGTCTTGGTCGCGCTCCTCCTCTTTCCTTCTTTGCTCTGCTGACATGCCAACTGTATAGGTGCTAGCTGCAACCTCTGAATCTCGTGTGTGCCAGGCCCTGTTGGTCTTGGTGAGCCTGTCTAGAATAGCTGTGGCGTCGGCAAAAGTGCGACCCATAAACGCTCCACCTGCTGCGTTATCCAATGTCGGCTTGGTAGCCGAATTTAGTGCCCTGTAGAATGTCTGCATCAAGAATTCGTTGTTCAGCTGATGGTTGGGGCACTGTGTCAGTTTCTTCTTGAATCGCAACCAAGTCTCGTGCAGTGCTTCGTGCGGTTGCTGCCTAAAGTTGCTGATTTTGTCCCTCAACTGTATCATCCGAGAGGGAGGAAAGAACCTTTCTAGGAAAGCTCCTCTCAACTCTCCCCATGTTGCGATAGAGTCGGGGGTCAATTCTGTCAACCACAACGCTGCCTCATCAGACAGAGACAACGGAAACAATCTGAGCCTGATCGCTGTCTGACTCACTCCTGGCAGTTCGAACGATTTGCAGATCCCCACGAAATTCATCAAGTGCTGGTTTGGATCATCCCTAGCGACACCTTGGAACACTCCTCTCAAGTTCAGCAACTGAATCATCGTGCTAGTGATGTTGAACTTGGCTCCGGGCGGTAGCGGTGGAACAATGATGGCGCCAGTAGCGCCAGCTCCATCTAATTCGAAATCCTCATCCTGCAGACCACCAGCATTCAGATTTTGTTGGGCCTGCAGTTCGGCAGCGAGCCTTGCTGCCTCTAGTTCTGTGGCCATATTCCGCCTCAAAGTTCTAGCAAGCTCGGGATCGTAAGGTAGTATTGGTTCACCCGAGCTTCGGGTACTATGCATGCACAACTTTGTACCCTGTCAAAACAAAAACAACAAACAAACGTAAAGCAGGAAATTATAACAAAAAGTCAAATAGACACACCAGACTTAATCAAAAACCGTATTCCCCGGCAACGGCGCCATTTTTGATAACGCTCAAACTACACCTCAATTTAAGAAGCGTAAGCGATCGTTGTCAAATATATAACCCAACAAGGTTGGGGTCGAATCCCACAGAGAATATGGTGATGATTAAGACTTTAGTGAAGTATGTGACTAGTTGTCAATCGTTTCCAGTAACTAAAGGGGGGGTTTTGTAATCAAATTGTAAACAAAACAATAATAAACGTAGGAGAAATAATCAGTAGGAGAGAATGCGAACTAGGGACGTGGTTACCATGGCGTTGTAACAATGTCGATTCTAGGCTTAACCGGGTTCTTTCTATATGCGTGTCACGATGTGATTGCGTCAATTGTATCGTCTAAACGTCTCTCGACCAAATAAACAAATTTCCTTTTATCTTCTCTCGATCTCAAAAAGATGTGCTTTTTAGCTCTCAATCCTAACATCAAGTAGATTAATCCAGTTACGGCATTAATCTTTAAGACGAGAGTTGGTAGTCTCGAATCCTTGTTGTTAATCAAGTTTCCCGGTTTTAATCTCTTTCTCAAGCAAATTAAACCTAGGCATGTTCTAATGTTTGCAACCCACTAGAAAACGTGACATAATGTATGATTAACAACGTGACAATACATAAATCGAACCCAACGCTACCCGGAATCTATATTGCTACGTTTGCCATGGCTCCCACAACCCTAGTTGCGGGAGTTTTAGTTAATCATGCTATAAAGAAAAGAGAAGAGAATTGAATTCATAATAAGGAGAAGAAGTTCTTACAATATAATGAAAACCAATCTTCAATAATCCAAGAACAAGAAAAACCAAGACTCACGAACACGAATTCAAGAATCCGAAAACGTGTTGTTGCTCTCAAAAAATGACTAAAAACTATTCTAAAACTATTGGGTGTATTCTAATTACATAAACCTATCATAGGGTATTTATAGGAGTCAAAGAAACCAAATCCAAAACGGGCTAGGAATCCCCAAAACGCGGGTCGCCGACGTAAGCCACTGCCTTAGCGTGACGGTCAGGCTGACGGACCGTCACTGCCTTGACGGACCGTCGCCTGGACCGTCAGCCTTAGGCAGTGGCACTGCCCCTTTGCTGCCTTGGAGTGACGGTCCCAGTGACGGACCGTCACACATGTGACGGGCCGTCACGCAGGCCATCACTCTTAGGCAGATTGCTCTTTTTCGCGTATTTCCGTTCGTTTCCGTGTTTGTTTCCATTTCCTACAAATACAACATAAAAACATCAAAAACAACAATGGTTGCTTGAAAACGTACGATTGTTCTTAGTAAAAAGGAGTCGAAAGTGACGTAAATTAGCGTCACATCAATCTTACTGATAGGAATCTGAACAATACTATCTCCACTACATCAAAGATGAGGCATGATTGGAGGAATTGGAACAATGCATAAATCTGCATAAGTTTCTGAAGGAATAACTTTACTGCACGAACTGGAGTATGAATGAGGGGAAACATATCCTAAAGTCCCTGCAGCATCCTGATTATAAGTGTGGTGCATAACACACCCATAAGCAAGACTCTACTAGACACGGCTTCACAGACACCCTAGGAAACTTGAACTCTGGGCTCTCATACCAAGTTTGCCACGCCCCAAGCCTACACACATGATGCGATATGGTTCCTAGAGTCACAAGTGATCCCAAGCTAACCTATGGCCTGCCATACTGGTGAGATATAGACTGAAAGATAATGCAGAAGCTAAAATGTGTTGAGCTCTTGAAAGAAATATTAAAACAAAATAAACTTTCATAAACTGAGATACAATAGCATTTGAAAATTTATACAACTAACTAACTGACTGTCTGACTGTCTATGAAGCCTCTATTAACACTGACTACAGTTAGCCAGGACATGACCCCTAACTATCTCTAATCATTGTATAAATACTGAAAATAAACTACCATGACTACTAACTGACTGGAGTTCCCAAATAAAGAGAACTCATTCCCTGCTGACTGGAAGCTGCGATCTGTCTGGCCATGATCTTGGGAGCTAGCACTAAAACCTACATCATTAAAAGGATACAACACAAGAAGGTATGTGGTCAGTACTTTGAATGTACTGAGCATGTGAGATATGCACTAACTTAAAAATCATGAAAAACATGTATGTACTGAATACATGGCTAAAAACTAGAGTAAGTATAAGATCTGAGGTGCATCAGTAGAAACTATAGAATATAAGATCTTTTACTAAAAAAGGTTTAAATCATGTTTCTGAACTATAACTGTGAGATCATGATATTTTAAGATAAGTAAAACTATTATTTGGGGATTCATAGACTGAAAATTGAAGTATATCTGTAAATCATGAAATAGTACAACTAAGCTGAAAGTCATGAGTCAGGCTAAAAGTCATGTTTAAAGTAAATCCTTAGGTGAGTTCCTTCTACATAACATGCTAAAAATACTGATACAGTGTACTGAATGCAAGATGAAAGGTATAAGATGATGCAATGACAAAGTAAATAAACATGCAATTGTATAATACTGAACTTAATAACTGAATACAAGGTCATGCATTAATGAATATGGACTGTGGGAGCTATTATTAACCAATATACCCCAAGCTGATCTAACTATGGGGCCAACCTATAACCCTGTATGGAAGGGTGTTCATACTTTTCCAAGGGTACAAACAAATCTAACATGGATCCACTAAACTGATGTCCACAAGGGACAAGGGTGCCCTGCCTAATCTGATAGTTGACCCCCTTCTGACCTATGGTGGCGTCGTAGTTTTGAGGCTTAGGGACTACTACTAAATGTCTCAGCCTAATCTGACAGTTTAGCCTTCATCCCTTCATCCGCTCGGTGCTAAGCCTACTCCTTACTGAATATAAAGCAATGGTTGCAACTAAAATATTGGATATCTCAAATATACTGATGTTCTAAGAATGCAAAATATTATTGAGGCTGAAGTATTCTAATCATGTAATTCTGACTGAATGAGTGCCTGGCTATTAATGCATGAGAACGATTTGTATCATGTGGCATATTTGAATGTCAAAACTATTCATATTTAAAACATATTTTGTAGATCATACTAAAGTTAGGCCAAAGCCTGCTAAATCATGCATAGTTCATTTGTATTTAAAACAATTGGAATGAAGTGATTGGGAATCATGAATACTTGTATGGAAACCAAAACCCATAGTTAAAATCATCATGAGGAAACTTAAACTTATTTAGACTGAACGCTGACAAGCTGAACTAAATTCTGAAGGGAGAGCTAAATTCTGAGAAAATATTGTAAAATCAAGCTAAAACATGTTTCTCTCAAATATCTTGGGTTATGAAATCTATTTGCAAGAATTCATGTAAAAATCATTCTAACAAGGCCAATACTTATGTAGAATCATCAAGAAATCAGATTCATAGTGAAACACATGTTTGGGTAAGAACCCTAGAATCATAACTTGTAAATTCATGTTGAAATCTGAAACTTTGGGCATGAGGGTGAAAGGAAACCCTCATTGGAATCCAACATACCTGGTGGATGATGACCCTTGAAGAGACCCTGAAGTTTGAAGCTTGATAGAGAAAGCCCTAGGTCTAAAATTTAGAGAAAAACGCTCTTTTCTCCTTTGAAACTAACTTGAAAGATTGAATGAGGAAAACTGATATGTTGGGAGGTATTTTACTTAATAAAATAAGCCTAAAACTATTTATAGTCGGAGCTAAAAGAAGAAGGAATGGTCTGAAATACCCTTGGGAAATTAAATTAAAAACTGCTGAAATTCTCAGAATATCGAACCACAGATTAGTTGACGGGTCGTGGTTCTGAATGACGGATCGTCAACTGAGTCGTGGTTCGGTACTTGAGTTTTGGGGTTCTCGGAAGGTGATTCCACGAGTTTACAAGATGGACCGTCATTTGAAATGATGACCCATGAAGTCACCCATGGAAATCTGGAAGAAAGGCTAAAAATTGACAAACCACGGGTTATACTATGGACCGTTGTTTTGGTCTATGGATCGTGAACCAACTTGTAATTTTGAAGGTTAAAATTCTGAGTTGCACGTCTGTTTTCACGAGTCATAGTACGGAGCTTGGTTCATAACCATGGTTCGTTATCCCGTTCGTAGTCAGTGGCAGTGCTGCAGGAAAATTCCCATAAGTCTTTACTCCAGACTCTGATTAATGCACGGTCAGTGGTGTTGGAAGGAAGACTCAAAAACCTTTAATGAGGTAGGTACTAGGCCACCTAATTCTTCATATTTTAGGAGGTGTGATCATTTGAAGATGACACTAGTTTAGTCTTATATGAAAACGTTTTTGGTTGGGGTGCTTCCAACTTAACTTGATTCTAGGAGTTTCTAATGAACATGATTCACATCCAAAGCACTCACCACACTAGGGAAAGTATCATGACACTTATGGAAATAGTTTGGGTCTTAGCTTAAAATTTTTGGGGTGTTACAATATCTCCCCCTTGGGGTCATTCATCCTCGAATGAAGACTAACTAGGCTGAGGTTGTGGAGAAA
Source organism: Jaltomata sinuosa (assembly GCA_003996215.1). Classification (NCBI taxonomy): domain Eukaryota; kingdom Viridiplantae; phylum Streptophyta; class Magnoliopsida; order Solanales; family Solanaceae; genus Jaltomata; species Jaltomata sinuosa. Next base: position 214,274 of record QJPP01000418.1, read on the forward strand.
GAGCTATAATATTACCCAGTGAGTTCTAAAAGCAGGAGTACTGATATGGTAACTGATTTCTGACTGAAATATGAACTTAGCTGGGTTCATGAGGCATATATGCATACTAAGAGCATGAGAACACTGATAGGACATAAAACTGAATGTCCAACATGATAACTGGTATGAGGTGAGAGTAGGGACTTAGCTGAAACACATAAAGAATGAATGCATTCTTAGGAATCATAGTTAGCTGAAAGAAACATAAAACTGAGAGGAGTAACTGTATGAGAAAACTATTCTCTTCTACACTAAACTTACTAGAATAGACTGAACTGAGCGTAAGGCCTTCTAGCCTTAGGAACTATTACTGGCAGGTCTGAACTGGTCTTATATGAGGAGTCTACTACCTTGCTATTTGATACCCTGCTATTTGATACCCTGCTATTTGATACCTTGCTATCTGAAGCTACTGGACATAAGGTATGAGCACCCTGGGCAAGGAGTAAGAACAAGACTATTCCCGCTTTAAACAATACGAATGACAACTTTTAAGCTTAGGAACACCCTTTTTAACTACACCAACTTCTCTGAATACCACACTTACTATTTGCAACTAAAATTCTCATCAACACACATGTAGATGCAAAGGTATGAGTCTAACTACTTACTTTCACCACGTTTAAGCCTATCTCGACTAAATCTCTTGCATCTGGAGTTACCTCCAAAGAATGATATTCCTTCTTATCATGCAAATAAACTAAGCTTGAAGTCTAATCAATTGGTCACTAGTCACACAAAGCAAACACCCACCTATATTTCATCATGTCATTCAAGCCTATTACTATGATTATTTCATGAATTCTATATAGCTGGCACTACTTGAGACTCATCTTCTCTTCCCTAGCATATCTAGAAATTGTAACTGCAAGCACCAAAAAGAGGAAAATCTAGTTCTGCCCATCTAGGCTACTACTTAGCTTCCTCTACTAACTGCTATGAAACCATAACATAAGATCACTGAAGGAATGAAGTGGGAGCATGAGCATCACAACTTGAGGAATACTGATCGGTCTTGACTCACACCTAGTGTGATCTATCCACTCAAGGTGAGGTCTAAGAAGTCAAGTGCAAAGGCCTGAGTGTCTCACATTCTGGACATATGAAGCATGGTTAGAGTAAGGAAATCATAAGCATAAACTATTTAAGAAATCTAGTCTGAGCATATACATGACATAACATGAACTGAGCATATTGTGAGACATGAGTTTACTTGTATAACGAGTCTCAAGACATAAAGCTGGAATTCATAGAATCATAGAGTAAGATGGGAATCACTGTCTGGAGCAATTTTTTTTATTCTAGGAGCTGAGTATAGACATGAATATTTATGGAGTGCATGACTGTAGCCCACGGTATGACACAAATGCATCAGAGTATAGTGTCATCTTAACTGAAGTGCTAGGAAATCCGCTGGAATAAGAATGAATCGATATTCCATCATAGATCTTTTTAGACTTCTACACTAGTTGAGTCGCAAGACTCGACTTGGTTCTTCATTCTATCATCTCCCCCTTAGATCAAGAGTCACCCCTCTAAGTTTGTGAATCTCTCTCTCTCAAACTAGTCTATAATAACTAACTCTTGTAAGGTTGGGGTATCACTGTATTCCTGGATGCTAAACTCTCCCTGATAGGCTATAACTAAAGATGATAAACCCTTGCTAGGTATTCTTGATGCATCTCTTAGCTTCCTCTTTACCCTTAAGGCTATCGCTAGAGGACTCATATTCTTAATGGAATATATAACCACCTTTTCTAATAATTAGCAACCTGGCCTTTTCTTAGTTGTCGACTAGCATCACATCTCTAAGTTCATATCCACCCAAATCAAATGAATTAAAACCATACCAAAAAACTCAACATCGTCCATACGTAATCTCCTAAGTTCACCTCTAAGAACACTATATAATATACACCTAGCCTTCTCTATAATTAGTAAACTAAGAATTCTAAATTACTTCACACATAGTTCCATAGAATGTTTGAATACCATGCCACAATATACTACTCTGGATACACATATACCTATCTACTATTCAAGGATCTTCTTCACTTAGTTCAGGGATCATTTTGCTACTAATGGCCGATAATAGCTCAATTCGTACTAACTCTTGAGTGACTATACTACCCAAGCGCTTAAAGAACCGTACTCTTCAGCTAAGGCACCATTCGTAGTAAAGTTTTTAGAAGAGGGTCTGAGAGTACATTCTACTACTGGCTCGACTGCTCAAATGGAAAATCTTACATGCTTTTAGATCGGTAGACATTAACGAACTAGTGGGCTCCTCTCAAGCCCTTGTGCAGTCTCTTAACTTTTCTAATGACTCTATATGAGAGCATCTTACTGATAGGAATCTAAACAATATTGTCTCCACTACCTCAAAGATGAGGCATGATTGGAGGAATTTTAACAACGCATGAATCTGCATAAGTTTACGAAGGAACAACTTTACCGCACGATATGGAGTATGAACAAAGGGAAACATTTCCTAAATTCCCTGTAGCCTCCATATTATAAGTGTGGTACACAACACACCCATAAGCAAGACTTTACTAGACATGGCTTCATAGACACCCTAGGACACTTGAACTCTAGGCTCTGATACCAAGTTTATCATGCCCCGAGCCTACACCCATGATGCAACACGGTGCCTAGAGTTACAAGTGACCCCAAGATAGTCCATGGCCTGGCATACTGCTGAAATATAGACTGAAAGATAATGCGGAAGCTGAAATGTGCTGAGCTCTTGAAAGAAATATTAAAACAAAATAAACTTTCATAAACTGAGATACAATAGCATTTGAAAATTTATACAACTAACTGACTGACTGTCTATGAAGCCTCTACTAACACTAACTACAATTAGCCAGGATATGACCCCCAACTATCTCTAATCATTATATAAAAACTGAAAATAAAGCACCATGACTACTAACTGACTGGAGTTCCTGAATAAGGAGAACTCGTTCCGTGCTGACTAGAAGAGGCGATCTGTTTTACCATGATCCTGGAAGCTAGCACTAAAACCTGCATCATTAAAAGGATGCAACACAAGAAGGTATGCGGTCAGTACTTTGAACATACTGAGCATGTGAGATATGCACTAACTTAAAAATCATGAGAAACATGTATGTACTAAAAACATTGCTAAAAACTAGAGTAAATATAAGATTTGAGGTGCATAGGTCAAAACAATAGAATATAAGCTATTTTACTGAAAAAGGTGTAAATCATGTTTGTGAACTATAATTGTGAGATAATGATATTTTAAGATAAGTAAAACTGTTATTTGGGGATCCATAGACTGAAAAGATAAAGTATATCTGTAAATCTTGAAATAGTGCAACTGAGCTGAAAGTCATGAGTCATGCTAAAAATTATGCTTAAAGTAAATCCTTAGGTGAGTTTCTTCTACATAACATGTTGAAAATACTGATATAGTGTACTGAATGCAAGCTGAAAGGTATAACTTGATGCAATGACCAAGTATATAACCATGCAACTGTATATTACTGAACTTAATAACTGAATACAAGGTCATGCAATAATGAATATGGACTGTGGGAGCTACTATTAATCGACATACCCAAAGCTGAGCTAACTATAGGGCCAACCTATAACCCAGGATGGAAGGGTGTTCATACTTTTCCAAGGGTACAAACAAATCTGACATGGATCCACTAAACTGATGTCCACAAGGGACAAGGGTACCCAGCCTAATCTGATAACTGACCCCTTTCTGCCCTATGGTGGCGTCGTAGTTCTGAGACTTAAGGACTACTACTAAAGGTCTCAGCATAATCTGACAGTTGGGCCTTCATCCCTTCATCCGCTCAGTGCTAAACCTACTCCTAACTGAATATAAAGTAATGATTGCAACTGAAATACTGGATATCTCAAATATACTGATGTTTTGAGAATGCAAAATATTACTGAGGCTGAAGCATTCTAATCATGTAATTGTGACTAACTGAGTGCCTGGCTAATAATGCATGAGAACAGTTTGTATCATGTGACATATCTGAATGTCAAAACTATTCATATTTAAAACATATTTTGTAGATCATACTAAAGGTAGGCCAAAGCCTGCTAAATCATGCATAGTTCTTTTGTATTTAAAACAACTGGACTGAAGTGGTTGGGAATTATGAATACTTGTATGGAAGACAAAACCCATAGTTAAAATCATCATGAGGAAACTTAAACCTGTTTAGACTGAATGCTGACAAGCATAACTAAATTCTGGAGGGAGAGCTAAATTCTGAGAAAATATTGTAAAATTAGGTTAAAACATGCTTCTCTCAAATATCTTAGGTTTTGAAATCTATTTGTAGGAATTCATGTAAAAATCATTCTAACAAGGCCAATAGTTATGTAGAATCATCAAAAAATCAAATTCATAGTGAAACACATGTTTGGGTAAGAACCCTAGAATCATAACTTGTAAATTCATGTTGAAATCTTAAACTTTGGGCATGAGGGTGAAAGGAAACCCTCATTGGAATCCCACATACCTGGTGGATGATGATCCTTGAAGAGACCCTGAAGTTTGAAGCTTGAGTGAGAAAGCCCTAGGTCTAAAATTTAGAGAAGAAGGCTATTTTCTCCTTTGAAACTAACTTGAGAGATTGAATAAGGAAAACTGATATGTTGGGAGGTATTTTACTTAATAAAATAAGCCTACAACAATTTATAGCCGGAGCTAAAAAAAGAAGGAATGGTCTGAAATACCCCTGGGAAATTAAATTAAAAACTGTTGAAATTCTCGGAATATCAAACCATGGATTGCTTGACAGGCCGTGGTTCTGAATGATGGACCGTCAACTAAGTTGTGGTTCTGTCTTTGAGTGTTGGGGTTCTCTGAAGGTTATTTCACGAGTTTACAGGACGGACCATTGTTTGAAATGACGACCCATGAAGTCACCCGTGGAAATCTAGAAGAAAGGCTCAAAATTGACAAACCACGGTTCATACTATGGACCGTGGTTTTGGTGTATGGGTCGTGAACCATCTCGTCATTTTGAAGGTGAAAATTCTGAGTTGCAGGTCTATTTTCATGAGACAGTATGGACCGTGGTTCAGAACCACGGTTCGTCATCCCGTCCGTAGTCACTGGCAGTGCTGTAGTAAAATGCCCATAACATTTTACTCCGAACTCAGATTAATGCGCGGTTAGTGGCATTGGAAAGAATACTCAAAAAACTTTAAATGGTCCAAAATGCCATTGCATAATTGAAAAGCTTCCAAGACCCTTTTTGAGATCTGTGCAAGGAATATATGCCAACCTTTTCCCCAATCAGGACATAGTTGTTAGAGTACAAGTTTTCCTAGCTTTCTTCTTCCTTGAATTGTAAAACACCATTGTTGAATACTTGAGCTTGGAATTGAAGATATTTATTAAAGATTAATGGAATTATTGAAAACCCACTTGGTATATTCTCTTGTTCCTTCATTATGAGTAGCTAAATTCAATTATAGTAGTGTGTGCATGATGGGTGTTTGAATTTGGAAATGAGTGTTGATTATTTGGATTTATAATTGATTATTTTGTCTGGGCTATTGCATCTTTCCTTTAGTAAAATTGATGGTTGCAAATATTAATTTAGCTTACTAATTATGTGTTTGCTTGAGAAAGGAGTTTAATAATTAGGTAAGGATTCAATAGTCAGGATTTGGGATTTACACCATAAATTGAGGCTAGAAATAACTTAATTTAGGAAATTCTCACCTAAGATTTGAGGCTACATATAGCTTAACTCACCTAAGCCAATTGGTTGTTTTATTGCTCGACTATGGGGTTTGAAAGAGACCATAGTGTATATATGTTTTGTAGGTTGAAAAACAACTAAGCATGACTTGAACCAAGGCTACCCGCACTTTGATTGAAAGTTAATTCAAATAATCAACCCCTATCTCAAGGCATGACCTCATCAGAAGCACACCCTTAGTCTTTCCAATCTTGATATAAACCCTTGTGCTTACACCATTGCATTGTTACAATTTGAATTCTTGTTCCCAAAACCAATGCCCCTATTTACTTTACTTGCTTGAACATTATGCTTGCTCTTGTGAATCAAATTATAATTTAAGGTTAATCTTCGTACCAATCCTCGTGGATTCGACCCTGACTCACGTTGGTTTATTGTTTTGCATGACGATAGTTGCTACCTCCTTTGGGAGAGTTATTTTGGACGTCATCAGTGCTTGTACCAGTATGAGCATGACAGTGATGAGCGATTGTGGGAGATTTTTGATGTCTTTGATGGTGGTCGGTTATGGAAGGGAGAAGGATAATCTGGGAGAGAGTGAGAGTAATTGGAGGGAGTTGAGTAATTTTTGACCCAATTGAACTGGGTCTCTTTTACTTTAAATAGTGTCATAATAGGGAAAAAATGCTAGATTAGATCAGACTGGGTCGGCTAATAAAAGTTGAAATTTTTTTAACCCAGGCGACAATGAGATCTGATGGTCTGTGGGACACGCGATGGCCTATCCCATCGACCCCTTACCTAGGCATCATAAAATGAATTTCCATGGCCGTCAGAGCTGTGACAGCCCATTATTCAAACCGTGAGAATGAACCAGTGGCGTATCTCCTAATTTTGTGAGCTGATGTTGTGTGCGATGGCCCATGGCACTCATTGTCAATTCATTCCATTGACCTTTTTCATTAGAGACTCATTTGCACGATCACTTCCCATGAGTCGTGGGCTCTGTGATAGCCCGTCGCCTTGCCCATGAGAGTCTATTTCCTCCAGTTCCTCTATATTTTAGTTCATTTGTTCTTGCACACTTCAACATACGTCAAAATGTCCTAACTAATGAATAGACCAAAAATACAACAAAAATCTTGGGTTGCCTCCCAAGGAGCGCCTGATTTAATGTTGGGGTACAATGCGGGTCACTTAACTACTCAGAGTTTATCAAGTAGCCCCTTGGGTTGCCTCCCAAGCAGTGCCTGATTTAATATTGCAACACAATGTAGTTACCTTGACCTCAGCTTGCTAGGGAACAAGCAAAGTCTAGAATTAAACAGCAAGACCAAGTCTCCAGGGCTGATTTCTTTCTTCAGAGTCTTCTTGTCATGGTAAAACTTCAGCCTTTCTTTGTATAGTGCTACACTTTTATAGGCACGAAGTCTAAACTTATCCATCTCATTCAGTTGCTCCAGCCTCAAGTTAAAGGCTTCATTCTAATTCAGGTTTAACTTCTTCAGCACCCACAGTACCTTGTGCTCCAATTCAACTAGAAGATGACAAGCCTTGCCAAACACCAACTTATAGGGAGACATACCTATTGGTGTTTTGAAGGATGTTTGAAACTTCAACTTTCCCACTCGTCTGGGGTTGATAAGGAGTAGCCACCTTATGCATGACCTCATATTTGGCCAATAATGCACTGAACAGTCGATTGCAGAAGTGAGAACCTTCATCACTGATAATAGCTCACAGAGTTCCAAATCTGGAGAATATATTCTTCTTCAAGAATGCGTTGTCACACTTTCCTTCATTATTGGGAAGTGCAGTAGCTTCCACCCACTTAGACACATCATCTACAGCAACCAAGATGTACTTTTTCCCATGTGAAATCACAAATGGCCCCATGAAATCAATACCCCACATATTAAATAGCTCTATCTCAAGTACTGGAGTCATCAGAAGCTCATGCTTTCTAGATATGTTCCCTTGGTGTTGGCATTGATCATAGGATTTGACATAATCATCAGTGTCTTGGTGGATGGTGGGCCAATAATACCCTCTCTGAAGTACTTTTCATGTAGTCCTAATGGTGCCATGATGTCTACCATAAGGTGATGAATGGAATGCCTCAAGAATATACATCATTTCAGCCTCAGCCACACACCTCCTTATCACATTATCCGCACATATCAAGAACAAGTATGGATCATCCTAGTAGAACTTTCTTACATCATGGAGGAACTTCCTTTTCTCGTGAAAGTTCAGATCATCAGGCATCATATCACTCGCCAAGTAGTTTGCAAAGTTTGTGAACTATGGAATTAGGTCTTGAGAAGCTGCCAATACATATTCATTAGGAAACGCTTCATTTATCTCAAGTTCACCCTTTAATTGCCCTTATTGCTCCAATTTGGACAAATAATCTGCAACTTGATTTTCGGTACCTTTCTAATCCTTCACTTTAAAATTGAACTCTTTCAACAGATTGACCCATCTGATGAGCCTAGGCTTTGCATCTTTTCATAAGATACCAGATTGCTGCATGGTTAGTATGAACAATAATCTCGGTACCCAACAAATAAGCTCTGAACTTCTCGAATACATAAACCACAGCTAGCATCTCCTGCTCAGTAACAACATAGTTCCTCTGGGTTATATTCAATAACTTGTTGGCATAATATATAGGGTGAAATATGTTATCCCTTTGCTATCCCAGAACAGCTCCTAAGGCCAAACCACTAGCATCACACATTACCTCAAAAGGTTGAGACCAATCCGATGCAAATATGATGGGAGCTGAAACAAGCTTCTCTTTTAGAAACTCAAACGCCTTCAGACATGCTGTATCAGATACAAATTTAGTGTCCTTATTGAGTAGTTGCACAAGGGATTTGCAATTTTTGAAAAGTCTTTAATAAACTGCCGATAGAACCAACATGCCCTAGGAAGCTGTGAACTTATTTTATCAAAATCGGAGGAGGCAACTTGGCAATAACCTCAATCTTTGCTTTGTCCATATCAATCCCCTTTTAAGAGATTTTGTGTCCCACCACTATACCTTCTTTCACCATGAAATGGCATTTCTCCCAGTTCAGCACAAGGTTGGTTTCTTCGCACCATTTTACTACTTTTTCCAAGTGTGCAAGGAAAGCTTTGAAGGAGTCACCAAAAACTGAGAAGTCATGCATGAAGATCTCAATTGTGTATTCCACCATGTCAGAAAATATGGAAATCATACACCTCTAAAATGTGGCTGGCTCATTACATAAACCAAATGGCATCCTTTTGAATGTGAAAGTGCCATGATTTCATGAAACCAAATAGCAAAGAAGTGAAGGTGGTCTTTTCTTCATCTTCTGGAGCAATTGAAATTTGATTGTAACTTGAATATCCATGAAGAAGATAATACCATGCTCTACCTGCAAGTCTATCAAGCATCTGGTCCATGAATGGCATAGGAAAGTGGTCCTTCTTGGTCACGAAGTTCAGCTTCTTTGTAATCCATGCACACTATCCATATGGTGACTGTACGCATGAGGATCAACTCATTTTTTCTATTAGGGATGATTTTCATCCCTCCCTTCTTTGGTATGCATTGAACTAGAAACACCAGTGTCCAGCCACTTGGTGATCTCTTTCTTAACCACATCTTGCTTTGGCAGATTTAATCTCCTCTGATGTTCAATGCTAGGAGTACAATCCTCTTCTATATGAATCTTGTGCAAGCAAATACCTGGAGGAATCCCAATGATGTCAGGCATGGTCCATCCAATAGCTCTATGATATAACTGCAAAATAGTTACCAATGATTCCACTTGGGATTCCAGAAAACTAGCTGAAACAATAAATGGCAAAGTGTCATGGGGTCCCAAGAATACATACTGCAAGTGCGCTGGTAGAGGCTTCAACTCAAGAACTGGTGGCTCCTCAATGGATGGCTTGGTTGGAGGGGTCTCACAATTCTTTAAGTAGATCAAACTTCTTAGGAGCATATGAGTATGAACCTTCACCATATAGAACATTTATGATCTCCTCATAATCATCCATATCTTCTACATCCATCAATTAGTTTTCAACTTTAGGTTCTTTTCATTAAGGACAAAAAAATGCTCTCAACTCAAAAACCTAATTTGCCTAAAACCTAATATTTGCCTAGCCGGCCATCATGGCCTCCACCTCCAGTGGAATACCACTAGATATCCCAACAATCCATATACAACATACACAATAAACAGACACCGAGCCTTCAATAGTCACTCCTAAATATGACAATCTATTCAAACCAAATACTACATAACCAACCCCTCCCAAAGTCCCCCCAAAACCAGTCGTGATGCTGCATGGCAAACCCAATGTCACATGGAAGAAATCAGAAGTGAAAAGCCTCATCTTGCAGGAGAATTTATAGTACGCAGTAATTGGGAAATTCTCCTATGGAAAATTAGATATCAAAGAACTAAAGAAAATAATCACTGGACAATGTGGAATCAAAGGTGAATGCAACATAGGGTACCTTGATGGTAGACATGTTTTAATTAGATTGACCAAGTTGGAGGACTACGTACAGATGCTATCAAAACCAGCTTTCTACCTAAAGGTAAGAGATTGGATGTGGCAGATAAGAACTTTGAAGTGGGATCCATGGTTTGATCCAGGGGTATAAACAACTACGGCAATGGCATGTATCTCTTTACCTGATCTACCACCCAATTTCTTTGCCCTAAATGCAGTATTCTCAGTAGAGGCAATGGTAGGGAGACCACTAACAATTGAAATGGCCACCAAAAACCAAACTAGACCTAGTTGTGCAAAGGTAAAAATAGAAGTAAACCTGGTAGCTAAACTATCACAAAGGGTGAAGATCAATGAAAAAGATGATGTAACTGGGAAAATCAAGTCTAAATGGATTCAAATCCAATATGAATATATTCCAAAGTATTGTAAGGAATGATGTTTGCAAGGACATGATGAACAAGGGTGCTGGAACATACATCCTGAATTGAAAGAAGAAGAGAAGGAACATAACAAAGAAGAAAATGATAACAACAAAGAGGATCCTATTTCTAAGGTAGGCATTGTTGCCTACACCACTAAAACATTAACTAGTTGCAAGATAGTAGGAAACCAGCAAAGAAAACTAGAATTGATGACAAGGAGAAGTAAGTACAAAAAGGACAAAAACAGGAAGAGTAATAGATGAGGTTAAGACAGAAGAAGCCATCATAATAGACAATGCATTTGCAGCACAAGAGGGTGTTCATGAACATGGAGAGGAAGCAGGGAGAAAGGGAATAGAAAAAGCAAAGCAGTCACCAAATGAAACAATGAAAGAATATGCAAAGGTTTGGGTAACAAAAAGCTTTAGAGCAAGGGACAAGCCATCAAGAGCAGATTCTCCTAGGAGCAGTGAAAGCAAGGGAGGTACTGCTAAATATGAAAAAGGACAACATTCCAGAAAAAGAAGGAGAAATTCATGTTGCTAGTATCTTACATGATAATAAGGAGAATGAAGACAAAAGCCCAGAAAAAAGAAAAGTCAGTGATAATGCTATTGTCTCCTATGGTAACACAATTGAAGAAATAGCCATCCATAGCAAGGAAGGAGAAGGGGAGTACCAAGAAATGACCTAAAGGTGAGACCACTATCTATTGTCACAACATCAGGAAACAAGGCACTACCTAGTGTTACATACATGGGAAATAAACCTGAAAAGGATCAGCTTAAGGGAGATAAGGTGAGGGACAAAAATCTGAAGGACCTGGACAGAGTAGACATGACTCAAACTATTGAGAATATAGCAAAGGCAGGGGATTTATCCCTAAAACAGATTGAGCAAATCAAAAGCAACACAGGGAAGCAAAAGAAGAAAGGGACAAAAGATAATGTTGCTACTCATACAAGTGGGATGCAAACAAGGAGTAATGTCAACAAGCTAAATAAATCTTTATGAATGCCTTGATATGGAATATAAGATCAGTGGATACTCAAAAAGAATTCACAAGATTGATTACATTGCAAAAGAGGCACCACTTCTACTTTATAGGATTAATGGAACCTTTTCAGGAGGGACAAAATATAGAAAGCTACAAAAGGAGACTAGGGATGCAGGAAGTTATCTTCAATATATCAGGGAAAATCTGGGATTTTCTAGAAGCATCTATAGGTTAGACAATCCTGGTGGATGAAGACCAACAACTTTCTCTGAAGCTCCACAGTCAGGATTTGGGGAAAGAAATGGTAATAACTCTAGTTTATGCTAAATGCACTAGAGAAGGAAGGATGGATATATGGTAATCACTGTACAACCTATCAACTACAATACAAGTGAGATGGCTTATGGGAGGAGACTTTAATGTTATTATTATAATGAAAAATTAGGAGGACTCCCAGTAATAGTGGCAAAGACAGAAGATTTTATACACACCATCAACACATGCAATTTAAGTGATATAGGCTTTAAGGGGAGTAAATACACTTGCTGGAATGGCAGAACAGATGAGGAATGTATCTTCAAAAGGCTGGACAGAGTATTGAGTAATACTGAAATGCAGGATCTCTTCCCTATCATGGAAGTGGAATACTTGATCAGGAGTGGGTCTGAGCACACTCCATTATTACTACATTTCAGTATTATAGCAGAAGAGATAGAGAAACCATTCAAAATGTTGAACTTTTGGCTATCAGAAGAATCATTCTTAGAAGTGGTAAAGGAGAACTGGAAGGCAGACTTTGCAGCATCACCATTTATCTTATGTCACCATAAGATAAAGAATACAAAGAAGGCAATGATCTAATGGAGTAAACAAATATTTGGTGACATATTTCAGGACATTGCAACTCTTGAGGAGGTTATTAAAGTTCAAGAAATGCAATTTGAAATTCTTCCTGATGCAACAAATAGAGAAAAACTGCATAAAGTGCAAGATGACATTAACAGAAAACTATAACTGGAAGAGGAGTTCTGGAAACAAAAGGTTGGCATGGAATGGTTCAAAGATAGTGAAAGGAACACTAAGTTCTTTCACACACATGTTAAGGGGAGAATAACTAGACTAAGAATAAATAAGATTCATAAATCAGATGGTGAATGGCCGGAAGAAAAAGAGGACATAACAAAGGAGGCAATATAATTTTTCCAAAGGCAATTCACAAAGGAAGAAGAGATCACCAGCTTTGAAATACTGGATAATTTGCCTACTATTATTACACAGGAAAAACTGAAGATATATGCAGAATGCCTACTGAAGAGAAGATCAAGCAGGTTGTGATGAGTTTAAACAAAGGATATGCAGGGGGGGTCATGATGGCTTAACTTGAGCATTCTATCAACATACATGGCCTATTATAAGAGAAAACCTAGTGAACATGGTAAGAGCCTTCTTTTGTACGGAAGAATTTCCTAAGTTTGTAACCCATACAAACTTAGTACTTTTACCAAAGAAGGTGGAGGTGCAGAATTTCTCAGATCTGAGACCTATATCACTAAGCAACTTCCTAAACAAGATTCTCAGCAGGATCATACATGACAGACTAAAAGGGATGCTACTTAGTCTTATCTCACCAGAACAAGCAGGATTTGTACAAGGTAGAAGCATTGCAGAAAATATATGACTGGTTCAGGAGATTTTTACACAGATAAGGAAGATGAGCAAACCACTAAACATGGTTATAAAGCTGGACATGATGAAAGCATATGATGGGTATCCTGGTTATTTCTTACCAAGGTATTGGGAAAGATGGGATTTGATGAAAGGTTAATTGACATGGTGTTCAGATTACTATCCAATAACTGGTACTCAGTAATGATCAATGGTCAACCTAAGGGTTTCTTTGGATCTTCTAGAGAATTAAAGAAGGGTGATCCACTATCACCCACCCTATTTATACTGGCAGCAAAAGTACTTTCCAGATCATTAAACTCCCTATATCTAAATAGGGAATTTAAGAAGTTTGGAATGCCTAGAGGAAGCCCTAAGATCAATCATCTTGCCTTTGTAGATGATATGATCATTTTCTGCAAGGCAAAAGTCAAAACAATGCAACTAGTAATGGAGAAACTCACCAGTTTTGAAAGAGTGTCAGGACAGAAGGTTAACAAGGATAAGAATGTTATCTACCTTCATGAAAATGTGTCAATAGGAGTAGTTATAAGAGCAGAAGTGGCAAATAGCAATAATAAGGCAGAATTTTTCCTTTACTTATCTTGGGTGTCCTATTTTCTACATGAGAAAGCAGAAGGCATACTACAAATACTTGATACATAGGATTAGCTCTAAACTACAGTTTTGGAAAGGAAAGTTATTATCCTTGGGGGGTAGAGCCATATTAATAAAACATGTGTTGTAAAGCACCCCTACCCACTGTCTTTCTGTTATGAACCCATCCAAGAATGTGATAACACAAATTCATAAGATACTAGCCCAATTCTTCTAGTGTAGTTGTATAGGAGGGAAGAGCAGACAATGCTCTAGCTGGAATAATTTTTGCTTACTAGAGGCAGAGGGGGGAATTGGTTTTAGATCACTCATAGATGTCTCTATGGCACTCTTTTGCAAACTATGGTGGAATTTCAGGACCAAACCAACAGTTTGGAGTACATACATGAGCAATAAATATTATCAAAAGATGAACCAAAATCTTGTGGTTTGGAGAACTTGAAGTAATGGCTCACAAGTTTGGAAAAAGATGCTACAAGCTAGGGATTTGATAGAGCACCAGATCTGGTGGCAACCACTTAGTGGTTCATCACAACTATGGCATGACAATTGGACAGGAATGGGAGCATTATACAATGTCACACCAAAGGATTATTACTGTAATGAGTTAGTACAAACTATTGGAGAAGTAACTGAAATGGGGAGATGGAATGTACAGAAATTAAACTAGTTTCTACCACAAGAACTAGTGGAGCATATAGTTACTCACATAAAGCCACCAACTGACAGGGGAGAGGTTGATAAACCATGGTGGATGCTTGAAGCTAATGGTGAGTTCACAGTTAAATCAGCATGGGACTATATGAGACACAAGGAGGAGCCTAACAGTGTACTAAAGAAGGTCTGGGTACAGGGATTGCCATTCAAAATAGGTTTCTTTATATGGAGACTGTGGAAGTTCAAAGTACCTGTGGATGATAGGATTAGAAGGTGGGGTTATACCTTTCCATCCAAATGTTGGTGTTGCACTACACCAGTACAGGAGACAATTTCTTACCTCTTCATCCACTCACCCACCACTAACTCCACTTGGAACTACTTCTCTTCCTTTGCACGTATCAACATATATGGAATGCACCTGAGGGAAATAATTCTAGCCTGGTGGAATGCTCCAACAAAAAAGGAATAAAACCCTTATTCAGGGCTATTCCTAGCATGATAATGTGGGAGCTCTGGAGGAGAAGAAATTACAACAAGCATGAAGGGAAACTGACATCAAATCACAGGGTAATACATCAGGTGGCACAAAACATTCATAGACTCCTTAGAGTTAGAAGAACATCTACTCCATTTCCAACAAGGTGGCCTGACATACTTAAGACACTAGAGGATTATACTCCTCAAGTAAGAATAACCAAGGTATTATGGGAATTACCACCTGAGGTATGGGTAAAATGCTAGACTGGTGGCACCTCAAGGGGAAATCCTTGAAGATGCTCTTATGCCTACTGTGTAAGGGATTCTGGAGGTGATTTAATACATGCTGAGGTATAGGAAATAGACTAAGCTACAAACACTAAATCAGAGGTAAGGGCAATACTGGAAGCATGCAGACACATTCAGCAGAAAGAATACAAAAAGGTTATCATACAAATAGATTCATTGCTTCTCACAAAGGTTCTAAATGATATTTCGAAACCTCCATGGACTATAGCAAGTTGGGTACAGGAAATCAAGCACATCCTAGCTATGAGAGAGCATCAAGTAACACACATCTTGAGGGAGGGGAAAAAATTAGCGGATTACTTAGCTAACACATCATTAGACAAGGGGGCAGTGTCATATCAGGGATTCCAGGATATGGATACAACTGGCAAATGTTTGATCAATAATGATAAAATGCAGTGTCCATATATCCAAATTCAGTCTGTTTAATAAGCAAGTACAAGTCAATGAATGCAATACCGAAGTACTTTAACAACAGTCTGTTCATGAGAAAGAGTACAAGCATGAAAAGAAGGTACAAGATGTACAGGACAACGAAACAAAGAGGAAAAATGCAAAAAAGAAAATAGAAACTGGCTAACATCTCAAGTCAGAAGTTCTAACATCAACAATCCATTGAGCTTGTAGATCCGCCTGGTTAACAAAACCAGCTAAGAACATAGACAAGGAAGGAAAAAAGCAAAGTAGTCCAAGAAACTCACCTTGTACCGGTAATAAGAACAGCTCAATCCAACGCCATAGATGTAGATCGAGGAGAAGGAGAGAGTTCACCAGAAAAATATGTAGAGGATAGGGTTTCCCTTTTTAGCTTTAGGTTGTTTTTTACATTTTTGATTTATTTATTAGCTTTGTTGTTTCCTTTTTGGACTAGGGCCAATTGGGACGGGTCTTGACGTTGTTTTAATTCAGTATTTGAATAAATAAAATTGGCCCAACATGCCACATTTTAATTATAAACATCTTCTACATCCATATTCATGATCACAGCCGCATTTTAATGGTGAATTTCTCTTCCACAGTTGATACGCCCAAATTACACCTCCTTTTAGAAGCGTAAACAGTCATTGTTCAAATATAGAACCCAACAAAGGTTAAGGTCGATCCCACATGGAATAGGTAGGACTATGGTTGATTAGTGTTTACTTACGTTGTTAGCCATTTATTTCCCTTGAAAGGGGAGGGGGGGGGGGTTTAAGTGACAAGTACTAATTGTAACTAAAACGTAAACAAGTAACACGTGACAGTTTTAAGAGTTGCAATCAATGAGAGAAGCGACTAGGGTAGTGTTCCCCAAGAGATCATAACTTAGTAAGGCATTTGTACTTAATAAACTAGCTTGGTGCTTAGCATGCAGAATCGGTAAGTTAGGTTCATCTAAATCCTTGGTCCGGTAGATAGATGAATTTCACCATGCGCCTTAGTCTGGCCGTGACTATATGATTTACTAACCCTTACCCTGGATCCCAGATTAGTTATTCCCAGACAAGGTCAAGCTATTAGATAAGGGTTGATAGCCTCAAATCTCCATCGTTAAACAACTCTTTTCCCATTCGTTACTTTCTTGGTCCGGCAAGTAAGGATAAGGCGAGTTCTATTGTTGGCCACTGTTAAAAGGCAATTAAAATGAAGGGATGAACAATGCATGCATAAATACCACCCTAGAATACCCAAGTACTTTTCCTACTTCGTTAATCCTTCATGGTTCCTATAACCCTAGTTGTGGATTTAGCTACTCATGTTCATAAGTAAACAATTAATGGTTGCTGGAACAATCATCAGTAGATACTTACAATAAGAATTAAAGAAATCTGTAACTTGAATGGATGAAGATGGAAGTAAGAATAATGAATTATGGATGTGTATAACTCTCAAAACCAAGAATAAACCAAGATCATAATTGTTCGAAAGTATTTCCTAGAAAATAAAAAGCATAAAATGTAAAATAAAACCTAGGAAAGGTATTTATAGATAGTAGAAATCCTATCCAATTTAAACAAGGAAAACTAGAATCAGCAGCTTCCACGGACATAGTCTACGGTTCGTGGAAGTTTCTACAGGTCGCCAATAGTACTCGTGAAACTAAAATAATATGTCCTCTTGCGATTTCCTTTCCATGAGATCAGTCTATGGCTCGTGACTTGAATCATGGCTCGTGGAATTTAGTCGTAGATCTCAGACAGCTTTCTCCTTCTCTAATCATATTTCACAGGCAAGAATCATGAGTCATGAAGGTGTCCATGGCTCGTGTAAACCTTTCGTAGAACTCAGGCTCCAGCTTAATCTGTAGTACTCTTTCGACGTCTGACTTCCACAACTCGTTGAAGTATTCACGACTCGTAGGATTGAGTCATAGAAGTCAGTTTCACCTAAAATGTCAATCTTTTCCTGCACTTAGTCTCTGAACCCTGTTTTCCTGCATGTAACTCCAAAACACATCAAATCTACTAAAACTCACTAAAGAACATGCTCTAATTCAAAGTTTTAAGAGTCAAAAGTGCCACAAAACCACGGCAAATCAACACCCTCAACTTAAAACCATTGCTTGTCCTCAAGTGACAAAACAAAACTATTTTAGAACGATGCTTAAGTAAAAGAAAACCAGGAACTACGGTAGTCATATAATCTAGCAATTCAGCTCACAATAATTCCCCCCCTCCTTTTCAGTACAAAACAAGTACACGAGTTCCGTTTATCAAGACAACACAAGAGGATCCATGGACGCCATTATGATACCAATAAACAACATAGCATACACATATGAGACTTACCTTAATAGTTAACAGTCAATGTTACTCTAGTTCCCTCATCACAAAGAAGTCCCAATCGCACAATAATACAGTCAGAATATCCGGGACTGAACTAGAACGCTCACACTCACAAAGTTATTCAAGCAATGCATGCACAATACCATAGGATTGCCCTTATTTTCTATGCCTCGATTTTTGAACAGTTGGGTTAGGATCACTATAGGACTTTACTTGGCTTGCCCTCCCTTTTTTTTATTCCTTCTTTTTCATCAAGTGACGGGTGTGGATTTTATTTCAGACTCAACTTTTCATCACATATCTCTCTTCTTCTTCTTTTTTCTTTTTCTTTTTCTCTTTTTTTTTCTAGCATATCTGCCACACCTGTTATTTCCCTCTTTATCACTAACCTTTTCTTTTCATACCTCATATTTCACACTCACCTTCACAGTAGCCACCCTCAACTCAGGCAAACCTCCAATTAGGTGATTTGCCTAAGTTGAGGTGAACAATGTCCAAAGAGGGACCAGGACAAACTGAAAGTTCATAGAAAACAGGGAAGGTGAATAGGCTATTTAATAAAAAGGGTCAATTTCGGCTCAAAATTAGGGATCAAGGGGTATTTACATCATTTGGATGGTCATTTAGGCTAAGTGAACTATTTGAAAAATGGCCTATGATCCTTTCCTAACCAACCATCCTACAACCTAGGCAAGACTAATCGGGCAAGTTCTAGATTGGCACACAATACAAGAACAATACAAATGCAGCTCACACACACATGGCACAGAGTACAACAATTACATGCTAACTATCAAGTTCATACTCTAGCTTAAGCCATTCATCAGATCGATTAACATAATTTCATGTACATATCCATAATAGTCAGTCTATCAAAAACAGATAATCTCATGTCACATAAAATTTTAGAGGGGGTCTCCATTTTTCACTCAAAATCAAATTCAAAATCATACCATAGACTGCGGTAAGTTCCTTTTCTTCTTTTACTACACACAACCTATTCTAAACATGCCGGTTCAATAGAAATTAAAAATCCTTAAGGAAAGAACACAAGCAAGAAAATCCCAAGGACTGGATACCTTGTGAGTACCCTCTTAGATTTCCTCCCATACAACGCTTGATTTAACATTGCGGCACGACGCGGGTGTCTTCGCTACTCAAACTTTGCCAAGAGACCCATCAAAATATGGATAGTTGTTGCCCCTACCCCATTAGAAAGCAATGTGCATTGCCTTCAATGCATCAAGAAAAGGAAAAACATAGGGAGGCAGGAACATACTAGGCGCCGGTCTTTGATAAAGTAGGTGGGGCCAGTGATGTGGCACCCATCGTAGTGCTAGTGGCAGTGGCAGTGGCCGTCGCGCTCAATGGCTCAATAATAGGAAGGACATAGGTAGATTCCCTCTCAGTAGTAACCAACTCTAGAATCCTGAGAACGGAAGATGTGGCCCCTCCACCAACTGGACCCGAACTAGTAGACGCACCCCTAACTCTCTGCCTCTCTGCCTCCTCAAGGAGACGCATGTCATCTAAGTATCGCTGCATGACAGTAGTGGTGTATTTCTTCAACCTCTTTGGGTCTTCCTCACCTGCAAGAGTGCTATCAGTGTGCACTCTTTTTTCTCTATCACCCAGAGGCACAGGCTCCACCATAGCAAATAAATTAACAACTCAGCACGTGGGTGTTAGAACCTCAATATAAATTGAGGGCATAACTGGGGTCTGGCTAGGGTCAACAGATCTAATCTCCTCTCGAAGTCATTCCAGCTTATCATGAATGTGTCCCAAATTGGGGATCTGTATGGACTGCAGCCGAGTATTCACTCGCCGCTCAAAAGCATCTACCTATGCAGACATCTCTCATGCAACCTGGCCTATCTCAACTTTTATCTTTGCCTCAACGGCTTCTACAGTTGATCTCACCCATGGTTGGAGCTGGTCCAACAAATCATTTACCTACTTTGGAGTATCAGCTTGATGAGCAACCAGATTCTGGAGAAGCTCAGCATCAATAATAATCCTACCCAAAGAAGTCGGGCGCAAAGGTATGGTAGGGATGCCTACTGGTGGCTTAGAGGTCAAAGGCGTTGAAGCTGATGTTGTAGCTGTGGCACCCTCTTTAGCTACACTTACCCCCATATCATTAAAGTCTATTAGGTCTCGTGCTGCGGAGGACCCCTCAACTCTCATAGTACTCACAGAAATAGAGGATGGTGCTCATCGGTGTGCAACTGGGTTAGCCGTATCTCTAATCAACTCGGCATCCTGTATCCTGGTCACCTCTAGGGTGTGGTCAATATTGAGAATCCGCTCAATGGCCGACTTCATGCACAAGCAATGGATCAAGCATGGAAAAGGAATGCTGGTGTGCGGTCGGAAGGCCCGCTCATGGATCTCTTCCAATATGCAGCGTGGAAAATTTATCTCATATCCATCCATGATGTTGGCCACTAGTATTGCATGGTCAGGCATCAGAGAATTGTCCACTTGAGTCGGATAGATGCGGGACTGGACAATGGCCCACCAAAACTAGTCGATGAAATTTAATGTTGCCTTTTTATGTCACCGTCATGAACCCATTCTGCATCTCTACCATTCTCAGCTATATAACCCGTAACATATCTCAATAAATCTGGTCGCTGACTCGGGTCCCTCATCTTTACTTTATCTCGGACAATATTCATCTTGCTATCAAACTCGATCGTGTTGACTTGTAACTCATATTCTGGCCTAAACAAGAACTGCTGAATAGTCTGCTCAGAGATATCAATGGGTGCATGTCGCACAAAAGTATTGGTGAGAGGAGGTAGGTCCTGATATCACTATCTCTTCTCTTATGAATTTTGAGATAGAATCAATCGAAATTGAAAGGATGAATCAAATCCAATCACAATCAAAAGGGAAGAACAATTAAGGAAAACAGAACTCAAGGCGCAAGTACAATAAAAAAGCAGTTCAGTAATCCGGGAAAGGTTTTCACCTATTTTGTATTTGTTGATCAGGACTGCCCGTGGATGCATAAGAGGCATAAAACTCCCTTACGATTTTGGGACAATAGTTGCCCGGGGGCTCAGCCATCCAACCACACCGGTAGTGATTAAAAGTGGCCTGAATGTCTGGTACGGATGTTAAGCCCTCGGTCCGGATCCGTGGTTCCTCAAATATGCCCCTTTTGGGAAAACCTCTATCAAACTGATAAATCCCCTGCATATATTTGTCCCTCATGGTTGGGACACACCATCTCCGATTATCATGAGCTGCTGGTCTCTGTGCTCTATCAGCCTCTACCTGTGTCTGAGGTGCAACCACCAAGATGGCAGGATCAGAGGAGCTCTTATCACCGGATGTTGACTTATCATCATCAGACTCATTTTCTTCTTCAGTACCGATCTCTGTGCCATTCTCTTAGTTACTATAACCCTCTTCGGACGACCCCTCTCACTCTTTAGACTGAGGAGCGATGGTCGTTGCTGATGGAGAAACTGTGAGGGCTAGTTGAAGTGTTGCCTCCTCAGCTGCCTACGTCTGTGCCCCATGTCCCGTGGTCTGAGGATGCACATCTGGGTCGGGCTGAACCTCATAAATCTCCTCAGACCCACTTAATTCAGGTTCATTCACCTCATCGGGCTCATCTGTTAGTCTGGATTTGAATTGATGAGCCCTTTATTTTCGTGCTTTTGTGTTTTTTGAATGCATGGTACCTGTGGAGGAGATATCAGTACAACCAAGCCAAGAAATCCCCAGAAAAAATATTTAAATTACACTGAACTTGGGTTCCACGAGTGGGTTTCACGGTCCGTGGAATGAACCACGGCTCATGAATGCCCCTCGTGATTTCTGGACAGAATAAGATGAGTGCAGGTCTGAGTTCCATGACTTGCATCTATGACTCGTGATTGGAACCATGACTCATAGAATCCTCTCGTGGAAATCAGACCTTCTTTACTGTCTGCAGGTCTAAGATTCACGAGTGTCATCAACGACTCATGGAATGAACCACGACTCGTGGATGACCCTCGTGAAAATTAGACTTGAGAACAGATTTCTGTTCTAATTTCCACGGGTGCATTCCACGACTCGTGGAATGAACCACGACCTGTAGAGTGCACTCGTGATCACTGTAACAATGGAAACCCAATCTTTTCCAAATTCTTTTAATCTTTCAACCACTTGCAACATATATACACATAATTTCATATGTAGATTCAGTATTCACTCTACACTTTCATTCCTTAGGGTGTTTACACAATTCATTTACACAAGATTACCCTAGGTCAAGTTATGTTCTCCAAAATTCGAACAAGGTTAGAATCTGAGTGCATACCTTCGAATTTATGGAAGAACTTGAGTGAATACTAGTGATTGTAAGCCAAAGGCCATGACCCACGACTTGAAGCGAACTGTTATGCCCATTTTGACACTTATGTTGAGGAAAACAGTGACACAATCGATTTGGGGGGATATGGGGAGTGATTTGAGGAAATTAGCTTATTTGATAGAGGATTAGAAGGGATTTTCGTGTTTAAATGTGATTAGTAAAGTGTAGGGGTCGGTTATGTTAGAAAAAATGGGGGAAATATTTGATTTTGGGGTGATTTAAATGAAAGGGGTCGCGGGTCGGGTCGGGTGAGACGGGTGAATAGTAGAAAAATATAAAAACTTACCTAAGTTCCACGAGTCCAGTTCACGAGTCATGGACTTAACCACAGCTCATAGAACAATCTCGTGGAACAAGTCCTGCCACCCATATTTTATCTGATTTACATGACCGAAAACCACGATTCATGATTTTGATCATGGCTCGTGAAACTGGTTTGTGGATTAAGTTCTGCAAATGGACATAATCCTATGATTTCTACGACCTGTAACCACGACCCATGATTTTAATCATGACTCGTAGAACTGGTTCGTAGATGTTGTTCTACACTTGGCCAGTATCACCTGAGTTCCACGAGTTGGGTCTACGACTCATGGATTGATCCACGGTCCGTGAACCTTGCTCGTGGAACCTGACTTACCCATTTTTAGAGTTTTATCTTCTCCAACACTTTTCCTCCACTTGTTCCTGCACACATAGCAAACATTAGCCTTTGGTTGCCTCCCAAGTAGCGAATGATTTAACATCGCTGCACGACGCAGGTTGCTTGACTACTCAGACTTCATCAAGATTCCTCGTGGGTTGCCTCCCATGCAGCGCCTGATTTAATGTCGCGGCACGACGCAGGTTGCTTGATTACTCAGACTTCATCAAGCTCCTTAGGTGGGACGAATTCATCTAGGCTCCAGGCTTCAATTGTTTTGAAGCCTAGGAAAGTAACTAAACTCAGTCTAGGAAGTAAACCATAACTTACCTTGGGGTTGAACTATAAGCACGAACTGTCACAAGTATTCCTTCCCCTTCCGAATAGCCTCAGAAAGTTGTCCACTATCAAGAACATAATCCAGATGTCAAAACAAGAAGAATGACACCCATATTACTATATGGGAGATCGAGCCAAAAATCAAGTCGGAAGATGACCCTCGGGGCCCGTGCGGCAAAATAGAAAATAAATATCACAATTATATTTGCAATGGATTGATGAACCCATACCCAAAAGCTGGGTGCGAACGAGACTCATTTCGAGGCCCAACACAGCCCCGAAGTACAACTAGTTCAAGAGAATTCACAAGGGGAAAACCAATGGAAATTTACGAGATTAAGGAGAATTAAATCAACGAAAAAGAGAAGGGGGATAAAGGGGACTTACCAGATGAAGAAGACTGAGCAATGGAGTTGAAACCGGAGCTTGAGAGCTTATCAATGGAGAAATTTCGTAATTATGGAGGAGAAAATAAAGTTGGCAGTTTAAATAGCTGGCAGAGGTCCTTCATCGCGGTTGCAAGGGACCCCACACGATCGCGAGAAAGCACTGGCTAGACCAATATGATCGCGACGGTCAAGCCACACGATCGCATAGAGCAAGATGGACCAAGTCGCAGCATGCTTCATCGCGGTCGCGAGGAGCAACCCACGCGATTGCGATGTTCAAGAAACTAGACCATCGCAAATTCGATGGACACCTCGCGGTCGCGATGACCAAACTGGTCTGCAACAAAGTAGCAGCAACCAGCAAATTTACAAAGGCTAAAAGCCACCCGATAGACCCTCGGGATTCATTCGAAACCCCGTGAACACAAATCAAACATGCTACCCTACCAGAAATAGCATTTCAGACTCAATAGAATCGATGAAACTCCTAAAGGAGATCGTTTTAACGAAAAGTGGGCTCCATACTTAAAACCAACTCGAAACTCAATATCACAAAACAAGTTTGGAAGCTTCGAGATCTGAACCAAAGGTCCCTCTAGCCCAAAGTCAATATTCTAGAGCTAAAAGTGCTGACAGAATTTCCATCTGAGGGCGTCTTCTCTGAATGTTGACCCAAGTCAACCCCACAAGCCAAACTAGGTTGAAAACACAAAAAACAACCCAAACCCAAACCGAAGGCACTCAGACCTGGACCAAGGGTCCCACTAGACCAAAATCCCCATTCCAGAGCCAACAGAATTATTGGAATTCGATTATGAGCACATTTACCAAGAAAGTTGACCGAAGTCAAAGATTTTCTAATTTTTAGTTCTAAAATAGGGAAATGGTCGTAACGACCTAACGAATGGCCTGGGCACCAAACTGTCAGTCTTGGAAAGTCATAAATGACCTATAGTGTTGTGGGAAACCTCGAAATGCAAAAAAAGCACAAAACTAGAAAAATAACCTAGAAGATCATTACAACATCTACTACTAAAACGACTTTCGTCCTTGAAAGTTAGAAAAAGGATAGTACCTGAAGACGCGAAAAGGCGAGGGTAGCGAGTCCGCATGTTGGTCTCAAACTCCCAAGTAGCCTCCTCAATAGGATAATGCTGCCACTGAACCTTAAATGATGGAATCTCCTTGGACCTCAACTTTCTGACCTGCCTGTCCAAAATAACAACAAGCTCCTCCTCAAAGGCTAAGGACTCATCCAACTAAACCGACTCTAACTGAAGCACATGAGACTCATCCAGAATATACCGACACAACATAAAGACATGAAAAATTGGGTGAACACTGGAAAGAGCAGGAGGCAAAGCCAACTCATAAAGAACCTCCCAAATACGACAAAGGATCTCGAATGGCCCAATGAACCTAGGACTGAGCTTATCCTTCCTCCCAAACCTCCTCACGCCCTTCATGGGCGACACACGAATAAATTCATTATCACCAACCATGAACTCTAGATCTCAAACTCTCTGATCAGCATAACTCTTCTGCCTACTCCAGGCAGTGCGAAGTCTCTCCTGAATGACCCAAACTCTATCTATAGAATCATGAAGCAAGTCGGTAACCCATGGCCTAACCTCAAAAGCGTTAAACTAACCCACCGTAGATCTGCACCGCCTACTATATAAAGCCTTAAACGGAGCCATTTGAATGCTGGAATGGTAACTATTATTATATGCAAATTCAGCCAAGGCTAAAGAATGGTCCCATTGACCTTCGAAATCAATAATACAGGATCGCAACATATCCTCTAGAACCTGAATGGTATGCTCTGACCGACCGTCTGTATGCAGATGAAAAGTGGTGGTAAGCTTAACTCTAGTACCCAACTCTCTCTGAATAGACCTCTAGAAATGCAAAGTGAACTGAGTACCACGGTCAGAAATGATAGAAACTGGCACACCGTGCAAATAGATAATCTCTCGAATGTAGATCTGAGCCAACCTCTCGGAACTCTAGGAAGTCTTAACCGACAGAAAGTGAGCAGACTTCATCAACCTTTTTACAATGACCCAAATAGCATCAAATTTCCGCAAGGTACATGGAAACCCAACTACGAAGTTCATAGCTACCCGCTCCCATTTCCACTCCAGAATGGGCAACCTATGAAACAAACCACCTGGCCTCTGGTGCTCAAACTTAACCTACTGATAGTTCAAGCACCTAGACACGAAAGATAAAATATCCCTCTTCATCCCACACCACCAGTAATGCTGCCTCAAGTCACGATACATCTTAGCTTCCCCGAGATGAATGGAATATCTAGAACAATGAGCCTCCTCCAAGATCAATCTAACCAAGTCACCAACCCTAAGAACGTAGATACGAACCTCGATCCTCAGAACACCCTCTGAATCTAAGGTTGACTTCCTAGCCTCACCGCTCAACACCTTGTCACGAATGATCCTCAACCTCGCATCATCAAATTGTTGTGCCCAAATCTGCTCCAACAAGAAAGATCTAGCCTCAATACAAGAAAAAATACGGCCCGACTAAGAAATATCAAGTCTAACCAACCTATTAGCCAAGGACTGGATGTCCCAAGCTAAAGGTTGCTCCTATGTAGCTAAGAAATCCAAGCTACCCATGCTCACTGCCTTCCGGCTCAAGGCATCCGGTACCACGTTTGCCTTGCCTGGTGATAAAGAATGGAGATGTCATAGTCTTTCAGTTACTCCAACCACCTATGCTACCTCAAATTTAGATTCTTCTGGCTGAAAATGTACTGAAGACTACGATGGTCAGTGAAGATGTCACAATGCATGCCATAAAGATAATGCCTCCAAAATTTTAATGCGAAGACTACCGTTGCTAACTCCAAGTCATATGTGGGGTAGTTCCTCTCGTGAACCTTTAACTGTCTGGAAGTATAAGCAATAACTCGGCCCTGCTGCATTAATACATAACCCAAACCAATACCTGAAGTATCATAATATACGGTAAACCCCTGGACCTCGACCGGAAGAGTAAGAATCGGAGTTGAAGTTAACAAGGCCCTGAGCCTCAGAAAGCTTGCCTCACACTCATCTGACCACTATAAGGGGACATTCTTCTGAGTCAATCTAGTAAATGAAGCTTCTATAAAAGAAAACCCCTCCACAAATTATTTGTAATAACCTGCCAACCCGACGAAACTGCGAACCTCGCTAGGAGAAGTTGATACTAGATTGGAAAGCATGGATGGTACTATCTTGGATGACACTTATCCTTCAAGGCCATTCACACGTAGTCAAGCTAAAGAGCTCCAAGACCTTCAAGCAATGTTCATGAAAAAGGAAGCATTGGAGAAGCTTGAAGTATCCCAAAGGAAAGCATACAATGTGTGGGTGGTCCATTAAAGTGAGGTGGAAGGAGAAATTCAAGAATTTCCAAAAGAAGGCAACCAAACAAGGCCCTTACTTCATTAAGGGTAAAACTGTAATAGCTAGTGTCTTCTTATTCCCTAGTATAAGTAGTAGCTTTTCTTCATTTTGGAAGAGTAGTTTTTGCATATTGAAGATTGATACTCTAAAACTTGTAGTTGCTAGTGTAAGGCTTAGTGTAATTCCCTTAAGGAATTAGTGAGTGATTAGGGTGACCCTCTTGATTGTTAGTTTAACTTCTTTGCTTAATTAATCGAAGGTCTCCCACTTGTGGATTTCATTTAGTTTTCCTTGATTACTTGAGTTGAATTAGTTTCTAGTTGTTGGAATCAATTGGGAGGTGAGGGTTTTAGCCCCTTGTTGCCCATAATTTCAATTCCTAGTTATTAATTCTCATATCTTTTCCTCCTTCTTTCTTGTTTGCTTAATTTCCGTTATCATTTGGTATCAGAGCTCGGTTTAGGTTTGTTTCCACAAATCTAAATCTTGGAAATTTGATATCTTCAAAATCCAAAAAAGAAAAATTCAAAAAATAAAATCCGAATTTTTTGTTTGATTTCTTGTTTCTGACAATAGATTCTTGTTCCCTAGTGTTTTTTGAGTCTAGAATTCAAATTTTGTGCGATTTGGAGTTGTAGAAGTGGAGTTGCCATTAAAGTGTTTTGAACTTTTGAAGCTTTACAAACTTTGAAAGTGGGTCTATTGATTGAGGGGGAATTGGAGCTTAAATACCATTGGGGTTTGTTCCCTACGTTAAGGGGAAGCTAATCCTAAAATTTGAGCCAATTTCGAGCTCATTTGAAGGTGTTGGTGTTTAGTGTGTATTCTTGGTGTTCTAGGTGTTTTTGATATTCATCAAGAATATCTTGAAGAAGAAGAAGCCAAAAGGTACATTTGATCAAACTTTTCCAAGTCAAAGATGTTTGTTGGGTCCACAAGTGGAATTTAAAAAAAAAAAATTCACGCCCAGTCTCACCCAGGCACGTGAGACCAACTTCTGAGGGCTGTTTCTGCAGGTTTCCATACTTAGTTTTTTTTAGGGGTCTCAATTTTTGGGACCCCAAAATTTTTCTAAGTGTTGGAACTTCAAACTTCTTCTTCTACACTCATTTTTTTTCGATTTCTCAACTATTTAACAACTAATTAACATCTTTAATTATTGTTAACTAGTTTTTAAACATCAAATCATCTCTTTGATTCTCCAAATTAAGCAACAACAAGTAGTTTTTCCTACTTTTGTTACTTAATTCTTGAGTCCGAATTCTTTCGTGCTTCTTCCTTCTTCTTTTCTTGTCTTGTTTCGTTGATTAATTACTTGATTCAAGTCCGTTTAGAGTGTTTCAAGTCGTCCTTCTTTCAAGAGTCATAAGAATCCACTCCTCTACAAAGGATAGATGACCTTGAGTTGATTGAGCGGAGTTAGTTCACTACCAATTTTGAGACGACGCCATAGGAGGCGAGTTGAGAGTTACATACGAGGGACATGAGCCTTTTACTACTAACCTTGCTTGTTGAGTTTTGTAGGTACCATGTCCCACCACGGTGCAAGTCCAATTGGGGAGATCTCGGAGAACCTCATGGAGGTTCTTACACACCTCTCCAAAAAATGGCGGAAATGAATGGGAAGTTAGGAGGTATGGAGGAAAAGTTGGTACGGGTGGAAAATGAGAATAGAGGGAAGACACTCCAAGTCGAAAATGAGGAGGCAAGGCGAGCATCGGTGCAATCCACCACCATAACTCCATGGCAAGCTCACCAACTATGTTACCCTCCATAAAATCGAACCCGAAACTTCCAACAACCCACCTTCCAAACAAACAACCCTCCAAACTACCCAAGGCAACCAACACCACATCCACATCCACATCCACAACCCTATCGCCCTCCATAAGAGAACCGTCCTTTTGTGGCAAACCAAGTTCTATACCAAACTCCACTCCAAAATCCATCAAATGCATCTTTACATGATTCCTACATATCACCTCCACGAAACACAACACAAACACCCTACCCAAACCACCAATTTCAAAATCGTCTCTATGACGACATGAATGAAGATCACAACAATGATGAGTTTTGGGAGCATGGGGGTAGAGATGGCTATGAAGGGCCAAGGGAAGGGGTCCAGCCTCGGGACTTAGGGTGGGACCAAAGAATAGGAGGTCAACGCTATGGGAATAGAGGAGATAGGATGGGGAATAGAGGAGCTAGGTATGGAGAACATAATGATCAAGATAGGGGATTGAACACGATCAAGGTTACACTTCCAAAGTTCAAGGGAAGTAGTGACCCGGATGAATTTCTTGAATGGAAACTACAAAGTGAATGGATTTTCCTTACTAATAACATCTCAAAATCATTGAAGGAGAAGTATTCTCTCACTCAATTAGAGGGATATGCTTCCACATGGTGGGAATCCAAGAGAAGGGAACGAGAGAGTCGTCATATCTATGAGTTGCCCACTTGGCAAGAGTTGGTTGGTCTAATGGAGTATAGGTATTTGACTCCAGATTACTACCAAGAAGCTCTCAAGAAGGTGTACATGCTTAGGCAAGGTACCAAGAGTGTTGAAGAATACTATGATGAATTTGAGAACTTGAGAATGAAGTCCAAACTTGAGGAGCATATGCAATACACGGTGATACAATTCATGGTAAACTTGAGGCCCGATATCTTGAAGCCTTTGAGACTTAAACACTATGAGAATCTTGAAGCGGCTTTCCATGATACCTTTAAGGTCGAAATGGATTTGAAAGATGAGAAGACATACAAGGCCAAGAGTTTTCCAATTTCCTCATGGAGTAAAAACAATGATAAGTGAAAGACCCCAACTCCTCGAGAATCATCTAAAGATAGTGGTCAAGACACTCAAGTCAAGGTTTATTACAAAGCCAAAGGGAATGACAAGCTGAAAGGAGGGTAACTTTGAAAAACCCAACTTTCCTCGACCCTCTACCATCCAATGCTTTTGATGTCAAGGGAGGGGACATATTGCTAGTGAGTGTCCTAATAGAAGGACAATTGTTGCTTTTCGTAATGGGTATAAAACCGATGAGGAAGATGAGCATGATGAAAGAAGTGAGGGAGAGGGGGATAAAGGTGAAGGGGAGAGAGTAGCTTCGAGGGATGAGGAAGAAAGATTGGATGAGAGGGTAAATTTTGCTTGCTTCATGGAAAGGGGGCAACCCCTACTTGATGATAATGAAGAGTTGAAGGTAAATACAAACCTTTCATGTGTTGTGAGGAGAATTATGGGAGCCCTTGCCAAAGAAGAACTTGACCAAAGGGAGAATCTGTTTCATGCTAGGTGCAAGATCCAAGGTAAGGTGTGTACTTTGATTATTGATAGTGGGAGTTGCACTAATGTGGTGAGTAGTTCTTTGGTGGAGCGTATGCAAATTCCAACAAGAAGGCATTCCAACCCGTACAAGCTACAATGGCTCAATGAGAGTGGAGAGATAAAGGTCCTCAAACAAGCAAGTATTCAATTTAGTATGGGCAAGTACAACGAGGAGTTGATTTGTGATGTGGTACCCATGTTGGGTTGTCATTATTGTTGGGGAGGCCTTGGCAATTTGATAGAGATGTTGTGCACTATGGAAGGACCAACAAGTATGCTTTTGTGATTGACGGTAAGAAATTTGTACTTGCACCTCTCACCCCATACCAAGTGAGTGAGGACTATCGGGCTATGAAGAAGCTTCGGGAGAGAATAAGGGTGGACGAAGCGAAAAGTGAAGGTGAAAGTTCCACCATTGTTCCAAAAGAGGGAAGTGACTTGGCTAAAAATAAGAAGAACATGTGTATGATAGCCAAGCCAAACAATTGTCTACAGGGTGTGGATGAGGAACGCTTTTTAGTGTGCCTTGTCAACACCAATCTTTTATTGCATGCTAACCAAGATACTAGCATTTTGCCTAGTATTGTTTCTTCTCTTTTGTAGGACTATGATGAACTATTTCCGGATGAGATGCCCGAGGGACTACCACCCTTCAGGGGAATTGAGCACCAAATTGACTTCATGCCGGGGTCACAAATTCCCAACCGACCAGCCTATAGGTGTAATTCGGAAGAGACCAAGGAGATACAAAGGCAAATGGAAGAACTCTTTGAAAAGGAATTGATCAAAGAAAGCCTAAGCCCGTGTGCCGTATCGGTTATCCTTGTTCCCAAAAAGGATGGTACTTGGAGAATGTGCATTGATTGTAGAGCCATGAACAAGATTACAATCAAGTATAGGCATCCAATTCCTAGACTTGATGACATGTTGGATGAGCTTTGTGGAGCAAGTGTGTTCTCAAAGGTTGATCTTAGGAGTAGGTACCATCAAATTCGAATGAAACCGGGTGATGAATGGAAGACGGCTTTCAAAACAAAATTTGGGTTGTATGAATGGCTTGTGATGCCGTTTGGTTTGACTAATGCTCCAAGCACTTTCATGAGGTTGATGAATCATGTTCTAAAACCCTTCATCAACAAGTTTGTGGTTGTGTACTTTGATGACATACTTGTGTATAGCAAGACAATCGAAGAGCATGTAGGCCATTTGAAACAAGTGTTTGATGTTTTGCTACGAGAAAGGTTATTCGTGAATCTCAAGAAGTGTTCTTTTTGTGTTGAAAAGGTAGTGTTCTTGGGATTTGTGGTTAGTGCAAGTGGTATAGAGGTTGATGAATAAAAGGTGGAGTCAATCAAGACTTGGCCGACCCCATCCAATGCAACCGAGGTAAGAAGTTTTCATGGGTTGACGAGCTTTTACCGGCATTTTGTGAAGGGTTTTAGTTCAATTGCTTCCCCATTAACCGAATTGATCAAGAAAGATGTACCTTTTGTGTGAGGGGAAAAACAAGAGAAGTCATTTCAAGCATTGAAGTCCATGTTGAGTTCCTCCCCATTACTCCAACTACCTAATTTTGATAAGGCTTTTGAGATAGAGTGTGATGCTTCGGGTGTTGGGATAGGTGGTGTCTTGATGCAAGAGGGAAAACCATTGGCTTACTTTAGTGAAAAACTAAAGGGAGCTACTCTTTGGTACTCAACTTATGACAAAGAATTATATGCACTTGTGAGGATATTGGCTCATTGGCAACACTACTTGTGGCACAAAGAGTTCATGATAAGGACCGATCATGAGTCCTTGAAACATCTTAAGGGGCAATCCAAGTTGAACAAGCGATATGCCAAATGGGTTGAATTCATTGAGACCTTTCCATATGTGATCAACTAAAAGCAAGTCAAAGAAAATGTAGTAGTGGATGCTCTATCAAGGAGGTTTGTATTGGTCAACACCTTGGCTTCTAAAATGATGGGATTCGAAAGCTTGAAGGGATTCTATTCTATGGATCCCGATTTCAAAGAAACTTTTGATTGTCTTAGTCAAGGGAAGCGGGTTGATAGGTTCCAATTGGTTGATGGATTCTTGTTCAAAAATGGGCGAGTTTGTGTGCCCATGAGTTCATGGAGAGAGTTGTTTGTCAAGGAAGCTCATAGTGGTGGTTTGATGGGGCATTTTGGAGTACCCAAGACACTTGACATCCTTATGGAACAATTTTATTGGTCAAAGATGAAGCATGATGTGGAGCGGATTTGTGGACAATGTCTCGAATGCAATCAAGCCAAATCCACGACTCGGCCTCAAGGTAAGTATACCCCTCTTCCTACTCCTAGTGGTCCATGGATGGACATTTCTATGGATTTTGTGTTAGGACTTCCTAGGACTAAAAGAGGACATGATAGCATATTTGTTGTAGTGGATAGGTTCTCTAAAATGACTCATTTCATTCCATTCCATAAATGTGATAATGCATCCCATGTAGCATCCTTGTTTGTCATTAATGTGCTTAAATTGCATGGAGTCCCTCAAACCATTGTTAGTGATAGGGATTCCAAATTTCTTAGTAATATTTGGAAGAATCTATGGGGTACACTTGGTACCAAACTCGTGTTTTCTACTTCTTGTCATCCTCAAACGGATGGACAAACCGAAGTAGTCAACCGGACTCTTGGAAGCATGCTTAGGTGTATGATTAGGGGGACCCCAAACACTTGGGAAGACCATTTACCCTTGATAGAATTTGCATATAACCGGTCTTTGGAATGTTCCCATTTGCAGCATGTTATGGCTTTAAGCCTTTGTTTCCATTAACTATGAATCCTTTGTCTAGCCATGTTGTTGTGAGCCTAGATGCTGAACCAAGAGCAAAGGAGATGATGACCATTCATTCCAAGGTAAAAGAGGCCATTGAAAAGAACAATTCAAAGGTGGCCAACCGAAAGAATCATGGAAGAAAGGAATTGATTTTCAACCCGGAAGATTGGGTGTGGGTTCATTTCCGAAAGGAGAGGTTCCCACAAGTTCAAAAAGGAAAGCTAATCCCAAGGGGAGACGGACCCTTCAAAGTGCTCAAGCGGATAAATGACAATGCATACATGATTGACTTACCAAGTAAGTATAATGCTCATAATATTTTCAATGTTAGTGATCTTTCTCCTTGTGTTGTAGGTGATCCATTGGATTCGAGGATGAATCATTTTCAAGAAGGGGAGGATGATACTAGATTGAAAAGCATGGATGGTACTATCTTGGATGGCACTTATCCTTCAAGGCCTTTCACACGTAGTCAAGCTAAAGAGCTCCAAGACCTTCAAGCAATATTCATGAAAAGGGAAGCATTGGAGAACCTTGAAGAATCCCAAAGGAAAGCATACAATGTGTGGGTGGTCCATTAGAGTGAGGTGGAAGGAGGAATTCAAGAATTCCCAAAAGAAGGCAACCAAACAAGGCCCTTACTTCATTAAGGGAAAAACTGTAATAGCTAGTGTCTTCTTATTCCCTAGTATAAGTAGTAGCTTTTCTTCATTTTGGAAGAGTAGTTTTTGCATATTGAAGATTGATACTCTAAAACTTGTAGTTGCTAGTGTAAGGCTTAGTGTAATTCCCTTAAGGAATTAGTGAGTGATTAGGGTGACCCTCTTGATTGTTAGTTTAACTTCTTTGCTTAATTAAACAAAGGTCTCCCACTTGTGGATTTCATTTAGTTTTCCTTGATTAGTTGAGTTGAATTAGTTTCTAGTTGTTGGAATCAATTGGGAGGTGAGGGATTTAGCCCCTTGTTTCCCATAATTTCAATTCCTAGTTATTAATTCTCATATTTTTTCCTCCTTCTTTCTTGTTTGCTTAATTTCCGTAATCAGAAGTAGGCCTAGCCCAATCATGAACTGCCACAATCTTTGCCAGATCCACCATAATCCCATCCTTGGAAACCACGTGCCCTAGGAATGCCACAGACTCAAGCCAAAACTCACATTTAGTGAATTTGACATATAACTGATGGTCTCGCAATGCCTGAAGTACAACTCTAAGACGCTACTCATGCTCCTCTCTACTCCTCGAGTATATCAGAATTTCATCGATGAACACAATCAAAAATGAGTCCAAGTAGGCACTGAACACCCGGTTCATCAACTCCATAAATATTCCTGGGGCATTAGTCAACCTAAAAGATATGACTAGGAACTCATAATGGCCATACCGAGTCCTAAATGCAGTCTTTGGGATGTCCACAACCCTGATCCTCAACTGGTGATAGCCGTACCTCAAGTCAATCTTAGAGAACACGGCTGCCCTCTGTAGCTGGTCAAACAAATCATCAATACATGGCATCGGATACCTATTCTTCACTATCACCTTATTCAACTGTTTGTAGTCAATACACATATGCATGGGCCCTTCCTTCTTCTTCACAAACAGAACCGGAGTACCCCACAGAGACACATTAGGCCTGATGAACCCTCTACTCAATAGATCCTGGAGTTGATCCTTAAGCTCCTTCAACTCAGCTGGTACCGTCCGATATGGCAGAATAGAAATGGGCTGATTGCCCGGCTCAACATCAATACCAAAGTCAATGTCACGATCAGTTGAAAGACCCAGAAGATCAGAAGGAAACACATCCAAATACTCGTATACCATAGGAACTAACTCAAGAGAAGGTGTGGTGACACTTGTATCATAAATGTAGTCAAGATAGGCTAAGCACCCATTTCCAACCAACTGTTGGGCACTCAGGAAAGATATAACTCCCCTCGGCATGTGGCTATCGGCACCCTTCCATATGATAGAAGGGATACCAGGCCTCCGTAGAGTAACAGTCTTGGCGAAGCAATCCAAGACCGCATGGTAAGAAGATAGCCAATCCATGCCTAAGATCACGTCGAAATCAACCATATCAAGTACAACCAAGTCTACCCACGTGTCGTACCCTAGGATAGTTACCACACAAGCCCGATACACCTGATCCACTACTAAAGAATCTCCTACTGGGGTAGACATACGCAAGGGCGTAGGCAATGACTAACAAGAAGACTCCAGATGAGTAGCATAATAAGCAGATACATAGGACAATGTTGACCCCGAATCAAACAAAGCAGAAGCAGACTGATGACAAATGGTGATCGTACCTGTGATGACAGCATCTGAAGCCTCAACCTCTGTCCGACCCAAAACTGCATACATATGGCCCCGACCACCATGACCGCCTGATCTACCAGATTGAGGACCACTTCTAGTACCTTGGGGACCACCCCTACTACCCTGTGCACTGCCTTTGGCTGGTGGTGCTGGAGCCCTAGGGGGCTGACCTATCTGATCTTGTCGCCTCTGATGCAATACCAATGGGCACTCTCTAGCAAAGTGGCCTATCTTACCACACTCATAACAACCCCAGCCGAATGTGCCCTACTGTGAAGACCCAACTGAATCAGAATGACTACCACGACCTGTGGACCCTGAATGAGCACCTCATGGAGCAGGAACAATACTCTGGCTACTCCGACCCTCAGCAATCTGTAATGCTGCTTGAACAGGCCAGCTCGGCTGGAAACGCTGATGATGCTGACCCCTACCAAAATGGCCTCTACCACGGGCCTGTGAATCGCTGAAGCTGCTCTGATGGCGGGGCCTCTTATCGCTGCCCCCTTGGGCCTCGTGAAGTATGCCCTCAGTAGTGAAAGCATGGTCTACTATCTCCAGAAATGACTGGTTTGATGCTACCATACCCTCTGTAGACAAACAAAGGTGTAAAGTCAATCCTCGGATAAAGAGATATACCTTTTCATGCTCGCTGGGCAGAATCATAGTGGCGTGCCTAGCCAACTGGTGGAAGCGAACCTCATACTCAGAAACAGACATGGAGCCCTGCTCCAACTCAGCAAACTGATCAATCAAATGCTCTTTCATGCTATGTGGTACATACTACTCCAGAAAAGCTGCGGAGATTTGTGCCCAAGTAAGTGGAGGTGACCCGGCTGGTCTGCAAGCTACATATGACTTCCACCACTGTTTCGCTGGGCCATCCAGCTGAAATGTGGTATAATATGCTCTGTGGACTCGACTAACCCCAAATTATGCAATCTCTCCTGGCAGCTAGTCAGAAACTCATTTGCATTATCCCTAGGAGCACCTGAAAACCTCGGAGGACCCAATCGCAGAAACCTACCAAGCATCTTCTGCTCCTCGAAAGACATGACGGGCCTGGCTGGAATAGGTGGAGCAACTGTAGAGATCGGCAATACCTATAATATTGGAGCCGCACCAGCAGGCTATGCTCCTTAACCCTGAGCCATTGCCTGAGCTGAAGTCTGGCCCTCCTCTCTAACCTGGGAACCAATTGGAGTACCGGTGAAGCTGATGGTGGAGTCATACCCTCGAGAAACCTAAGTAACCAAACCAAAGTGTCTTACAACACTGGAGTAGCCACGAAGCTTGCTGGATGCTAGGCTGGCCCTACATGCTTCGGCTCATACTGTGCCTCCTCAACCACAATATCAGGCTTTGGTGACGGTACCTTAGCATGCGCCCTAGCTGGCACTGCATCCCATCCCCTACCTCGACCTCTAGGGCATCCTCTACCCCATCCCTTAGCTAGGTCTCTAACTGCAGGTGCAGAGACCTCGTCTTCACCCGTTGCTGATCTCCATCTGAGAAATAGTGAAACAAAGATACTTAGAAGTTGTTCAAGTCAAGGAAGCACGACAAGGAATCAAACAAGATGGAACCTTTACTAAGAATGTCCTATAGCCTTTCGCAGGTGGATACGAATGTCATTGTACCGATCCACGAGACTCTACTAGACACCTTGCTCTTGTACTAGCGAGATCGGTGAACCTAGAGCTCTGATACCACTCTGTCACAATCCAAAACTGGGACATGATGGCGCCTACTTAACCCCCCAGTAGGCAAGCCAAACCCAACAATGCGGAAGACAATAAAAGCAAATAAAGTAAGAAAAGCGAAAGACATAAATAAGGGAGATAGGGCCAATAACATATATACATACCAACTATACTAAATATACCAACGATGGCCTTAAAGTGACCAAGAAGACAAATTATACACGAGAACCAACCCGGACCTGGTGTCACCGGTACAAGAGTGACTAAAGTACGGAGTAGTTATACATCAGACACTATCTATCCAAAATACAAAATATAGACAGAAATACAAGATGGAGAGCATGTAAAGTCTCCAAGGCGCCGGGAGCTCAGTGCGATCCGAACTGCAGTAGGCCTCGAATGATGGGAGAATCAGTGAGGGTGGCTCATACTAGGTACTGCATCAGAAAAAGATACAGAGTGTAGTATGAATACCAAGACAACAGGTACCCAGTAGGCATCATAGGCCGACCAAGCGCAGAAAGATAATGTATAATATAAATTACCGAAAAGTAAGCTAACTACAGGGATCCATCTAAATGTAGTTATAAAATTGTAAACAGAACTAACCGAACCACTAAAAAGAAAATAACAATAGAATCTAGCCAAGCAACCGACAATCCAAATATACTCTAGCCAATGCAATACGAAGGGAGATGATGTGATGCATGCATGTATAAAAGCACAACCCGGAATATCGCATTGGGCACCCAAAATTTAACACCAGACTTATCAATATATGCAGGTGAACGGAATCAATCATCGAACTTATCAACAGAAAATTAAACAGAGAAAAGGTTCGGAAATATTCCTCGAACCGGCATAAAATAGTACTTTTTCTTTCCTTTCCAAAACCAATAGTAAAAACCAACATACTTTCCTTAAAGGTTCAAAAATCATAGTAACAAATGGCATACCCTCCTCTAAAAAATCATACTTTCTTTACAGATGGCACGAGAATGCAGAATGAGCATGCAAATTTTCACATTCAAAGAATATAGCACACATGGGGCAAAACAGGGCAAAAATACTCTCCAATCAAGAGAACTGACCTAGAACTCCGTCCGAATCCAAGCTATGGTATCGGGCCCACAATTACGCACAACGGTAAAGTAAAGCGGGAAGAACGGGAAAATACTATGAAAGCAACTAGAAGCAACCATTCTACCTCTAAAACCTCCTAAAAGCATACTAAGGATTCTATGATAGGCACAACGATACTACAGGCTCCTAGACTAAGGACAACATGCATAATTTTAATATATGATCCGATATGGCTGAAATAATACTAGTAACATGATTTAAGCCTAATTCTACCTAGAGTCCAACCTAACGTTCCTGTAACATATATAATATAAAATCTAACTAAACTCAGTCTAGGAAAGTAAACTGCAACCTACCTCGGGGTCGAACTGCAAGCACGAACCATCACACGTGTACCTTCTCCTTTCGAACAGCCTCAGAAAGCTTCCTCGCTATCAAGAACATAATCCAGGTGTCAAGACAAGAAGAATAACACCCATATTACTATACGAGAGATCGGGCCAAAAATTAGGTCGAAAGATGACCCTCGAGGCCCGTGCAGCAAAACAGAAAATAAAAATCACAATTATGTTCACAACGGGTTGAAGAACCCATACCCAAAAGTTGGACGTGAATGAAACTCATTTTGGGGCCCAAAATAGCCGCAAAGTCTAACTATTTCAAGAGAATTCACAAGGCGAAAACCAACGAAAATTTACGAGATTAAGGAGAATTAAATCAACGGAAAAGAGAAGGGGGATAGAGGGAACTTACCAGATGAAGAACACTGAGGAATGGAGTTGAAACCGAATCTTGAGAGCTTATCAATGGAGAAATTTTGAAATTATAGAGGAGAAAATGAAGTTGGCAGCTTGTATAGCTGCCAGGGGTCCTTCATCGCGGTAGCGAGAGACCCCACGAGATCGCGAGGAAGCGCTGGCCAGACCAACGCGGTCGTGATGGTCAAGCCGCGCGAACGCGTAGAGCAAACTGGATCGAGCCGCAGCATACTTCATCGCGATCGCGAGGAGCAACCCACGACAAACACCTCACGGTCGCGATGACCAAACTTGTCTACAACAAAATAGCAGCAACCAACAAATTCAAAAAGGCTAAAAGTAATCTGACAGACCATCGGGATTCATTCGGAACCCCGTGAATAAAAACCAACTATGCTACCCTACCAGAAACAGCATTCTGGACTCAATAGAATCGACAAAACTCTCAAAGGAGATCGTTTTAATGAAAAGTGGGCCCCACGCCCAAAACTAACTCAAAACTCAATACCCCAAAACAAGTCTGGAAGCCTCGGGACCCAAACCAAAGGTCCCTCTAGCCCAAAGTCGATATTCCAAAGCTAACAGCGCTGGCAGAATTTTTATCCGAAGCCGTCTTCTCTGGATGTTGACCAAAGTCAACCCTACAAGACAAACTGGCTTGAAAATACAGAAAACAACCCAAAGCCAAACCGAAGCCACTCAGACTCGGACCAAGGGTCTCACTAGACTAAAATCCCCGTTCCAAAGGCAACGAAACTTTCAGAATTTGATTAAGAAAGTTGACCGAAGTCAAAGATTTTCTAAGTTCAAGTTCTAAAACAGGGAAATGATCGTAACGACCTAACGAATGGTTCGTGCACCGAACCGTCAGTTCCGACAAGTCATGAATGACCTGTAGCCGCTGCGAAAAAGCTCGTAACACGAAGAAAGCACGAAAAATAGAAAAATAACTTGGAGGGTCATTACACTACTCTAACAGTGTGACTGAATTACCATAAGAGCCTTTATATTTATCATATTGATTCCATGAATCTTTGATATCCAATTAACTTTGTTTTTGCTTAAAATTGTCAAAAAGAGAAATTGATGCTTATCAGTAATTTTCAAATCAATGTATATAAGTGATTGTCGGATCGAATATAAACACCATTATATACTAACTATTGTATATTATTATATATACGTAATTTTGATACATAATATCGCGCTCTTAAATATTGTCAGATGTATTCTTTATACATCCATGAGAATATCATACTATTGAATGTTGAAGTGGTCATTTACATATAAGGGAGTACTACATTTATATACTATTTCTAGATTAGTCAAAGCTGACGCATTTTTCATACTGTGATTTTTTTTCCTGAGCGGTAAGGACCTACAAAATTATGAATTGGTGTACAAATGTTAGTATTTTAACAAGGTGATGAAATAATATTGGCCCATATCTAAAAAAAGAATAAAGTGTGAAAATTTAAAGTTTTACATTGTGACTACGATATTTCTAACACATGAAAAAAATAAATATATATATATAACCGTTGGAATTTATTTGCTTAAAATCTCTATTGAGAAGAAGGGATTTATGTAAATTAGTATTAATATATAAGCGATAGTTTGAGGAACTTCCGGTCGTCTTGCTTGTCGACCAGAAAAGCCCATCCCTTTACATTTTCATTGGTTGTTACTTGCTACATAAATAATTATTTTATAAAATTTTAACTTGACTTCACTATTTTATTTTTTTACATTGTAATTAATTGTAGGGAACAAAAAGGTTAAATGAACACGTGCTCTTCATTTGTCGGTAAGTTTCGTCACGTAAAACTAAAATTAATATTTTATATTAAAATTTAGATATTCAAAAACTATACGAAATTTTCTATAAATTACAATTTTTTCCATATCAATATGATAAAAAAAATATCATTTTAAAAGTTAGTCAAAGTTTATATTGTTTGACTCTTAAAAAGAAAACTATGGCAACTAAAAAAGAACGGAGGGAGTAATATATTTTAATTATTGAGATATAAATAATTAAAATTCAAACGTAACTTAAAAAGAAAACTATGACAACTAAAAAAATTGGAGAAAATAATATATTTTGATTTCTTTAGGTAAACCAAAATGCATGTTATTTTCTATAGTTGTTGTCTTAGGGATCCTTGAGTGTCACCTCTAGCCTACCCCCTAGACTTAACACAGTGCTTAGACTCACAAGTGACCCCAAGCAAATTCATGGCCTGACATACTATTGAGATACACACTGAAAGATAATGCGGAAGCTAAAACATGTGTTGAGCTCTCGAAGAATATTACAATAAAATGAACTTCCATAAAACTGAAATACAAAGTCTTTGAAAACTGAAACAACTAACTAACTGAATGACTAGCTGTCTATGAAGCCTCTACTAACACTGACTACTGTTAGCCAAGACATAACCCCAACTGTCTCTAATCAATGTATACTGACTGAGATAAACGACTTATAACTAATAACTGACTTGAGTTCCCTAATATGGAGAAATCATCACCTGCTGGCTGAAAGTTGCGATCTACCTGACCCTGATTTTGAGAGCTATCACTAACACCTGCATCATGAAAAGATGTAGCACAAAGAGGTATGCCATTAGTACTTTGAATATATTGAGCATGTGAGATGATGCACTAGCTTTAAATCATGAGAAAAACATGCATTATGAAAGCATAGCTGAAAAACCAAACTGAGTATGAACATGTGTCATGAAAACATAGCTGAAAGCTAAATGCATAAGCTAAAACTATAAAATATAGGCTCCTTTACATGAAGAGGGTATAAAACATATATGAGCTTTAAACGGTGGGGAATCATGACTAAAGCGTACATGAAACATGTTTAAAGCTAAAGTCATGCATTAGTATAAGAAATCATACTGCAAAGACTCAAAGTAAAATCATAGGTAAATATCATG
Source organism: Jaltomata sinuosa (assembly GCA_003996215.1). Taxonomy (NCBI): domain Eukaryota; kingdom Viridiplantae; phylum Streptophyta; class Magnoliopsida; order Solanales; family Solanaceae; genus Jaltomata; species Jaltomata sinuosa. Next base: position 256,573 of record QJPP01000418.1, read on the forward strand.
GTTTGAGCATAAGTCATAAAGCAATGAGTCTAAGCCTGAAAGCTTAAAAGTCATGTAACATTAGTAGTTTAGAAAAAAATATTGCGGGAGTTTCTTATAACTGACATAAACTATGTTGAGAACCATGGAGTCCAATTTCATATACCCACGCTGAAAAAGGTTGTCCTAACCGGCCAAAGTTAGAACTATATACATAAGGATCCTGATGTGAGCCACAAAGGTCAACCTACGATGGCAACATAGTTATAGGACTTAAGGATACACTGAACCCTAGTCCAACTCGGTGCTAAATACTACTCCAAAAATATACATATAGCTCATACATAACATGTGACATATCTAGATGTCAAAATCATTCTTAAAGAATATGGACATATCTAGATGTCAAATCTATTCGTAAAGCATATGGACATATCTAGATGTCATACTATTCATAAATTTGTAAGTCTTAAAAGCATAGCCTGGACCTAGTTCAAAAACATACTTTTTTATTGAAATCCATAGCTTGAAGGGATAGACACGCAAATTTCATGAATACTTGAGGTCATGTTATCTAAACATGCCAATTTTGCTTGAAAACATGCAATAAGGTAAAATCATGCTAGAAATTATTCTCAATTCATGGGATTTTAGAAATACTTGAGAAATCTTATTAAAATCATAGATAAAGGATTAAAAATTATGTATTGATGCTATTAAACTGAATTCATAAGGATTTCATAACTTGGATAAGAACCCTAATTTCCTAATTTACATAAATCAAAGTAAAACTTAAGGTTTTGGGCATAAGGGTGAAAGAAATCCCTTATTGAATACCCACATACCTGAAACTTGAAGAACTTCTAGCTAGAACTCTAGGGATGAAAACTTGGAGAAAAATCCCTAAGGTTGGAGGTGGAGACTTGGAGAAGAAAAAACCCTTGAGAAACTTCTTGCTTGATCTTCTATGCTCTTAGTTGCTTGAAATCCTAGGTGTGTTGTCTTATAGTCTTGAGAGAATACTTTAGAGATTAATCAATGTTTTTTGAGAAATAACACTTTTTGGGTGTTTAAAAGATGTGGGGAAAGGCCTGAGGTAAGAAAAGGATCAAACTACCCCTAACTTAAATGCTAAGAAAAGTGCAGAAAACTCACCGGATGGTGCTTCCCACGGTCCATCGGGTGGCCCAAGGGCTATCAGACCCAATTGTCAGCCTCACAGGGGTGAAATAAGCTTGTTGGTTGGTTCCTACGGCTAGCTCCCATGGGCCGTCGTGTCTCTCACGAGCGTTAGAAATGGATGCCGGAATTCCCACGACTATAGGATTTTTTTGTAGCCTGACAATGCTTCACTAAAAGGTTCAAAACTTTTTACTCCGAACTCGGATTAACGAGCAATCGATGGTATTGGAAAGAAGACTCAAATACCTTTAATTTTATGGGTCCTAGGACACCTAACACTTCATACGTTTGAAGTTGACCTTTGTAAGAACTTACATAACAACTAAATAAATAGAAAGGCTTTCAACTTAACTTTGAGATAGAAGTTCTTTATGACTTTAATTCATATCTAATACACCTCCCAAAATTAAGAATTGATCTTAATACATAGATACATAATTCATCGCGTTCGGGTCTAACAACATATGAAGAATAGTTCAGATCTTAGCTTAGAATTTCTGGGGTGTTACAATATCTCTCCCTTGAGATTATTCATCCTCGAATGAAGGTCAAGCTAGAATGGAGTGACTAAAGCAAGGCATCTCAACCATTCTCTTCTGAACTGAACCAATAGTCATGGGCTAAACTGAATGGAAAGCCTTTCGGTCTATGGAAATGGATACTGGTTGGTCTAAAATGATCTGTTATGAAGACTCTCATATAAATCATGAAGAGGAAGCTAAGAACAAATCATATGCTTAAAACTAGGACATATAACTACTAAGGTCTGAGCCTAACTGCTGGATTTCACCATGTTCAAACCTAACTCAGAGGCACAAAGTGCTACATCTACCACGGTTATGCTAGTCTAATACCTAACCTGCAATTAAAGGCCTACTCTGGGCTGTGAACACCGTATCTAAACTGAGCATCATTAACAAAAATGAGAGGTACTGTTGAATCTTGACTTATGCATAGAGAGACTTAGTTACTTAGGATGAGAGTTGGGGAATTGAGTACAAAAGGCACAAATACTTCACATATTAAGCACATAAGGCCTGAATAGAGGGTTTTTCTGAGCATACATGTTATAACCACCCATCACTAGTTTAGGTGTATATACATAGGGCTTAGAGCAAGGAAATTATAAGCACGATTCATCTAAAAGATCTGATCTAAGCTTATACATGATATAGCCTGGTGCCATTATCCATTAAGTCATAACTTGAGGACTGAGGGTATAGAACTGAACATGCTGTGAGAATGACATTTATGTAATAAGTCTCTTGAGGTAAAGCTAGAATTCATAGAATCATAGAGTAAGACTGGGATTGCTGTCTGAAGTGGTTGTTCCTCATTCTAGGAATCTGAACATGGACATTAATCTATATGAAGTGTATGAACTTAGTCATGAGAGTGACGCAATTACATCCGAGTAGAATGTCACCTTAACTGAATTACTTGGGAACCACTATAACAAAAATGAATCAATATACCACCATAGATCTTTTCTGGAATCTATACTAGTTGAGTCACAAAACTTGAATTGGTTCCTCATTCTATCATCTCCCTCTTAGATTGAAAGCAGATGTTCTAAGTCTATGGATCTCTTTCCTAAACTAGGCTTTAGTCAACTAGCTCTTGTAAGGTTGGGGTGTCACTATACTCATGGACACTAAACTCCCCTTGATCATCTATAGCTGAGGATGCTAAACCCTTGCTAGGTCTTCTTCTGAGGTATCTCTTAGTTTCCTCTTTACCCTTAAGGCTAACACTAGAGGACTCATATTCTTACTGGCGTATATAACCATTTCTTCTAACACTTAAAAAGCCAACCTTCTCTTATTAGTCTACTAATATCGCACCTCTTAGTTCATATCCACCCAAATCAACTGAATTAAAACCATACTAAGGGTCTCAATATCGTATATCTATAATCTCCTGAATTCATCTAGAACACCATATAATATACACATATTCTTCTTCATAATCAACAACCTGAGAATTTCTAAACTAGTCACACAGAGTACCATAGAATCTCAAACATCATGCAACAACATACTACTCTGGGTACACGTCCATCTTTCTAATGCTTAAGGCTCCCTTCTTTACCTTATTGATTAGTGTATTGGTATTGGGAGGTGACTATATTGGCATATGATACATGAGTAGACCTAGTTATATTAGATATGGTCAATTCTATCATGATTCTAGGGATGGGTTTGTTATCTCAATACCTTGCGATCTTGGGTTGTTTTGCTGAGACTATTACATTACATTTGCTTGGTATCCCCTAGTTAGAGTAGAAAGATACTGATAGTTATGTGCCTAGGGGAGTTACATAGTTTCTAAGGGTGCGATGGTTTGTAAAGTAAGGGGTTTAGGCGGCCTAGTGTATCTCTATGGTGTGCTCTTATTCTATTTGTGAAAAAGTCAAATGACTCCTTGCGTGTATGCAATGACTGCCGGCAGATTAATAAGGTGACTATTGAGGATAGGTATTCAATGGCGTGTATTACTGACTTGTTAGACCAACTACATGGTGTGACAGTGTCTTCTAAGGTTGATTTAAGGTCAGGCTATCACCAGTTGAGGGTAAAGGCTGCAGACATTCCAAAGACTACCTTTAGGACTCGTTACGTCCACTATAAGTTCCCAACTATGTCTTTTGATTTGACTAATGCCCCAATAGTATTTGTGGATATAATGAACCATGTGTTCAGATTACATTTGAATTAATTTGTCCTTCTGTTCATCAATGACATCTTAGTCTACTTAGGGAGTAGAGATGAGTCTGAGCAGCATTAAGTTTTTTTTTTTTTAATGACCCTTGGGTGGGTCAGGGGCTGAGCAACACCCCCAGGCCTTAACATAAATAAAACAAAGAAGAAAATACAAAGATGGGGGCATAAACCTTACCTTCGATCCTATGGTGGTTCATAAGTCGGCTAGCCTACTAAGGCCGACTAACTCATCCCCGATACTAGAAAGTAAACCTAGAAACTATGCACCTACGAGAGGAATCCTCTCAATACAAAGTATCTAGGAAAGCAATAAATAAGGGAGACTCTCCCCTTACAAAGTAAGAAGAAAATTGAAATAAACTAAGACTTTCTTCAAAAAAGCTATAACTAAATAGAAATAGCCTAGCCGAAGAAAATTTAGTAACACCAAAAGAATACAAGTGATCAGCTGTATGAATAGTAAATAATAAAGAAGCTCAAGGTGGTTGCTTTATCCTTTTCAACTTCCTCCTTCTAAAGTTTGGTATTCCGAGCTTGTCAAGTTTGAAGTAGCCCCTTGCTTCCTCCGGTAAGTGATCATGACTGTAGAAATGTTGCGGAGTGTCCAACTGATGACTATGTTTCAAAACCTTGTCCGCCACATAATTTGCTTCCCTGTAGGTATGATTGCATTGATAATTCTCAAGCATGTTGGTTAAGTTTAGAAGAGTTTCCAGATACTCTTGGATATTCCATGGAGGTTTACTAGTATGATTGAGCCATTTAGTGAGCAACTCCGAGTCAACCTCAAGGTTTATATTTCTATAACCATGTTGAATGCACCAAGTGAGACCGTAGATAACCGCTTGGATCTCCATTTGGTTGTTGGTACCCATTCCTAGTGGTGTAGCTAATGCAAAAATAAAATTGCCTTGGTGATCTCTAACTATGCCACCGGCTCCAATGCTGCCCGGATTATCAATAGCACTCCCATCCGTATTAAGTTTAATCATAGTAGGCAAGGGTTTATTCCAATAGACTCTAACAACCCTAGTATCATGTTTACAATTTTCCACTAGTAAAACCAAATCTTCCCAGTGAGCAGGCCATTTAATATAAGGGAAGGCAACATTGAGTAGGTTGGTGATATCTTTAATAATGGAGAACTTAACTATAGACGGATTGGATTGCTTCCCTCTGTACTAACTTGCACATCTATTCTTCCATAGATTCCAACAAATAAATATTGGAATAGCATGAAGAAAAAGCTTGTGAATTTCATTGTTATGTTTGGAGATCCACCACCTCATAAGAAGGTTCCTTAACGGAGTATGAGCAAAATAAATACCCAAAGAATCCATAAAACCTTTCCAGATATGCTTAGCAAACTGACCATCTACAAAAATATGCTCAATAGTATCGGGACTAGGTCTGTAGCAGCATGAGCAATTAGCAGGTTCATATCCAAAAGATGTAATTTTCTCGTTTGTTGGCAGCTTGGCTCTAAGAGCTCTCCGTAAGAGAAATGAGACTTTAAACGGATTATGCTTGTGCCAAGTGAGAATGCTGGTCATAGTCTTGTTTTTCTTTTGTCTCACTATCTCCCATGCCGAAGAACAAGTAAACAGTCCATTAGCATTAGGTTTCCAAACAGGTTGATCCGAAACCCCTTTCTGTAATTACAAATGAGTGTTGAGAATCATGGGGATTAATTGAGGAGGCGCAATTTGTCTCACTAGCTCTTCATTCCAGTGGCCATTAATTAAAAGCTTAGAGATCTTGATGTTATTGGGTCTAGAATTGTATCTTCTGTAGCTAGCAATAGGACCCACTCACAACCAGTCATCCCACCAGAAGCAACATGAACCGGAGTGAATACTCCACTTGATGTGTGTCTTAGCAACTAACCTATTATGTGTCTTAGCAACTAACCTGTTCTTCGTCATGTGTTTCCACATAAGGGATTGTCCAGTGTCCCATTTCTTAGCAACTGGGTTGGCTCTTTGACAATATTTAGCTTTAAGAAATTGCCCCCAAAGAGTATTTTTGGTTCTGAATGTCCACTACTGCTTGTATTAGAAAGAAAGACAAATATCATGTAATGATCTTACTCCTATACCCCCTTCATCATAAGGATATCTCAGAGTTTCCCAAGAAGCCCATTGATACTTTCTTTTCTCTTTATCCCAACCCCAAAAGAAGTCAGTAGTAAGACATTTGATTTGCTTGAGAGTAGTCTTGGTAGGTGATATAGCTGAGAGAATATGAATTGGGATGGATTGAAGCATAATTTTAATAAGAGTATCTCTTCCTCCAAAGCTAAGCATCTTAGTTTGCCAACCTCTGATTCTAGCCGCCACCTTGGAGACCATATCTGAAAAATATATCACTCTTGGGCGTCCAATGTACAATGAACAACCTAAATAAGTGATAGGAATATCTTTCTGAGAGAATCCAGTGGTGACTTTAATAGTATCAATAATATCTTGTGGAGTATCAGAAGGAATCATGAATGACTTTTGTCCTGGTTAATAAGCTGGCCGGAGACATTCTCCTAAGTAGACAGAACACCCATAATAAGCTTCAGGGAACTTTCCTTAACCGAGGAGAATATAACCACATCATCCGCAAAGCTCAGATGATTAATTTTAGGCCCATTCTTCTCCATATAGAAACCTTAGTACAAGTGGTGGTTGTGGAGGTTGTTAAGCATCCTAGAAAGCATTTCAGCACCAAGGATGAATAGAGCCGGGGAAAGTGGGTCACCTTGCTTGAGACCCCAAGTCGAATGAAAGAAGCCATGTCTTGAACCATTTATAATGACCGAGTACCAGTTGCTTGCCATGATTCTCCATACCATATCAATGACGATCTCCCCGAATCCCATTCTTCTCAAAATAAGACAAATAAAGGACCAGGAAACTCTGTCGTACGCTTTTGTCATGTCAAGCTTGATGACAACATTGTCACCCTCATTTGGTTTCTTAATGTTGTGAGTAATTTCATGGGCAAGCATAATGTTTTCTGAGATTCTTCTACCTTTAACAAATCCCGACTGGTTGTCCGAGATAAGTAGAGGAAGTATAGGGGCAAGTCTTAAACAAAGAAGTTTGGAAATGATTTTGTTGGTGAAATTGCTAAGACTTATTGGTCTGAAATCTGAGAGCTTATTTGGATGATCTACTTTTGGGAGTAAAACCAAACATGCATGTGAAAAATATTTGGGCATGGTGTGACCACAAAAGAAGGATTGGACAACATCTAGAAGATCTGAGCAAATAATGTCCCAGCAAGCTTGTAAAAATCTACCATTCATTCCATCCGGTCCAGCCGCAGAATTAGGATTCATGTAAAACACAACTTGCTTAACTTCCTCCATTGTAGGCATATCTTGAAGACTCATGTTCTGTTCACCAATAACCATTCTGGGGATACAACTAAGAGCCTCTTCATTAATCACTTTCTCTTCCCCGGAAAAAATCTTTTGGAAATGATCATAGGAAGCAGTAGAAATAACATCATCACCTTGAATATATTCACCCTGATCATCACAAATCTTGTGGATAAATATCCTTCTTCTTCTACCTCTCATTAAAGCATGTAAGTATTTGGAATTGGCATCTCCCTCCTTAAACCACTGAAGTTGGTTTTTTTGCTTAAGAATAGCCTCCTTCAATTTCATGTATATTATATATTCAGCATTCACCCGATTGAGCTTGGTTCTATTCTCATCAGTATTGTTGTTGATCATCTATTCTTCAGCAATTCTGACCCTTTCCTCATACTCTTTCACAGTAGCATATATATCTCTATATTAAGCTTTGGACCAATTGCTAAGGGTAGAAGATACTCATTTCATTTTCATGTGAAATCTCCACATAGGATTGTCTTCAATATCTCTGTTCCAGCAGGTTCTAACAGTCTCCATAAATCTCTGATTATCAACCCAACAGTAAAGAAATTTGAAGTACTTAGTGGTATTCTCATGATTCACAGTAAGCTCCAGAAGTAAGGGGCAATGGCCTGACCCAACAGTAGGAAGGTGAGTAATGGAAGTGTGAGGCATGATTTCCAACCATTTGTCATTGACCATAACTCTGTCTAATCTTTTCTAGATTCTAGAGTTTAAGGATCCAAATCGCACCAGGTGAATTTCTGACCATGGTAACCAAGATCAGTAAGACCACATGCTTCAATAACCCCTATAAACTCAAAGATCTTGTTCATGTTGTAAGGAAGACCTCCCAGCTTTTCCTTCAGATCAGTAATAACACTAAAATCCCCTATAGTGGACCAAGGTTTATCAGTGTTAGCATAATGTAGAAGTCTATCCCAGAGAAGTATTCTCAAATGATCTTTGCACTTAGCATAGATGAAGGTGTTGATGAAGGTAGTAGGATGTTCTACATGCTTGATTTCACAAGTAATCTATCGATCATCAGCTTCTAAAACATTGTAGTCAATATCTTTAGTCAAAAAAATCCAGATTTTTCCATTAGCATTACATGTAGCATTATCCATGACAAGTTGCACTCTACTGATGTTGAGCTGAGACTTGTCAGAAAAATGTTCAAGGATGGCTATCAAAGATAGCCTATGAATATGTTTGAGGTATTGAATTCTTTCAATAGCTCCCTGGGTATTAATACCCCTTGCATTCCAAATGATTGTACTAATCATTGGAAACCTTTGCTTTGAGATATGGTTTGAGGTCTGCCAGTGCTGGCAGGTGTACTAGAAGTAGCTTGCTTGTTGAAGAGAACCTTCTTTTGTTGACCCCTAGGAGATAATCCATTTTTTTTTAAACTTGTTGGATTTCTTCTTGCATATCACTATCAAAAGTAGAGCCAAAAGCTTTGATAAGTTGTTCACTAGTTTCTTCTTCATCATCCTGTTCTTCAATAGACTGAGTATCTTGGTCGAACTCATCTTCAGAATGTAAAACTCTATACTCATCTTTATCGTCAGGAGGTGAACTTAGAACTGTGGTGAGAGTACATTGGTTCTTTGGATTATCACGAGCATTCTCATGGATTTGGAGAGGAGGAATAACTAGACCAACTTGTTCATTAACAAAGACAAAATTCTTTTGTCCCTTTTTTAGTTTCTCCTCTTTCTTTTTTTCCTCTCTTTCTTGTCTTCTCTTAAGAGCTTTTCTTTTTTTTTTTGCTAAGTTGAAGAGTGGATTTATTATTTGGAGCTTGTGAACCTTCTTCAGATACACCTTTCCCAGTGACAACATTATTAAGAGCCTGGTTAGAGTGATCTAGAACCTGATTACCTGACATTTGCACACTGTTTTGACCCACAAAAATACCCTGTTCAACACCTTGAGTAGCACCAAGAACCTGAGTATGATGTGCAGTATTATCCTTAGGCCAACTTGAGTTAGGATAGACCAAGTTATTCTATTTTGAGGACAGATTCTAGTCATGAGAAATAACAGAATTTTTTCCATCTTCCTTGCTTGGAATTGAACCCAAATCCGCACCTACTTCATGAACTAAATCAAACCCCAAACATTGAGACAAACCCAACCTCTGAACCTAATCCGAGCAACTATTATGGACCCTAGTAGAACCTGATTTCTGAGAAATATCTACACCCTCAGGAGTTTGAACATGAACCTGTGGACTAAGCCCTGTACCAGCATGTTGGGTCAACTTTTGCAACTGATTAGCAGCCATAACAGAGCCCAATACCTGCTGTTGATCAGTACCCATATTTGATCCTTGACCTTGGATCTTATGAGAGCTAGAACCATGAACATGAATCTGATTTGAGGCTAAAGAAGAGCCTAAATTTTTTATATGTTCAGAACCATAAAATGTACCAAAACCATGGACTTGATCAGCCCCAGAAAACTGACCAATAACCTGATTTGAGAGCTCATATTGATGAACTGATTTACCCAAGTTCTGAGATTGATTTAGGCATAAATTCTGAACCCCATCAGTATTCAAACTTTGAACCAAATCAGTAACCCAGTGTTGAATATTTTCTGAACCCACAAGATCATGAATTTTCTGAACCAAAGCATTGCTCATAACATTTTGATGAATAGTGGTAACGGGATGAACAGTGGTAGCAGGGGCTTTAGAGTCAATCCTATGGTCAACCAGTGGGTTCTCATGCAAAACATGAGACAAATCCCTCCCATTGGATACCCCTTCCTGCAAGTTAGTAGGTTTCTCCTTTTTCTGTCCATCCGTACCTCCATCAACTTCAGAATTAGATAAAACATCAACAATAATATTTGAGGGGTCACGGGGATGTGGAAGCATTGATTCAATACCTGAGATTCCTTTGTTTTGCAATTTTTCCACATCACAAGGGGGTTTCAGGGGTGTAGGAATAACAGAGTTCACAGGGAGATGGGGTGGTCGATCCTGCACACCAGGATCAACATAATCTGAAGGAGATTCAAGAGTTTTAGCTATGATACATGCTTGATGTTCATCATGAATTTGGTGAGGTATTTCATTTTTTTACTAGAGAGACAGGTCTAAATACTTGTCTTTGTTGACACCCCTTAAAATTCTTTCTTTTTTGCGTTTGCCATTCATCCTCAATGTTCTCCGGATTGGGTTTATGTTGAAAATTTGTGGTACCTGAAAAACTAACAATAGTATTAGAAGCATTATCACTAATATCAGAATACTGAGAGATACCTGGTGGAGGTATTTCATGGTTTTTTCCTCTTGGTGGCAGCTTGTTTTTCAACTTAGCCTCAGCTTCAAGTTCTTTTCTTCTCTTGTAATCATCATCTTTTTTCTTGATGTTACACGCATAAACAAGATGCCCTTGGTGTTTGCAATAAGAACAATAATCCGGCATTCCCTCATATTGAATGGATTGCCACCTTTCGATAGTCAAATCATCTTCATCAAACCCCATCCAAACATCAATGGCCGTTCTTTAGTGATATCAAATTACAACCGTACTTTAGCCACACCACCTCTTGTTTTTTGTATAGAGGTCGTGTCTAAGTACAAAGTTTTGCCAATAGGTGAGAGAAGAGCCATAATGAATTCCTTGTTGTAGCAATGCCATGGTAGCTCCGGAAGAGTAATCCAAATAGGAACTATAGGCATTTCTTCATCCGACCTAAATGTAGGAGTCCAAAATTACAATCTCGTTAGTTGACCCTCGATATACATCTTTTGCTTGTTCCGTGAGGTGATCATCTTCATTATCAAGATCAATATAGATATGTCTTGCATTGAAATGAGCAATCTTGACCCCTCCCGTTAGTTGAGTCTGGAGGATGAAGCTCTTCCTTATAAGCTCTATATTTGGCATAGTGTTGGTAAACTTGCCAACTAGAGTATACTTGCATCTTCATGCCAATTTCACCATGAAATCTTCCTTTTTGAATATAACAGCAGGAAAACCTTGTCTAGTGGTGATTTTGGGAGTGAAGAGCTCTATAGGGATCTCATTTTTAGCTTGGTTGGACCTTAAACGAGTAGCATAAGTATGAGCAATAGTAAACGGGGCTAGATCAGGAATGGGTTTATTTTTAGGATTGTTGTTTGGATTTGGGGTATTAGCAACTTTGGTAGTAGTATCTATTGGAGGTGGATGCTCGTTAGGATTCGTGTTGTAAGCAACTTTGGTAGTAGTACCTACTAGAGGAGGCTTCTTGTTTTGATTAGAAGGATCATGTCTACCAAAATTATTGGAGATGTTAGGATAGGCTGAAGAGGTAGCATTGGAAGGCTTTTGAGCTTGTTTCGATTGGTTCGTAGGGTCATTCTCGAATCTAGCTTTGACTTTGGGGTTTTGGTTAGACTTGGGATCACTAGGAGGTTGGTTTTCCCTACTGTTATCATTAGTTTCCTCAGAAGTTATCTCATTGTTCTGCATCAAAGAGGTCAGTTCCAAAGCATTTTGCTCAGTTGCATTAGATTGCAATTGAGCTCCAACATCATTCAAAGCATTAGGATCAACAGAGATAGAGTTTTGAGAATTAGAAGACTTACCTTGATCCGAATTTTGCACTGCTATGTCTTGCTCTTGATCAGAACTAGTAGGTATGTGTTGAATAAGTGCATTTTTCTTATAATTACTAAGCTGCTGGTTCATCTCCAAAGATGAAGGTGTATGCAATGCCAAAGAAGATTTCCCAGGAACATTTGTGATCAATTTGGAACTACTCATTTGTTCTTGTATTGAATCTTTGTTGATATTATTAATCACGTTGGTAGTTTGATCCAAATGACCAATAATACCAATTTTTTCAGTCACCGAAAACTTATCTCCGGCAAATTGAGCTAAGCTGCCAGTCTTGAATGAAAAATTTGATGGGCTTTGGGGCTCATCAATTGATTCTTTGGTGGGGAAAACATTCCCAATACCATTTCCAATTAACTGGCAATGATTTTGCTCGAAAAAATCTGCTGAAGCTTCATCATAGCCGCTACCTGAGACTTCATCAATGGAGATTCCATCATTAAAATTGATGTTACTTACCTCAATAGGAGCGCCTTGGTGTGGAGAAGAAATCCCAGTGTTCAAAACTCCATGAACATTGCTTGGAGTTGTTCGAATTTGAGTTTTCAAGACCTGCGATTCGCCGCCGCCTGAATCCTCGCTGTTGAGCATTTCATCACCAATCTTTGTAGAGATTGTACTGTTGGGTGCACTGAGATGTGGTGATGGAACCCCAGTACTCAAATCTCCACGAATCTCGCCAGTAAGAGCATGAATTTGTGATTTTTCACTTGTATTTTTCCTTCCAATCGCGATTTGAGATCTCTCAAATGGGTTGAGTGAATCCGTTGAACATTGATGTCTATGTAGCTTATATGTTATAGAATCATTTCCAATTGATGGATTTACATGAATCAAACCAGCATTTGACATAAAAACAATTTTTTGTGCCCATTTCAACTCCTCATCAGAAATTGCTACATTGATCACGGGACTCATTTGCGAATTCATGGAGTTGTGAGATGAATTTAATGATGATTATTGTTGGATTTTGTTGGCATTATCTTTTCGCTTAGTTTGTGATTTATCCAGTGGCCAGAGAACCTCTACCGGTGGCTCTAAGGCCATTCAGAGAGGCTGATAGTGTAGTTTCCTTGAGGAAATTCTAAAGAGAGAAATTTTTAGAGAGATTGGATATTGGGATTGAGTGGCAAAATTGTGCGGCATGGTTGGGCTTCGGATTTTATGGGTTAGTAGGCTACTACAGATGGGTTAAGGAGGGTTTTCCGTTAGTTGTAGCAGTATTGACTTGATTGACTCAGACAAATGTTTCTTTTATAGTGGTCCGATGAGTGTAAGGCAAGCTTTCTGAAGCTCACGACCTTATTGATTTCAGCACTAGTTTTAACTCTTCCTATCTGAGCGACAAGGATTTACCATTTATTGAGATACTTCTAGAGTTGGTGGGTTGTGTGTTGATACAACATGTCAAATGCTTTGAGTCATAAGGTGGTGAGTATAGGGGGAGTTTGGCTTTTCTAGTGGCAGCGGAGCGTCCTTTGGCTTCGGGCATCTAGTCTTTAGACAATAGGCTAGTTTGACTTAATATTTCTAGCTGGGTGGATTATTTCTTATATGAGGGATAGGTCTATGTTATTGGATCAGATTCGAGCACAATAGTTTGAGGATGTGAAGTTGAGGATGATTTGGGTAAGGTGTTAAGCGGAGAGGCTAGAAAGTCAACCTTAGGTCCAGAGGATGTTTTTGGATTGAGGGCGTACGTGTGCTCCTAGAGTTAGAGATTTGGGTTGGGTTGATTATGGAGGAGGCCAATTGTTCTAGATATTTTATCCATCCGGGGGCAGCAAAGATGTACCATAACTTGAGGCAACACTACTAGTGGTGTGGGAAGAAGTGGGATATCTCATATTTTCTGTCAAGGTGCTTGAACTGTCAACAGGTGAAGTACAAACTCTAGAGAGTAGGTGGTTTGACTCAGAGGCTACCCATTCCTGAGGGGAAGTAAGAGCGGATAGCTATGGATTTCGTTGTAGGCTTGCCATGTACTTTGTGTAGATTTGATGCTAGTTGGATCATCGTGGATAGGTTGACCAAGTCTGCTCACTTTTTGCCAATTTGAACTTCGTACAGTTTAGAGAGGTCAGCTCAGATCTACATTTAGGAGATTTTCCATGTGCACGGGGTGCCTGCTTCTATCACTTTTGACTGTGGTACTCCATTTACATCCTATTTTTGGAGGTGGTTTCAGAGAGAGTTGGGAACCCGAATTGAGCTTAGCATAACTTTTCATCCAAAGACTGATGGTCAGTCTGAGTGGACTATTTAGGTTCTCAAGGGTATGTTTAGGCATGTACTATTGATTTTGGAGGTCAGTGAGACCAGTTCTTAGCTTTGACAGAGTTTGTGTATAATGGAAGCTACCATTCGGGTATCTAAATGGCTCCATTTGAGGCATTGTATGGTGGGAGGTGTAGATATTTGGAAGGTTGGTTTGATACTTTAGAGGTTATGCCTTGGGGTACTTCTTTGTGTCGTGATTCTATTAGTAGAGTACGAGTGATTTAGGAATGGCTCTATATAGCTCAGAGTTAAGGGTTATGCTGATCAGAGGCTTCATGATTTGGAGATTTTGGGTTGGAGATAAAGTGTTATTGCAGGTGTTACCCATGAAGGGCATCATGAGCTTTAGGAGGAAGGGAAAGCTTAGCCCTAGGTTTATTGTCCCATTTGAGTTTCTGCAGCATGTTAGGGAGGTAGCTTATAAGTTAGCCTAGCTACAAGCTCTTTTGGGTGTTCACCCTAGTTTTTTGTGTCTGTGTTGCGATGGTGCATTCCTGATGAGTCTCACATACTTTAGCAAGATTTAGTTCAGTTAAATGAGTCTTTGGCTTTTATGGAGGATCCTGTTGCTATTCTGGATAGGCAGGTTAGAAATTTGAGGTCTAAGGAGCTTCCGTCAATTAATGTTTTATGGAGGCATTGTCCCTTTGAGAGGCTACTTGGGAGGCCAAGCTCAATATACAGACTTTATATCCTCACCTTTTCAAGACTTTGGGCATTTTCTATTCTGTGGCTTTTGAGGATGAAAACTCTTTTAGTAGTGGATGTTGTAATAACCCTCGTGGTCATTTTATCTTATTGTATGTTTTGACCCTTCATGTATCTTCTACACCTCATATGTGACTTATTGGGATGGGTGGCATGGTTCCCAAGGCGTTCAATTGAGTTTTAGAAGAGTTTCCCTATTTTGGAACTCTTATAGTTGAAGTGGTTGACTTCGGTCAACATTCTTAGTAAATAAGCTGGGATGAGAATTTTTTCAGTGCCCGTTAGCTCTTGAATGTGGATTTTGGGCTAGTAGGACCTTTGGATCAGATCCCGAGGCTTTTGATTTGTTTTGGGTACTTGGGTGGCTTTTATGAAAAACTAAAAAAGTGTTGACTTTGGTATACATTTCATCAAGTTGACTTCTGCTGGTCATTTTGATGAGTCTATGGAGTCCAGAATGTCATTTCCAATTGGGTAGCATATTTCGTTATGTTCATGGTATTCTGAACGAATATCGAGGGTCCATTCAGAGTCATTTTTGGACATGGAATGTTGCTAGTTCCAGTTGCTAGCGCAACTCCTATTCCTTCATTGTGTTTGCGATGAGGCCTTCGCATTTGCAATGGTCTGGCTTTTTGACCATTGCATTCGCAAGGGGCCCTCCGCGTTTGAGATGAAGAGTCTGCTAGGACTCGATCTAGGTCCTTTTTCACATTTTTGAGAAGACCATCATGATCGCAATGGGTTTTCTGTATACGGTGCCATGATCGCAATGGGGTCCCTGCATTGGAAAAATAGGGACCCACACAGTATAAAATCCTTTCCTTCATTTTTTCACCATTTCATCTTGAAAACGTGTTCTTTCGAGCTTGGGGGAGCAATTATTGGTTGATTTTTCACCCATACTGAAGTGGAGTAAGTTTCTTGTACTCCCTCACATTATTTTATCTAGTATTTTGCGTATATCCATCTCTAATTCCATCAATTCATTGCTAAATTCTCCATTTGATCTAGTGAACTTTCGGTGTTGTTTTGGGCCCTAAAATAGTTCAAATAAAGTCGCAGCCATATGGTCACAGACTAAAATTGTACCAGTGATAACAACGTCAGATGCCTTTGCCTCATGTCTGCTCGGAAAAGAATAATAGTGTGCCCATCTGCCTGTCTATGCGCCGCCTCTGCTTGGTTGAGCACCACCCCTACCAGTCTAACCGCCATCTTGGTTAGGCTGGGCACCACCTCTACCTGCTGTGTGACCACCCCACTCTAGTTTAGCATGGTCTCTACCATAAGAACAATTTCCCTTACCTACAGGAGTCGGAGCTCAGAGAGCCTACTGCTAAACTATCTGACCACTTTGTCTGAACCTGGGGCACCATCTCCGAATATGCCCAATCTCACCACACTCATGACAGACCTTATCTAAGGTAGGCCGCTAAGCTGAAGCCGAAGAAGTAACTCCATAAGACCGAGCAATGCACTCCCTACATAATGTGAGGAATACTGATTGGCCCCTGATGGACCCCCAGTTAAAACCTGCATACCCAACTTAATAGGATGTCCAGAGTACCCCTGAGAAATCGGCCCCTTAGAGAAGGTGCCACTATAACTACCACACTTGCAGGCCTTCTTCTCTGCAGTCTTAGCATAGTTATCCTTCCTAATACCGTTAACATTCCATAAATGCTCAACTACCTCCTAGAAAGTCTTCCCTGAAGATACCATATGAAGAGCTGACAACTTAAGCCCCATATTCAATCCCTTTACAAACTTCTTGATCCTTTCCTCCTTAGTGGGTAGAAACTGTAAAGCATACTGGATAATGAGTGAAATCGGGCCGAATAAGCTGCAACCAATGAACTACCCTTCTCAATTCTGGTTAACTCATCATGTCTCACATCCCTCATGGTACGGGGAACATATTTCTCCAAAAATATAGAGTAAAACTGTGTTCAATATAACGAAGGCGACCCAACTGGCCTACACTCCACAAAAGCTCACCACCACAACTTAGCATCTCCCAACAACTAAAAAGTACCAAACTCAACACCATACCTCTCCACCGACCCAATCTTGTAGAGCCTCTTGTGACAGTCAATGATGAATTCATACACAACCTCTAACTCAGCACCATAGAAGACGGGAGGTTTCATCTTAGTGAACCTCTAAAATAGATCATGCTCATCTTCGATCATCACCGGTTTGGTCATAGATCTTAGAAATACCCAGTCTCTGAAATCTCATCCATCCGTGGAGCCACGACAACAACATACTGGACCTATAGATGCTGAAATGTCAAAGTTATGAGTTCCATCTCGGTCCTTACCAATCCATTCAACAAAGTCAATACCATAGCTAGTACAATCTGATAATGCCAGAGCAGGCGTAACACCTTCCTAAAATGGTGTTGCCGTTGCATCCTCTATTGCCCCGTCAGGGACCCCTCAAGATGCGGAGGCCTAAGAATAATATCAAACCTGACCAGCAACCTGAGCCCTGCCTATGGCTGGTGCCGCTTCCCATTGCTTACCT
Source organism: Jaltomata sinuosa (assembly GCA_003996215.1). NCBI lineage: Eukaryota > Viridiplantae > Streptophyta > Magnoliopsida > Solanales > Solanaceae > Jaltomata > Jaltomata sinuosa. Next base: position 273,972 of record QJPP01000418.1, read on the forward strand.
CAACCACCTCATCTAGCTTGTCCTCTACCGCGAGCCACAACCACAACAACCAGCTCAGGTGCCTCTCCTCTAGCTTCTCCTGAAAGTGTCCTCACCATCTGTGATAGAAAGGAATGAAAGGAGTTAGATACAAATTTGGATCACCAAATACCTATTGGAATCAAGTAATAGCACAAAAGAAAGAAAGAATTGAGTTTTCCTAGTGTCCTGTAGACTCTCGAAAAGCAGTACAGACATCATCGTATCATTTTGTAAGACTCTACTAGACATGTCCTTAAGCAATGAGATTGAAAAACTTAGCACTTAGATACAAACTTTGTCATGGACCAAACTGCCGTGATTGGCACCCACATTAACTTCCCCTCCCCGGTGGGCAAACCATAACTTACCAACTAAACCAAATAGTTACAAATCCATTTAACAAATTTTAAGGTATTCATGATATAGTTCTAAGAGTTTTTAAATATCAATAAAATAAATGTGTAGAAGACTAACTATTACAATCCCAAATTCGAAAGTCATTGTATAAAGACTCTAACTAACAATGTCTAAAATTAAAAAAACATGTAGAACAATGTCTGAAAGAAATAGACATCTATTCAAAAGAAGATCTGCGGTAGCCTAGATGGAAAGTAGCTCACCCTCAGGTCAGTCAACGGGCAACACCAGATGCAAGTTCACGTAGAAGACTCTAGAAAACAGTCTGCACTCAAAGAAAAGTGTAGGAGTAGCATCAATACAAATACTATATACTGGTAGGAATGATAGTCCAACTCAGATTAGTAACAAGTATATATCATAAATTCAAGTAAAGAAGTAGACAGGTACAACAATACATAACCAAATAACTCAGGGAATCAAATAGTCAACAACAACCAGGTAAATGAACTAAATCTGGACATACTAATATCAATCAATACTGGATATATAAGTCACCAAAAATAGACATAAGAAGTCATGAAAAACTCTGCAAATGAAATGTAATCACAACACAATCATGGAATTATTTTCATACTGAATCACAACTGTATAGCCTCTGTATCTCATCAGTCTCACTCTCTACCATATCTGAACACACAATTGTCACTAATTTATCACACATTTGTATAAACATACTAGAGAGTCTTTAATCTTGCCCAACTATTCATGACATGTAAGGGACCCTAGGTGTCCATATAACAATATCGAAATGGTACCCAATCCACCACACAACTTCTCATCTGTAAGCTCATATCAAACTCAAGCTGCTCATATTTGAATCATCCCATAACTGCATATCCGTAAGCTCACATTGGACTCGAGCAACTCATCTCAGAATATTCATATTTTCCTTATTCCTCTTAACATATCTTAGTATATTCATTGTTTAGTTATCTCATAGGATAATAAATACAAATACACATTGATAGTCACAAGTGCACACCACAATCACAAGTCATATTAAGACAGGCTTCAACAATTTAGCAACTTATTCATACAAGAATTTTCAAGCTAACAAGTATCTATCACAATCTAATTCCAAAGACCAATCATACATGCTTTATCAACTCATAACACATACAAGTGACTAATCAAATTCTAACTCTAGGTAATTTATAACATCCCTCAACCGAAGAACTTGGATAAGAAAGCTATTTCACATGAGCCTTCCCTTTTCTGAATGCCTCGGAATGTTCAAGGTCTAAAAATAATAAATGCAAGAATATTTAATCATTTACTCTTCAAATAATAACTTTGGAATTCAAACCCACTTAATTCTACCTTTTTTCAAGGTTTTAACCATTACCCAAGGGTTAATCCATCATAGTCTAGTTTCTCTAGGACCGCATCATCCTAAAGCATGGAGTTTCTACCCACCTAAGAAGTATTAATTAACAACTTAGAAGCACAAGAAATGATAATTATATACACCCATTAACTTTCCCATATATTTCGTAAGTTCTAGGGTTCTAACCCAAAATCCACCATTAAAGTCATCCCATTGATTCTAGGGTATTAAAGGATTACTAGATAAAAGAGTTGATGGGGAGAACTTACCTTGAAGAAGAAATTTGTCTTACCCTTGGGAAAATCACCTCATAGGTCTTCTGTAATGAGTTATTGAAGTTATGAGGTGAGAAACTCAAAATAACTGACTTAAATTCCAATTTTTCCTCATCTCACTGGACACAAGAGTCCCACCATCCTAAGAGAATTCTCATTATGGTGAACAATGCCTTGCTATGGAGAGACTTAACAATTTTGCTAACCCTCGCTATGGTGGAACTGTGACTGCTATGGTGGAACACTAATTGCTATTGCAGCGGAAAACCTACCGCTATAGTGGTGTATCATTAACTAGTAGCTCAGTAAAACTGTACCAAGTTTGATTCAACAACAAAATTATTTTTTCAAGACACCATAGCACAAACCAAATATGCAAAACACTATAAAAAATTTCTACAAACTCATTCATAGTCTCAGAAGTCCCTACGGAGGTCTAGTTCACTAGGTCATCCCCTAAAAGAATACAATACATCACAACAGTACACAATCTATTATGATTACACATAAGTTTATCAGTTTTAAACCTCACCATCTTTGAGTTTATTAGCTCAACTTTTACTATGGGGACTCTAACAAGAGTATTATGGCTCTAACCACCCCATAATAACCTGATGGATTGTTAAATTGTAATGATATATTACCTTAATATATTACCCTCAGGGTTCTAATACCACCGGTTAGAGGGAGTGCACAGGGTAGGAGAGGTGGTTCCCAGATTGTTAGAAGAGGCTCTCAGCTAGGTTGTTCAGGTGGCTATTCTGGGTCGTTAGGTACCTCACATCCGGGAAGAGCATTTTGGGGTTTTTATAATTGTGGTGTGGTTGGTCACTTTTATAGAGAGTGACCCCAGTGTGGAATAAGTAAGCCCTCAGCACTGATGGCTCAGCCGGGTAAGACATATGGTCATGCGAGTAATAAGTCCAAAGATCGACCCAGACAACTATATGCCTTTCTTAATAGGCTATAGGTGGAGTCTCCAGATGCCATTGTCACAGGTACATTCTCTGTTAACATCAACTAGATTTTGTGTTATTTGATATGGTATCTACATATTCTTGTGTGTATCTCCTTACTTTTCTTCTCGTCTGGGTGTTCTATGTAAGTCTGGCTGGTGCTTATGCATGTAGCTACCCCATAGGAAAATTCTTTTGGTAGTGGATCAAGTGTATCCGTCTTAAATGGTGACTATCTTGGGGTATGATGCACGATAGGCCTTGTTATCCTATTTAGTGGTGTTTGTCATAGTTCAAGGCTTGTTTTGGTTATCTCATTGTCTAGCGGTCTGGGGTCATTTTTCCAAGAACATTATCTTACTTCCACCTAGAACCTCTCAGTCAATATGAAATGGTTTCAATAGCTACGTGTAGAGGAGAGTTGTATCATTTTGGAGGGTGCGATCGTTGGTATGTTAGTAGGTGGTTGGATTATCTTGCCTATGTTCATGGTACTAGTGATGATATTCTTCACTTGGGTCAGTTTCTGTGGTTGGCGTGTGTTCAGAGTGCGGCAGTATTTTCTAAAGATTGATCAGGGGTAAGGTTATTGATAAGTTGGTAATCTACCAACTTATTGAGCCTTTAATCATGAATTATTGACATGCTTTGATAAGATTTAGAGGTTCTTATGGACCTTATTGACATGAATGCAGGTACTCTTGGTCAAAGATAGAAAATAAGAAATTGGACCCAAAGGAGCTCAAAAGGAGTTAAAGTGTGAAGTGATCAACTGAGATGAAGATTCTTCCTTGAGGTGCAGACTTTGTGCGACATGAATAAACCTTGGTGTGGTCCGCACCTCTCTTCACATGAACGCTCAGAAGAAGAGAATAATCTATTAAGGGGGTGTGGCACCTGTGTGACACGCACAAGGCATGGTGTGAACCGCACCCCACTTACACCAACCTCCAAATGCAAGACAAGCCACTAGTCCACCAAAGTCGAGCTATGCAATACGCATAACATGACACGTGAAACGCACATCACGCCGCATAGCTCTAAAGGGAAAATTTTGTCCACTTTTGTATGACAAATTGGGAGCATTCTAAAACTCAATTTGGGCATAGTTTTTCATAGTTTTTGAAACAAGTTTCTCTCCCAAGGCAAGAAAGAGGGTTTCCCTCCATTCTCTCAATTTTCAACCTTGGACTTGTAAATTTTATCTTGGATATTAGATTATTGTTACTACTAATGACAAGGAATTTGAATTTCCCTATGGGTATACTTTCTTCTTCCTTTAGCATGAGTGGCTAAGTCTCCTTGTCTAGGAATGTGTTGATAATGGGTACTTGATAAAAGGGTATGGGTCTTGCTTATTTGTCTTTATAATTGCTAATATGACATGGGTCTAGTGATTTCACCATATTTAAACTCTAAAATTTATGGTTGCAAATATTTATTTAATTTACTTGATTGTGTTCTTGCTTGAGAAAGAGGTTCATAATTTCAGATGTGAAATTGTTTGTGGGTACTTAGGATTCCACTTAGACGAGGCTAGAAATAACTCAATTCACCGAAAACACTCATTTAAGGGTCTAAGCTTGAGATAGTGTGACCTCCCCAAGCTATATTAGTTGGTTTATGCCTAAACAATGGTGCTTGAACAAAGACCATTGGATAGATGATTATGAGATTGAAATATTAAATTCATCCCTAAAACCAATGCTACTTATGTTATTTAGTGTGAATTTATGCATATGAGTTAGTACCTAGACTGTGTTTGAGTTCCATCGAAAACACATCCCTAGTCGTCCTCTCTCTTGTTTACACCTCGCATTTACTTTATTGTTTAGTTTGGAATTGAATTATGAAAAATTTCCAATTCCCCTCTTTTTACATTATTTGTTGTTTGGATAATCTACTCTCATTGTGAAGTCCTTTCCGCAGTCTCTTTAGCTATGCTATAATTCCCCGTGGGATCAACCCTGACTCCCATCGGGTAATATTAATTTTATTTTGCTTCACGATCGTCGTTACCTCCATCATGGAGAGTACAATTGAGCGTTAAAAAAATGGGGCCATTGTCGAGGACTTGTGTTTGAATAGCCTTTTTGATTGTGAATTGAAATCACCTTGTAGAGTAATTGTTCTTTTTAGTTAGTTTTTTTTATTGCGTAGGTAGACCATGAACGAAGTGGGCAATAACGAAAGTGTAGATGACTTCATGGATGTAGCCAATGAACTCGTAGTTCAAGGGAGAGTAGGACAATCTGCCTACCTCCCACGGTTAGAAACACAGTATTCCACGTCACTAGCACTACGCTCCATCTAATACAAATGAAAGGAATGTTTGGAAGAGGAGCACACAAAGATGCACATAGGCACATCCGACACTTTGTGGAGATATTCCAACTTTTTATCTTCCAAAACATCCCCAAGAATCTATTCGACTTCACCTATTCCCCTTCTCTCTAATGGGGGAAGCCATGGCTTGGTTGGAAGAATTACCAGATGGGTCAATCACCTCTTAGGCTGAGTTGGTAGAGGCTTTCACGAGTAGATTTTTCCCTCCCTCAAGGATGATGCAGTTGAGGGATGATATTACCAACTTTTGCCAACTTCCTGACAAGCCTTTGCACTACAATGACTAAGGTTTCAGGTACTATCGTCGAGCCGCGATGTAAAATCAAGCGCTTCTTGGGAGGCAACCCAAGTGTTTTTACTTTGTTTTTGGTTACCTTTTGTTATTTTTGGTTTGTTTTAGGAATGCATGGAGAGGAAAAATGACAAAGTGGAAAAATAAGACAAAAATAGGATGTGCAGATGGTCGTGCGATTTTCACAAGCTGTTGTACGTGTCGCACAGGCCACCATATCCCAAAGTAGTGTACTGAAGGAAAAATGTCGAATTGGAGGCGATGTGCGATGAGTTGTGCATTCCGCACGAGCCCTTGTACGCGTTACACCTCCATCGCACACCACAACAGAAAGAGGGGCCAAGTTTGGGCATGAAATGGTGAGGTGCGAAGAGACATGCGGTCTGCACAAGGGCTTGTTCTAATCACACATTGCGGCACACCAAGGTAATTTTTGAAATTTTTTATTGACCTACCCGATCACTTTTCCTCTTCTTTTTCTCTTTTAAATTCACCAACTTCCTTTTTTTCTCCCATATTTCTCCCTTAACTCTCTCAATTTTCTCTCAAAATCCTCAACAAACCCTCCTAACTTTCCCAAAAACTTCTCCTTCTCTTACCCACACCCTCCGCTGCCGCTACGTGTCACTACCATCATCATTTTCTCCAGGCTAATTGTGGGTCACCATTGTTACACCTTGAAAAACTTCAATTTCTTCTTCCCTTCTTATAATCTTAACGTGTGGTAAGTTTCTCAACATTAAATACATATTTTTATGTTGATTGGGAACTCATATTGTGAAGCATGCTTGTTAGAATCACCATGTTGATTTTGGGTGGGATTTGAAAATTTTGGGTCCCCAATTTTGGGTTGTATTGTTGATTTTGCTTAGAATTAACTTGGTAGAACTTGAAGTTGTGATAATGCATATTGATGGTAGTAATTTTTAGCCTTAAAAATCTGTATTTAGGGTGAAGTCTGAGTAACCCACTTATGATTGATGCATGATTTTGCCCTATGATGGATTGGGTGACGTCATTCCTAAAAGCAAATCATCGTCTTCATGAGGTTTTGGTTGACAATTGATGTTTGGGGCTGTAATTTGTTACTACTTTTGTTCTAATGTAAATTGTTGAATATGCTTATTGGGTGTATGATTTTGGTTGGGAGACAGAAATAGTTGATTGAATGAATGTGCCTACTTGTTGCAATTGAAGGCTTGATATTTCCGATGATAGACGGGGTAACGTCCTTATTAAGGGAAGTTGTTAAGTTCTTCTTTTGGTTTTGAATTTTGTTTATGGATTCCGGGGAAGTCTGAGTACTCAGATGATTTGGTTGGTTCATATAATACTTGGCCCAGTTGTTTAAATTGTTGGATTATTGGTATGCTGATTGTTGCCAAGTGTATTCCACACATATTGTTCTGCGAATCACATGCCTAATACTCAAGAAGACACGAAATTGAAAATTTTCATGTGTTTTCTTTGTGTGTTTCGCATGCGGAGCGCAGACCTCTACGTGCAAAATGCACAAGGCATCGCACGATGTTAAAAAAATTACTGCCAGTTAACTATGTCGAAGGGCGAAGCATGGTGAGACGTGAACTCTCGCTGGTGCGGTCCGCACCAGCTTCGCACCTTAGTGTAGAAAACCTCTGAAGGTTTCTAGTAGCTCATGCAAAATCACGTGTGATGCGCACTATGCTTGGTACAGTTCGCACGTGGTCCGCATGAGCCATCAGTTACCTCCTTTTGTTTTTCCTTCTTTGCACTCTGTCTTTTTAGTTATTACCTTCTTTTACATTGAGTATTGATACATGGTTCCTACTTCTAACCTCCATTTGCAGGAATATGCCTTCCAATAGGTGTCACCAAAAGAGGCGAGCTACAAATCTCACTTCTATATCCACAAATGTGGGCTTGCCTGTGCAAAAAGAGGGTCCTACTGAGACTAAAATTTCATTTGGCCTTGAGGGGATGGAGGCATACTATCTGAAATTTTGGGGAAAGCGATCATTTTTGGAAGAAAAGGTGTTTGAGGTGGACACATTTGAAGTTGAGTTCCCAAATATACCTAGACAATTTTGTAAAAGGGTATGGGAACACTTTTCCAAAACTCTAGGACCATATTTCCCTGAGTTTGTACAGGAGTTCAATGCATCATATCGGGCTAGGCAAGACATTCTGAAACATAAAGGCCCAGCAAACAAAATACCATGCCTTGATTCAGTGTTAGTGAGAGGCAAGGAGATAGATATCACCCAGAAGCCATCCATTTTGCCATATAGGATAATTAGCCAATTCCAGAGTCAAGATATATGGAGCGTATAGCTATAAAGAAAGACCAATACGAGTGGGTTGCTAATGTCATTGCAGAAGGAAACCCTTTTTGGGCGATCTCAAAAGGACCCATCCACCGATTAGACCTTAAGTTTGAAGCTCGAATGTGGTTGGACTTTGTATGCACACGACTATCCGAACTAGTCATACCACAAAAGTGACTATAGAGGTGGCCATTCTCATTGCATACATCATGTCTAGCTTTCGACTACATGAAGGGGAAATCATTTTCGAATAACTCAGGCGGAGAGCTAGACACGAGTCCACCTCCTTTGACTTCCTTGTACTCATATCACTCCTCTATTTTTAGGCACACTGCCCTATGTTTTGTTTAGTGGACAAAACTAGACAAGCTACTGGTATGGTCTGCTTGGATACAAGGCGGGACACAGATGCTCTGCATGTTAAGAAAAAGCACTATGATCATAGTGCCATGTCAGTCAATGCCCGTGCTGAGAATGATACTCATGATCATCTGAACACTTCCTCCCATTCTCAAGGAGCATCAAACACCATTCTCGAGACTTCCCGAGTCACCACATTTTTAGGTGATTTGCTCAAGCTTAGTCAGCTTACTCCCAAAAATGAGGAGAGCTTACAAAGGATGGCTAAGGATATTCCACGCATGATTCAATCTGCCATTAAATTGTCAAGCCGGTAGTGTCAAGTGTGAGAAAGCTTTGTGCTAGAATGGATACCATGGAGGTAGAGGTTGATGATCTTAGGCAAGTAATACCACATGATCCAAATATTTCTAATTGGGATCTTAGTATACCAGCCCCAAATTCAAATTCTTTTCTAAGAACTAATAGTCTGCCCGATGATTGGTATACAAGCTGGGATTCGAATAAAGAAGAGGACATATGTGAGATCCAAGAGATAACTGAGCCAACCTTGACAGCTCCTGATACCACAGTACCACCTAGCCAGCTCTACCCAGATTACCATGACTCAGAGGTACCAGAGTGGAGGCGTCAGCCTAGGCCCAAGGCCTCTCCTCCTCCTTCATATCATGAAATGATGACTGCACTGGATAAATGGGAGATTGTGGGGCCATATGGACTTTTTCAGCTGCGATGGGATCCCTCAATTCCATTTATGGAAGGATTTCTGACAGACTCAACACATGCTTACATTCCACCACTGGCACCACCAGCTCCACTGGTACCTCGACCTCCTAGGCCACCACATCAATTTTACTCGAGGAGGCATCGTCATTATTATTATTAAAATTATGGAGTTTTTACACTCATTCTTATCTGTATAACTTTTTGTGCATCAAGGGCTATGTGTACTTTAAGTTTGGAGGGTCTGTAATTATTGATCGCTCACCTGTGCTTCATACTTTGCTCATACTTTGACCTTGCCGGGACTTTTTCTTATGTTTTGAGCTCTATTGCGCCCTCGTTGGGCTTGATGTTGTTTTAGCTTAATTGTGCCCTCACCGAGCTTGATGTTTAATCTTGATTTTTATGCCGGGATAGTCTTACATGATTCCATTGTCTCGCTACCCGTGCCTTTCAATTGCGCTAAGGGCCTACGCCGAGGCTTGCTTTTCAAATGATTCATGAGCACGCAAATTCAGTAGTTGCTTTGTTAATAGTAGTTTAGCAATAAACTGAGGGGGTTTTCTTAATACCACAGTTCTTTCCCAAGGAGCAAATATGTTTCTTTATTTTCTTTTTCTTTATCCTCTTTTCTCTTTTTTTTTGTGTCGAACTGGGTTAGTGTTTCCCTATTATGGATTCAGAGGCGACTTTCTTAAGGGAAAATTCCAAATTTTAGTTTAATTTCAGTCCGTGCTTTGCTTGTCTTGAAATGGACCCACCAAAAAAATTTCTTGGCAAGATGTTTTTGGAAATGAAAGGAAAGAGGGAAAATAAATTTTTGAGGAAAGCATTCTCTTTTCATGACTTGCACAATCTCGATTTGGCTTGATCAATTCACAAATGAGTGTGTAATGAACTCGGAATATCTTTTCAAAAGTCATTTGTCCCAATTAATTTTGAGTCTATTGTTGAAAGTTCTTGTGAGGTGATTCCATGTGTCGTGAGGCTATACCTTGATTCTCATGCATGTGTGTCATCTAGAACTTGCCCTGAATGAGATTCAAGGAGAAATTCTAGATGTGACAGAGCTTGGAAGATGATCTTAGGCCTTTTTTGAATAGCCACTTCACCCAAATGACTTCCCTTAACATCAATCCTAGTGAACCCCTTCTGAGATTATAACCATTCTTTGGCACCTTGTTCGATACCTTAACCTTTTTAGAACCTCTATATTGGAACCCGTCCTCCCTAATGGCATAAAAGTGAAATTTAGGCTAAAAGCCTAAGTTTGAAGGGGGGGATGAAATGACCACTTAGGAAAAAGCACAAGTTTGGGGGTGTATGTGCTTAATATGGATAAAAAAGGGAATGCACTTCAAGTGCAAGGTAGCACCTTATGTTGAATTGAAAATTAGTCCAAAAGTTCAATCCAATGAGCAAAATGAAAAGAAAAGAATTGGTGCTACCAAGAGAAGGTGTTACAAGGAGGTTGAATGATCAAAATTGAAAGGGAAAAGCTTGGGTTATGTGAGGGAGAAATAAGGTAAAGTCAAAGTTAAAAAATGTGAGTTGTGTTAAAAAAATGATAAGAAAGAGCGTCAGGGAAGTTTAGCCACTTGAGCCAAATGAAATCCTCACCTGAACCCTAGCCAACATCGTAACCCACAAGTTTTGAGTGATTCCGAGCTTGGCCACTCGACATTAGTGGCAATTTACATGAAGGGCAAGCCTATGATTCGACATGTGTGCACTTGAACTTCCTTGAGAGAGAGAGAATCGTTTTGGTTCTCTTCTAATCCCTTGTATTGTGAATTACATGATTGTAAGTGGGATTCTCTCTTGTGGTGAGTGGTATCACACACTCGAATTGAAATATGAAGTTTCTATTTCAATTGAGAAGAATGAATGATACAAGTTGTGTGGCAAATCTTGAGGCAAACCTTGATGGTGTATGCCAATGACTTGAGAAGCTTTATACCTTGTTTTGAAGTACAAATTTCCTTGATTTTGAATGAGAATTGAAGTCCTTTTGAAAAGGTTTTGAAATGATCAATTTCCTTGATAGTGGGGTGGTTCAAATTGAGATGAGCATTGTAGTTGAGTCTTTTATTTGAGATTTTTTGTTTATTATTTTTCTTGGTTCTTAGAATTGATTAATCTTTTGTGCCTTGATTGAGTTTTAGAGCATAATTCAATCCTTACCTTATGAGTATCTTGCTTGAGGAAAAGCAATAGTTCAAGTTTGGGGGTTTAATAAGTTGGTAATCTACAAACTTATTGAGCCTTTAATCATGAATTATTGACATGCTTTGATAAGATTTAGAGGTTCTTATGGCCTTTATTGACATGAATGCAGGTACTCTTGGTCAAAGATAGAAAATAAGAAATTGGACCCAAAGGATCTCAAAAGGAGTTGAAGTGTGAAGTGATTAAGTGAGATGAAGATTATGCCTTGAGGTGCGGACCTCATGCGACACGCATAACCCTTGGTGCAGTTTGCACCTCCCTCCGCATGAACACTCAAAAGAAGAGAAGAATTTGTTAAGGTGGTGCGGTGCCCATGCGACACGCACAAGGCCGGTGCAAACCGCACCCCACTTTGAACCAACCTCTAAATACAAGTCAAGTCACTGGTCCACAAAACCCAAGCTGTGCGATGAGCATAACATGATGTGCTAAACGTATATCACGCTGCATAGCTTCCGAGGGGCAATTTTGTCCACTTTTATATGACGAATTGGGAACATTCTAAAACGCAATTTGGGGATAGTTTTTCATAGTTTTTGAATAGTTTTCAGTTTTTTGAAACAAGTTTCTCTTCCAAGGCAAGAAAGAGGGTTTCACTCCATTATCTCAATCTTCAACCTTACTTATAAATTTGAGCTTGGATATTGGATTGTTGCTACTACTAATGAAAAGGAATTTGAATTTCCCTATAGGTATACTTTCTTCTTTCTTTAGCATGAGTGGCTAAGTCTCCTTGTCTAGGGATGTGTTGACAATGGGTACTCTACAAAAGGGTATGGGTCTTGCTTATTTGTGTTTATAACTGCTAATATGACATGGGTCTAGTGATTTTTCCATATTTTAACTCTAAAAATTATGGTTGCAAACATTGATTTAATTTACTTGATTGTGTTCTTGCTTGAGAAAGTGGTTCATTATTTCGAATGTGAAATTGCTAGTGGATTGTCACGACCCGATCTCTCAGGTCATGATGGCACCTACAACCCCCCAGTAGGAAAACCAATTCCCGTAGCTCAGAATGGTTAGTAATGGGCTACTACCTAACCAATCCCGCACAACAAGCTGAAATAAGGGGAAGCTGAATGTAAAGAGACCACACGCAGAAGCAACAACCCAAAATATATATACAAAGATACTACACCAACCCCAAGACTTGGTATCAATGGTACAGAAGCTTCTAATAGAATACAAATGTTAGAAGTAACAAAATACAATATGAATCTGTCTCTGAAAGTACAAGGTGTATCAGTACAAAAAAGGAGATGTAGACAAACCCCGATTGCCAGGCGCTCACCCTAGTCTCGATGTCCAAGTGCTGCATGAGTCTCCAATGCGATCAACGGCGAAAGCTCAACAAATATCTGCACCAAAAAGTGCAGAGGTGTAGTATGAGTACCAAAACAATGGGTACTCAGTAGGTATTATCGGCCGACTGAGAGGATATACAATATAAAAGCAGTAACAAGCAGAATACAAGAAGGCAGTCACGAAAGCAAGGAAGAAGCACAAAGAAACTAGCACATGAGTAATCAACCAAAAGTTACAAGTGGAACATGCTAGTACAGAAGATATACATACAAAGAAACACAGGTGTAAAAAGAAAGGAAGGATGCACCTGGGATCCTTGAAACAACAGTATATATAAAGAGAATTTAAAGAGATGGGCGGTATACCGATAACCTCAAAATAACGGGAAAGAAGGAAAGCAATCCAACAGTCGAGCTAGAAATCTCATACTAGCAGAAACAAGCTCAAGATAACAAATACCATGATAACATAGCCGTAAACAACTCACAAGTCAAGCCTAAGATGGAATAACTAACCCAAAAGCATTCAGAACTACTACTCAAGCCAGGATAAGGTAGGAATCAAGAACCCTACAATAGCTCAGAAAGCTACATAATCAGCACCTCGGTAGGATGGGACCCACTAGCCCCTCAATAAACTCAGCCCCAAGGATGGTGCCTCAACAGGCTCGAAACTGCTAATCCACAAGAACCAAAAGCCATGACAAACTCTAAATAAAGACATGAGTAAATATAATCTACCTAGAGTCCCAACGGCCACCCATACAATCGAGGAACACAATCAAGTAAAAACAAACCCTCTGGCCGCCCATACAACCGGAGCATACACTAAACACACAACAAACACGAGTGGAATCCAAATGAAATATGCATGATGATGATATGATGGAACCGGTAATAGTAACTTTGTATGCACCTTTCCTGGCATGCCTGGTGCAGCGGCAGAAGGACCCATGGTGGGATGTGCCCGCTATACCTTATCCTACATCATATACCCCTCCTCCAACACGCTTGGCCCTTTGTCCAGGTCCTGGAATTGCAGGGCCTATGGAGGTCCCTGACCACATATAGTAACAAACACCAAATCTCTAACATGTCATCCGGAATCAAGTCCAAGTTCAAGCCAGTGGCTAAATCTCGAATATGTGTGCCCGGGATTGAACCAAGTCTAAAACAGTAGTATTAATCTCAAAAGACCCTCTCAAAGGGTGCCCAAAGTATACTCGAGTCTAAATCAGTGATAAATGCCTCAATAACCCTCTCAAAGGGTGCCCAGAGCATAACCGGGTCTAAATCCGTAAGAAAAATCAGATGTAGTACTCCGCCCGGCAGAGCCTACTATCAGTAATAAAATCAGTGTGAAATCATCCAAAATCCCCTTTTTCTATCACCAAATATACCAAAAATGGGCCCCCGGGGACATGCAAGTTTAGGAAAAACCATTTATGGTGGCTCGTAGCAAAAACCAAAGTAAAACATGTAGGGGAAAACTTTTTTCATGGATGATGTGCTCGCACACAAATATAAATTAGCCCAAAGGCTCATAAAAATTCCTATCAGCCCTGCACAAGCCCAGCAGCTACTCAGAAGACATAACCAGCCTAAAAGGATATCTCTATGTAGGTATTATCAGCCGACTGAGCGCATATAAAATCTAAAAGAAGTAACAAGCAGAATACAAGAAGGCAGTCACAAAAGCAAGGAAGAAGCACAAGGAAACTAGCACATAAGTAATCAACCAAAAGTTACAAGTGGAACATGCTAGTACAGAAGATATACATACACAGAAACGCAGGTGTAAAAAGAAAGAAAGGACGCACCTGGGATCCTTGCAACAACAATATATATAAAGAGAATTTAAAGAGATGGGCGGTATACCGGTAACCTTTAAATAATGGGAAAGAAGGAAAGCAAGCCAACAGTCGAGCTAGAAATCTCATACTAGCAGAAACAAGCCCCAGATAACAAATACCATGATAACATAGCCGTAAACAACTCACAAGTCAAGCCTAAGATGGAATAACTAACCAAAAGCATTCAGAACTACTACTCAAGCCAGGATAAGGTAGGAATCAAGAACCCCCCAACAGCTCAGAAACCTACATAATAAGCACCACGGTAGGATGGGACCCACTAGCCCCTCAATAAACTCAGCCCCAAGGATGGTGCCTCAACAGGCTAGAAACTGCCAATCCACCAGAACTGAAAGCCATGACAAACTCTAAATCAAGACAGGAGTAAATATAATTTACCTGCAGTCCCAACAGCTGCCCATACAACCGAGGAACACAATCAAGTGAAAACAAACCCTCCGGCCGCCCATACAATCGGAGCGTACACTGAACACACAGCAAACAAGGGTGGAATCCGAGTGAAATATGCATGATGATGATATGCAAGAACCGATAATAGTAACGCTGTATACACCTTCACCAGCACGCTCGGCGTACCGGCAGGAGGACCCATGGTGGGACGTGCTCGCTATACCTCATCCTACACTGTATACTCCTCCTCCGGCGCGCTTGGCCCTTTGGTTAGGTCTTGGAATGGCAGGGCCAATGGAGGTCCCTAACCACATATGATAACAAGCGCAGAATCTCTAACATGTCATCCGGAATTAAGTATGGGTTCAAGCTAGTGGCTAAATCTCGAATATGTATACCCGGGATTGAACCAGGTCTAAAACAGTAGTAGTAATCTCAAAAGACCCTCTCAAAGGGTGCCCGAAGTATACTCGGGTCTAAATCAATGATAAAGGCCTCAGTAACCCTCTCAAAGGGTGCCCAGTGCGCAGTAGGGTCTAAATTCGTAAGAAAAATCAGATGTAGTACTCCGCTCGGAAGAGCCTAGTATCAATAATAAAATCAGTGTGAAATCATCCAAAATCTCCTTTTTCTATCACCAAATATACCAAAAACGGACCCCCAGGGCTATGCAAGTTTAGGAAAATCCATTTACGGTGGCTCACAGCCAAAACCAAAGTAAAACATGCAGGGAAAAACCTTTTTCATGGATGATGTGCTCGCACACAAATATAAATTAGCCCAACGGCTCACAACAATTCCTATAAGCCCTGCACAGGCCTAGAAGCTACTCAGCATACATAACAATCCTAAAAGGATATCTCTATGTCCGGGACATCGCGGACATTCCCAAATAACCCACCATTTATGTTCCAGAGTCAATACAAAGCCGCACAGGACCACAAGGGTAATATAAAGAGCTACGCAAATACTACAAACAACGTATGAAATAAACGGACAGAAAAAAGTGAACAAGGCCTAGGGTACCAACCTATAACAACCCATTCAAGGATGCTAATTAATGCAGTTATAGCCTATATACGGAGAGTCTATGTAGGAAAAGCCATAACCTACCTGTCGTCCAATGAATAGTTGTAGGGACGGCGTTGTCCAGGCTCAAACTGCTTCGGGAAGATCTAATTTGAAAAACCACTTCAATACAATAATCTACACGTCCAAACTAGACTAATGATACCCATAATTCTATAAACATAACCGGGTCGAAATCTGGGTCACCAATGGGCCTGTGGGCCCCGCAACCCGAAACTGGAAATGAAAAACACACATGTGTTCCTTACGATCTCGGGAGCACATGCTCAAAAACTGAGCAAAAATGGACAACAAATGGGGCTCTAAACAGCCCGCTAAAGCCAAGAAATAAAAGAGGAATTTTCAAGAAATAAGTCCGGGAATTAGCCAAAAGATACTTACCGCAACGAGAAGGCAAGCTAAGGAGGTGAAAAACTCTGAACCCACGATCATGCAAAGCTCAAGGGAGCAGCTTCTTCAAGAAATTTCAAGCTTTTAGAAAACTCATCAATGGAGGTTTGAAAAAGATGAAGAAGACCAACTTGGTGAAGAAGAGGACTTACCAATTGGCAAAAGAAGTAGCTAAAATCTCCCAACTAAATGGATTCCCCAAGGCTATGAACTGATGGGAGCAACTTGGTAGGGAGAAATTGTGTTTTAGAGTGAGAAGAGCTGAGAGAAAATGGCTGGAAAAATGAAGGCCAAAGAATTATATAGCTGATGGTCGTTGGTCGCTGGTCAGCACTATCGCGCTAAAAGAGCGCGATCGTGCTGAAGGAAAAGTATCAGACCAGCGCTATCGCACTACAAGAGCGCGATTGAGCTGAAGGGAAAAACTCAGACTAGTGCAATTGCGCTAGAGTTGAGGGATCACGCTAAAAAGAAAATAACAAGATAGTGCAATTGCGTTAAGTGAGCGCGATCGCGCTGAAGGCCACTAGAAGCAGAAAAACCAGCAACAACCAAAAACTTCTACGGGGTATTCCAAGCATAATCGGAACCCAATTTTTAAAAACCAATATAGCTATTAGAGTGGAAACGACGTTCCGGACTCAACAGAATTGATGAAACTTCCATCCCAGACCGTCTTATCTGAATGTTGACCAAAGTCAACCAAACCAGCTTATCTAGCCTGAAAACACCGAACGAGAGAGAATTCCAAGATGAAAAGCTCTTGGATCCCGACCAAACGTCCCTTTAGACCAATGTACACGCTCAGGAGCTAACGGAATTGTCGAAATTCTTTTCCGAGCATGTTCACCAAGAATGTTGACCGAATTCAACGAATACAAAAGACTAAAGCTCTAAAACAAAGAATGGCCAAAAAGACCAAGCAAATGGCCCGGGCACTGAAATACCGGTCCCAAAAAGCCATACATGACTTGGGGATGCTACATGCAAGCTTTAACGGTACAAGAAAGGCGAAAATGCGTAAATGACCAGAAGGGTCATTACATCATCAACTACTAAAAAGACTTTCGTCCCCAAAAGTCAGGAAAGAAGAAGGGACTAGAGATTTAGGAACAGCGGATATGAAGCCGGCACTACTCTCTTGGACACCCCGGGTAGCCTCCTCGACCAGACGACACCCAACAAAAAGACCAAAGAAAGCAACCAAGCTAAAACTTATTACTATCCAAGCTAGATCCCAAACTCAAACTCCAAAATGCAAAGGGTCTGCCAACCCAAACTGAGCCTCTAGAATCTCAACCGGTAAGCACCATCACAACACCAAAACTAGAGAATCAAGGCAGCCAGCACACATAACTCGAATCTCCGCAACTACAACCAAGTTTATCAGGAAAGCAAACATCCAAAACTCTAACTCACGAACCCGCTGATTCCATAAAAACTCTTTTATTCTGAACCAAATCCTTTTGCACCATAAGCAGGAAGCTTCAAACAAGTTGAACTCTCGAACCACCCTCGAAGCATCAACTAACACACTAGAGATCCATAGTTCCTGCTCATACTCTACCACGAACAAAGTCACCCTTTATACCCAAGTTCTATCAAAGTCGAGCCATAGTCCACTAGCTTTTGCCATCTAAGATAATAACCCAAAGCTGGTCCTCGAAAATTATAGTTACCTGACCCAACTGATCATTAAGCAACGGAAGAACACTCTTGCTAACACCAACTTGCTAGCTGAACCCAACTGATCAACCTCTGAGAATCCGACTGAAGTCCGCACACCAAAGTTAGAGAAGGCATATATGAATACCTTATATTGACGGAGAACTTTCAAACTGTAGAATGAAACCAACCTCGCCGAATCGGACCAAATCTGAATCAACATGGAAGCAAAGGAACCAGGGAAACCTGCCCGATAGACCCAAACCAAAATCAAGATCCTGCAAGTAGTGTTGTAAGCCTACCACGAAGTCCGTAGTCATTAGCTAAGCTCCCAACTCTAAGAAACACTATTGCTACCCCAAACACTCGAACGCCATTTTGATTTGAAGTCGTCTTACCAAGGTCACCTCGAGAAGAAGTCTACCATAATATCAAGTAAAAACACCCCAAAGGCAAAGGAAAAGGTGCCTGGGATTCAAAGTTGCCATCTAGCCATGGAAATCTGCATATAACTTCAACTCATTCCTTTGGCTCGAATCAACCACTCTATCGGATCTACACACAACCAACTATTTTGAAACATATATCATACCGATGAATTTGGAACTTATGCCACTGCATCTACCCAACCAGGATGGAAGAAACTTCGTACCATAAAGAGCATTGCTGAAATCAGGAATATCCAATCTAAAACAGAGGTTAGCCAAGGACTAGGTGTCCAAGGCAAATAGCTGCATCCGAAACTGAAGTAAAGAAGATGGGTTGCCCGCACCCACTGCCTCCCAGCACTAGGATGCTGCAACCAAATAGAAGCTTCCATGAACCGTCCGATGTAACCTGCCAAGCCATGATTCTAAAACTAAATCCTAATTTACCAACCAACGCTTTTGTCAAACCTGCGAGTAGACTCTTATGTTGCCAATGAACCCATAGGAACCATAGTCAATTAGGCTTGAATATGCAAGTTGATAGCACCGCAGCTACTACTACAAACTTAAACCAATCGGAGGATAAACTACTGCAACCTGTGGATGGCCGAATCAAATCACCAACACACAATCCCAAAGCAATCTCTCAGTGGTCACCTCAGTCAACTACTAACACACACCAGCACGAACAAAGAGTCATATCCCTTCTCATTTAACTAAACAAAACCCTTTCGTAGCATATACTGAACCTTACAACTCCTTTCTACAAATAAGAACCTGGAGCCATTCCCTTATCTCTAAAACTTACATTGTCAAAACTCAATAAGGCAGGAGGAAATGGGTCAGATGCCTGGCTCACCAGAATACTACAAATACAACTCACCCACGAGGCTACGGTCAACACTTAGTCAAAAAAATCAAACTGAATCACAATACCAAAATCAAAAGCTCATCCAGAGCACTATGATGAAAATTCATCCCAACTGGAACCGGGGAAAACGATAAGACAACCCAACCAGAAAAAACGCTAAGGGAGACTATGGGAACAACCCATATACCTGCCAACCTCCTAAACCAACCAAACAAAGAGGGTCGATTCACATCACCTGAGATAAGAAAAAAATTAACCCTTGCTCAACAGCATACTAACACCACTCAACTTAAAATAGGGCCTCAGACTCCGGCACTACCACCGGTAACACATCGAACCTACACACGGATCTCTAGCCACGCTAGATAACGGCCTAGGCAACAACTATCTAGGATCGCTAGAAAGGAAGATCCAAAGCAAGCCTAGAACCACAACGAACAGGAATAAGCCCAACCAAAAATAGACTAACCAGAACTACCCATGAGCTATGACTCCGGGTAAGACAGTTCACAAGGATAAATCACCCCCATCCACTACTAAAGAATAAACTACCACAAAAATAATGCATAAAGGCTATAATCTGGAAATCAAAGAACTAAACAAGTAGCAGGTAGGCATATAAGCAAATAAATAATAGAAGGGAGAGAATAGTAATGTGAGTAGGATTGTCACAAGCCGAAGGTAGAAAAAGCCTAACCTGGAGCAACGATATCAGGAACCTCTACCTCAGGCCCACCAAGAGAAGCATCGGACTGATGGGGTCTAACTCTAGACTGAATAGTCGAAGCTCAAGGCTCTGTCATCCCTCGATGCGGACAGTCTCTAGCATAATATCCCATCACCCCATAACCATAGCAACCCAGAGGCTCTACTCTAACGCACGGTTCCTGTCAACTCTAGATGGATACCTGAACCACTAGGACAAGAACCACCTCTAACCATATGGGGACCACCCCTACTACCCTGCACTCCACCTCTGGCCGGTGGCACTGAAGCCCTGGGAGATAACACCTGCTGACCCTGCTGACTGGAAGGCAAAGTCGCGGGATAATCCCTAACCAAGTGCCCATACTCCCTACACCAATAACAAACCTTACCAAGTGGATTCTGACAGGATGATCCTACCAGACCTGACCGGCTACCATGACCTGCACACTCTGAAGGCAAATACCGAGGAACATGACATGTACCCTGCCTACTCTGCTCAACATATCCTGTACCAACACCCTCTTGAACATGTGGAGCAACTGAAACTTGCTCGGTAGACAAGAAATAATAGAACCAGTCTCTAGGAGAGAATCCCCTACCTCGAGTCTGGGAACCTCGAAAACTATTATGGCGACGATGCTTCTTCGCACTACTTCCATAAGCCTCACAGCACAAACCCTCAATAGCCCAAGCATGATCCACTACCTGAAAGAAGGTCATCCCAATTGTAACCAAGTCCTCGGTCACCAAACGAAGTGGTGAAATCAAGCCCCCAACAAAGCTCTGAACTTTATCAAACTCTGAAGGCATAGACCTAGCGGTACGCCTAACCATGTCATAAAATCTCACCTCATACTCCAATATCGATAGACAACCCTGCTGAAGAACTGGTAGCTCAACCCTAGCTGAAGCACCACTCATAGAATCGGGTATTGAAACACCCATTGGAGGAATCAGAGTCCTAGCCATGGTGTCATAAATAACTAAGGTCACTACAAGTCCAATCATAGACTGGGTTGGCCTCACACCCCCTATTTGAGGCGATAAACTATCACTCTGAAGTCTTGGCACTGACGAAAGCACTAAAGCAACAGGCACAGAAGCCTCAACACCAACCACTGTCGAACTCATCTTAGGCATCTGAGAATGAATGAACAACCAAAGTTTTAGAAGTCAATAGACCCAGGAACGAACGATAAGGAGCCAAGAAGATGAAACTTTTCCAAACAATGCCTTGTAGCCTCTCGCAGATAGTGTCACACCCCAGGTTACCTCCTAGACGTAACATAGGACTTGGGACCACAAGTGCCCTAAGTTAACCCTTGGTCATAACATTCTCAAGCATAACAAAAGATAAGTGAAAGCATAATAGATAAAGTCAGAATAACATAAATGGATAATCAAGACAAATAGGCATACAAGATCCAAAAAGATTCAAATACTATCTATGTCTGAAAAGCCTCTTCTCATAACATAAAGAGTTGCTAGGACAAGACCCTAGCTAACTCGAAGTACGGAAATAAGAGCATGACACTCGCTAAGAACATAACTAGTCCTTAACCTAAGAGGACTCACCAACAGCTGACAGATAGAGTGGCATGGAAGCTCTATCCACGTGTCTGGGAAAGGACTCATGAATCTGCATCACCAAAGGATACAACGCAGATATGCGTCAGTACTATAGGATGTACCGAGTATATGAGCGATGCATGAACATGATAAAACTGTTTAAAACATGCTTGAAATGAACTTATAATATAAATAAAGGACATAAAACAGTGTCAAGATATAAGATAATAGAACAAAACATAAAGCTTAAGTTTCATAGTATAGAATCATATAACTTCATAGCTTGAAAATAAACATGTGGGAGTTTCTTCTAACCGACATAAAACATGCTGAGCTACATGGAGTCCGATGTATACTCCCCATCAAAAGGACCTAATATACCTTGCCAGGGTATAGAGGCATGACTGTGGCGTGCTCACAAAAGAAATCTGATGCCAAACAGAGGGGACTTAGAACCTACGGGGGCATGTAGTTCTGGGACCCTGGGTACTCTCACCCGGTCCAAGTCGGTGCTAAATACTACTCCTAAAACATATAACAAGTTCTCACATACATGTGACATATCTGATGCCAAACTTGTTCATAACTTGTTCATACTTGTTCATACCCCGGATCGTCATACTACTCATGAGTTTTTAGTTTAGAAAATGGCTCATGAGCATTGATGGAACATCGAGTGTCTTGTCTTGCATAATACTTCATAACATGGAAAGACTTGCATACTTCATGACTTGTAAAATTTGCATGGCTCTAGTTCAATTTCATAAAAAAAACATATACTTTCATAGAACATAGAAACTAGGCATGCACATGCTTGAAAATCCATAGGGATCATACTATCAAAATCCAATTTGCTTAAATCAACTTCATGCATGTAGGAATCACCATGATTAAACTTCAATTCATGAAATAAGAGGTAACATGTAAAAACACATGTGGAATCATGCAATTTAATAGGAATTTCATAATCAAATCATGAGAAGATCATATTTAGCAAAACCCATAAGAATTGGATAAGAACCCTGATTTGAAGATCATGAAAGATAAAAATTTGTATTAGGGGTTTTGGACATAAGGGTGAAAGGAACCCATTGTTTATTACCCACATACCTTGATTGAGGATAACCCACTTGAATTGAAAAGACTTAGGAGGCTTGAACTTGGAGCTTGAGACTTGAAGCTTGGAGAAGAATTTTCCTTTGTGGGAGAAGAATGAAGATCTTAGGAGGAACTTCGGTTGATAAGGGTGAAAACCCTACTTAAAATAGCCAAAATGACATCATTTAGGAGTTAAAAGGGTGGAGAATGACTAAAATACCCCTGAGACTTAATTAAGAAAAAGCTGGAAAATTTGATCTTCAGGGACCACGAGTTGGTCTACGGTCCGTCATCCCAAAGGACGAACCGTAAATATGGTCCGTGATTTCCCACTGACACTTATTGGAGCTACTGGAATTGCATTCCACGAGTCACACCATGGTCCGTACTTCCAAACGATGGACCGTCCTATCGACTCGTGGTTTGCCTTGAGGGATTTGGACTTTCTGAACTTTCAGGGATTATGGCTGGGGATGATGGCCCATCATCTAGAAGGATGGAACATCCCTAGACTCATCATTTATGGGACAGTTTATGAGGTCTTCTGGAACTTGGACAACGAGTGCACAGGATGAACCATGGTTTCAAACCATGAACCATCGACTGACTCTCGTCTCTAGAAACTTGAGATTTTTCTGAGATTTTAACTTAGATTGCTGGTTTGATTTCCGAGGTGTTACAATATCTCCCCCTTGGGATTATTCATCCTCGAATGAAGACTAAACAAGGGAAAACTGAAGAGAAAATAGCCCAACCAACCATTCAAAACAAGAAAACCAAGGAATAAACATGAAACTGAGCCTTTCAATTTGGAAACATGCTAAACTAACTTCGAAAACATGCATACATTCTAGGATCATGAGAGAAACTGATGGAGTAGAATCGAAGGAACATATTAAGGAGAAAACTATTACCACAAGCTGGAACTGAGTTGGAAGGGAAGAGATGAGGATATTTGGCCTTCATGGCCTCTTTCGCTTCCCAAGTAGCACCCTCTACAAGCTGATTCCTCCAAAGGACTTTCACCTAAGCGACTTCTTTGTTTCTCAACCTTCGAATCTGATGATCAAGGATCTCCACTGGAGCCTCCTCAAAATCCAATAAGGACCTACAAAATGAGGACTAAGCTTCCCTTTCTTGCCAAATCTCATCACACCCTTCATGGGTGACACTTTCAGAAAAACCTAGTCATCAACTTCAAATTCCAACTCCCTCCTTCTCACATCTGCATACGATTTCTATCGACTCTAAGCGGTCTTCAACCTTTCCTGAATAAGCTGAACCTTCTCCATGGTCTCATGCACAGAATCTGGACCAATCAAGGCTGCCTCACTAACCTCGAACCAACCAATAGGAGATCTACACCTTCGACCATAAAGGTCCTTATAGGGAGCCATCTGTATACTAAAGTGGAAGTTGTTATTGTAGGCAAACTCGATAAGAGGTAAGTGATCGTCCCAATTACCTTTGAAATCAATAATACAAGCCTTCAACATATCCTCCAAATTCTGAATAGTGCGCTCTGCCTAGCCATCTGTCTGAGGGTGAAAAGTTATGCTAAGCTTCATCTTGGTACCAAGACCTCTCTAAAATGACCTCCAAAACGTAGATGTAAACTGAGGACCTCTATCTGAAATAATGGACAATGGAAAACCATGCAATCAAACTACCTCCCGAATGTACAGCCTGGCATAATCATCCGCTGAATCAGCAGTCTTAACAGCCAAGAAGTGGGATGACTTGGTCATCTGGTCGATAATCACCCAAATCGAATCGTGTTGCCTTCGAGTACGAGGAAAACCTGTAATAAAGTCCATATTGATATCTTCCCATTTCCAAGTGGGAAGGTCAATATCCTAAATCATGCCACCTGGTCACTGGTGCTCCACCTTCACCTACTGACAGTTGGGACACTTAGCCACAAACCCAGCTATATCCCTCTTCATACCATTCCACCAAAAGACTTCCCGTAGATCACGGTACATCTTGGAGGCACCCGGATGAATGGAATATCTAGAAGTATGGGCCTCAGTCAAAATCTGTTGTCTCAACCCATCTACATCTGGCACACAAAGACGACCCTGATAACAGAGCACACCATCTCCCCTTGGGAGAAAAACTCCACTCGCTGCTGATGAACTGCACCCTTAAGCTGAAGTAGAATGGGATCCATGTCTTGCTTTGACTTCACCTCAGCTACCAAAGATGATTCAACACCATTTTGTACCATCACACCACCTTTTTTCGAGTCCATAAGGCAAACTCCCAACTGAGCTAGCCTATGAACCTTCTTAACTAATTCCTTCTTCCCATCTTCAACGGATGACACACTCTCTATGGAATGTCAACTCAAAGCATCCGCCATGACATTGGCCTTACCCGGATGGTAAAGCACACTCATATCATAATCCATAAGGAGCTCAAGATATCTCATTTATCGCAAATTCAATTCCTTTTGAGAGAACACATACTGAAGGCTTTTGTGATTCGTGAACACATCAATGGGCACACCATACAAGTAATGTCTCCAAATCTTCAAAGCAAAGACTACGGATGCTAGCTCAAGATCATGAGTAAGGTAGTTCTTCTCATGAACCTTAAGTTGTCTCAAGGCATAAGCAATCACCTTACCCCACTGCATCAAAACACAACCCAAAATGACCCTGGAAGCATCACAATATACCACAAAATCATCTAGGACCTCGGATAGGGTCAACACTGAAGCGGTGGTCAATCTAGTCTTCAACTCCTGAAAACTTTTCTCACAAGAATTAGACCACTGGAATTTTACCTTTTTCTGAGTCAATCGAGTCAAAGGTGAAGCAATGGAAGAGAACCCTTCCACAAACCTCCTGTAATAACCAGCCAAACCTAAGAAACTCTGAATATCCAACGGAGAAGTAGGTCCAGGCCAGTTCTTTACTACTTCAATCTTCTGGGGATCAACTTGAATACCATCACTAGACACAATATGACCCAGAAAAGCAACGGACTACATCCAGAACTCACACTTGCTAAACTTAGCAAGCAACTGTCTATCCTTGAGGGTTTGCAACACTACCCTCAAATGATCCGCATGCTCCTCCTCACTCTAAGAATAGATAAGGATGTCATCAATAAACACAATCACAAACATATCCAAATACGGCTTGAACACATGATTCATCAAATCCATGAAAGTTGTAGGAGCATTTGTTAGACCAAAATACATAACAACAAAATCATAATGACCATACCGAGTCCTGAAGGATGTCTTCGAAATATCACACTCCTGAACCCAAAGCTGATAATAACCAGATCTAATGTCGATCTTGGATAAGAAACTCGCACCCTGAAGCTGATCGAACAAGTCATCAATCCTAAGAATGGGATACTTATTCTTTATTGTGACCTTGTTCAACTGGAAGTAATCAATACACATCCTAAGAGAACCATTTATCTTCCGAACAAACAAAACCGGGGTATCCCATGGAGAAATGCTAGGCCTGATGAAACCTTTGTCAAGAAGGTCCTTCAACTGATCCTTTAACTCTTTAAGTTCCATGGGGCCATCATATAGGGAGGAATAGAGATAGGATGCATATATGGAATGAGGTATATCCCAAATTTGATCTCTCGCTCGAGAGGGACTCCAGGTAAGTCCTCGGGAAACACTTCCAAAAATTCATTAACAACAGGAACAAACTAAAGAGATGGGGTTCTGGACTCCATGTCCAAGACCGACACAATATGATAGACATAACCCTTAGAAATCATCTTCCTAGCCTTAAGATAAGATATAAAGCGACCTTTCGAGGAAGGGGGACTACCTTTCCATTCTAAAATAGGTTCATTAGAGAACTTGAAACTAACAACCCGAGTACGGCAATCAACCAAAGCATAACAAGCATACAACCAATCCATACCAAGAATGACATCAAAATCAGTCATCTCCAACTCTACTAGATCCACTTAAGTAACTCTATGAAGGACTGAGATAGGACAGTTTCGGTAGATTCTTTCAGCTAGGACTGACTCAAACATTAAACTTGCATGCCACATAAGGGGTCACAAAACATAAAGAAGCACCGTGGTCCAACAAAGCATACACATCAAAAGAGAAGAATTTCAACATACCAGTAACAATATCTGGGGAACCCTCCTGATCCTGACAAGAGGACATAGCATAAAGGCAGTTCTGGTGCTGACCACTAGAACTAGAAGTTGTTCCCTGCTGGGGTGGTCTACCTTCTGAAGCTGCTGGGGTAGATTGAGTCCTACCTCCCTTTCCATTTCTAGATGAAGGGCAATATCTAATACGATGTCCAGGCTGGCCACAACCAAAGAAACCCTCTTTACTGGCCAAGCACTCACCGGGGTGATTCTTCCCATAACTGGTATAAATAAAGAAAGGAGGCCCCTTTACACCACTACCCTGAGACTGGGGATAGGAACCAGATACCCTACCACCCTGATCATGATGAGGCCTCTGAGCCTGGGTAGGAGCACTAGCAGAAGAATGAACTGATCCTGATGATTTCTTTTGGAAAGAGGAGCGATGTCTTCCTCCGGACCTGTGATGACCGAAACCTGATCCCTCAGATCTAGACCTCTTGTTCTCCCTCTCCATCTCCCTTAGTTTGTCACCCTCAATCTGTTGGTCATGAGTCATGAGTCGTAAAATGTTCATATCACTCAATAGCAAAGCCGACCTACACTCTTTCTTTATCATATCAGAAACACCATAGATAAACTTGCTCATTTGATCATGCAGGTCTGCTGCTATGGAGGGAGCATATTTAGACAACTGAGTGAACTTCAGACTATACTCTTAAACCCACGTCGACCCCTGTCTCAAGTTCACAAACTCCTCAAACTTGGCTTGCCTCAACTCTCGGGGAAAGAACCTATCAAGGAAAGCCCTCTCAAAACACTCCCAAGTCATAGGGACCGCATCCCTCACTCAAGCCTCCTTCTATTGTATGAACCAAATATGGGCCAGATCCTTCAGTTGGTAGGATGGAAGCTCCACACAATCAACACCATCCACTTGCATAACTTCGAAGATCTTCTTCACTTCATCAATAAAGTTGAGCGGGTCCTCACTCACTTTTGAACCCCAGAATTCAGGCAGGTTCATATGGATAAAGTCACGAACTCAGGACGGTACCCCACCTTGAGGAGGAACAGGGGCAGGAGCCTGCTGATTAGCCTGAGTGGCCAAGGTCTAGGCTAGAAAATGAATGGCATTCCTGAACTCCTCATTGGTAACCTCGGGGGCCAGAACTGGAGGAGTAGCATTTTGAGTGGCCCAGGGACGCATAGCACGTCGAGGAATGATCTGAAATGCATAAGGTAAGGATTAGGGGAACATTTAGAATTAAGCTTTATCACACGACATTATCATGAAAGAAGTGAAGTTTTCTAAGACATCTCATAGCTTCACTCTCATATGTATGGCGCGCTTCACAAACATGAAAAAGACACTACTCGATGCGGCTTCCAGACATCCTAGGACTCTTGAACCTGAGGCTTTGATACCAGGTTTGTCACGCCCCGAGGTTACCCCCTAGACGTAACATGAGACTTGGGACCACAAGTGCCCCAATCTAACCCTTGGTCATAGCATTCTCAAGCATCACAAAAGATAAGCGGAAGCATAATAGATAAAGTCATAATAGCATAAATGGATAATCAAGCCATATAGGCATACAAGATCCAAAAAGACTAAAATACTATCAATGTCTGAAAAGCCTCTACTCATAACCTAAAGAGTTGCTAGGACATGACCCTAGCTAACATGAAGTACAGACATAAGAGCATGACACCCGCTAAGAACATAACTAGTCCTCGACCCAAGAGGACTCACCAACAGCTGACAGATAGAGTGGCCTGGAAGCTCTAGCCACGTGTCTGGGAAAGGACTCCTGAATCTGCACCGTCAAAGGATGCAACACAAGATATGCGTCAGTACTATAAGATGTACCGAGTATGTGAGCGATGCATGAACATGATAAAACTGTTTAAAACATGCTTGAAATGAACCTATAACACAAAGAAAGGACATGAAACAGTGTCAAGGTATAAGACAATAGAACATAACATAAAGCTTAAGTTTCATATAATAGAATCATATAACTTCATAGCTTGAAAATAAACATGTGGGAGTTTCTTTTAACCGACATAAACCATGCTGAGCTACATGGAGTCCGATGTATATGCCCCATCAAAAAGACCCAATATACCTTGACAGGGTATAGAGGCATGACTGTGGCATGACCACAAACAAAATCCGATGCCTAATAAAGGAGACTTAGAACCTAATAGGGACGTAGTTCTGGGACTCTGGGTACTCTCACTCGGTCCAACTCGATGCTAAATACTACTCCCAAAACATATAACAAGTGCTCACATACATGTGACATATCTTATGCCAAACTTATTCATACTTGTTCATACACCGGATAGTCATACTACTTATGAGTTTTTAGTTTAGAAAATGGCTCATGAGCATTGATGGAATATCGGGTGTCTTATCTTGCATAATACTTCATAACATGGAAAGACTTGCATACTTCATGACTTGTAAAATTTGCATGGCTCTAATTCAATTTCATAAAAAAAATATATACTTTAATAGAACATAGGAACTAGGCATGCACATGCTTGAAAATCCATAGGGATCATACTATCAAAATCCAATTTGCTTAAATCAACTTAATGCATGTAGGAATCACCATGAATAAATTCAATTCATGAAATTCTAGGTAACATGTAAAAACCCATGTGGAATCATGCAATTTAATAGGAATTTCATAATCAAATCATGAGAAGATCATATTTAGCAAAACCCATAAGAATTGGATAAGAACCCTAATTTGAAGATCATGAAATATCAAAATTTGAATTAGGGGTTTTGGGCACAAGGGTGAAAGGAACCCATTGTTTATTACCCACATACCTTGATTGAAGATAATCCACTTGAATTGAAAAGACTTAGGAGGCTTGAACTTGGAGCTTGAGACTTGAAGCTTGGAGAAGAATTTTCATTTTTGGGAGAAGAATGAAGATCTTAGGAGGAACTTAGGCTGATAAGGTTGAAAACCCTACTTGAAATAGCCAAAACAACATCATTTAGGAGTTAAAAGGGTAGGGAATGACTAAAATACCCCTGGGACTTAATTAAGAAAAAGCTAGAAAAAATGATCTTCAGGGACCATGAGTTGGTCTACGGTCCGTCATCCCAAAGGACGGACCGTCAATATGGTCCATGGTTTCCCACTGACACTTATTGGAGCTACTGGAATTGCATTCCACGAGTCACACCATGGTCCGTACTTCCAAACGACGGACCGTCCTATCGACTCATGGTTTACCTTGAGGGATTTAGACTTTCTGAACATTTAGGGACTACGACTGGGGATGACGGCCCGTCGTCAAGAAGGACAGACAGTCCCTAGACTCATCATTTCTGGGACAGTTTAAGAGGTCTTCTGGAACTTGGACAACGAGTGCACAGGATGAACCATGGCTTCAAACCACGAACCGTCGACTGACTCATCGTCTCTGGAAACTTGAGATTTTTCTGAGATTTTAACTTAGATAGCTAGTTTGATTTCCAAGGTGTTATAGATAGGATACAGACGTCATTGTATCGATCCACGAGACTCTACGTAGACACTTGCCTCTGTACCACAACACTGGTGAACCTAGGGCTCTGATACAAAGCTATCACGACCCGATCTCTCAAGTCATGATGGCACCTATAACCCCCCAGTAGGCGAACCAATTCATGTTGCCCAAAATGGTTAGTAATGGGCTACTACCTAACCAATCACGCACAATAAATAGAAATAAGGGAAAGCTGAATGTAAAGAGAAGACACGCGGAAGCAACAATCCAAAATATATATACAAAGATACTAAACCAACCCCAAGACTTGGTATCGATGGTACAGAAGCTTCTAATAGAATACAAATGCTAGAAGTAACAAAATACAATATGAATATGTCTCTGAAAGTACAAGGAGTATCAGTACAAAAAAAGGAGATGTAGACAAACCCTGATTGCCAGGCGCTCACCCTAGTCTCGATGTCCAAGCGCTGCATGAGTCTCTAATGTGATCAACGGCGAAAGCTCAACTAATATCTGCACCAAAAAGTGCAGAGGTGTAGTATGAGTACCAAAATAACGGGTACTCAGAAGGTATCATCAGCCGACTGAGCGGATATAAAATATAAAAGCAGTAACAAGAAGAATACAAGAAGGCAGTCATGAAAGCAAGGAAGAAGCACAAAGAAACTAGCACATGAGTAATCAACCAAAAGTTACAAGTGGAACATGCTTGTACAGAAGATATAAATACACAGAAACACAGGTGTAAAAAGAAAGGAAGGACGCACCTGGGATCCTTGCAACAACAGTATATATAAAGAGAATTTAAAGAGATGGGCAGTATATAGATAACCTCAAAATAACGGGAAAGAAGTAAAGCAATCCAATAGTAGAGCTAGAAATCTCATACTAGCAGAAACAAGCTCAAGATAACAAGTACCATGATAACATAGCCATAAACAACTCACAAGTCAAGCCTAAGATGGAATAACTAACCCAAAAGCATTTAGAACTACTACTCAAGCCAAGACAAGGTAGGAATCAAGAACCCTACAATAGCTCAGAAAGCTACATAATCAGCACCTCGGTAGGATGGGACCCACTATCCCCTCAATAAACTCAGCCCCAAGGATGGTTCCTCAACAGGCTAGAAACTGCTAATCCACCAGAACCAAAAGCCATGACAAACTCTAAATAAAGACAAGAGTAAATATAATCTACCTAGAGTCCCAACGGCCACCCATACAATCGAGGAACACAATCAAGTAAAAACAAACCCTCTGGCCGCCCATACAACCGGAGCATACACTGAACACAGCAAACAAGGGTGGAATCCAAGTAAAATATGCATGATGATGATATGATAGAACCGGTAATAGTAACTCTGTATGCACCTTCCCCGGCACGCTCGGTGCAGTGGCAGGAGGACTCATGGTGGGATGTGCCCACTATACCTTATCCTACACCGTATACCCCTCCTCCAACATGCTCGGCCCTTTGTCCATGTCCTGGAATTGTAGGGCCCATGGAGGTCCCTGACCACATATTGTAACAAACACGAAATCTCTAACATGTCATCCGGAATCAAGTCCAAGTTTAAGCCAGTGGCTAAATCTCAAATATGTGTGCCCGGGATTGAACCGAGCCTAAATCAGTAGTAGTAATCTCAAAAGACCCTCTCAAAGGGTGCCCAAAGTATACTCGAGCCTAAATCAGTGATAAATGCCTCAATAACCCTCTCAAAGGGTGCCCAGAGCATAGCCGGGTCAAAATCCGTAAGAAAAATCAGATGTAGTACTCTGCCCGGCAGAGCCTATTATTAGTAATAAAATTAGTGTGAAATCATCCAAAATCCCCTTTTTCTGTCACCAAATATACCAAAAATGGGTCCCCCGGGGCCATGCAAGTTTAGGAAAAACCATTTATGGTGGCTCATAGCAAAAAGCAAAGTAAAACATGTAGGGGAAAACCTTTTTCATGGATGATGTGCTCGCACACAAATATAAATTAGCCCAAAGGCTTATAACAATTCACTTGTCAGCGCTATCGCGCTAAAGGAGCACGATCACGCTGAAGGAAAAGTCTCAGACCAACGCTATCGCGCTACAGGAGTGTGATCGCGCTGAAGGGAAAAACTCAGACCAGCACAATCGCGCTAGAGGAGCACAATTGCATTGAAAGGGATCACAGGCCAGTGCAATCACACTAAGGAAGCGCAATCACGCTGAAGTCCACCAGAAGCAGAAAGACCAGCAACAACCAAAAACTTTTACGGGGCATTCCGGGCATAATCAGAACCTGATATTCAAAAACCAATATAGCTATTAGAATGGAAACGACGTTCCAGACTCAACAGAATTGATGAAACTTCCATCCTAGGCTGTCTTCTCCGAATATTGACCAAAGTCAACCAAACCAGCCTAACTGGCCTGAAAACACAAAATAAGAGAGAATTCTAAGCTGAAAAGCTCATGGATCCCGACCATAGGTCCCTCTAGACCAAAGTCCATGCTCCGGAGCTAACAGAACTGTCGGAATTTGATTCAGAGCACATTCACCAAGAATATTGACCGAAGTCAACAAATTCAAAAGCCTAAAGCTCTAAAATAAGGAATGGCCAAAAAGACCAAGCAAATGGCCTGGGTACTGACCTACCGATCCCAGAAAACCATACATGACTTGGGGCTTCTACAGGCAAGCTCTAACTGTATTAGAAAGGTGAAAATGCATAAATGACCAGAAGGGTCATTACATGGATACTTGGGATTCCACTTAGATTGAGGCTAGAAATAGCTCAATTCGCTGGAAACAACAACTTAAGGATCTAAGCTAGAGATAGTGTGACCTCCCCAAGTCTATATTGGTTGGTTTATGCCTAAACAATGGTGCTTAAATAAAGACTATTGGATAGATAATTGTGAGATTGAAAGATTAACATTCATGCCTAAAACCAATGCTACTTATGTTGTTTAGTGTGAATTTACGCATATGAGTTAGTACCTAGACCCGTGTTTGAGTCCCATCGAAAGCACATCCCTAGTTGTTCTCCCTCTTGTTTACACCTCACATTTACTTTATTATTTAGTTTAGAATTGAATTATGAAAGATTCCCAATTCCCCCCTTTTTACATTAATTGTTGTTTGGACAATCTACTCTCATTGTGAAGTCCTTTCTATAATATCTTTGGCTATGCTATAATTCCTAGTGGGATTGACCCCGACTCTTGTCGGGTAATATAAATTTTGTTTTGCTTAACGATCACCATTACCTCTATCTTGGAGAGTACATTTGAGCATCATCAGTTAGCACCAGTGGAGGATCAGGGCAGTGGATATTCCAAATGCTACCTTTATAACTCATTGCATCCACTATGAATTCTTAGATAGGTCCTTTTGTTTGACCAATGCCCAGAAATATTTGCAGATTTGATGAGCCTTATGTTCAGAGCCTATTTGGTTTTGGTTTCTATAGTGTTCATCGATGACTCTTAAGTATCAAGGAATAGGGAGAAGCATGAGCAGCATTGAGAGTTGGGCTTCAGACTTTTTAGGCTAGCAGGTTACTTCAAATGATTTATGAAAGATTTCCTTTGGTTGCGACACCATTGGCTAGATTTATTCATAATATTGTTCCCTTCTGGTGGTTCGATAAGTAGGGTAAGTTTTTCAAAGCCCAAAACCTTATAGATTTAGCAGTGATTCGGACTCTTCCAGTTGAGGAATAGGGGTTTATTGTATATTGAGAAACTTCCAGAGTTGGTGGATGGTGTACCGATGCAAAAGGACATATGCTTTAGGCCAAAAGGCAGTGAGTATAGAATTTGTGGCATTACAATTATCTAAGTGGCAACCTTTGGCTTTGGAGATCCTGTCTTTGGCTAACAGGTTGGTTGGACTTGATATTTCTAAGTCTGGCGGATTCTTGCTTCCGTGAAGGCTAAGTCTTCATGGTTGGAACAGGTTTGTGTTCGACAGTTTAGGGATGTGTGATAAGTTGGTATTTTACCTAATTATTACCTCTTAATCTCATGCTTTTGCTAGTATGAATTGGAAAAATAGTGCAATTGACATGGATTACTTTTATTTTACAGGTTACTGTGTTTTAGAAGTGTTCGAGAAAGACTTTGGTGAAAACAAGTCACAATGGAGAAAATTGGAGTTGCTTATCACTCGCAAAAAAATGCTCATCACGACCACGAGCTACAGTGCATGCGATCACGGTCAACAATAAGTCAAAGCCACATGACTGCGAGGAAAGTGCCACGTGATTGCGGTCAATAGGATATCAAAGCCATGCAACCACGAGGAATATGCGACATAACCATGGTCAACCAGCAGTCAAAGCCACACAATCTCGACAGTGAAGCCATGCGACCGCATTGAAGGAATTAACAGACCACCGCGATTGCAAGGCTTACTCACGTGACTGCGATGAAGAAAATCAGTAGCTACAGGGCAGATTTGGAAAATCACATTTTTGGAAACCCCAATCCACATAAAAGCACATCTCATCCATTTTGGAAAGATAATCTGGATTATTCACAATTGTTCTCCAACCAATTCATCCTTATCCTTGGAGTTAGCAACTTGGGGCTAGCTTGGGGTGCAAGTTCACCACTCAACACCATTGCAGTGAAGATTGGAAGCTTTTATTGTAAAATCTTTAGTTTTTTTCTTCAACTCTTGCTTTATATTTCAAAATTTATAGGTGTGTTAGTTAATTTGAAATTTGGATATTGTGTTAGAGATAAATAATATTTGGGTGTAATTTCTTATCTACTGCTTTTACAATTTATTAAATATCTTCTAGTTTATGAATTGGGTCTTTGATTATCTAATTTATCTTGTGCTTGAATTGATTCTAAAAGGAGTAATCAACCCTTGAACTTGCCCCTTTTACCTTGATTTGTCTTGAAAGAGTGAATTAAGGTGGGGAAAGGTTAATTGGCACTAACTTGAGGCTCTAACCCTCATTTAATGAATTGGCTAGAAATAGTGATTCTAGTGTTGCCATAATTGGAAGAGCTTTGTTAAAGCTTGGCTAGGTTCGAGCGAACTGGTTAAGAAATATTTGTCAATGGTTGAGAGATATTGGTAAATAATTGATGCTTCCAAGGCTTGTTTCATTTGACCCATGATTAATCTAGTTTGTATTTGATAAACTTGTAATGAATCGTATGGATTTAAAGTAATACCCATTCCTAAATCTCCCGTGCGATCCTTGTGTTGGGAAGATTGGTCGACTTTGCACTTGCAATATCATTCATTTTTTAAACAAAAAAAAACCCAATCATTTTACTTCCTTGCATTCCTTGAACTTTAATAAGTTGCTTTAATTCTTTATTATCTCAATTGCGATTAAATTATTCTCTGTGAGATCGACCTGGACTCCCGCCAGGAATATAAATGTGTTTTGCTCTGACGATTGTTATAACCTCCTATTGGAGAGTGTATTTGAGCGTTATCAAAAATGGCGCCATTGCTGGGGAACAATTTGGCATATTGAGTTAGTTTAGAATTAGAGTCTACTTACTTTAGTTCAAATTTGTGAATATTTGTTCTTATTTTAGTCAATTTATTTTGGTGATTGATGTATGGCATCTCGAAATTCTAGAAGTTTTGGTTGTCGCAACCCTTATTATAATGATCCTTGTTGTTATTGGGGAGGACCCTACCCATGGAGAAATTGTATAATTGGACCTACGAGAGGGAGGTATTCACCATCATGCTCCTATGATGGGAGTAATTTCTATTTGTGTGGTGGTCATGATGGATATTGGAGTGATTGCCCTAATGACCATCCTCCTCCCCCCCCCCCTATGCTAACAATGGTTCTAGTGGTGCTTGTGATGTTAATAGGAATCATGATGTAGCAATCGAAGAATGTGATACCTACCCAGAGGGTGTGTATTCCATGCTCCAAACTCTCTTAGTGAAGGAAGATAGCTTAGAGGAGGACCTTAAGTGCATAAAGCAAGGCTTCTTGGATACAAGAGCTAAGAAAGAAGAGGAGAGATGCTAAACAATCCATGGCGGATTTGTCTACTCCTCTTGATAAAGTTGGTGAAGAAAACCCTCCAAGCCTAACACATGAACGTGTCTCAAACATTGGGCTTAATCAAATTCACTTTAGGGATGATGATGAAGACTTTCAAAATATTGAATCGCCGGTGAGTGAGTTTGTACCGGTAGTGATTGAACCCCAACAAGAGGAAAAACTTGAATTAGATGAGATTGTGAGCCAAGAAGGGGTGTTAATCAAGCTCACCAACTTAAATCCTATGGGGAACAACGTGAAAAAATTTCTACCAATGTTCGAGAAATTTCTCAAAAGGCATGCCAAGAGAAGTCAGAAAGAGGGGTTACTTGAAATTGATATCCAAAATTTGAACACCAAAGTGAATGTTCGTGTTGAAATGTTCATGATCATGGATAGTAATTTTGAGTTGTTCCCCATTGAAGAAGAGGAAACAAGGGATTCTCATGAAGTAAAGGTGTTGTGGCAACCAACTATCCCATACATGAATCAATATGTCAAGATCAAAAGAATGATACTAGAGTTGCAAGGCAAAGTTCAACGTTTTATTTTGAAAGACTCTAGTTCATTCGGAAGTGAGGATGTTATGAATGAGGCAAATTTGAGAGTAGAGACACCCAAATCTCACTCCAATAATTTTTCAACTTTAATTTTTGTTGAATGAACAAAAATCAAAGTAATCAAGATTTTGGAAGACTTTGGAAGGAAGACGGATAGAGTTATATCCATTTTTAAGTTTGTTGTTGATAGAAGGCAAAACGACCTTCCTCACTTGAAGGAGAAAAAGTGCAAAATGCGACACCATGAAAATGGCCTTCTCATATTCCCACCTTCACCCCGTGATTGTCAATGGAAGTTTGATTCAAATTTGGGTCAATAGTTCAAATCTTCAAAGTGGATATCCAAGGGGTGATATGACTTGTGTCGCGCTACGATATTAAATTGAGTGCTTGATGGGAGGCAACCCATCGTTTGAACTTTTTCTCTATGTTTTACTTCCCTTTTGGTAGCTTTTTGATTTGTTTTAGGTGTCCAAAGGAAGAAGAATAGTATCCAAGTGTTTAGAATCACCAAAAGCACCTCTGAAAAATGTGTGTTTTGCACATAGAAGACTGTGTTTCGCACATGACATCGCATGAGCAAACCAATGAACTAAGTAAAATGTTTGTCTGTGCGAAGTAGGTGCATTTCGCATATGAACTTGTGCGGGTTGCACCGGCCATTGCACACCAAAATAGTGCACTGTGCAAACTTTTGAAACTCAGCACTTACTAAAGCATCGCAATTGCGAGCCCTAACCATCACGATTGCGATGAAGTAAAATCTCCATAATGATTTGCGACCGCGTAGACCTAATGTGATCGCATGGGGTTATAAGATTTTAATTCACCGCGATCATATGAAAAGGCCATGCAACCGTGAGAAATTGAGCAGTCTACAGGTAATTAAGTTCAGAAGAACTGTTTCACAAACAAAAATTAGCCTTAACACTTGGTTAATTTTCCTCTCCTAAAGAACAAAATAAATTCCTCCATCAAGTTTCAATTCCATAGTTCCCAAACTTGCAACTTCATAGATATGTGTCTCTTTTCTATTTTCTCCTTGAAGTTTCTTTTTTCTTTTAGTGTAAAAATTAGTAGCTTGAATGCCCAAGTGATTGTGAATGTTTGCTTGCACAAATTGGGTGAATCTGGTGTTTTACTTTGCAATTTTTGGATGAAAATGGTTGAGGATGGAAGGGCAATTGGTATGCTATTTTTGGGACAAATGTTGGTCCCAATAGGCTGTGAAAGTGGTGGAACAACAGGGTGCAAAGCACGACAAAAATCCTAAATGAAAATTTTCTGGGCGGAGAAGATGACCCTCGCGATAGCAATGCTCAAT
Source organism: Jaltomata sinuosa (assembly GCA_003996215.1). Lineage (NCBI taxonomy): Eukaryota > Viridiplantae > Streptophyta > Magnoliopsida > Solanales > Solanaceae > Jaltomata > Jaltomata sinuosa. The sequence goes on from QJPP01000418.1 coordinate 312,130, forward strand.
CCCGCGATCGTAAGGAATAATTTTCTAAAAAATAAAAATAGCCATCGCAATTGCAATGAAAAAAATCCCATGATCGTGATGATAAATTGTTGGCAGTCCTAAAATAGTAGCTTTGCCCAGCTCTGTTCGAAATTATTTTGACTTATTTCTTTGGCCTAACCATGTCCTTACACATTGTTTTACATGCCTATATTAGTGTTTGACATTTTTACTCCTTGTGTAGGTTCTTATAGCTTGAATATTTCTCCGACATCCAATGATATTACTCAAGATGATGTCGACCAAGTTGCCGAAGAGGAGTCATTTGATCAAGGCACCTTTGTCTCTCTCAAATGCTCCCAATTATATGATTATCACTAGACGAAACCCATCACAAGGGAGTGAGGCATTGTGTTGGATGGTTTGGAGGATGAATGGGCCGATTTTCATGGAAAGTTGGTCACAAGTGGGTGGATGTGCTTTGCCACCAAGCCTATCAAGGCCAACTTTGTTGTAGTCCGTGAATTCAATGTTAATGCAGCCGAGATGGATTTGCTAATGACTTGGTTGTCATGGTTCGGGGTAAGCTAGTGCGATTTGATCTGGAGTTGATCAATGCCTACTACAACCTCCCGAATGCCAATAATACAACATTGAAAGCACGAGACAAAAAATTGGGGACTGCTTGGTTTGTGCAAAAGTTACATGATGGCACGGTCCCACAATGGATAGCTTTGAATATGAGGATTGAGTCTTTCAAGTTCACCCTTGCAGCCCAAACTTGGCTTTATATCATCTATGCCCAAATCATGCCATCCAAGAATGAATCTGATGTGACACACCTGAGAAAGCGGTGGTTATTTGTGCTATAATGGAGGGTCTTCCTGTGAATGTAGGGCAGTTGATTATGCAATAGATTCAGCAGGTTGTGTTTAAAGGTAGCAAAAGCTTATTCTTCCCTTCATTGATCACATACTTATGCTACCAAGATGGGGCGGAGAAAAGGGATGGTGAAAATGAAATAAAGCCAGAAAAGATGATTCACCCTTTGTAAATAAGAGGAGTCGGGCAAGTATTGAAGAATAGGAAGATCGACGTGGCTTCACCATCATCTAGTCTATTCTCAGAGTCGAGCGAGGTACTTGAGTCAGCAACTGCTGCAGAGGCTATTAGGCCACTTTGGATTGGGCCCCCGACACTCATCTACATCTCTAGCCAGGTCTATGGCATAGATGCCCAGATTCGCCAGATTGTAGTTGGTCTACCTTCAAGCCTGGAAGAGAGTTCTACCACACCGACACCTGGTCCATCATTCTCTACTACTCCTACTGGTCCTACATTATCTAGTGTAGCGAGGGAGGAGCAGTATGTCAAGGAGAGGTTGGCAAAGAAAGAAAGGTGACAAAAGAAGTAAAAGGAGCATGATAGGAAGCAAAGTAAATTCCTCACTAAGATGATGAGCACTTTGAAGAAGTTTTGCAGATCTGAAGAGGAGGGGGATGATGCTGATTAGGCATTTTAGGTCCTTTATGGGCCTAGTAGCTCTGGTTCTGAGTGATACCCTTCAGGGATCCCCCTAAAACTTATCTCTTGTTTTGATAGCAGTGAGGGAACTATACTATTTTAGTTGGGGTGGTGGACGCACTTTATTTATTTTATTTTGGGTATTATTGTGCCCTTGCCGGGATTGTTTTATTTGTTTTGGATATTATTGTGCCTTTGCCGGGTTTGTTTATTTTGATATTTATCTATTGGTGTGCCCTTTTCAGGTTTGTTTTGATTTTTCATGCCCTCGTCGGGCTTTGGAGTTGCTTTGGATGAATTTGATGGTTTAGTTCTTTAGTTGTCTTTATTTTTAGTTTCTTTGATTTCTATTATAGTTGGCTTTTGAGTGATGATTCTCAATGATAGATTGAGTGACGATATTTGATAATGCTCAAGTAACACTATCCATACGGAGGTGAAGGCGATTGTTAAGAAAAACAAAATTTATAATTCTCGATGGGAGTCAGGGTCGATCCCACAGGGAATGGTAAAGTTGCCTAAAGGATTGTCGTTTATCAACCACCAAGAGAGTCCATGTTCAAACAACAATAAGAGTAAAAAGAGGGAAATCAGGGAATTGGCAAATCTGTCACAATTCACAATTCAACTTAAAGACGTAAAGTAAACACTAATTAGTATCAAGAGAGAGGATGACTAAGGGTATGCTTTCGATGGGACTCAAACACGGGTCAAGGTACTTGCTCAATTACGTAAATTCTTGTTAAACAACATGGGTAGCATTGGTTTTAGGCGTGAATGTTAATCTTTAGATCTCACACACATATATCCAATGGTCTTTGTTCAAGCACCATGGTTTTATCATCAACCAACCTACATAGGCTTGGGGAAGTCACACTATCTCTAACTTAGACTCATAAATGGGTGTTTCTGATGAGTTGAGTTATTTCTAGCCTCAATCTAAATAGAATTCCAAGTACCCACTAGTGAATTCTCATCGAAAATTATGAACCTCTTTCTCAAGCAAGAACACAATCAAGTAATTTCAATCAATGTTTGCAACCATTGATTTTAGAGTAAAAACATGGAGAATTCACTAGACCCATTTAATTTAGCAATTATAAACACAAATAAGCAAGACACATACCCATTAATCAAGCACCCATCATTCACATACCCCTAGACAAGGAGACTTAGTCACTCATGCTAAAGGAATAAGAAGCAATACCAAATGGGTAATTCAAATTCCCTTTCATTAGTGGAAGAAGTTTCCAATATCCAAGCTCAATTTACAGAACTATGGTGAATCTAAGGTTGAAGATGGAGAGAATTGAGTTAAACCCTCTATCTTTACTTTGGAGAGAAAACTTGTTCAATACTCAAAAACTATTCAAAACTATAAAAAAAACTATGAAAAACTATGTCCAAATTGGGTCTTAGAAGGTTCCCAATTCATCACATAAAAGTGGAAAAATGTCCCTTGGGAGTTGTGCATCGCGACGTGCGTTTTGCACGTTTCATTGTTCACTTTGAACAGCTCCTCTTTAGCGGACTAGTGAATTGGATTGAACTTAGGTTTTATACAAAGTGGGGTGCGGACTGCACCAAGAGAGTGTGTGTTCCACGGCGACCGCACCTCTTGGCAGAATCTTCATCTCTCTTGATCAACTTCACGCTTCAACTCCTTTTGAGCTCTTTTGGGTCCAATTCCTTGTTTTCTACTTTTGACCAAGAGTACCTACATTCATATCAATAAAAGACATAAGGACCCCTAAATCTCATCAAAACATGATAATAATTTGTGATTAATGGCTCAATAAGTTGGTAGTTACCGACTTATCAAACCCCTAAACTTGAACTATTGTTGGTCCTCAAGCAAGATACTCACAAGGTAAGGAATGAATTATGCTCTAAAACTCAATTAAGAAACAAAAGGTTAATCTATCCTAAAAAATAAGAAAAATAACTAACAAAAAGACTCAAACAAAAGACTCAACTACAATGCTTATCTCAATTTGGACCACCAAATTCTCAAGGCAATTGATCATTTCAAAACATTCATTAAGAAGGATTTCATTTCTCGTTCAAAAATAGGGGAATTTTCCATACAAAACAAGGTTAGCAAGCTTCTCAAGTCATTGGCATGCACCAACAAGGTTTGCCTCGAGATTCGCCATACAACTTATCTCATTTATTCCTCTCCATTGAAATAGATACTTCATGTTTCAATTCGAGTGCATGATGCCACTCATCACAAGAGAAAATCCCACTAACAATCATGCAATTCAGAATATAAGGGATTATAAGAGAACCTAAAAGACGCTCACTCTCCCAAGGAAGTCCAAGTGCACACATGTCGAACAATATGCTTGCCCTTCATGTAAGTTGCTACTAATGTAGAGTAACCAAGACTGGAATCACTAAGGACTTGCGGGTCACGATGTTGGCTAGGGTTAAGGTGAGGATTTCATATGGATCAAGTTACTAAACCTCCCTAATGCTCTTTGTTATCATTTCAAACACCGCTCACACTTTCGAATTTTGATTTCACCTTATTTCTCCCTCACACAACCCAAGCTTTTCCCTTCAATCGTGATCATTCAACCTCCTTGTATCACCTTCCTTTTGTAGCACCAATTTTTTTTTCAAATCATTTTTCTCATTGAATTTGGTCTTTTGGAGAAACTTTCCATTCAACATAAGGTGCTACCATGCACTTATAGTACATTCCTTTTCTTCTCCACATTGAGTACATACACCCCCAAACTTAGGCATTTGCCTATGTTATCATTTCAATTTTCCCCTAAACTTAGGCTTTTAGCCTATGTTTCACTTTTGAGTCACTAGGGAGTATGGGTGCAAGAATAGAGGTTCAAAAAAGGGTTAAGGTGTTAACAAGGTGTGAAGGAAAGGTCACAAGCTCAAAGGGGTTACCTAAGGTCAATGTCAAGGGAAGTCATTTGGGTGAAGTGACTATTCAAAAAGGGCCTAAGATTATCATCCAAGCTCAGTTACATCTAGGATTTTGCCTTGAATCTTATTTGGAGCAATTTATAGATGATACATATGCACAAGAATCAAGGTATAGCCTCACCACACAAGGCATCACATCACAAGAACATTCCACATTAGTCTCAAAATCAGTTGGGACAAATGACTTTTGACAAGCTATCATGAGTTCATTACACACTCGTTTGTGAATTGACCAAGCCAAACTGAGAGTGTGCAAATCATGACAAGAGAATGCTTTCCACAAAATTCATTTTCCCTCTTTCCTCAAATTTCAAAAATTTATTGCCAATAAAAATAAATTTGTGGGTCTATTTTGGGACAAGCAAAACACAGACTCAATTCAAAACTAAAACTTGGCATTTTCCCTTAAGAAAATTTCCTCTCAATCTATCATAGGGAAACACCAACCCAGTTTGACACAAAAAAAAAAGTAAAGAAAACATTTTTCTCCTTGGGAAAGAACCATGGTATTAAGAAAACTCTCGTTGTTTATTTCTACTATACTATTAACAAGGCAATTATAAACTCATACGCTCATGAATCATTTGAAAATAAGCCTCGGCGTAGGCCCTTAGAGCATTTGCAACAAAGCACGAGTAGTGAAACAATAGGATCGTGTAAGACTAACCTGACAATACAAGCAAAATAACATAGAAACATCAAGCTCGGTGAGGGCACATTTAAGCACTAATAAAAAAACTACATAAAAGAAAGGACCGACAAGGGCAGTGTCACAATCATCCAAAAGACGCCCGACAAGGGCCAAATAAATTATCTACCAAGGAAATAAAGGCCCGACAAAGGGCAATAAAATATCTCAAAGCCAAATAAATTGTCTAACAAGGAAATAAAGGCCCGACAAGGGCATTAAAATATCTCAAATACCAACATGGGCAACCAAAAGAAATATCAAATAACAACCCCTCCCCCATGAAAAGAAGCATTGCCCTTAATTCTTTAAGCCCAAAGAGTAAACGGAAAAGGGTGCAACAACTCCCTGGGAGGACTATGCCTCATCATCATCCGTTGCAGCTTCACTAAGGCCAGCACCATCCTTTTGGGAGTGTGAAATGAGTGTGGACTCTCTGAGGACCCGCTAAAACTCAGGGTTCTTATCATTAGGTAGCTCGACCTCATCGTCATCGTAAGCTACAAACAAGTCATCCAAGGGACCAGTAGTGTGTGGGGGCATAGGCATGACACTTAAATTTGCCTCTTCAACTGGAGCTTTTCCTTTTTCTTTATCCACATCCTTTTGGATTACCTTGATAGTCCCCTCAATGATGTCCACCTTCTAGCAGAGCTTGCTCACGCTATCCACCAGTCCTTTGATGGCCTTCTTGACCACCTTGTTAATTAACCCGAGTAGCCTATTTGCTAAGTCATTCAACTGTCTCTCATGATTATAGATTTTTTGTACTATGTCCTGGAGACCACCCTTAGTCACTGGCCCTCTAGGTGCAGCAGTTGCAGGTGTAGGTGCTTCTGAGGCTGCCCGAGAAGGAGAGAAAGCATTTGCTTCAGCATCTGAGTCATCAACCTCAACCTCCTTTGAAGCCTCTATCATGCGCCTTTTAAACTTAGAAGCATCCCTATCAGTTTTCTTGTCCAGGTCAATCACACTAACAATATGGTTAACCTTGTCACAGCTGAAGTAGGAGATAGCGGCCTTAGCACAAAGCTTGATAATGAGCACTGGGAAGGGGAATGAATCACCACCCCTACGTGTTTTTCTCCTTATTACCATAGCCGCAATTTCCCTAAAGTTGACATGCTCTCCCATCATAATAGCAGCAATTATAATGGCTCCATCCTAGGTTATCTTCTGATCATTCTGTGAGATAAGAATCGGGTGCGGACAAGATTATACCAGAGACAGGCTTCAAAGTGCAACATCCTCCTCAGAATATCACCCTAATAGTGGCCCAAACAGGAGTGTTAAGGGCATGAGCATGGGCATTCACCTGATATGTCTTTGGGTTGGTAGTCAATTTATCTAAGAGAGCAGGTGCAGGGTCAATTAGGTTAGCTTTGTAAATGGAATAAATGTCAGCTGAGGTGATGCGAACTTTCTTGCCCCAAACGATGACCAAATCAAAGTTAGGGAACCTCCCCAGGTTCCCCTTATAGCCTTTAGAATCCTGCGTGGCTTTGTAAGTGGTGAAGAATTCCCGCACTACCTCCACATAGTACCCTCCAGGTATATCTTGGAATAGTTTCCACTCTCGGTTGGTGAACTATTTGTGGATACTGGGTAGATCCTCCCCGACTGCAGCTAAGTTGAAGCGCTGCTCCTCATTGAAGGTCCTTTTACTATCATGGTCATAGAAGGCCTTCATGCCCTCAACCCCAAAATAAAGTCTTTCCTCTTCCTCAGCTGATAGATTATTTGGGTTGCGCCCTATATTTCCCCTGATAGAAGACATAATTTGCACATGGAGATTATGAGTACTCAAAGAAAAAGAAAAATATTTTTGTATTTTGACATATGTAAAAGAAGAAAGCTTAAAAGAAGTTAACTATTTCAAAAGAACAGAATGCAAAGAAGAAGAAAAATAAAATAGGTAACTGATGGCTTATGCGACCCACGTGGAAAATGCACCAAGGATTGTGTGTGTCGCACGTGCCTTCGCATGAGCTAACAGAGACATGTAGTCATTTATGTTCTGAGGTGCGAAAGCTGGTGCAAACTGTACCACCTGAAGTGCGCATTGTACCAAGATTCGCTTCTTAAATCAGTGAACTGTCAGCATTTTTCAGAAGTGTGTGGTGCCTTGTGCGTTTCGCACATAAAGGTCTGCGCTTCACATGCGAAATACATAGGGAAATAGATGGAATTTTTTAATTCCTTGTCTTTTTGTGTGTTACGTATGTGACTCGCAGAACAATATACTATGTATGCATTGGGCACCAATAAATAATACCAATAACTAACAATAGATAAAAACATAATATGACCACCAAATCATCCGGGTACTCGGATTTACCTGGAATCCATTAACATAATTTAAAACCAAAAGAAGGACTTAATGATTTCCCTTAAGAAGGACGTTACCTCATCTATCATTAGGAACATCAAGCCCTTTAATTATAAACCATCAGGCACAATCAACAACAACAATTTCAGACCCTCCAACCAAGATCATTAGCCCAACAAGCATAATCAATTAAAATAACACATGGGCACAATGGTAGTAGCAATTTAATCCCCAAACACCAATTTTTAACAAAAAAAATCTTCATGAAGGTGATGATTTGCTCGTAAGAATGATGTCACCTAATCCATCATAGGGCCAAATCATGCACCAACACAACTGGTTTACTCAGACTTCAACTAAAACATGAATTTTCAAGGCTAAAAACTACCACAAAGTACATACATCATCATAAGTTCAAGTTCTACCAAGTTAATCCTAAGCAAAATCACCAATATAACTCAAAATTGGGGACCCAAAATTTTTGGATCTCACCAAAAATCAACAAGGAAGAATAAAAAAGCATGCTTCACAATATGAGTTTCCAATTATCATAAAAATACGTATTTAACGTCGGGGAACTTACCACAAGTGAAGATTAGGACTAGGAGAGAAACAAATGAAGATTTTGAAGGCCAATAATGGAGACCCAAGATTTTCACCCAGAGAGAGACAGCGGCGATAGGTGGTGTTGCAGTGGCATAGGGATTTGGGGTGAAAGAGGAGAAGATTTGGGAGAGGTTGAGGGATTTTTGGGGAGTTTTGAGAGAGATTTATGGAATTTTTCAGAGAATGTGGAATAAAAAGAAGGAGGGTGGCAGTTTATAAAGAGAAAAAGAAGAAGAAAGGTCACTGGGTTGGTCTCCGGGTTGGGTTGGTCAACGGGTAGGTCAACAAAAGTTTAAATCTTACTGGGTTGGTCAACGGGTAGGTCAACAAAAGTTTAAATCTTACCTTGGTGTGCCGCGACATATGATTCTCACAAGCCCTTGTGCATACCATATTTTGCTTCACACCAGCTGATTTTGTTCCCAAACTTAGCCCATCTTTCTGCTTGATGATGCGTTGGAGGTGCGATGCACATAGTAGCTCATGCGGAGCGCACAACCTAGTTCACATCACCTCCAACTTTCAACTTTTCTTCCAGCTCTCTGATTTGGGATGCAGTGCCCCATACGACATGCACAATGGCTTGTGCAGACCGCATGGGCTTTCGCACAACACCTTTTTGCCTTGTTTTTCCACTTGATCATTTTTCCTCATCATGAATTCCTACAAACACAACAAAAACAACAAAAGGTAACAAAACAAAGTAAAAATACTTGGGTTGCCTCCCAAGAAGTGCTTGATTTAACATCGTGGCTCGATGATTTTACCTCATTTTTCAATTTTTACCACTCACTCCTCCACTCCTAGTGGAAATGGCCATGACATGGCCATAGTTCCCGGTGACGGTTGGCTTGACAATAGCTTTAGAGGTATTTTCCTAATTTGGTCTCACAATGTTAAATACAGGGACATGTTGTGGAGGAGCGGGCTAGACTGTATCCCTATTTGCAACATTACTCAGATCAATTAGTTCATTCACATGGTCACTCATAGCTTTCAGACCTCTAAGAGTGCGTTCAAGCTTGTGAACAATGGTAATCAAGGGATTGCCTTGACTTTGAGTGTTTAGCATAAACTAACCTGTGACCTGAAATAAACAAAAATGAGAAACAAAAGTGAAATCTGAATAGTTCAACAAAAATCCAAAGTAGTATCAATTTCTAATCAAATCCCTAGCAATGATGCCAAAAACTTGTTACATCCTTTTGCACACGCAAGTGTACGTGGCCGTACAAGTAATATAGGATGTGAGTCCAGATATCATACCCAAGGGATTTGACAAATTAATTTCTAGTTTGAATTCTTATGCAAGCTATTCAGTAGGTAACTATTAACAAAGAGTGAATTTGTGTTTTTTGAAAGTAAATAAGAACAATTGGAGACACATTGTGATTTAATTGGTTGTGATTCAGATTTGGGAAAATATCCAGGGTTATGGTATTTCGAGAATCCAATTGGGTTCTCAAACCATACGTTTAGTTGATTTTCTGAGTTACTAGTTGAGGGTTGATTTCAACCATGTTGATCATTTTTCCAACAACTCTAGGTATCCTCGACTACTTCTAATGTCTATATTCCTATGGCCATTGGCCGATAGTGAAGGTCATATAATTTATCTTTCGTATCAACTGGGCAAGGTTAATGGGTATATTTCTATCCATATTAGTGAATTATTCACCCTTCCCTATAAAGTTCACAACTAAGCCCTACCTTTTCTTATTGCATACATAAACACCCTATTCCTAGTCTAATTTATGCACCATAGATAGTGTTTGCTAGGTGATCAAGTTAAAAAACAACTAAGAGCAAAGGAAGATAAATAGCTCAATAATGGAAATCCAAACTAAACAATATGATAATTAAATATCAACCATCATGTATTTAACAAAACCCCTAGATACTAAAGGTTTATCTACTCATGAATCTCTTTGGAAGAAGAGATTTCATGAGCTTAGAAGAAAAGAAACAAAAATAAAATAAAGAAATAAAACTAGACCTTTTTTCTTGAGCTTTGCCTTAGGTTTTTCCTTCCCTAAATCAGTTGTTGTTGATAGAAAACATGGGAGGGGAGTTTTTATAGAGTTTAGGAATCATTAAGACTAAGAAAACCAATCCAAATTGGGTTAGGAGAAATACCCTCTTGCGCCACTGCCCAAAAGTTGAGCAGCGGCTCAAGGAACACATAAAACTTCAGAGAACTACTGATTTTTCCGCCACTGCCCTCTTTGGGTCAGTGGCAAAAGTCTGCTGCTCAAAACTAACCCTATTTTTGTGCCACTCCCTACTTTGGTGTGAGTGGCGCAAGGTTGCTGCTGGTCTTCAGCTTTTGACATGTTGCCAGGTGTATTCTCCAACTCTTTCTATTCAATTCAATACACTTTGCTGCTGCCCAAGGTTGCCAAGTACATTTCTTTCTCCTTTACAATTTCAATTCTTATACTCATTAATGGATTGCCTCACTTTTACTTTCAGGTGCTTGCTTAACTTTTCTCCTTGTCAACTTGTAATCTCAATACCAAATTTAATTAATATTCATGCCTCCAATGTTTTTTTCTTTTAATTGCTTTGTTCTTTTTATCTCTTGATTAAGCTCCAAATACCTTAACATGCTCCTACATAAACAAAATATGAAACATAAGTGAAATTCATAACATTTAAGCTCAAGACGATACTAAAAAGAGAATAAATAGTAGGTGAATGATCATATAGAAGCATATTTTTAGCCTCTAATCAGTATTCTATTTATCCTGGGGTAGCTAAGATGTATCATGATTTGTAATAGTACTACTGGTGGTGTGGGATAAAGAGGGATATCTCAGATTTCATATTTAGGTGCTTGAACTGTCAACAGGTAAAGTTTGAGCACTAGAGGCCAGGTGGTTTGACTCAGAGGCTACCCATGCTAGAGTAGAAATGGGAGAGAATACCTATAAACTTCATAGTAGGCCTGCCACGTACCTTGTAGAGGTTTGATACTATATAGGTGATCGTGTATAGGATGACAAAGTCTACTTATTTTCTGCCAATTCAAACTTCTTACAGTTCAGAAAGGTTGGCTCATATTTACATCTGGGAGATTGTTCGTCTTCATGGGGTGCCTGCTCTTATTATTTTCGACCATGGTACTCAGTTTACTTCGTATTTCTAGAGGTCTATTCAGAGAGAATTGGGTACCAGAGTTGAGCTTAACACTGCTTTTCACTCGCTTACTGTTGGTCAGTCAGAGCACACTATTCATATTCTAGAGGATATGTTATGGGCTTATGTTATTGATTTTGGAGGTCACTGGGACCAGTTCTTAGCTTTGAAAGAGTTTACATATAATAATATCTACCTCTCCAATATTCATATAGCTCTATTTGAGGCATTGTATGGTAGGCGGTGCAGGTCTACGGTGGGTTGGTTTGATGCCTTTGAGGTTAGACTGTAGGGTACTGACTTGCTTCATTATTCAAATAGAGTTTGGGCTATACAGGAGAGGCTACATACTACCCAGAGTAGTCAGAAGAGTTATGCTGACCGGAGGGTTCGAGACTTAGAGTTTATGGTTGGTGACTGTGTATTCCTTTAGGTGTCGCCTATGAAGGGCATGATGAGGCTCGAGAAGAAGGGTAAGCTCAGTACTATGTTTATTGGGCCATTTGAGATCTTTTGTCGCATTGGGAGGTAGGAGACGAGTTAGCCTTGCCTCTGCTCTTTCAGTTGTTCACCTTATTTTCCATGTTTCTATGATGCGGCGTTATGTTTTGGATGAGTCTTATGTGTTTCAGTGGGATTCGGTTCAATTGGATGAGTCTCTAACCTTTAAGGAGGAGCCAGTTGCTTTCTTGGATAGGCAGGTTAGGAATTAAGGTCCAAGGAGATCCCATCAGTTTAGGCTCAGTGGCAGCATCATCTTATTTAGAAGGCTACTTGGGAGATCGAGACCGATATGTGGACCCACTATCCTCACCTTTTCGAGCCATCAGGTATCTTCATTTCTTTAACTTTTAAGGATGAAAGTTCTTTTAGTAGTGGAGGTTGTAATGACCTCTAGGTCATTTTCTTAATTTTTGTGCTTTTCCTACATTTTGAGCTTTTTCACAATGGCTACAGGTCATTTATGACTTGTCAAGATTGATGGTTCGGTTACCAAACAGTTTGTTTGTGTTTTAAGTCCATTTCCCTATTTTGAAACTCTTAAAGCTAAAAGGGTTGACTTTGGTTAACATTCATAGAAGATAGCCTAGGATGGAAATTTCATCAGTGTTGTTAGCTCCGTAATGTTGACTTTGAGCTAGAAGAACCTTTGGTTCGGGTTCCGAGACTTCTAGATTCATTTTTGGCTATTGGATCCCTTTTTGGCAAAAGTTAGTTTTTAAGCGTGGAGCCCATTGTTTATCAAAATGATCTCCGTTAGAAATTTCATCAATTTTTTTGAGTCTAAAATATCATTTTTTGTAGAGCATCACAGTTTGTTTAGGTACGCAGGACCTCATATGAATCTCGAGGGTCCATCCGGTGATTCTTTGAGTTGTGAAAATTGTTGGTTTTGTTGTTGCTGTTATAGCTTCTCTTAACCCTTTGCCTACGCGGAGGGGTAGCCGCCTACGCGAGACCACCTATGTGGTTTCCCCATCACATGTGCAATGAAGGGTTGCCTTGCCCCACCTTTCTTTGTTCTTTGCGTATGCATAGTCTAGGCTGCCATGCATAGTCCAGGCTTCCTATGCGGGCTCGCGTACACAGTGGTCTGCCCGCGTCCGCGAAGACCAATGTCCTGGAACTATATATTGCTCCAACTTTGTGATCTTCTCCAACATTTGCGAAATTTCCATAGTTGTTTGAACTTGAGAGCTGGTTTTGGAGCTCTATTGCACCATTATTATTCCCAGTAAGTTCATTACATTCCCCCGCCTCTTTTCCGTAATTTATTTGCGTTTCTTCTTCGTTTATTCCGTTAAATTTCCTTGTTTTGATTCCTTGATCAAGTGAGCTTTTGAGGCTATTTTGGGCCCCAAAATGAGTTTTGTTTGCACTCAAATTTTGGGCATGAGTTTAGAAACCCAATGTAAACATAATTATAATTTTTTTTTTCTGTTTCATTGTGCAGGCCTCGAGGCTCATTTTTTGACCCCATTTCTGGCCTAAAATTTTGTTAGCAATATGGGTATCACTTTTTACGTTTTGACATGTAGATTGTGTTTATGATAGCATTGCACCATTCTGAGGCTATCCAGAAGAGAAAGACAAACAATTGACGATTCGTGCTCGCAATTTGGCCCTGAGGTAGGTTACGATTTATTTTTTTAGACCTAGTTTAGTTAGATTTTATATGCTATAAGCTGCATGAACGTTAGGGTAGGTTTTTGGCTAGAGTTAGGCTTAAATCCTGTCTTTTGCTTATTTTGGCCATTTCTAGGACTGTAGAATAGTACTATCGTGCTTATCCTTAGTTTAGGAGCTTGTAGTGTTGTTGTGGCCAACCTAGAATCCCTAGAGTAAATTAAGAAGGTTTTAGAGGTAGAGTAGGTGCCTTAGTTTATTTTTGTATTATAGTTCTATTTTTCTATCTTTATTTACCATTATTGTGTAACTAAGGGCTCGAGGCCATAGCTTTGGACTGGACGGAGTTCCAGGTGAGTACCTTATTTGGAGGGCACCCTTGCCCTATCTATGATATATATTCCTGCATTTACTTAGGTGTTGTATGGCATATGCTTCTTTCTGCGATCATGACTTTTGCATATAACTGGGTTTTTTGGAAAAGAATGATTGGTTTCTGAGTTAAAAAGAGATTTTCACTGTACAATGCATTTTGAACTCCAAAAGGATTCATACTGCTTTACTACTTATTTTGGATTTTAAAAGTTAAAATGCCTCCCTTTTTACTGATTTAAGTTCTGTAGAGGGAACTTTTACTCACTGCATATCTGATGCTGAGATTTTGGACTCATATTTACTTACTGTTTGTCTGATGCTGGGATTCTGATGCTGGGATTCCAGAATAATATTTACCTACTGTTGGTCCGATGTTGGGATTCCGGACTCATATTTACTTACTATTCATCCAATGCTGGGATTCAGAACTCATGTTGCATCAGTCACATATTGCACCGTATTTCATATTGATTGATTTTGCTTAAGATGCTTGATTACCTTATCATTATTATTTTTACCATTTGTTAGATTAGAACTCTTTTTTATTGATAACTAGACTTAGGTGGATCCCTGTAGCTAGCTTACTTTCCTGTATATTATAATATATATATATATATATATATATATTATCTTTTTGAGCTCGATCGGCCTATGATACGAATTATCCACCAAAGATGTTGCTAGATGGGGGTATCAGTTGAACCCTAACTCTTTTCTCTGCCTTGGTCTAGCCTCTTTTCATATTGTCTACTGAGTACCCCGTGTTTTGGTACTCATACTACAGTTTGCATCTTTGTCTGATGCAGCATCTAGTACGAGCCACTCTCAGTGATCATCCTCTCTCGTTCATGTCCAGTTATTGTTTAGATCGTGATGAGTTCCCGTCATTTGGAGACTTTTACTGCTTTCCATCTACTCTTCTGTCTATATTTTGTATTTTGGATAGACAATATATGTTGTATAGTTTTATTCCATACTTTAGATGCTCTTGTACCGGTGAAACTAGGTTCGGTGTTAATTCTTGTATATGTTTGTCTTCCTGGTAACTTTAGGGCCATTTTTTTATATTTAGTACTGTGGGTATGTAGCTATACTGTTGGCCCTTATGTTGCATGTTTTTCTTCCACTTTTCTTTATTCAGATGTTTAGTCATTTTATCGTATTATTGGGTTGGCTTGCGTAATGGGGGGTTTTAGTAGGCACCATCATGGCTCGATTTTGGGTCATGATAGGGACATTATTGCGGGTCCAATTTCTGGAACCTATAAGTAAGCCCCACGGGTGGTCTTTGACCCAATTTTCAACCCGACACGTAAAATTATAGTATTGGTATCATTCTTCTCATTTTATTGAGTAGATCATTATTTTTATAGTGTGGAAGTGGTCGGAGGCTTCTCAAAAGAGAAATGCTCTAATTTAGTGGGTTTGAGAGCACATGTTTGGTCTCCAGGTAGGTTACGGCTTACCTACTTTTAGACTTTGCTCGTCTAAGGTATTTTTATGATAACTTGGTAGGTTAGTGGTTTATTGTGGCTTGAATACGTTCTACCAAGGTATCTATGATCCTTATAGCTTATTTAGGGGCCTTAGAGTAGAATTACTCTTTGGAATCCTTAGTTTAGGTAGCCATTTCTCCTTTATGACTTGGCTTAGTTTGTGTAGTACCTTTGGGATTAGAGTTACTTGCCTTGGCTTAGTTTAAGTTGCTTGTGTACTTGAGGTGATTAGATTAGGGATCCTTATTATAGAATTGGAGGAAGATTTCATGGTGGAGTAGGCATTTATCATTTAATTTATATTTACCAATTCTGTTCTACATTTATCTTGTATATTGAGTATTTATGCACCCGAAGCCATGGGTGCTGGATAGGGTGGATTCTAGGTCAGTACAATTTGTCCTTGGCTTAATTTTGAATTTTTATTCGCCTTGGATTAACTTAGGTTAGTTGCTTGCCTTAGTCTAGTTTCTGTTAGTTGCTCGCCTTAGCCTAGTTTCGGTTAGTTGCTTGCCTTAGGTGGGGTTCCTTAGGAATTTATAGTTAGTAGAGCATTTTCAAAGTACTTACTCTAGGATAGTATCATTTTCTTAGTACATGGACCATGGATTCTTTTATCCTAGTTGGATGGATTTGGTTGTGCTTATTGGCTTGGTTTTCACCTCTTTTTCTCGTGTTATTGTTTATTTTGCCATGGTATATTGGTAAATAGACATAATATACAGTTTTTGGTTTTAAAATGGAAATTTTGGAATACTTTAGATGGATTTAACCTTCTTAAAGAAAAGAATGGTATTTTGAAAAAGATTTACTGGTTTATAAACTTGCATGCCTGAGGAGACCAGTGTTGTGGGCAGTTTTACTAGTTTTTAACTTGCATGTCCGAGAAGACACGTGTTCCGGGTGGTTTTACTGGTATTCATAGTTGGTATGTTCGATGGGAAATTATTCTCATTAGGTATACGGTTTTCGTGAGTCCCCCATGGGTCCTGCCTTTGCAAGCTACGGCTGGAGGAGGAGTATACGGTACTGTTGGTCACTTCATTCATCTCATACTACATATCATGGCATTCTTCCGCATTCACTTCCCATTTTTTTTGGTTTCTAATAAGTTTTGCATTATGTTTGTATCTACCGGGCTTATGGGGGTTCGGTTGGATTTAAAGATTGTTGTTTGTACCTTTCGGGCTTATAGGGGTCCGATTAGGTTATAGTTAGTTTATTAGTTTATGCTTCTCGAGTTATTCAGTTAGATTGCTACTTTACACTTTCTTTCGAGTTATTTACTTATACTTTCCTTAATCGTCTAGCTTCGACCTATTACTCCAATTCTGATCCTTCTTTTCTTACCCTTAGTATATATTCGCATCTTATTATACTTATACCCTATTTGAGCTCAGTTGGCCTATGATGCTTACTGGGTACTGCGTATTTTGGTACTCATGCAATACTTCTGCATCTTTTTCCTAATACAGAACCTAGTATGAGTTATCGCAGTTGACTCCGTATCATGCGGAGTTGTTGATCGGAGATACATGGTGAGCTCTTAGCAACTGTAGTTGATCTACCTCCCTCTATTTTGGACTAGTCTTAATTTTCACTTTCCGAGACTATTCAATATATATTGTATCTATCTAGCACATCTATGTTGTAGTTGTACTTGTACTGACTGATACCAGGTCTTAGGGGATCTTTTTATATTTTATTTCGTTCCCTCCCTTTATATTTATGTATGTTCCGCTTGTTTCTCATTATTTAGTATTATTTTCCCATTTTTGTTTCCTTCTCTTATAGCGCGTTACTTTTCATTTCGGGCTATGGGTTTGGCTTACCTACTGGTGGATTATAGTAGGTTCCATCATGACCTGAGTTTTCGGGTCGTTACATGGAATCTAGTCATATAAATACAATCAGTATTGTATATTTTGTAGAATTTTAGAAACTCGACTTACTAATATAATCTCTATTGTATATTTTGTGAAACCTCGGCATACAAATACAAATCCGTAATGGATATTTTATGGAATCTTGCCATAAAAATGCAAATTGTTACTATATACAAATTTATATTATATATAACAATAGTTTTAAACCATCTATCACGAAATATAATTAAAATAAATTATTGTTATGGAGCATAATTAGGCATGAATATTTGTCATATTATGTAATTTTTCATATATTTAAAAGAGAGGGAGAAGCACCAGCATATATAGGAAAGGTAAATGTTCCCAAAGAATTGGGAAAAGAGAATTCTCAGAAAACTGTAGTAGTCAATTTTCCTAAAGGAAAAGATGAACTTTGATTTTCATTATTTGTTGGTCCCTAGCTAGCCTCTTCGTGCTATTTTGCATCATATGTTCCTCTTTCTCAAATTAAAATTCACTTGTTAATGAATGACTTTCTAACGTATCCCTATCACCCTTTTGTTCATTACATGTCCCCAATATGTGGGAATAGATACACACACATGTTGGCCCTCTTGCAAGCTTCCACCAACAATTAATATTCTCCACTCAAAAGGATTGGTAAATACTTTTTCCAGAAGTAGCTCTTAATTATTAAGGTAGTGTAACAAAGATGCAAATACGATCATATATAGGTCAACCATGGATTCCCCCCATACATCTTTTGCTTCAAAAGAAAGTATCTTTTCTTTCTTTCATTTTTCATATCTCTTTTTTAAGTAACAGAAAGGTGCAAAACATTTTTTCATTGGGTTGCTCTATTTAAAAAATAGATCTGAAGACAAAGAGTCCATTATTTTGACAAATGTGGAACAGTTAACTCTCCCTTTGATTCCTACAAGTCAGTTGTCACGACCTTATTTCTCGGTCATAATGGAACCTACAAACTCTTAGTAAGCGAACCAATTCCTGTAGCCCGGAACGGTTAGTAATGGGCTACTAGCTAACAAGTAAGCGGAAGAACAGGTAGTATAAGTGGAAGCAAGGGTTATATGAGAAGAAAAGTAACAACAGGAGTATATATATAACATATGAAAGCTAAACCAAAATCCAGAACCTGGTATCATAGTATATAAGAGCTGGATCTACATATAAGGAGTACAAAAGGATCCAAAATAATATATACATAACGTCTTTGAGTAGTAAGAGAGTACAAAATATGAAAGATAAACTAAAGTCAAGCTTCGATCGCCAAAAGCTCACCCTCAGTCTGGACGGTTTAAAAGTCTCCTTGCACGAGTGTCCACGAGCTAACGGTGAGGGCCCATACTAGGATCTACACCAGAAGATGCAGAGTGAAGTATGAGCACCAAATGCGAAGCAAATGGTACCCGGTAGGCATCATAGGTCGACTGGTCACATATAAGATCAAAAAGGAGTAATAAGCAGAAAAGAAACAGTTAGTCACAGAAAACAACGAAGAAGTACACAGAAGCTAGCACAGAAGGAAGACAGCAGAAAACAAGATACATGGCTAGCTACAGAATATATATTAGAAACACATGTGAAAGAAAGAAATGACGCAACTGGGATCCTCGTAATAACAATATATATAAGAAGTTTTCAGAAAATTAACGGTATATCGGTAACCTCAGTAAAAAGGGAAAGAGGAAACAGGAAACAAAAGCATGCTCGTATACAAGAATAAGAACCAAGTCAAGATACAAGTACTACTTTCAATATCCAAATCATAGTAAGAAATCAACATAAGGAATAATAACTCGACTAAGCAATAACAAGCCTACATACAGTCCCAACGGGCGTCCATACACCCAAGGAACACAAACAAGTGAGGACAAACCCTCCGCCATCCCATACTACCAGAGTGTACACTCAGCAAACAGCAAACTAGGGTGGAACCTCACGCAAATGAATGGTATGATGCATGATGATATCAAGGTGGAACAATAACTTTGTATGTACCTCCTCTGGCGCCTAAAAGGCCCAGCAAGTAGGTTCTACGAAAGGACACTACCCATATACCTCAACTCCACTGTATAACCCTCCTCTGGAACATGCAGCCTAAAACCCCTGGTCCAGATTGGCAAGGTCCATGGAGGTCCTCTACCATATACTAAATCTCAATCTCAAAACCTCATCCGGAGTGGGTTCGGATCTAAGCTGGTAGCTCAAAATCTCTAATATGCATGCCCATACTCTGTCAGGGTCTAAAATGGTGGAATAAGTCTTAAAACCCCACCAAGGGTACCCAGACATAATCGGGTCTAAAACAGTAGTAAAACAGCTCTGGAGCTCGATCTAACCTAGTCTAATATCATCTAAATTTCATAAAAAGCTAATCTAGCACTACGGCCCTGCCGAGTCTAGTAGTAGTAGTAAAACTATGATAAAACCATCTTCTAACTCTTTCACCCCAAGAAGATCCACAAAGTCATTTCCAAACCATTTCAAAGTCATTTCAATCGAAAAGGGGCTTCCAAAGCCATGCAAAGTTAGGAAACCAGTAATAGCAGCCCGAAGCCCACAACTGTAGTAAAATATGGTAAAAATCCCTTTATATGCATTATGAAATGCTCAATCACGAATAGCATCCCAACGGCTCACAGTTAACCTATCGGCCCTGCACAGGCTCCAATCGCTCTAAAACACAGATAACCAGCCTAAAATTGTTATAACGATGTTCGGGACTCACAGACACCCTCGAATAGCCCACCATCTATGGTTTAGAGTCCAAACAAGGCAACACAGAACCACAAGGGTGATAATATCAATCTACGAAGAATACTACACAAAACGGAGAAAAGAAACGAGGCAGACATGGAAAAGCGGTCAAGGTCTGTGGTGCCAAGCTAATAAACCCAACCCAAGGATGCCAATTAGTACAATTTTATCCTATATATGCAAATTCTAGAGAAGTTAGACAGTAACCTACCTGTCATCCGATGACAAGCTGCTGGAACAACGATGTCCAAGCTTGAACCGCTCCGAGAAGTCTCAAAATGCAATCACACTATCAAGAACACAAGCTACACATTAAAATATGACTAATGATACTCATATTGCTATAATTATAGCCGCGTCAAAATTCAGGTTTAAAGCAGGCCCATGGGGCCCAAAACCCAAAATCAGAAATGAAAAGAAGCACGATGAACATACTACTCGCGTGAGTGCATGCCCCAAATTTGACCAAATTTGGCCAAGAGAAAGGGCTCAAAACAGCCCGCTCGAGTGATGAATTAAAGAGGGAAATTTTAAAGACTAAAACGGGAAATTAAAGGAAGAAGTTATCCACCACGATGAGATGAAGCACGCCAACGGAGTGAATTCCCCGAACCTACAAGAATGCAACAAAAAAATGAGCAGCCACTACAAGGAAAAAATTTCCCCAAGCTTATGAGTTCATCAATGGAGGTTTCTGATGAAGAAGAAGTAAAGTTGGGGAAGAAGGAGCTTACCCAAATGACGAAGGAGCGAGATTAATCACCAATTATGGACCTCCAAGGCCAAGGACTGATCTGGGAGCAATTTGGGTTGAGAGAAAATAAATTTAGAGTGAGAAAACTTGGGGGAAAAAGCTGAAAAACCGAAGTTGAGGGATTTTATAGGGGCTGAAAGCAGCAGAAATATCAGCAATGCTAAAAACTTCTACAAGGCATTCCGGGCACAATTGGAACCCAGTACTCACAAACCAATAATGCTATTAGAGTGAAAACGACGTTCCAGACTCAACAGAATTGACAAAACCTCCATATGAGGTCGTTTTAGAGGAATGTTGACCCAAGTCAACATTAACTTAAATCAACCGAACACCCAAAATGAGCCCGGCTCACCCAGGACCCGAACCAACTACCTATCTAACTCAAACTCGACATTCAGGAGTTGATTGAACCATCGAATTTTGAATCTGACGCTCTTATCATCGAAAGTTGACCAAAGTTACACTTTTAACTCCAAAAGTCCTGAAAACAGAAAAAGCAACACAAAACCCACACCGAAAGTTCTCAGGCCCCGACTAAAAGTCCAACTAGACCAAAGTAAATGCTCCAGAGCTATCAGAACTGTCAAAATGCAATTCCAAGCACGTTAGCTAAGAAAGTTGACTAAAGTCAATGATTTTCCAAGTTTAAGCTCTAAAATTGGGAAACGTCCATAACGACCAAACGAATGGCTAGGGCACCGAACCATTGGTCCTAGTAAGCCATAAATGACTTGGGGCCACTACAGGAAGGGTCTAATAGTACAAGGAAAGCATAAATGCAAAAATGACCGGAAGGGACATTACGTCATCCACTACTAAAAAGGAATTTTGTCCTCAAAAGTCAAGAAGAAGAAGGTACCTGAAGGCTCAAATAGTTGCAGATATTGGGCCTGCATATCTCTCTCAGTCTCCCAAGTAACCTCCTTGGTTGGACGATGCCTCCATAGAACTTTCACAATCGAAATCTCCCTAGATCTCAACCTCTTGACATCTCTGGCCACAATAGCAACCAACTTCTCAACAAAAGCCAACCTGTCATCCAACTAAACCGTGTCCCACTGCAACACATCAAACTCATCTAGAATGTACCGTCTCAACATCAAAACATGAAATACAGGATGCATAGCTGAATATGTCGGAGGCAAAGCTAACAGGTAGGAAACACTACCAACCCTCTGAAGAATATCAAATGGCCCAATGTACCTGGGGCTAAGCTTGCCCTGCCGACTAAATCTCATCACGCCCTTCATGGGCGACACATGAAGGAATACGAAATCACCAGCATTGAACTCCAAGGCACAAAGTCTACGATCAGCGTAGCTCTTCTTCCTACTCTGAGCTGCTTGAAGTTGATCCTGAATCACTCGAACTCTGTCTAAGGAATCTCGAAGAAAATTTGTACTCTATGGTCTGGACTCTAAACTATCAAACAAGCCAATCGATGATCTGCAACTCCTACCATACAAATCCTCGAAAGGTGTTATGCCGATGCTTGAATAAAAGCTATTATTATAAGCAAACTCGGCCAAAGGCATAAACTGCTCCCACGAACCTCCAAATTCAAGAACCCAGGCCTGAAGCATATCCTCCAGGACCTGAATAGTCCTCTCAGACTGACCATCTGTCTGATGATGGAATGCAGTACTAAGTTGAACCTCTATACCCAAATCTTGTTGAATAGCTCTCCAGAACTTAGATGTGAACTAAGTTTCGCGGTCTGAAATGATAGAAGTTGGGACCCCATGCAATCGAACAATCTCATGAAGGTAAATCTGAGCTAACCTCTCTGCACTATATGTAGTCTGAACCAGCATGAAGTGCGCTGACTTAGTCAGCCTATCAACAATCACCCAAATAGAGTCAAAACCTCTAGAAGTATAAGGAAAACCAATAACAAAATCCATGGTAATCCCTTCCCACTTCCACTCAGAAATGGGAAGTTGTTGTATCAAACCACCAGGTCTCATGTGCTCAAACTTCACCTACTGATAGTTCAAGCACCAAGATACAAACTCTGCTATATCCCGCTCATACCGCTCCACCAGTAAAGCTATCTCAAGTCTCTGTACATCTTGGCTGCACCAGGATGAATTGAGTATCTAGAACAATATGCCTCACAAAGTATCAACTAAATCAAATCTCCAACTCTCACAACACAAAGATGATTGTCGAACCTCAGAACCCAAACTGAATCTATAGCAGTCTGGCTGGCCTCACTCTGGACCACCTGATCATGAAGGTCACACAACCGCTGATCCTCAAACTGATTGCTCTGAATCTGATCAATCAAGATAGACCGAACCTCAACACTAGCAAGAACTCTATCAGGATCTGATAAGTCAAGCCTAACCAAATAGTTAGCCAAGGACTGGATGTCCAAGGCTAACGGCCACTCAGAAATTGAAAGTGAATCTAGGCTACCCATACTCACCGCCTTCCAGCTCAAGGCATCCGCAACCACGTTTGCCTTGCCTGGATGGTATAGAATAGTAAAATCATAGCCCTTCAGTAACTCAATCCACCTCTTCTACCTCAAGTTCAGCTTTTGCTGACTCATAATGTACTGAAGACTATGATGATCGATGAAAATCTTGCAGTGAACCCCATATAAGTAGTGCCTCCAGATCTTGAGCGCAAAATCTACCGCCGCCAACTCTAAATAATGAGTGGAGTAGTTGCGCTCGTGAACCTTTAGTTGCCTCGACACATATACTATCACACTGCCCTGCTATATCAATACACAACCAAGACCGACCCCAAAAGCATCACAATACACGAAGAAACTCTGACCCTCAACCAGTAAAGTCAACACAGGAGCTGAAGTCAATAAAGCCTTAAGCCTCTTAAAACTATCCTCGCACTGATATGACCACTAAAATGGAACCTCCTTCCTAGTCAGCCTAGTCAAAGATGTTTCTATGGAAGAAAACCCCTCAACAAACCTCCGGTAGTACCCTGATAACCCAATAAAGCTGTGAACCTCGGTAGGAGTAGTAGGTTTAGGCCAATCATGAATCACTAAAATCTTACGGAGTCTACTCTAATCCCGTCCTTAGACACCATGTGTCCTATGAATGCCACTATATCAAGCCAAAACTCGCTCTTTGATAACTTGGAATAAAGCCGATGATCTCTCAAGGTCTGGAGTATAATCATCAAGTGTTGCTCATGATCTTCTCTACTCCGCGAGTATATCAAGATGTCATCTATGAAAATGATCACAAATAAGTCCAAATACGAGATAAGCACCCCGTGCATCAAGTTCATAAAGGCTGCAGGGGCATTAGTCAACCCAAAATACATCACTAGGAACTCATAGTGGTCATAACGTGTCCTGAATGCTCTCTTAGGGATGTCCTCCATCCCAATCCTCAACTGGTGGTAGCCTGATCTCAAATCTATCTTTGAAAACATAGCTGAACCCTGAAGCTGATCAAATAAGTCATCTATGCGCAGCATCAAATACCTATTCTTCAGAGTCACCTTGTTCAGCTGTCCATAATCAATATACATCCTCATCGACCTATCCTTCTTCTTAACAAACAGAACAAGAGCACCCGAAGGAGACACATTTGTCCTAATAAACCCCTTAGCTAACAAGTCCTGGAGTTGCTCCTTAAGCTCCCTCAACTCAGCTGGAGCCATACGGTAAGGAGAAATGGAAATGGTCCTGGTGCCCTGCTCTAACTCAATAGCAAAATCAATATCTCTCTCAGGTAGAAGGCATGGCTGGTCGGTAGGGAACACATCTAGGAAATCTCTTACCACAGGAATAGACTCAGGGGAAGAAGGGTTGGCACTAGAATCTCGGACATATGCTAGATAAGCCAAACACCTGCGAGAAATCAACTTCCTAGCTCGAAGATAAGATATGATCATAGATGGTGTGTGGCTAACAGAACCCTGCCACACAATCGGGGATACACCGGGAACGGCTATGGTAATGATATTGTCATAACAATCCAAAACTGCATGGTGAGGGGATAACCAGTCCATGCCTAGAATCACGTCAAAATCTAATATATCAAGGATCAAGATATCACCCCAAGTCTCCAAGTCACCCACAACAATCATACAAGACCTCACAATATGATCCACTACTAAAGAATCTCCTACTGGGGTCAAAACAGATATAGGCACAGATAATGGCTCATTAGCCAACCCAAAACAAGGCATAAAGTAGGCAGATACATACGAACAAGTGAATCCAGGATCAAATAATGCAAAAGTTGGGCGAAGGCAAAAAGAAATCATACATGTAATCACAGCATCTGAGGCCTCTGCCTCCAGTCTCCCAGGGACTGCATAGAACTGATGACGACGACCACCCAATAGACCACCATCCCCACCACCTATCCTGCCATGTAGGCCACCACCTTTACCCTGACTACCATCTCCTCGAGCCGATGGCTGAACTGCATGGATAGGCTGAACCAGCTGAGCGGGTAGCTAAACTGTACCTCACTGGGGGCAATCTCTCGCAAAGTGACCCACAACACCACACATATAACATAGACCTGACTTTCTACCCTTCCGGGATGAACTAGAGAACCCATGTGGCCACCCACAGCTTGATGCCCCAGAAGTTATACCCCTCGAAGACTGACCGTTATAGCCCTACTGGCTACCCTTACCCTGTTCATACTGCCACTCACTAAAAGACTGAAGTAAAGCCTGAACTGGTCGACTAGACTGACCCTGGTACTGCTGCAGCTGATAACCTCAGCCCCACTAGCTCGAACCCCTACCTTAATGACGAGAACCAATGTAGCTACCCTGATGTTGAGGCCTCTTATCTCTGGCCCTAGATTCATAAAGATGCAAGTCCTCTACTATACGGGAATAGTCTGCAATAGCCTTGAATGATTGACCACTAGCAACCAATATCTCAGTTGGCTCTCTAAACTCTGACCATAACCCCCAAACCAACATATGAACTCTGTCAGGCTCGATAGGAATAATCATAGCCCTAAATGGAGCAAGCAGATGGAAATGGGTCTCATACTCTAATATAGTCATAGAACCCTGCATAAGTCTAGTGAACTACTCCCTACGATGCTCTCTGTCGCTCTATGGCAAGAACTTGGACATAAAGGCCTCATAAAACCTGGACCAAGACAATGGAGGCAACAATGATGGTCTGCAAGCAACCTGGCCCTCCACCATACCTTAGTTGGGGCCTCCAACTGATATGTAGTTTATCAAACACTGTGAGTCTCCAGCAAACCCAAATGGTGCAACATCTTCTCACAAGTGGTAATGAAATCATGTGGATCCTGACTAGAAGTATCAGCGAACCTCGAAGGTGCCAATCTCAAAAATCTACCCAACGCCTTCTTCTCCGTCTCTTTCATAGTTGGGCGAGGAGCAAGAGGCTGTGCAACTAAAGGGACCAGAATAACCTTGGCATAGGGAGCCGCAGTAGAAGGGTGCACTCCTGAACTCAGTGTACCCAGGGCTTCCCCATGAGCGGATGTTTGTGCTACC
This sequence comes from Jaltomata sinuosa, assembly GCA_003996215.1. Lineage (NCBI taxonomy): Eukaryota > Viridiplantae > Streptophyta > Magnoliopsida > Solanales > Solanaceae > Jaltomata > Jaltomata sinuosa. The sequence goes on from QJPP01000418.1 coordinate 338,237, forward strand.
TCAGAAGTCCACTCTCCAATCATACCCAAAAGCTACAATAGTAAACCTTGAATATCTAAGGACTAAGCTGGGGCTAAAGTTGGCACTGGAGCTAGTACTAGAGATGGTGGTACCTAGGCTGCCCTCTGGTCTACATGGTGCTCGGGAACAAACTCTGGCTCATAATCATGCTCGAGCTCTATCTTAACTCTAGCAGCTCTAGCGGGTGTTACTACTCGGGGACATCTTTGACACCTACCTCTACGACCTCCCTAGCCCCTAGCTGGTATTGGGGGTGTTAGAGTCGGAGGCTCATCCCTGCTTGATGCTGACGACCTCGTACGAACTATCTACGGAATAATGAACTAGAACAATTGAGATTTCAAGAAACTTCCAAGGACTACGCACGATACAGAAGCAATAAGAGAGTTATATTTCCTAAGATGTCACCATAGCCTTTCAAAGATTGAGTATAGACATCTCCGCCCCCATCCGTAGGACTTTACTATATATTGGCTTCTATATTGATGACACTGGTGAAACCTAGGCTCTGATACCAAGCTGCTACGGCCTGATTTCTCAGTCATGATGGCACCTACAACCTTCCGATAGGCGAACCAATCCTCGTATCCTAAAACGGTTAGTAATGGTCTACTAGCTAACAAGTAAGTGGAATAACAGGTAATATAAGCAGAAGCAAGGTTTATACGAGAAAAAAAAGTAACAACAAGAGTATATATATAACATATGGAAGCTAAACAAAATCCAAAACCTGGTATCATAGTATATAAGAGCCAAATCTACATATAAGGAGTACAAAGCGATCCAAAATAATATCTACATAACATCTCTGAGTAGTAAGAGAGTACAAAATATGAAAGATAAACTAAAGTCAAGATCCGGTTTCCAAGAGCTCACCCTCAGTCTAGACGCTCCAAAAGTCTCCTCACATGAGTGTCCACGAGCTAACAGAGAGAACCCACACTAGGATCTACACCAGAAGATGCAGAGTGTAGTATGAGCACCAAATGCGAAGCAAATGGTACCTAGTAGGTACCATAGGATGACTTGGCACATATAAGATAAAAGAGCAGTAATAAGCAGAATAGAAACAGTTAGTCACAGAAAACAATGAAGAAGTACATGGAAGCTAGCATAGAAGGAAGGCAGCAGAAAACAACATACATAGCTAGCTATAGTATATATATATTACAGACACAGGTGAAAGAAAGAAATGACACACCTGGGATCCTTGCAATAACAATATATATAAGAAGTTTCCAGAATATGAGCGGTATACCGGTAACCTCAAGTAAAAAGGAAAGGAGAAAACAGGAAACAAAAGCATGCTCGAATAGAAGAACAAGAACCAAGTCAAGATACAAGTACTACTTCCAATATCCAAATCGTAGTAAGAAATCAACATAAGGAATAATAACTTGACTAAGCAATAACAAGCCTACCTACAGTCCTAACAGGCGCCCACACACCCGAGAAACACAAACAAGTGAAAACAAACCCTCCGGCATCCCATACTACCGAATCATACACTCAGTAAATAGCAAATAAGGGTGGAACCTCATGCAAATGAATGGTATAATGCATGATGATATCAGGGTGGAACAGTAACTCTGTATGTACCTCCTCCGATGCCTAAAGAGCCCAGTAGGTAGGTTCTATGAAATGACACTACCCATATACCTCAACTCTATCGTATACCCCTCCTCCAGCACACGCAGTCCAAATCCCCTGGTCCAGATCGGCAAGGTTCATGGAGGTCCTCGACCACATACTAAATCTCAATCTCAAAACCTCATCCGGAGTGGTTCCGGATCCAAGCTGGTAGCTCAAAATCTCTAATATGCATGCCCAGACTCTGTCCAGGTCTAAAATTGTAGAATAAGTCTTAAAACCCCACCAAAGGTGCTCAGGCATAACTGGGTCTAAAATAGTAGTAAAACAGCTCTGGTGCTCGGTCTGACCGAGCCTAATATCATCTCAATTTAATAAAAATCCAATCTAGTACTACAGCCCTGCCGAGTCTAGTAGTAGTAGTTAAACTGTGATAAAACCATATTCTAACTCTTTTACCCCCAAGAAGATCCACAAAGTCATTTCCAAACCATTTCAAAGTCATTTCAGTCAAAAATGGGCCCCTGGGGCCATGCAAAGTTAGAAAACCAGTAATAGTGGCCCAAAGCCCACAACCATAGTAAAATATGGTAAAAATCCCTTTATTTGCATGGAAATGACATGCTCAATCACAAATAGCAGCCCAACGGCTCACAATCAACTTATCGGCCCTGCACAGGCTCCAATCGCTCTACAGCACAGATAACCAGCCTAAAATTGTGATAACGATGTCCGGGACTCACGGACACCCCCGAATAGCCCACCATCTATGGTCCAAAGTCAAAACAAGGCCACACAGGACCACAAGGATGATAATATCAATCTACAAAGAATACTACACACAACAGATGAAAGAAATGAGGTGGACATGAAAAAGCGGTCAAGGTCTGTGGTGCTAAGCTAATAAACCCAACCCAAGGTTGCCAAATAGTATAATTTTATCCTATATATGTGAAGTCTAGAGAAGTTAGACCATAACCTACCTGTCATTCAATGACAAGCTGCTGAAACAATGATGTCCAAGCCCGATCCGCTCTGAGAAGTACAAAAATGCAATCACACTTTCAAGAACACAAGCTACACATTAAAATATGACTAATGATACCCATATTGCTATAATTATAGCCGGGTCGAAATTCAGATTTAAAGCAGGCCCGCAGGGGCCAAAATGCAAAATCAGAAACGAAAAGAAGCACGATGAACATACTACTCCCGTGAGTGCATGCCCCAAATTTGAGTAAATTTGGCCAAGATAAAGGTCTCAAAACAGCCCGCTCAAGTAATGAATTAAAGAGAAAAATTTCAAAGACTAAAATCATAAATTAAAGGAAGAAGTTACCCACCACAATGAGATGAAGCACGCCAACAGAGTGAATTCCTCGAACATACAAGCATGCAACAAAAAAATGAGCAGCCACTACAAGGAAAAAATTTCCCCAAGCTTATGAGTTCATCTATGGAGGTTTTTAATGGAGAAGAAGTAAATTTGGGGAAGAAGGATCTTACCTAAATGACAAAGGAGTGAGATTAATCACCAATTATAGACCTCTAAGGCCAAGGACTGATCTGGAAGCAATTTGGGTTGAGAGAAAATAAGTTTAGAGTGAGAAAACTTGGAGAAAGAGGCTGAAAAAACAAAGTTGAGGGATTTTATAGGGGATGGACGCAGCAAAAATATCAGCAATGCTAAAAACTTTTACGGGGTACTCCAGGCACAATCGAAAATCAATAATGTTATTAGAGTGGAAATGATATTCTGGACTCAACGGAATTGACGAAACTTCCATATGAAGTCATTTCTGAGGAATTTTAACCCAAGTCAACAATAACTTAAATCAACCGAACACCCAAAATGAGACTGGCTCACCCGGGACCCGAACCAACCACCTACCTAACTCAAACTTGACATTCTCGAGCTGATGGAACCGTCGAATTTTGAATCTGACGCTCCAATCATTGAAAGCTCACCAAAGTTATACTTTCAATTCCTAAAGGCATGAAAACAGCAAAACTAACACAAAACCCACACCAGAATTTCTTAGGACCGACTAAAGGTTTAACTAGACCAAACTCAATGCTTCGGAGCTAGCGAAACCGTCAAAATACGATTCTGAGCATGTTGTCTAAGAATGTTGACTAAAGTCAATGATTTCCTAAGTTTAAACTCTAAAACCGAGAAATATCCATAACAACAAAACGAATGGCCAGGGCACCAAACTATCGGTTCCAGCAAGCCATAAATGATTTTGGACCACTACAGGAAGGCTCTAACAGTATCAAAAAAATGTACATACGAAAATAACTGAAAGGGTCATTACATCAGTCTTGACCAACCCCTTCCACTGCATGCCTAGGGCACGACATTTATAGTATGAACAATCTATTTATATATAATAGGAGAGGCAAAAGTACTATGAGAAGCCAAGTGACAACATAATAATGAGTCTTCATTGCCAATACATTTTTTCTTTTTCGGGGGTGGAGTGGGGGTGGGTGGGGAATTTAGATCTCCTTAGGATTTCTAAAAATAATTCATGAATCAAGATAAAGCATTTGTGCTTTAATGTCCTTTGATCTCTATCATGGCCATGATTATAATATTTAAGAAATCTCCAATATTTAAGTTTTTTGTCTTTTTAATAGTTTCTCTCATACTACTAATTTCATATTAGATTGAATTAATATCTACAGTTACGTGTTCAATTAAACATCTTTTTCAAGAAAAATAAAAATATCCTTCAATAACATAATAATTTTCTTACTTTTTTAAAAAAAAATCGATCGCGCATCGCGTGAGTACGTGCACTAGTATAATTAATAAGGGTCAATATTGGGTACATCAAGTCTTAGGTTTGATTATGATACCATGTTAACAAAATAGTTTTTGAGTCTAGAGGCGAATTAAGGATTTTTAGTTTACTTTTTTTTTTCAATTTAAAGATTTAGACCCAAAGGATTTTTAGTTTACAGATTTTTAGATTTTAATCTTTTTTTCTTATTGGGTTCTAGAAAAATATATTTATACAAATCAATTAAAAAATTTAACATTAACAAAGTGTTTGAGCCAAAGCTACTAATTCTGTCGAACTCATGGTTTAAGCCCTGCTCTAGTCTAACTCAATTTTAAAAGATCTTAGGTGATTTGAATCCATCATCGTTTGCTTTCTCTGATAAGATATTAAAATGTGTATTTGACCTCCTTATTTAAAGTTTAAATTATTAAGTGAACACAATTTAATACTAAATTATAATGTATAAATAGTTTTCAAGTCAAAAAATAAAACTGGAAAAGTTGATGGGAACAACATGTAAGAATCACCAAATTTATTTTTATTTTTCAATGCATTAAGATTCGTCCATGTTAACAGTGTATTTGCGTCCATAGAGTTCAATAGTAAAACTAACACGGATCCTATACTGATTTAATCTCATGTTAATTAGATGGGTTATAATTTCATAATGAATTGGAGTTAGACAAGAAAATCTTAGCCTTAGAGTGCATTAAAACATGTTTATCTACTTTTAGAGACTTAGTTAAATGACTATTCGACCTGAATTAATCAAATATCATGTATTAATTAATTAACTAACATTTATATGACAGGTCTAATCATTATTAGATAGAGAATTTCATTAGAAAGAACTATAATTATAAGTGAAAAGATTGACCAGAAATGAAAGGAAAAATTGATTTCTCCGGCTAAAAATTATAGTTCTTAGGCACGTAATGAAAGGAAAAATTGATTTCTCCGGAGAAAATTGATTTCATTTATATGTGGTCTTTAGAGTGTACACAACACTCAACACACCCTCTTGCCGGAACCATGGTCACTCCGGCTGTTGGCCAGCCTTTCACAGGGGAGGTTGGGCCAGCCTTAGCCCCTATAATCGATATTCCACCAAAGACTACTTACGCCAACACCATCAACCCCCCCCCCCCCCAACCTCAATACAAACCCATCCCTCTAAAATAAATTGCCTATTTGCATGGAGAGCCCCAGATAGTTTGGGAGGAGGAAGAGGTTAACCAGATGATTATCAATGAGGATCTACAATATGCAGTGATAGAAAAGTTTTCATATGGCTGGCCTGAGATTCAGGACCTACGGACGCTCATACCTAAGCAATGCAATTTGAAAAGAGAGGTAAACATTGGGCTATTGAGTAATAGATATATACTGATACGTGCATTAAGACTGGAGGACTATGTGAGTCTATTATCAAAGCCTTAATTCTACATAACTCATAAACATTGGTCGTATCCAATGAGGACACTCAAATGGGATTCTCTTTTTGATCCGGAGGAAGAAACAACAGTTCCAATTGCTTGGATCTCATTTCCATCATTACCCCCTAACTTCTTTGGGAAGGAGGCAGTCTTTTCCCTGGCTGCAGCCATTGAAAAGCCCTTGCAAGTAGACTTGGCGACACAAAACAGAGCAAGACCTAGTTGTACAAAAGTCAAAGTGGAAGTGGACTTACTAGGTGACTTCCCCAAAAGAATTAATGTAGGAATGAGAAAGAAAACATGGGAAATAATGTACAGATAAAATATGACTATGTTCCAAAATAATGCAAGTCTTGCAAACTCCAGGGGCACAATAAGAAGGAATGCTTTGTCATTCACCCAGAACTGTACCCCAAGGAAGAAGAGGAAGGTGAAAATAATACAATAGGAACTGAAAAGTCAAAGGAGAAAGCAGAAAAGAAAGGAAAAGCACTACAAAAAAGGGGAGGAAGAAAAGAAGGATGAGAAAGGAAAAGCTAAATAAGGGGAAGTGGAGGCTTTTCAGGAACAAAGAGGAAAGAATGGTCACAAAACGGGAAGACAGCAACACAGAGGAAGGGTGCAGATGAAGTGGAATCCAAGGCCACAAGCCAAGGCACCAACGATAGCTATTGATAATAAATTTGGGGCACTGGACGACAATCAGAAAGAAGATGATGGGGAAACAAAGGATGAGAACACACCACATGGTAACACAGACAACAAGGACGATGACCCTAACAATTGAAGCATGGTAAGAATGATCAGGAATGACTTGATGATGAGAGTGACAGGCAAGAAGATGCACAAAGCTCAGTCAAGGACACAACAGGAATAGAAACTCAAAGCACAGGGCAAACGAAGGAGGCCACTACAGGGACTCATCAGGAGAATCATCAGGATGGCGAAGAGATAGAGGACAAAAAGGAGGAGAAGGTTGAGACAGAAGGGGAAGACAAGGAACAGACCAACATGGTCAAAAAAGGAGAGATAGCAAGAGAGGGAGAAGGGAAAGAAGACACCAGCCCAATAATCAATACTTTGTTTGAGAAGGAAATAGAGTATAAGCAAAATACAGAAGAAGATGAGAGCTTTGAGGCCAACATTGACCATATTAGCAGAAGTGAGGATTTATCCCGAAGACAGAGTGGGCAACTCAGAGGGAAGAATAAGAAAGAAGCAAAGCAGATACAACAACAGTCACAAATGAATACAAGGAGTAAGAAAGGGTCCTCTTTTACATCAGAATAATGATCAATAAATTCATATTTTGGAACATCAAGTCGGTAAGAACTCAAAATTCTTTTGAGAGACTGATAGACTTGAATAGGATACACCATTATTCTTACATAACTTTATTTGAGCCTTTTCAAAGCCCTGCTGAGTTAGATAATTATAGAAGAAAATTGGGAATGCCCAATGCTAAGGTGAACAACTCAGCAAAAATATGGATTTTCTGGGAGGAAGACTGGGTGGAACAAGGTTCAACAGATACAATACAATAACTAACAATGAGTTATCAACTTAGGAGAGGAACGGAATGCTTTAAAGTAACTGTAGTTTATGCCAGATGTAGTTCAATAGACAGATTGGAGTTATGGAAGGATCTGGAGAACATTGCGGATCAAACTCAGATTCCTTGGCTGGTTGGTGGATGATTCTGAAAAACTAGGAGGGGACCCTGTGACTCAACAAGAGACAACTGAGTTTACTCAATGCGTAAGCTCTTGTACCCTGAATAAGTTGAAGTTTCAAGGAAGCTGCTATGCCTGGTGGAATGGAAGAATTAAAGAGGGCAGCATATTCAAGAGACTAGACAGAGTTTTTGAGAATAATGAATTTATGCAAAAGCTTTCTAATAGTGAGGTGCATCATCTGATTAGACAAGGGTCTGATCATGCACCATTACATGTCCTCTGTAATGCTAACCAGGAACATGTAGTCAAGCTATTTAAGTTTCTGAATTTTTGGGCAAAGCATAAAGATTTTTTAAAGGTCATTTAAGAGGCTTAGAGGGAAGATATTATAGGGATTCCTTTCACCATTGTCCATGCTAAAATGAAAAATGTCAAAACAGCCTTAGCATAATGGAGCAAGCAGACTTTTGGGAATATCTTTTAGCAGATTGCAACTTCGGAGGATATAGTGCAAACAATGGAAATACAGTTGGAGATATCACCTACTGTAGTGAACATAAGCTCACTAAAAAAGGCAGAGGCAGACTTGAAGAGGTACCTTCACATAGAAGAAGAATATTGGAGGCAAAAGGCTGGAATGAAATGGTTTAAAGATGGTGATATGAACACCAAATTCTTCCACTCTTATGTGAAAGGCAAAAGGAGAAAGCTTCAAATCACTGAGATCCAGACCATACAAGGGGATGTGATCAACACCATTCAAAATATAGGGGAGAAAGCAGTCAATGTATTCAAGGAGAAGTTCAAGAAAATCCAAGAAAGAACTGATTGAGGGATGATTCAGTGCATTCCACAACTGATAACTGAGGAACAAAATGAGGAAATAGAAATAATGCCAACAATGGAGGAAGTAAAACAAGTAGTTTTTTCACTGAATGGAGACAGTGCAAGTGGTCCAGATGGTTTTTCAGGCTAATTCTTTCAGACCAGCTGGGATATTAGGGAAGATATCACTAACATGGTGAAGGCTTTCTTTTGTGGGCAAGAGTTGCCAAGGTATATCACTCACACAAATCTTGTGCTCATCCCTAAGAAAGAAATGGTGAAGACCTTTAGAGACTTAAGACCTATCAGCCTTAGCACTTTTGCCAACAAGATAATCTCCAGAGTCTTACATGGTAGGATTTCTAAGATTTTACAAGGGATCATATCTCCTAACCAAACAGGTTTCATCAAAGGAAGGAGCATCACAGAAAATTTATTGTTGGCCCAGGAAATAATAAGAGATATCAACAGGAGAAACAAGATGCATAATGTATTGGTTAAGCTTGACATGGCTAAGGCATATGATAGGGTATCTTAGAAATTCCTTATATTTGTGATGAGAAGGTTTGGATTCTCAGAGAGGATAATTGACATGATTGTAATATTGATAGGAAACAACTAGTACTCAGCATTGACGAATGGTCAGGCGTTTGGTTTCTTTTAATCTTCCAGAGGTCTCAAGCAAGGAGACCCCTTTTTCCCAACTTTGTTCATCATTGCAGCAGAGGTGTTAACAAGGAGTTTGAACAACCTTTTTGAAGACCCTGAATATATAGGGTATGGAATGACTAAATGGAGCCCTAAGATTAATCATTTATGATATGCAGATGACACCATTTTATTTTGCTCCGGTCACATGCCTCCATGAAAAAAATGATGAAGGTTATTAGACAGTATGATATGGTGTCTGGACAAATGATTAACTTAGAAAAAAGCCTAGTTTATCTACATAAAAAGGTGCCTACTAGAGTATGTAGTCAGATCAAGAGAATAACAGGTGTAAGGCAAGGCTCCTTTCCTTTTATATATCTGGGGTGCCCCGTCTTTTATGGGAGGAAGAATAAGAGTCACTTTGAAGAATTGTTGAAGAAAGTAACTAAAAGAATGAGCTTATGGCATAATAGACTCCTATCATTTGGAGAAAGATATATACTCATTACACACGTCCTACAGTCAATTCTAGTGTATCTCCTATCAGCCATGAACCCACCAGTTAGAGTTATCAATCAACTACACAAAAATTTTGCAAGATTCTTTTGGGAAAATGCAACTGGATCTAAGAATAAACATTGGGTCTCCTGGGAAAACATGTGTTATACAAAAGAAGAAGGAGGAATAGACTTCAGATCTCTACATGCAGTATCAAATGCCCTTTTTGCTAAGCTATGGTGAAACTTTAGAACATCCACATCATCAATGTGGAGTGAGTTCATGTGGAACAAATATTGCAAAAAGTTCCACCCTATTCTAGCAAAAGAATATTGCACCTCTCATTTATGGAGGAAAATGTTAACCATAAGAGAGGAGGTGGAGCACAACATATGGTGGCAGACCAAGGCAGGGAACTCCAGCTTCTGGTATGATAACTGGACAAAGCAGGGAGCCTTATACTATGTGAAAGTAGACAATGAAGTAGAAGAAGAATTAGAAGTAAGAGCGTTCAGCAGTAATGGGATGTGGGACACACAGAAGTTACATCCAAGCTATCAGAAGAAATGACATCATTGAATGCATCAAGCCTCCCTCTGATTCACAACTGAATGGTGTGCCTTGGTGGATGGGGAACATTTAAGGAAAGTTTACAGTAAAGTCAGCATGGAACTTGTTGAGACAAAAGCAAGAGGAAAAGGTGGAGTACAAGCAATTATGGGTCAGAGGATTGCCCTTCAAAATCAATTTTTTTCATGTGGAAAGCCTGGAAAAAGAGAATTGCTATAGATGATAATCTGAAGAGAATGAAGATCAACATTGCCTCTAGATGTTGGTGTTGTGAGGATAAGACAGAAGAAACCATGACACACCTTTTTCTAACAGCCCCCAAAGCCACTAGGTTATGGAGGCAGTTTGCTATTGTTGCACGGATCCAAATAGAGGAAATGCACCTAGAGCAACTAATAAACACATGGTGGACTATGAGCTCAAATCCTAAGCTAGAAGCAGTGTACAGAGTTATACCAGCTATTGTTATGTGGTCTCTATGGAAGAGGAGGAATGTAATAAAGCATGATACCAAACCTACATTCACAGAAATGGTCTGGCAAGTGGAAGATATAGTAAGAAAACTAACAAAGGTGTTGTTTCCCTGGATGAGGACAGGAAAGGTGCCTTGGCCTGACATGGTAAAGAAGCTAAGGGAATATAAACCAAGGTTACATTATCACAGAGTCACTTGGAGGTTCCCAGAGAAACACAAGATGAAATGCAACACTGATGGGGCATGTAGAGGCAACCCAGGAGTGAGCTCAATGGCTTTTTGCATAGGGGATGATAAAGGAGACTTAATATATGCTAGAGCAAGGGGGTTAGGAGTGGATACTAATACAGAAGATGAAACTGCAGCTATACTGGAAGCACTAAAGTTCTGTCAGGATAATGGCATGAAGGTAATGAGCATGGAAACTAACTCATTAACTCTTAAAAAAAATGATCGAAAAGCAGTGGAAGGTGCCTTGGGACTTAATAGAGAAAATTGAAGACATAAGGCACAAGATACAAAGCATACAGGCCACAATCAGTCATACTTTCAGAGAAGGCAACACAATGGCGGACTCTTTAGCTAATGAAGTTATAGAGCAGCAAAGCACAAGCGAGTATCATAGTTTCAAAGAACTACCAGCTATAACCAGGAAGCATATCAACATAGACAAATCACAGATCCTGAATCTACGGATAAGGACATGCAAAATAGTCATTCAAGGACAATAAGAAGAACAAAAAGCAGAGTAAAGGAAACACAATTTCACATGCAACACATCCATAAGTTGGGTCCCAATAAATACAAGCCCAAAGGGAAGCAGGGGATGCAGAGACACGGAGAAATAAGGTGTTGCCTGGAAGAAGACAATACAATTGTGCCTAAACTAGCTAGGTCTAGCTCTAGCTATCAAATAGCTTCACCAAAAAAAGAGGTAAATGGATCCTTCCGCCACAGGAGTTCAGATCTGGAAGCTACATGGAGGAATACGGCAAAGAGGCATCAATATCTGCAAAGGCATACACCAGAGATTAGTGAAGGAAAAGCAAAAAGGGAGATACAGAGGGAGAAAAGAAAGAACTTACACAGCCCACAGAGTCTGAACACAGGCAAGTCACTTCAGTCCCTTGGGGATGAACCCCGACCACCTGAAAAAACACAAGAAAAGTTAGAAGACGGCAACAACAGAGAAAGAATAGAGGGTTTGAAGAGCTTACCAGTTACAAGTGAAGGAGATAGACAGAGCTCGTACAACAAAGGCCATGGATGGAGCTGGAAAATGACCCAGAGGAGGAACAAGAGGAACTCTGCACTCCAACTCACCGGAAACATTGTGCAGAGGCGGCAACAAGAAGAAGAAAAGAGTAAAGGACACGCTGAGACAGAGCTCAGATATTTGTATTTATTTGGAAACTTTCTAGAGTTTCCTTTTTGGGCCGGGTCTATTTTGGACTCGGTCATTTTTGTACAGACTGGGCCTCGCCCCCTTTTCTCTTTGATTTCTAAATAAAATTGTCCATGGTCCACCAAAAAAAAAAAAAATTTAAAAAAGTTAATAATTAGTATTGTTTGCCTTTAACAACTTTTTTTTAAAAATTGATAATGGTTTTAATATTTTACAGTTTGCCTTTAATTTCTACAGCTTTTTAAAAATTTAAATTTTGATATTTGTTTAAATTTTTTATAGTTATTTTATTTTATTACAGTTTTTTTAAATCCAAATTCTTACATTTTGAAATTATAGTAATAATTATTACTTGAATTGACAAATTTACGAATTTTTGAATTGAAAAAAAAAACTATATCATTTGTTAGTTTTCAAAGTATAAAAGCCTAATTTTTTTTTATCTTTCCAACCAAAAAAGAAAAGAAAAAAGAAGCCTAATTTATTTTTATTTTTCTGCTTTGACTTTATATTAAATGATACATATATTTATTTAATACTAATATTATTTTAAAAAATCTCGCGAGAATGGAAACTACCAAGTTATTTGAATAAAATAATAATTCTACTTCAATTATAAATAAGAATATTTTTAATTTTTCCGCATACGTCTACATCGTTGGTGACTTTGAAATTTATAATGTCGATAGTTATTTTAATATTTATTTTTGTTATGTCAATGATATGTGATAAAAACACATGTATTTTAGTTTTCCTATATTTTCTTAATGGGCAAATAACTTGCTAATATTTTTATTTTTCTCTTCAAAAAGAAAAAAATATGAAAGAAAAAAAACAAAAATTAACAAAAGCAACACCAAAAATCCACGTCCCACGTCTCCCTAATTTTCTCATTCCCCCATTTCCCTGATATCTGAATAGAGGTTACAACTTGCACAATTACACTCACGATCAAATACGGTTACAACTTACACTAGCACGAAAACACACACATATAAATTACGCTCTGACATGGAATATATGGGTCATCAGCACAGAAAGAGGTAAGAAATAGAAAGAAAAGTTTTTGTCTTTTGTGCGTAAATACATTGCAAGTACTATAAAAATAATTATATTTTTTCTAGGATAAAAAATTATAGTAGAAGCAAGGGATGGTCGTGTTACCAAATTTGAAAATTTTGAAATGGATTAAGACTTTTTCATTTATATTTTCGTGCACTGTGTCTTCTATTCTCTAGATATAAGTTTGAAATAATTAGTCAAAATATTTTTTGATGTGTTGGCGGGAGATAATAATAGCATGTGTCATCAACAATTATATTATTGAAAGGTTGCATCATATGCTTCTTTGTTTATCATAATTTTTGTTCACAAAAATTATATGCTTCTTTCTTTATACTAATATTCACAAAATAGAGATATAAATGTAGTAATATTATACACGTTCTCAATGGCAATCCATAAATAAAAAATGTGATGTATATGTACAACTTTTGACATATGTGTGTGGGAGATATATTGTTGTAACATATAATATTCTGACTTCTCAGAAATAATTTCAACTATGGTCTGCCAGGTAAATTATCAAACTTCCTAGCACTTTTTGAATATAAATAATGACATATGAATTAAACAGATAGATCAAAGAAAAATATGTCGCTCTTGATTTCTTATTGCTTATATACTTTTGTTATCTTTGATTGACTGCAGTTTTTGTCGTGGCACACAAAATTTAAGGTCAAAAATATATTAAAGTGTTGCCTTAGTTTCTTTGCTAATGTGATGAAGAGACGCTGAGATGCCAACGTTGATAAAAGGTTTGAAATAGACGAGGTAGTATCGATGATATAGACTTTTGATACATCAAAAGTAGAAGAAATCGTTGCCAATATGATCAGCAACATGATTGAAGTATTTGAACATTTCTATCGTAGAAGTTATGTAATTACATGCATTTTTCTCTTGGTTTGATGTAAAGTTTACACAATTTTACTTACTTTTTTCCCGTTTCTTAGAATATTCCCAGTCATTATTTTTTTTTTATGAAAAAATTTCATGCGTCATAAATTTGATTTTTGTAGGTTGCGTGATGAAATTGACACTGCTTCCTTCTATGTATTGATATTGATATTATAATAGTGTTAGATCAAAATCGAACACTGGAAAAAAAATACTTTTGAGGCGTAGAATTTTTTTAAATACAATTGTAAGAAAAGAAGTTTGTTCCGTAATTTTTTCTACATAGCTTTAAAACTAACTTCTTCAACAGTTTAACTTCAAACTATTTAAAAGTTGCAGAATTTTAAATTTTGAAATTAAAGTGGTTGAACTTATTTATTCATCCATTGAATTTAAATTAACAGATAAAGCTTTAGAATTGTGTACGGTTATTTATTTATTTTTTTGAATTTGAATTTTAAAATGAGGCTAAATGTCATTTTAAAATTAACTGAATATTACAACACATTTTTAAAAAAAAAATCACTTAGTCGTCCAAAAAAAGAAATGATGTTATTAAATTGTTTTCTCTATCTACTGTATAATGCGTGACTCAAGCAAATGATATTCTTTGATAATTATTCTGATTTTGTTCATTTTTTCGTTTGATGCTTTCTAATTGTTAATTTTGTTACTTTTTCAAATATTATATTAAAACTAATGTTTATATTATTGTGATCTTTTGTCTTATCTTTTCATCTTTCAAATAATATGCAGTGTACAGTATTTTTCAACAAGTCATATATCCTAATTCCTAACTACTTATTTAATGCGATAATTTTCAAATTTGAATTTAACAAAGTATATAAAAGGCTTATCTATTAATACTTTTGATGAACTTAAGATCATGCATTAATAAATATTATATTATTTTTGTTATAAGTAAAATATTAAATGTGAAAATTAATAAATAACATAGTAAAAAATAGGAGCATAAAATCTAGATAAATCTTCCGTTGAACATGAAATTTATGTATAAAATATCAAAAATAGAAGCCAATACCTACAAAATAAATGTAATTGTCAAGTAACCTTTTATGAAGTTGAAGCCATTTAAGCTAGGCGCGTGCAAAAACTGATTTAACGAACTGATAAAAATGTTAATGGTTTACTTGTGTCGGATTATTGGGTTAACGATTTTTAAATAATTTTGTAAATTTTTTTATTGTGCTATCGGTTCGATATTGATTTTAAGATTTTAGTTAATGGTTAAACCGATAACCAAACAAGATTATATTAAATTTATATTTTTATCCTTAATTATATAATAGTGGCTTTAGATTTTAAACATATACCTTATTATTTTTTGCATTTTGTAATTGTTGTCTTAGTTTTGTTCTTTTCTTTCTAAAGTCGTTGATTTGGTAGGGTTCTACCTATCAGTGTTGTTTCTTTTTGAGAGATTGCTACCGTTGCTACTGCATTCAAGTTTGCTACTTAACAAGAAATAAAATAAATTTATTTTAGTAATAACGGATTTGAATTTGCTTATGCTTGTAATTTGTATAGATTTTTATGCATGAAGGTAGTGTATATATGAAGATGAAAATAAGAGAAAGCAAAAAAATATTAGGAGCATTTTCTTATCGATTGAACCGAAAATCGATTAACCGAAAATCGATAACGAATATCTTATTGATTTGCTTATCGATTTTGCATGTTTACAAACTGAAAATCGATAAATCGAGCCGATAATATACAAAACCAAATCAAACCGACTGATGCGCACCCCTAATTTCAGCTTATGTATCATTGAGTATACTGTATATGTTAATTAGTGAGTCTTTGATGGTAAAAATTTCTTCGCTCAATATTTAAAGTTAGGCATCGAAGAGGTGAGGTGACGCTTTTTTATGACCAACATTAGTATTTATTTTTTTGATCAATTTTTTAGTTTTTATTATATTTTTCTTATTAATAATTAAATATATTCTTGGAAAAGAAAACATAATTCAATGGAAACATAAAAGATTACTTATTACAATTAAATGCTCAATATTACTTTATAAAAAATATTAAATATAATTTGATACAAATTTTAACTGGTTATGGCTATTTTCATTCTCATGAGTTAAAAAGATATTATTAAAAGACTTAAAATGAATGGGAATTAATTTATCTTTATTTTAAATTTTATGTTCTTTTTCCTTATTTTCCATCTAGAAATTACATAAATTTAAAGTTATCATGTTTATCTCTTTCGTTATTAATTTTTATGATTATACTTATTATCCTCGAATCTCTATATTTTTCTTATATTCCTTTTGCGTTCTTCTTCCTAAAATGAATTAAATACAATAGTTATGAGCACTAATAAAAAACATAATATATATGTGTATACGTATATATATATATTTGTCTAATTTATTTGTAGCAATCTTTATTTGTTTTTTCAGTTTTCTTATTTATTTTATTTTTGCAACATGTGAAAATAGGAGAAAGTTATAAAAGTACAAATTTCTATATATTTTTTAAGGAAAAATTTCAATATTTTTGACCTTTATATAATTAAAAATTAAAGAGATAAGTGTGTGAAAAATAAAAAATAATCTTCATAAAATTTAGGTGGGGTTGCAGAAATTATGTAAGAAGATATAAATAGTATCATTGTAATTTCTTTCAAAACAAAAAAAAGTTTATAGTAAATTTATAACTACAGATCTCAAAATAATTTTTGTTAAAGAATATTTGATAACATCAAACTATATAATTATAAAAAGAACAGTAAGATTAGAAGTGTGCGCAGACCGCTTATTTATGGTTGTTCTTAACATTCAAATATTAGGTTAAGATATGTTATGAATTTAATAAAATATTTTATAATGAAATGAAGTGCGAACAAATTTATTATTCCTCCGTTTCAATTTGTTTAACCTATTTTTCTTTTTAGTCAGTTTTAAAAAAATATCTCTTTCTCTTTTTAACAACTCTTTATTTTAACTTTCACATTGCAGGTTTAAAACTATAAAATTAAAGGACATTTTGATACATTTGATATATCTTTAATTTAGAACCACAAGATTCAAAGTCTTCTCTACTACAAATTGAAACTGAGGGAGTAAGGTAAAATATATAGCTCATACAACAAATATGGGAGAATTTGAAAGTGAAAGTCAAATCCCATCACTCTTTACAAGAATATCTTGTTCACTAATGGTGCGAAGCAATTTTCGATCCCAAAGTGAAAAGCATTGTTGAATATGTTCTATTCATATTTAGTGGAGGATCCATCAAAAATCACCAAAGTCAGAATAGTTTTTGGTCCCCCAACACCATAACTTGCTTTTTCCTGCTGAAGTAAAATGTTTTCTTTTAATTTCCTAGCCTATAGCTACCTTTTCCAATCCCCCTTTCAACATTGAACACCATCTACCATATTTCCTATCTTGCCAGGCACTATGACATTGGCATATGTACACTCATTCTGCAGACACAACAATTTATGCTTGATTAATTAAAGTGGGAAGAATTGCATAGAATAAGAAGAAAAAAATATTCGAATGTGACACGATTAGAAAATACCTGACTATTTTTAGTGTTGCAATTCACACTAACAAGCATAAAGAATTCTCTGTTTTTTTGTTATTTTATTTGTCAGTCTCTCATTCTCTCTCTTTCCTTTCTGATGTCGGTGTTTTCTTCTTATTTATCACCTGATGGTTATTGAATTAAGTTTATGCAACTAGCAAAGTAGGGTGACAAAGCAACAACTTTAGTGCGGACTATAAGAGTTAGCAAATGAAAAAGATATTTCTTTTGGACTTATGCGGAAGATTAAAGAGCATAATACAATAAAAATGACAGCCGGGTCTAAAGAAATATAGTTTTTTTTCTTCAAATTAGAGCCAACAATTTACAAGGGGTTGTAACCTCAGGCAAAAAGGTTTGAGAGAATCTAAACATATAGAAGAGATCTTCCAACCAGATTCTTCATATTCTTCTTCTTGTGGGAGGGACCATATGTGTGCCTCTTCAAAAATTAAGAGGGCAAAGGTAAAGTTATGTGAAAATGACATACACCGGATCATTCAATATCAAATCAAACCTCCATCTACTTCTACTTTGGGCTTACTCATAACTTGATGAAGTCTAAGGGTGTGTTTGGTACTAGCAAATATATTTTTCACTAAAATATTTCTAGGAAAATAAGTGGCTTCTTATTTATTTATTTATTTTTATTCGGTACGTAAGCAAAAAATATGATGATCATAACAATATTTGTATATAATCTAGATAAATAATATAAGAAATGGTGGTGTGGGGTGGTAGTGATGGGGCCTATATGATGGTGGGTGAAGATGATGTGTGTTGAAAGGTGGAGAGAACATAATTAACGTGGAATATCATTTATGAAACTTATAGTTTTATCTATTTCACTAGGAAAATAATTTTTTTTATTTTTAAGCAACTTATTTTCTTTAAGAAAATATTTTTAAAAAATTTAACCAATCAAATATAAAGGAAGTAAAGAAAAATACTTTTTCTCTTACCGAACATTTAAGTGAGTGTATCTCATCAATTAATCTCCAAGGAACCTGAGGGCTGAGATAATAGCTAATAAATACTGAAAAATTTTATAATGAAAGAGCCACAACCAACAAAAGGTGTGTGAGGCTCTTTTAAATTTTTGACACATAAGAAAGTGAGTCCTATTTGATTACTTTTTCAAATGAAAGTAATGAATAAGAGAGAGAAAGTATTTTTCCAATTTATGTGGATTTATCAAATATAATAAATTATATTAAATAAATTTAAACTTATTTATTTGAGTAATAAATTTGATTGTAATAAATTTGTGAACTTATTTTTTTAACTCTTTCGTTCACCGTCATTATATTTGTGCCATTATTTTCTTTTTAGTATCAAATTGAAAAATGAGAATATGGGACCATTTGTATACTTTAAGCTAAAACTAGAGAAAAAGTATAAATATAATTACAATAAATTAATTTAAATGAATATCAGACATACAATGAAAGAAATTTTGGGTTCCACTGCTTATTCATAACAAAATGTTGTCAAAAAAAATTTCGTACCAAAATAAAGTCTCTCACTTTTCTTCCCCCTCAACAGATCTTTGCTTCTCCTTATAAATTAAATGGTAGTTCTATTAATTTGATTCCAAATAATTCTACCATTAAAATTCAAAACTACATGTTCAATTATCAAATTAGACATATTTTTTAAAGATAATATCCAAATCTTGGTTGACATTTCTACTGATGCTAAAAAAGAGTTGACCTTATTGATGTTCAAATATATATCGAGTTTTTAATTTAAATAAATACTATTTAAAAAATTAACCAAAAAGTAACCATTCTTTTAATTTTTTTTTAGATTAAACATATTTCTGAATCTTAGATTACGAATTAAAAGTGCAACAAATTAATATGTACCGTAAAAAATTAAATTTGTTAAATATGTGTATGTAATTATTATTTTTAAATATGCATTCATGTAGTTAATTTAGTTCAATTTTTTGATTATTTTTTTTCTTAAAATCAAAACAAAAATCAAAACCAAACCAAACTATTTTATTTTTTAAAATGTGAAACAAAATCAAGTCAAATAAAAAAAAATATTGAGATTTTTCTTTGATTTTGTTTGATTTTTCGTGAATAACCTTACCTTCAACACTTATTAAGAAAAATGTCAACATGGAAATATCATTTCCTCCATTCCAATTGAAGGGACTATTGAAAGAACTTCTTATATTCTTTATAAATGATTAAATTCTTGAACAATATATATATTTTTTGGAGATAAATATAAAAGGTGTAAAAAAGAAAAAAATTTAAAAAATATGTAAAAGTAATTTCAGTTGCTCATACTTAGCTATGTATATTTTTTTTATTGATGAAGTATATGTATTAAAATAAGGTTCCTGAACGAATAACAATTTCTTATTTGAAATTTTGGCAAGAGAAAATAATTGCACAAATACAAATATTGAGAAAATAAGAGTAAAAGAAAATAAGTTCATAAATTTATTACATTTAGATTTATTACATTAATAAATAAATTTATATTTATTTAGTATAATTTATTGTGTTTGATATACTCACCTGAATTATATAAATATTTTCTCTCTTGTTCATCACTTTCATTTGGAAAAATAGGCAAATGAGACCCATTATCATATGTGTCAAAAATTTAATGGAGCCTCACACACCTTTTGTTGATTGTGCCTCTCCCATTATAAAATTTTTCAACAAATACTACCTTTTGTTTTTTTAATTAATTAGGATGTGCTAGATAATGATAGATTGAGGAATTTTAATTAATAAGGGAGTACGAAAAACATAAAAAGGCTACCATTGGAGTTTGAATATAGAATCTAGGGTAAGTATGGTGAAAGGCCACTTTCATGTTTTAATTGGACATTAAGTCAAAAGTTTGAGACAACTACACAAATACCCCTCAAAGGGAGTTATTTTATATTTTTACCCCCCATAAGAATGATATTACAAAAATAGTCTTCCTTCTTTCTACGTATAAAACAACTATCTTTTTGCTCCTCTATGCCTCAAATATTTTTAAACAACTCTTCATGCTCATTTGTCTCTCAACTTCTATATTTATTTCTTTTTCTCTTTTAATTTTTCTTTGATTTTTATTTTCTCTTTTATCTTTTTTTCCCTTTTTTCTCAACTTTTATTTTTGTTTTATTTTTTTCTTCTACGTTTTTTTTTCTTTTTCTCAATCTTTATTTTTTTTTTTCTCCTTTCAATTCTATTTTTTTCTCTTTTTTTTTCTTTAGATTTTTTTTTTTCTCAACCTTTATTTTATCGTTTATTTTTTGTTTTATCTTTTTTTTTTTCTCTTTTTTTCTTTGATTTTTAATTTTTCTTTTCTCTTTTTTTTCTTTGATTTTTAATTTTTCTTTTCTCTTTTTTTTCTTTGATTTTTAATTTTTCTTTTCTCTCTTTTTGATCATTTTTCTCATCCTTCATTTTTTTATGAGATGTTCTATAACTCTTGTTTTAGAGGTAAGACTTAACTCAATGACTTTCAAATAACAAATTACGTCCCATGAGTAAGGCTTGACACTAACATATTGTGTCTTTATTTATGAGATGTTTTATAACACTTGCCTTGGAGGCAAGACTTAGCCCAAGGATCTCTAAAAAAGGGCAAGAGTTCACACTACTTCATAGTCTTCATAGATGACATTCTGGTATACTCCCGGAGTAGATATGAGCATGAGTAACACTTGAGGGCTGTACTTCAAACTTTGAGAGATCATCGGCTTTATGCCAAGTTCTCAAAGTGCGAGTTTTGTCTTGAGTTAGTTGCATTCCTAGGGCATGTGGTGTCTAAGGATGGGATTAGAGTTGATTCGGGTAAGATTTCAGCGGTTTGTGATTGGCCTAGACCTACTACTCCTACTGAAGTCTGCAACTTTGTTTGGTTAGACGGATACTACAGGCGGTTCATTGAGGGATTTTCTTCCATAGCAACACCATTAACTATGCTAAGTAGGAAGGATGTTCCATTTCAGTGGTCGGATCAGTGCAAGGATAGCTTTCGGAGGCTTAAGGCCTTATTGACTTCAGCTCCTACGTTGACTTTGCTGGTTGAGGGTCAGAGTTTCATCGTGTATTGTGATGCTTCTGGGGTTGGTCATGGTTGTGTGTTGATGCAGTAGAGTCGAGTGATAGCATACGCATCGAGGCAGCTGAAGGTTCATGAGCGCAACTACCCCACTCATGACTGAAAGTTGGCAATGGTAGTCTTTGCGCTCAAGATCTAGAGGCACTACTTATATGGAGTTCATTATGAGATATTCACCGACCATCGTAGTCTTCAGTACATTATGAGTTAGCGAAAGCTGAACTCGAGGCAGAGGAGATGGATAGAGTTACTGAAGGACTATGATTTCACCATTCTATATTATCCGGGCAAGGCAAACGTGAAAGAGGATGCCTTGAGTTGGAAGGCAGTGAGTATGGGCAGCCTAACTTCACTTTCAGTTTCCGAGCGACCCTTGGCCTTGGACATCCAGTCCTTGGCTAATGGTTTAGTTAGGCTTGACTTGTCGGATCCTAGCAGAGTTCTTGCCAGTATTGAGGCTCGTTCTACTCTTGTTGATCAGATTCAGAGCCAACAGTTTGAGGATCAGAGTTTGTGTGACCTTCGTGATCAGGTAGTTCAGGGTGAGGCCAGTCGAGATACTCTAGGTTTTGATAGTATTCTGAGGTTCGACAGTCATCTTTGTGTTCCGAGGGTTGGAGATTTGATTCACTTGATACTTTATGAGGTGCATTATTCTAGATACTCCATTCATCCTGGCGCATCAAAGATGTATAGAGATTTTAGATAGCTTTACTGGTGGAGCAGTATAAAGTGGGACATACTAGAGTTTATATCTCGGTGCTTGAACTGTCAGCAAGTTAAGTTCGAGCACATAAGACCTGGTGGTCTGATGCAGCGACTTCCCATTCCTGAGTGGAAGTAGGAAGGGATTACTATGGACTTCATTGTTGGTTTGCCTTGTACTTCTCGTGGGTTTGATTCCATATGGGTTATTGTTGATAGGCTGACTAAGTCAACGCACTTCCTACCAGTTTGGACTTTCTATGGTGCCAAGAGGTTAGCTCAGATCTACATTCGTGAGGTTGTTTGGTTGCACGGGGTCCCAGCTTCTATCATTTCAGACCGTGACACTCAGTTCACATCTCAGTTTTGGAGAGCTATTCAGTGAGATTTGGGTACCGAGGTTCAACTTAGAACTGCATTCCACCCTCAGACAGATGGTCAGTCCGAGAGGAATATTCAGGTCCCGGAGGACATGCTTCGGGCTTGTGTTCTTGACTTTGAAGGTTCTTGGGATCATTTTGTGCCATTAGCCGAGTTTTCTTACAATAATAGTTTTCATTCGAGCATCGGCATGGCACCTTTCGAGGCTTTGACAGTAGGCATTGTAGATCATCGATTGGTTGGTTTGATGGGTTAGAGTCTAGACCGCAGAGTATAGATTTGCTTCGATATTCCTTAGACCGAGTCCATGTGATACCATTTTTGGAGTGCCAGTGCGCGGTATGTGTGCGGAAGTATTTTTATTCATTATTTTTAATTTGAGTCTATATTTGGATATATATCTAATTCGTATGGCCAAAAATCTTCTGTAGAATTAATGATTTTATCAAGTATAATTTGTTGTAAATCTCTGTTAAGATTAACTGTTTTAATGATAGTGATTAATATTTTATTTTTAAAGAATATTTGGTATTTTGAGGGGTTACTTATTATTTTTAAGTTGTGGGTAGATTCATCCATTTTTGTAGTTGAGTCCATTATTTGCTGTTATTTTTATTTTTATGTGAGAAAGTTGCTTCATATAATTGTTTTTCTTTTATATGTGATTTTTGAAGGTTTATTATATTATCTTTTATATATTTTAAAAATTCAGTATCTCCTGTTTCTAAATAAATATCTAAATTTTGTCTTATTAGGTATATTTGGAAATCTATTAGTTCTTTGGTGTGTCTCCATTTTTCAAATGATTCTATATTTATATTTTGATTAAATGCTTTTTTATAATAGTATCCTTTATTCATTATTTTTTTTAATCTTATTATTTCGTTTTCACAATTTAAAATATATTCTACATAATTTTTATCTTGAGTTTCGTTGTATTTAATTTCGTTTGTTTTCTTAAGTTGTTCAAGGATATATTTAGATTCCATAGTTTCTCTTCAATATTTTAAATATTCGTAGTTAATTATTAATCCGAATATAAATCTAGTTCGTCTAAATCGTCTATGTCATCTGGTATAATTAGTTCTATCCATCTTTGTTCCATTATTTCTATTATCTCAAAAGTAACTAAAATATCGTAGATTTTTCTCCTAATATCGTTATTAAGTTGTTTAAGGATATATAATATGAGTATTTTATAATTATTATCATCATCTATTAGGTACGTATTATTGCTCATTAAATCGATATTTATTCTTGTCATATTTACTAAACATATTCCCTCTAATCTCGTTGTTTATCATAAAGTTCATCATCTTTTAATAAGTTATTTTGAACAATCTCTTCTAGCCACTACCATGCTTTTCTTGCTTCAATCGTTTACCCTAACAGCGCCTCAACTCTGTCTACTCCCCTAAACGGCCTCCTTGCCTACCGGTTTTGACCTTAGGATGGCATAGTCTGGGCTTAACTACTCTCAGCAATATTTAGTCATGGCAAGCTTTCTTAAGATGTCCTTTATAACAGTACTAAAACATGATAAACAGTTATGATATAAAAGAGATTATAAGGAATATAAAAGTTTAGCTACACATGACTATGAATAAGTATACCTGATTTTTTAGCTCGTCTGGATGTTCCATAGCTTACTTAAAAGATATATTTTATTTATGTATATGGAAGGTTTACAAGTGAGGAATTGAGAGGTGAGGGATTTCTTGCTGATGATGCGATCCTTGATCCTGCCTCCCTTCCTCTTCTTACATCCTTTTATAGAAAAAATAAAACGACTCTTACTATTTACACATGACCCTTACTATTCACAAATGACCTTTCATGAACGACCTTTACTGTTCATGAATGACTCTTACTATTTACTTTACGACTTTTTATAATAAAACAAAAATTATACTATTCCTATTTTTACATCTGTCCCCTATTTTATGACTTTTTTACAATATGGTACAAAAAACTTAAATAGCTGACAGGGACATCTATCTACTTATATCTATGGAAGACAACTTTATACAACTTTACATTTTTTTTCAAATTTCACTATTTCCTTTTTGACTTCTTTTTCTCCTTTCCACATATCTTCATTCCAGCTATACATCTGGTATTTTTGTCATATCTCCTCCATTGCATTTTGAACAACGATGATCTGAATATTTATGACTAATTATCTTGCAGTATCTTGTTAATAGATTTTGAGAAATAAATTTGTTCTTCAATGCTCTTGTCGTCGTTTTTTCTTCTGGTCTAAGTAATGATAATATCCATTGTTGGACTTCTTCCATATCTGCTTCTCTTACATGTCTTGAATTTGAATAAATCATTAATTGATCTCTGGCGTAGTAACTCCACATCGCGTTTCCATTTAAATAATTATCTGCTAGCTTTTGAATAATGGTTGAAATTCCAATAATTCGCTTGTTTGCATAGAAATTGGGTATTTCTATCGTAGGTATTTCTGGTTGTATTATTATATCATCTGGTAATATCATGTTTTTGTCAATCCCAGTTTTACAACTTGGATCACTGGTTTTATCTCGTCATATAATATTTTTGCTGGTGCTGTATAGAATTTCACATAGAATAAATTTCCTTTTGTAACTCTTTTGTAGGTTAGAAATGCTTTATGTATTTCTGGTATTCCTTGTAGCTCTTCTCCGTCATATATATATACTGTACTAAGTAGTCCATAATGGTAACATGTTTTGACTAGGTTCGAACTTGTTTTTGGCTGTGCAATAAGTCTATTATATCCCTGTAATTTTTGGGTTATGTAGTCTTGGGTTGAGTCTGTGGTTGTAACTGATCTTGGGTTTAGGTTTAAATATGTCTGGATTCTATATATGTTTTGTATGTAGCTTTGGGACAAATGGTTGTATATCTTTTTCTCTTGGTGTAAACTTGGTTCGTATGTATTTATTTGGGGTGGTGCCATGACTGGTTTTTGTATTTTTTGAGTAAATGGGTTTGTGAACATTGTATTCAAATTGGTATTTTTGTATTGTGGTTTTGTAGGTTGTCCGCTTGTACCTGCACTTGTACCTGCATTATTAGCAAATAAATTGTTTTGGGTTTTTCGGAGTTTCCCAACGTCTCCTTCTAGCTCCGGACGTTTATAGTCTTCCTGGGGACTGCTATCTTTTGCCTTAGACTTCAGATTAACTTCATTAGTCTTTAGCTTTTTTATCTCTTCATCCATACTATCCACTTTAGTACAAAGTGTAGTAATGGCTTCGAGTATCTTATTCATTGTATTATCTTCTTGCTCAGTTTGGGTACCTTTGTCTTGATAGGTAGTCTGCAATAACATTTTTGTCAGTCCTTATTACCTCAATTGTAAATGTAAAATTTTGTATATTTAATACAAGCCTTCTTATTTCCTTCGTTGTCACCGAGTCTGGTATTTTTCGCGTTGTCCACCACTTTACTTGCGTATTATCTGTTCTTACAATAAATTTGTTATAAACAATATATGGCTCAAATGCTAATAAAAATTTATATAATCCAAATAGTTCTTTTCTATTTATTTCCCATTTTAATTGTGGTTCCGTGTATGATCCCGAATAATATCTACAATGATGTTCAATTTTTTCATTATCATATCTATATTTGAGAATTCCTCCATAACTGTGATTACTAGAATCAGTTTCTACTATGTATGTAAATTGCCTTTTTTCATCCGAAAAATATAGTTTTGGTAGTTTTTTACACAAAGTTTTAATCTTTTTTATATGCATTTTATCTTTTTCGTCAAAATGGTATTCTACATCTTTCTTTAATTTTTTCTGCAGTGGTTTTAAGTTTTTTGCTAATTTAGGGATATATTCTCTTACTTGGTTAACTAATCCTAAAAATGATTGTAGCTTCTTTTTTGTGTCAAGTGTCTCATTTAAATTAATTATTTTCTGTACTATATGCGTTTGCATTTTTATTCCATTTTTATCTATTTGTATACCTAAGAATTCTATTTGATTTTTCATTATTTCTGCCTTCTTTTTACTTAAACTAATTCCTGATATTTCTATGATGTGTATAAATTTTTCTAGTAGTTTTATATGTTCTTCCTCTGTCCTGGAATATAATAGTATATCATCTATATATATTATGCAATTTTCTAATTGGTTGAAGTAGCTGTCCATAAAATGTTGGTATCTACCTGGTGCGTTTTTATATCCAAAGGGTAATACATTCTATTCGTAAAATCCTGGTGCGTTTTTATATCCTGGTGCGTTTTTATATAATAATTCTTGTATATGCATTTTAAATTCTGTTAGGTCCTTAAAATTGTATTTTAAATGTTTTTGCATTATTATACTATTTTCATCTATTAGTTCAATTTTTATTTTTGTTTTATGTTTTTCCCATCCTTGTAAGGGGTTGTCATTATATAGTAGTTCTAATTTATCTTGGAGTAGTTTTATCTTATTTATAGAAAATATGATTATTTCTATTTTATGGTTGCTTGGTGTTATATTTTCTAGTTTTTGGTTAATTTTCTCACTTCCTTTGATCCATGGTGTTGTTTTTCTTAATTTATTATTTACTCTTTTTGCTCCTACTCTTTGTCCACATGGGGTAGTAAACCACCAATGTGTCTTTGTTATAGCATGTGGGAATAATTTCTCTAAGAATGACATTCCTAGTAATATATCTTTATTTGTAAATTCATAACTATATATTTCTCCTATGGTTAGTATTTTATCTCATATTTGTATTTTTAGATTCTTTGCTTTATGTGTTATCATACTTCCTTCATTGTTAAATCTTGTTACTACTAAGGGTGTTTTCAATTCTTCCCATTTATCTTCTGGTAGACAATTATGTTTACACATGTTAGCTTCTGCTCCTGTATCCATCATAGGTGTATAATATCTATTATAGTATCCTTCTATTATTATTTTGGCAAGTATATATATTTTTGTCATTTATTATGTTAACTTATTATTTTATCATATTAAGGTTCTTTTGATTACTACCTTTTTATTTTCATAATTTATTGTTAATTGCTTATCTTCTAGGTTATATGGTTTAACTTTTTCTAACCACTTTGCTCCTAGCGTGATATTTTTATCTCCTTGATATATTTTGAAATTTATTAATATTGGTATTCCTCCAATAATTAATTCTTTTTCGGTTGTTTCTTTAATTTTTCTTAATGCTTTTGGTAATTCCGAACATTGTTGTTCATTTGTTATTATTTCTTTTTCTGGTATTAATTCTCTTGCAATATAATTTTCTTCTTGTCCCGTATTTATTAATATTAAATATTTCCTTTGGTCCATTAATCCTGTTATGTAGTAATGATATGGTTTTCTTTCTTCTATTAATTTTGGTGGAGTTACATAATTTATCCTTCTTGATGTACTCATTCTTGATGATGTTTCTGGTATTTCATTACTTGTTCGTTTTGACGTTTCTATTCTTTCCTTTACTATTTCTAAGTCTTCGTCGATGTCCATTTCTGCATAACTATAATCATTATTATCTATAACTGATACTATTCTTTCGAACAGATTTTCTATTTTAATTCTATTTATTTTATTTCTAGCTGTTATTTTATGTTTTGTTGTAAGGATATATAAGTTTTTACATCTTGCCGTAAATATCTTACTTCCTGGTGCTAGTTCTATTCCCGACATTTTCCGGTATAAAACTAATGATCTATCTATATTTTTATCATCTATTGCTACTGAATAATTTGCACTTATTATGAATTTAAATTTTTGGTATATTAGATTACCTTTTACTGCACTTATTACACTTTTTTCTATAGGTTGTATAATTCTATCATCCGCTAAGTATATTTCTATAGGGGTATCTATTCCTTCTCTAAAACATGCTTTTATTAGTATTTCTGTTCCTCCTAAATGTACGTATTTTATTGTATTTTTTTCTTTTATATCTTGTATTTCTTTATTTAGTACTTTTTTATTCAAGATTGGTATTCTAGCTTTACCTTTAATGTATTTACAATCTATTATATGTTCTCTTTGGCTTATTACATAATATTCTTCTTTTTGTCTTTTAAGCCAATTTTTTATTGTTGGTACCTCTAATATTTTATCTATGCTTAGATCTAATTCTTTTCCCTTTATTTGTTCAAATATATTGGTGTCAAATATTATTTTTTGTTCTGAGGATTGTTCATCTTGGTGTTCTTCTTGTTGTATTATCCGTACATCTTTCTCAGTCATAATTTTCTTCTTTCGATTCTCCTATATTATTATTTATATCGTTTTCGTTTTCGTTTTCTGATAATTCATTTTCTGATAATTCATATATACTGTCTTCACTCCCTAATTCATAATCTATATATTCCATTTGTGTATATTTATCATCTCCTATTATTATTTCGGTAATTTGTTTTTTCTTTGGATTTTTTGGTAATTTGCAATCTCTAGATAAGTGTCCTAGTTTTCCACAATTGTAACAAGTACATTCCGTTAATTTTTTCTTTGTTTTATATGGTTTTTTATATTTTGTAATTTTTTACATAATATCTTCTTCTTGGTATTTTATACTTATATTTTGATTTATATGGTTTATATTTACTACCATATCTTTTTATTTTCTTATATTTTTTATAATATTTATCTGTGCATCCGAATTGGGGTGCTGTTCTATCTTTACAACATGCTAAATTTCTTACTAATATTTTATCCATTTTAATATTTTCTTTGTATTTTTCACATAATTCCATAAACCAATTTTGTAAAAAATTTATTCGAGCTCCTAGGGTATCTGCTAATTCTGCTTCATTCCAATTTTTTATTATTTTTGAACTAAAAGGTTCTGGTAATTTAGTAAAATATAATTTTCTTATTTCTTTACTTTCATCCGGATTATATGTTCCTTTGTAATAATAGTCTTTAAATGCACAAGTATATTCATCTAGATAGCACATATTACATATTGCTAATTTTGACATTAAATTTCTGTTTATAGTTTTTTCTTTATTTTGTTCTTCTATTTCCGTCGTCATACTACCAAATTCATTTCTTATTGCTATTTTATATTTAAATAATATTTCCGTAGCTGTTGTGGCAGCTGTTCCATCGTATTTTTTTTTATCACTTCTTAATGTTGCTAGACTTTCATTTGTTAAATTTTGTAACCATAATTTTACCGTTCCTATCAGTGTTCTTTCTATATATCCTGGTGTTTCAGCTATCGATATTTTATTGTCTATTAATTGTTTTGAGATATATCCTGTCCATAATTGAATTGTTTTATTTATATCTGCTACACAATCTAGATCTAAAAAATTATTTTGTTCAGTTATCTGCCTTGGTGTCCATTTCTTATTCAGCCTTTTTTCCCATAACGTTTTATTTCTATCATATGAATTATAGTCTATCCTATAGTAGCTTGGATTTAATTGCTTTGGATTCTTTACTCCTGATGTACTTGGTTTATCATCAGTGCTTATATCTCCTGTATTTATTTCTGGATTTATTTTTGCTTTTTCCGTTTTTTCTATTAGTTCGGTATATGTTTCACTTGTTTCCGAATAGTTTTCTCCTATATCATTATCATTATCACTTTCTTCACTTATTTCGTCTACGCTTATTTTTGGTAGATTGTCTTGTTCTTCTTCTAATTGTAATTTAAATTTTTCTATTTATTTGTCAATTTTAACTCTTGTTCCTCTTCTCTACGTTTTTCTTTTTCTTTTTGCTTACTTGCATATAATTGTTTTAGCACTTCTAATTCTTTTTCTAGTTCTATTATTTTAGTGTTTTTTACTTCTTCTATTCGTTGTATTTTTTTTTTTAGTTTGTTGTTGTATTTTTTCAATTTCTCGTTTCCTATCTATTTCTTCATTTTCTTTTGTTATTCTAACCATTGCGGTTAAATTATCTTCTAATTTTACCGTTTTTTTTTTCTAACATTAAATTTAGATTATCTCCTATTTTTTTATATCTTCTTCCTAAATTAGAAAATACTATTGTTATCTTTAATCCTTCCGGATTTACGTATGTTTTTTCTTCTAATGCGAATTCTTCTTTATTCATTTATAAATTATGTTGGTATTTATATTCTAGACTGTCTATTCGTAATTGTAATTCTAATATAACTCTTCTTTGTGCTAATAGGAATTTATGGCAAGCTCCTGCAAATATATTAGCGTTTAGTCTATTTTGTCTATGTTTCTTTTCTTGTCTTTTTTCCTTTATTTTTTCTAGAAGTTGTTGCCTATATTCGTTATTCATATTTATACATATGTGCCTTTCTTCTTCTTAATCTTACTAATAACTCCTATATGCTCTGATACCATTTTTTTGGAGTGCCAGTGCGCGGTATGTGTGCGAAAGTATTTTTATTCATTATTTTTAATTTGAGTCTATATCTGGATATGTATCTAATTCGTATGGCCAAAAGTCTTCTGTAGAATTAATGATTTTATCAAGTATAATTTGTTGTAAATATCTGTTAAGATTAACTGTTTTAATGATAGTGATTAATATTTTATTTTTAAAGAATATTTAGTATTTTGAGGGGTTACTTATTATTTTTAAGTCGTGGGTAGATTCATCTATTTTTGTAGTTGAGTCCATTATTTGCTGTTATTTTTATGTGAGAAAGTTGCTTCATATAATTATTTTTCTTTTATATGTGATTTTTGAAGGCTTATTATATTATCTTTTATATATTTTAAAAATTCAGTATCTCCTGTTTCTAAATAAATATCTAAATTTTGTCTTATTAGGTATATTTGGAAAGCTATTAGTTCTTTGGTGTATCTCTATTTTTCAAATGATTCTGTATTTATATTTTGATTAAATGCTTTTTTATAATAGTCTTCTGCATTATTTTTTGATCTTATTATTTCATTTTCACAATTTAAAATATATTCTACATAATTTTTATCTTGAGTTTCATGTATTTAATTTTGTTTGTTTTCTTAAGTTGTTCAAGGATATATTTAGATTCCATAGTTTCTCTTCAATATTTTAAATATTCGTAGTTAATTATTAATCCGAATATAAATCTAGTTCGTCTAAATCGTCTATGTCACCTGGTATAATTAGTTCTATCCATCTTTGTTCCATTATTTTTGTTATCTCAAAAGTAACTAAAATATCGTACATTTTTCTCCTAATATCGTTATTAAGTTGTTTAAGGATATATAATATGAGTATTTTATAATTATTATCATCATCTATTAGGTACGTATTATTGCTCATTAAATCGATATTTATTCTTGTCATGTTTACTAAACATATTCCCTCTAATCTCTTTGTTTATCATAAAGTTCATCATCTTTTAATAAGTTATTTTGAACAATCTCTTCTAGCCACTACCATGCTTTTCTTGCTTCAATCGTTTACCCTAACAGCGCCTCAACTCTGTCTACTCCCCTAAACGGCCTCCTTGCCTACCGGTTTCGACCTTAGGATGTCATAGTCTGGGCTTAACTACTCTCAGCAATATTTAGCCATGGCAAGCCTTCTTAAGATGTTCTTCATAACAGTACTAAAACATGATAAACAGTTATGATATAAAAGAGATTATAAGGAATATAAAAGTTTAGCTATACATGACTATGAATAAGTATACCTGATTTTTTAGCTCGTCTAGATGTTCCATAGCTTACTTAAAAGATATATTTTATTTATGTATATGGAAGGTTTACAAGTGAAGAATTGAGAGGTGAGGGATTTCTTGCTGATGATGCGATCCTTGATCCTGCCTCCCTTCCTCTTCTTACATCCTTTTATAGAAAAAATAAAACGACTCTTACTATTTACACATGACCCTTACTATTCACAAATGACCTTTCATGAACGACCTTTACTGTTCATAAATGACTTTTACTATTGACTTTACGACTTTTTATAATAAAACAAAAATTATACTATTCCTATTTTTACATCTGTCCCCTATTTTATGACTTTTTTACAATATGGTACAAAAAACTTAAATAGCTGACAGGGACATCTATCTACTTATATCTATGGAAGACAACTTTATACAACTTTACATTTTTTTTCAAATTTCACTATTTCCTTTTTGACTTCTTTTTCTCCTTTCCACATATCTTCATTCCAGCTGTACATCTGGTATTTTTGTCATATCTCCTCCATTGCATTTTGAACAACGATGATCTGAATATTTATGACTAATTATCTTGCAGTATCTTGTTAATAGATTTTGAGAAATAAATTCGTTCTTCAATGCTCTTGTCGTCGGTTTTTCTTCTGGTCTAAGTAATGATAATATCCATTGTTGGACTTCTTCCATATCTGCTTCTCTTACATTTCTTGAATTTGAATAAATCATTAATTGATCTCTGGCGTAGTAACTCCATATCGCGTTTCCATTTAAATAATTATCTGCTAGCTCTTGAATAATGGTTGAAATTCCAATAATTCGCTTGTTTGCATAGAAATTGGGTATTTCTATCATAGGTATTTCCGGTTGTATTATTATATTGTCTGGTAATATCATGTTTTTTGTCAATCCCAGTTTTACAACTTGGATCACTGGTTTTATCTCGTCATATAATATTTCTGCTGGTGCTGTATAGAATTTCACATAGAATAAATTTCCTTTTGTAACTCTTTTGTAGGTTAGAAATGCTTTATGTATTTCTGGTATTCCTTGTAGCTCTTCTCCATCGTATGTGTATACTGTACTGAGTAGTCCATAATGGTAACATGTTTTGACTAAGTTCGAATTTGTCTTTGGTTGTGC
This sequence comes from Jaltomata sinuosa, assembly GCA_003996215.1. NCBI lineage: Eukaryota > Viridiplantae > Streptophyta > Magnoliopsida > Solanales > Solanaceae > Jaltomata > Jaltomata sinuosa. The sequence goes on from QJPP01000418.1 coordinate 371,584, forward strand.
AATGAGTCTGTTATATCCCTGTAATTTTTGGGTTATGTAGTCTTGGGTTGAGTCTGTGGTTGTAACTGACCTTGGGTTTAGGTTTAAATATGTCTGGATTTTGTATATGTTTTGTATGTAGTTTTGGGACAAATGGTTGTATATCTTTTTCTCTTGGTGTAAACTTGCTGCGTACGTATTTATTTGGGGTGATACCATAACTGGTCTTTGTATTTTTTGAGTAAATGGGTTTGTGAACATTGTATTTAAATTGGTATTTTTGTATTGTGGTTTTGTAGGTTGTCCGCTTGTACCTGCACTTGTACCTGCATTATTAGCAAATAAATTGTTTTGGGTTTTTCGGAGTTTTCCAACGTCTCCTTCTAGCTCCGGACGTTTATAGTCTTCCTGGGGACTGCTATCTTTAGCCTTAGACTTCAGATTAACTTCATTAGTCTTTATCTTTTTTATCTCTTCATCCATACTATCCACTTTAGTACAAAGTGTAGTAATGGCTTTGAGTATCTTATTCATTGTATTATCTTCTGGCTCAGTTTGGGTACCTTTGTCTTGATAGGTAGTCTGCAATAACATTTTTGTCAGTCCTTATTACCTCAATTGTAAATGTAAAATTTTGTATATTTAATACAAGCCTTCTTATTTCCCTCGTTGTCACCGAGTCTGGTATTTTTCGCGTTATCCACCACTTTACTTGCGTATTATCTGTTCTTACATAAATTTATTATAAACAATATATGGCTCAAATGCTAACAAACATTTATATAACCCAAATAGTTCTTTTCTATTTATTTCCCATTTTAATTGTGGTTCCGTGTATGATCCCGAATAATACCTACAATGATGTTCAATTTCTTCATTATCATATCTATATTTGAGAATTCCTCCATAACTGTGATCACTAGAATCAGTTTCTACTATGTATGTGAATTGCCTTTTTTCATTTGGAAAATATAGTTTTGGTAGTTTTTTACACAAAGTTTTAATCTTTTTTATATGCATTTTATCTTTTTCGTCAAAATGGTATTCTACATCTTTCTTTAATTTTTTCTGCAGTGGTTTTAAGTTTTCTGCTAATTTAGGGATATATTCTCTTACTTGGTTAACTAATCCTAAAAATGATTGTAGCTTCTTTTTTGTGTCAAGTGTCTCATTTAAATTAATTATTTTTTGTACTATATGCGTTTGCATTTTTATTCCATTTTTATCTATTTGTATACCTAAAAATTCTATTTGATTTTTCATTATTTCTGCCTTCTTTTTACTTAAACTAATTCCTGATATTTCTATGATGTGTATAAATTTTTCTAGTAATTTTATATGTTCTTCCTCTGTCCTGGAATATAATAGTATATCATCTATATATATTATGCAATTTTCTAATTGGTTGAAGTAGCTGTCCATAAAATGTTGGTATCTACCTGGTGCGTTTTTATATCCAAAGGGTAATACATTCCATTCGTAAAATCCTTGTGGTACCGTAAATGTTGTTAGTTTCTTAGATTCATCTTCTAGTTTTAAATGGTAAAATCCTGATTTGCAATCAAATTTACTAAAATAGTTATATCCTTGTATTTGTCTGATTTTTAGTATTTTATTTGGTATTGGATAATTATATGTTTTTGTTTTTGCATTTAAATTTCTATAATCTATAACCATTCTGCTTTTTCCTCGTTTTTGTTCACTATGTTTATTCACTATAAATGCTGGACTAGTATGTTTGCTGTTACTTTCTTGTATATATTTATTGTCCAATAATTCTTGTATATGCATTTTAAATTCTGTTAGGTCCGTAAAATTGTATTTTAAAGGTTTTTGCATTATTATACTATTTTCATCTATTAGTTCAATTTTTATTTTTGTTTTATGTTTTTCCCATCCTTGTAAGGGATTATCATTATATAGTAGTTCTAATTTATCTTGGAGTAGTTTTATCTTATTTATAGAAAATATGATTATTTCTATTTTATGGTTGCTTGGTATTATATTTTCTAGTTTTTGGGTAATTTTCTCACTTCCTTTGATCCATGGTGTTGTTTTTCTTAATTTATTATTTACTCTTTTTGCTCCTACTCTTTGTCCACATGGGGTAGTAAACCACCAATGTGTCTTTGTTATAGTATGTGGGAATAATTTATCTAAGAATGGCATTCCTAGTAATATATCTTTATTTGTAAATTCATAACTATATATTTCTCCTATGGTTAGTATTTTATCCCATATTTGTATTTTTAGATTCCTTGCTTTATGTGTTATCATACTTCCTTCATTGTTAAATCCCGTTACTACTAAGGGTGTTTTCAATTCTTCCCATTTATCTTCTGGTAGACAATTATGTTTACACATGTTAGCTTCTGCTCCTGTATCCATCATAGGTGTATAATATCTATTATAGTATCCTTCTACTATTATTTTGGCAAGTATATATATTTTTGTCATTTATTATGTTAACTTATTATTTTATCATATTAAGGTTCTCTTGATTACTATCTTCTTATTTTCATAACTTATTGTTAATTGCTTATCTTCTAGGTTATATGGTTTAACTTTTTCTAACCACTTTGCTCCTAGCGTGATATTTTTATCTCCTTGATATATTTTGAAATTTATTAATATTGGTATTCCTCCAATAATTAATTCTTTTTCGGTTGTTTCTTCAATTTTTCTTAATGCTTTTGGTAATTCCGAATTTTGTTGTTCATTTGTTATTATTTCTTTTTCTGGTATTAATTCTCTTGCAATATAATTTTCTTGTTGTCCTGTATTTATTAATATTAAATATTTCCTTTGATCCATTAATCCTGTTATATAGTAATGATATGGTTTTATTTCTTCTATTAATTTTGGTGGAGTTACATAATGTATCCTTCTTGATGTACTCATTCTTGATGATGTTTCTGGTATTTCATTACCTGTTCGTTTTGACGTTTCTATTCTTTCCTTTACTATTTCTAAGTCTTCTTCGATGTCCATTTCTGCATAACTATAATCATTATTATCTATAACTGATACTATTCTTTCAAACGGGTTTTCTATTTTAATTCTATTTATTTTATTTCTAGCTGTTATTTTATGTTTTGTTGTAAGGATGTATAAGTTTTTACATCTTGCCGTAAATATCTTACTTCCTGGTGCTAGTTCTATTCCCGACATTTTCCAGTATAAAACTAATGATCTATCTATATTTTTATCATCTATTGCTACTGAATAATTTGCACTTATTATGAATTTAAATTTTTGGTATATTAGATTACCTTTTACTGCACTTATTACACTTTTTTCTATAGGTTGTATAATTCTATCATCCGCTAAGTATATTTCTATAGGGGTATCTATTCCTTCTCTAAAACATGCTTTTATTAGTATTTCTGTTCCTCCTAAATGTACGTATTTTATTGGATTTTTTGCTTTTATATCTTGTATTTCTTTATTTAGTACTTTTTTATTCAAGATTGGTATTCTAGCTTTACCTTTAATGTATTTACAATCTATTATATGTTCTCTTTGGCTTATTACATAATATTCTTCTTTTTGTCTTTTAAACCAATTTTTTATTGTTGGTACCTCTAATATTTTATCTATGCTTAGATCTAATTCTTTTCCCTTTATTTGTTCAAATATATTGTGTCAAATATTATTTTTTGTTCTGAGGATTGTTCATCTTGGTGTTCTTCTTGTTGTATTATCCTTATATCTTTCTCAGTCATAATTTTCTTCTTCCGATTCTTCTATATTATTATTTATATATTTTCGCTTTCGTTTTCTGATAATTCATTTTCTGATAATTCATATATACTGTCTTCACTCCCTAATTCATAATCTATATATTCCATTTGTGTATATTTATCATCTCCTATTATTATTTCGGTAATTTGTTTTTTCTTTGGATTTTTTGGTAATTTGCAATCTCTAGCTAAGTGTCCTAGTTTTCCACAATTGTAACAAGTACATTCCGTTAATTTTTTCTTTGTTTTATATGGTTTTTTATATTTGTAATTTTTTACATAATATCTTCTTCTTGGTTTTTTATACTTATATTTTGATTTATATGGTTTATATTTACTACTATATCTTTTTATTTTCTTATGTTTTTTATAATATTTATCTGTGCATCCGAATTGGGGTGCTGTTCTATCTTTACAACATGCTAAATTTCTTACTAATATTTTATCCATTTTAATATTTTCTTTGTATTTTTCACATAATTCCATAAACCAATTTTGTAAAAATTTTATTCGAGCTCCTAGAGTATCTACTAATTCTGCTTCATTCCAATTTTTTATTATTTTTGAACTAAAAGGTTCTGGTAGTTTAGTAAAATATAATTTTCTTATTTCTTTACTTTCATCTGGATTATATGTTCCTTTGTAATAATAGTTTTTAAATGCACAAGTATATTCATCTAGATAGCACATATTACATATTGCTAATTTTGACATTAAATTTCTGTTTATAATTTTTTCTTTATTTTGTTCTTCTATTTCCGTCGTCATACTACCAAATTCATTTCTTATTGCTATTTCATATTTAAATAATATTTCTGTAGCTGTTGTGGCATCTGTTCCATCGTATTTTTTATCACTTCTTAATGTTTCTAGACTTTCATTTGTTAAATTTTGTAACCATAATTTTACCGTTCCTATAAATGTTCTTTCTATATATCCTGGTGTTTCAGCTATCGATATTTTATTGTCTATTAATTGTTTTGAAATATATCCTATCCATAATTGAATTGTTTTATTTATATCTGCTACACAATCTAGATCTAAAAAATTATTTTGTTCAGTTATCTGCCTTGGTGTCCATTTCTTATTCGGCCTTTTTTCCCATAACGTTTTATTTTTATCATATGAATTATAGTCTGTCCTATAGTAGCTTGGTTTTAATTGCTTTGGATTCTTTATTCCTGATGTACTTGGTTTATCATCAGTGCTCATATCTCCTGTATTTATTTCTGGATTTATTTTTGCTTTTTCCATTTTTTCTATTAGTTCGGTATATGTTTCACTTGTTTCCGAATAGTTTTCTCCTAGATTATTATCATTATCACTTTCTTCACTTATTTCGTCTATGCTTATTTTTGGTAGATTGTCTTGTTCTTCTTCTAATTGTAATTTAAATTTTTCTATTTCATTTGTCAATTTTAACTCTTGTTCCTCTTCTCTACGTTTTTCTTTTTCTTTTTGCTTACTTGCATATAATTGTTTTAGCACTTCTAATTCTTTTTCTAGTTCTATTATTTTAGTGTTTTTTACTTCTTCTATTCGTTGTATTTTTTCTTTTGTTTGTTGTTGTATTTTTTCAATTTCTCGTTTCCTATCTATTTCTTCATTTTCTTTTGTTATTCTAACCATTGCGGTTAATTTATCTTCTAATTTTACCGTTTCTTTTTTCTAACATTAAATTTAGATTATCTCCTATTTTTTTATATCTTCTTCCTAAATTAGAAAATACTATTGTTATCTTTAATCCTTCCGGATTTACATATGTTTTTTCTTCTAATGCAAATTCTTCTTTATTCATTTATAAATTATGTTGGTATTTATATTCTAGACTATCTATTTGTAATTGTAATTCTAATATAACTCTTCTTTGTGCTAATAGGGATTTATGGCAAACTCCTGCAAATATATTAGCGTTTAGTCTATTTTGTCTATGTTTTAATTCTTGTCTTTTTACTATAATCATTTCATTAAGCTTTTGTCTGTGCTTGTTATTATTATTAATCATTGTTTCTTTAAATATTTAATGTATTTATATTCTGTTTTAGATATGGTATTAATTAATTTATTTAATTTGTCATTATCAGTTTTTGTAATACTGAGTTATTTATATTCCGGGTATAAGCTCTTTAATTTTCTTCTCAATTTTCTTATCTTCTTACTAATAACTCCTATATGCTCTGGGGACTAGAATGTAAGCAAGGATTTTGTCCTTAGTTAAGTCAAACTCACAAATCCACTTTAACTTAAAATCCATTACAGCAATAAAGAAAGCCAACATGGCCCATAATTATTTTCATTAAAGGAATCCTAATATCTGTTCAAGCTTACTAACAACTTTACCGTTGTAGCTGCCGAACTAAGCCCCTCCGTTCCTTTTATTTTTTTAATAAATTATTTTAATGACCCTTCCAATCATTCTCGCGTTTTCTCCTTTCTTGTACTATTAAAGCTTGCCTGTAGTGGCACCAAGTTATTTATAGCTTGATAGGACTAGTAGTTTGGTGTCCAGGTCGTTTGTTTGGTCTTTATGGTTATTTCTTTGTTTTAGAGCTTTAACTTAGGGAAATCATTCACTTTAGTCAACATTCTTGGTAATCATACTTGAAATTGAAATTCGACAGTTTCGTTAGTTCCGGAGCATGAACTTTGGTCTAGTTGGACCTTTGGTCAGGATCCGGGAGCTATTTAGCTTGAAATTCTCTTTCGTTCTGTATTTTCATGCCAGTTGGGCTAGTTTGGTTGACTTTGGTCAATATTCGGAGAATACGGCCTCGGATGGAAATTCTGCCAGCACTGTTAGCTCAAAATGTTGAGTTTAGTCTAGAGGTACCATTGATTCTAGTCTCGAGACTTCTGGACTTAATTTTGGCCCTTAGGTTCCATTTTTGGCCCTTAGATTCCATTTTTGGAATAGTTGGCCTAAAGGTTGATTTGGGCGTGGGGCCCACTTTTCATTAAATCGACCTCCGATGGGATTTTTGTTGATTCTATTGGATTTGGAATGTTGTTTATAGTTTAATAGCTTAGCTCGTTTGTGTTCATGAGACCCTGGATGCGTTCCCAGAGGCCCATCGTGTAAAATCTTGCCTTGGCTTGTGCTATTGTTGTTGGCTGCTGGTGTGGAGCTAGGGCACCGCTTGGGCTGCGCCTGCGCCCAGGGAAATGCCCCTACGTGCCCTCCTACCTCATCATGCCAGCATCCCTATGCATTCCATCTGCCCCGGCGCCAGTGTGCCTGTGTTGTGCCAGCGCCTCGGCGCCAACACGCCGATACTGTGCCACCGTCGCGTCTCCAGCACGCCTGCGCCCGTTAAAGGGGATGGCAGCCCTCTTCTCTCCTTCACTTCCCCAACTCCCCATATCGTTTCTCCATGATTTTAACTCCCTAAAAACACCATTTTCACCCATTGTTCATCCCAGCAGCTTGGAGGATAATATTAGTTCGATTCTTTGTCATTTGTTGACTTCTAAACCAGGTAAATTCTCTCTTTAAATTATATTTTCCTCCATTTATGGGTTTTTCTTGAGCTTGAGTTTTCTTCTTGGACTTAGTTGATCAAATTAAGGTTGCATGCTTGTGGGTTCAGGGAATTCACTTTGTTGTCTTGTTTCTTCTCATCGTGGTAAGTAGATTCTTACTTTAGTTTTAGGTTTTCTTCTCCAAATTCCATCTTTAATTCCTTACTTGAGCGGGCTATTTTTAAGCCCTTTCCCTTGACCAAATTCGCTTAACTTTGAAGCATGCTCTCTTGGTATTGTTGTGATCATCGTGCTTCTTGCTGTTTCTAATTTTGGGTTATGGGCCCTGCGAGCCCCCTTTTGACCCAAATTTTAACCCAGCTATAAGTATAGCAGTATGGATATCGTTGGTCTTATTTTGATGCGTAGAATATTATTTTGATAGTGTGTTCGCAATTTGGAGCAGTTCGAGCTTGGATGATGCCATTCCCGCAGCTAGTCATCGGACGACAGGTAAGTTATGGTTTTCCCTATCTAGACTCTGCGTATATAGGCTATAACTGCATTAATTAGTATCCTTGGGTTGGTTTTCGAGGTTGGTACCCCAAAACCTTGTCCACCTCTTCTGTCAGTTTATTTCATGCGTTGTTTATAGTATTCATTGTAGTGTTGTAATATCACCCTTGTGGCCCCGTATGGCCTTTGTTTATGCTGTTGGACCATAGAAAGTGGGATATTTGGGAATGTCTGTGAGTCTCAGACATCGAGATGTTACTTTAGACTAGATATCTATGTTATAGAGCTGATTGTGCCTGTGCAGGGCCGTTAGGAATATTTGTGAGTTGTTGGGCTAATCTATTATTTGCGAGTATATCATTCATACAAAGGATTTTCTGCATGTTTAACTACTATTTTGGCTTCGGGTCTACTGTAACCAATTTTCTAAACTTTGCATGGCCCCGAGGGCCTATTTTCGGTAAAATAATTTTGGAACTGATATTTATGAAACCTCTTGGAGTAAAGAGGATATCATGATGATTTTGTTACAAGTTTTCACACTGATACTAGACTCGGTTGTGCCAGAGTGCTAGATATATTTTTACTATGTATTTAGACTCGGATATGCTTCAGGCACCCTTTATAAGGGTTATTGAGACTGGATTACTAATTTAGACCCAGATTTACTTCGGGCACCCTTTCGATGGGGTTTTGAGATTACCACTACTGATTTAAACCCAGTTTGATTCTGGGCACATACTATGAGGTTTTGATTCTTTGAGATTGCACGGTCATTACTATATATGGTGGAGTTGAGGTATGGGCCTAGTGTGCCGGAGCAGGGGTATATGGTGGAGTTGAGGTATAGAAGGTACGTCCTACCATGGTTCATTTTAATAGGCCTACGGGCATCGAAGAAGGTGCATACAAGGGTTACTATCACACTGGTTCTATCATATCATATCATCATGCATATCATATTCGGATTCCACCTTTGTTTGTTGTTTGCTCAGTGTACGCTCTGGTAGTATAGGATGTCGGAGAGTTTGTTTTCACTTGACTGTGTTCCTCAGTTGTATGGGTAGCCTTTGGGACTGTAGGTAGATTACATTACTCCGGTCATATTATAGAGCTTGTTATAGCCTTCAGATTTTGGTGGTTTAGTGGATGTTACCTTGGTATGGTACGATATTTATGGACTAGTGGTTCCTAGATTATTGAGGCACTGTTTATATGCCTTTCTGAATATTTATGGGTTAGCGGATCTTTCCCTTCCTTCTTGGTGCTGATTAGTGGTTTTGATTTCTTTGTGGCTTAGTTTATTCCATCATAGGGTTGTAATTCTTAGATTGCTATCTGATTTCTCTTATGGTGAATGGTATTTTAAGCATGATTCTGTTAGTTATAATTTCTCTAGCTTGATAATGTTTACCTGCTCTCCTTCTTTCCTTTTCTACTTGAGGTTACCGTATACCGCCATTTTCTCAACTCTCTCTTTATATATCTTGTTGTTGCAAGGACTCCAGGTGCGTTTTTCTTTCCTTCACCTGTGTTCTGTGATATATATCTCCTGTGGCTAGCATAGCTTGTTTATAATCCTTTTTAACTTCTATCCGTGCTAGTTTTCTTGTACTTCCTCTATTGCTTCTATGACTTCTTCTTTGCTATCTGCTATATTACTATTTTTATATCTTATATCTACTCAGTCAGTTGATGATGCCTACTTGGTACCCGCTGCTTAGCAATTGGTGCTTATACTACACTTTTGCATCTTTTTGGTGTAGATAATATTGTGTATTTCGTTGCTGATCATGTGGAGACTCATGCAGCTTGAGATATTTAAGACTAGGGTGAGCACCTGACGACCGGGGCTTGACCATATCTCATTTTTTGGCACTGTTATTCTTTATTCATTCAGAGACAACTGTATATTCTATTTTGTTACTTCTAGCACTTGTATTCTATTAGAAGCTCATGTACTATCGATAGTAAGTCTTAGGGTTGGTGTAGTTCTCCTTATTTATATATATTCAGGTTATTTGCTTCCGCGTTGTCTTTATCTTATATCTACTTCAGCTTATTTTTGCTTATTATGCATTTTTTGTTAGGTAGCATCCCATTACTAACCGTTTAGGGCTAAGGGGATTGGTTCGCCTACTACGGGGTTGTAGGTACCATCATGACCGGAGAAATATGGTCGTGACAATTATATATAAAATCACACATATATATTTCATCTAGATTATCTATTTAGATACAAGTATAGCTCTTGATCCCAATTGATGGAAAACAGGCATACGCAGTGGAAGCATATAATCAAGATCACTTGCATTGTAATATAGACAATACATAATCATAGATTTTAATCAAACATAAAATCGATACTTATCTCTTGAAGCGTGACCACGAACATGAATCAAACCTTCAAACATGAGCAAAAACCTTTCATGCGATCATCTTCCAGACTCATGGTCTTCTGTTGTGTGACCCGAATACTATCAGAATAAGTGAAATTCATGTGGGCGAATTTCTCATGGAAGAACATGGAAAAAACCCATTTGTTTTCTTTTGTGGAATAATACCCTTTGTAACTACCTATTCAGTTATTATTAAAAAGGTACCTATTATAGGTGAGCTATTCATGTAAAGAAATGGGCTAGAAAATATCCGGGTTGGGGAGTTGGAAAATTTTAACTAGGCTAGTCTCAGAAGGATTCTGAGCAAGGTAGGGTCTAGGGCAATTTGGGTACATACTGGGTAATATATCTTAGGTCGAGCTAGCTTTTCCATTATCCAAGACCCTAAGGAGTTTGAGGGATTTTTCGGAAGTGAATTCGGGTGAGTAGAACTCCCGATATCAAAGTTGATGTGTAAGAGTTGGTTCAAAACGTCAGAATTTTGAAGTGTGTTGTAAAATGGGAAATTTTAGAGGATTTATCGAGGTTCTATCTTGTGTCAACTACTATAGTGGTTGACACTGCACTACTGCGATAACCACTATAGCAGAAGCCAAGGCAGTCAACTCCGCTATAGTGAGCGGCTACTGCTATGGTGGTACCGCTATAGCGGGATTGGGCTGCTATAGCGGGATAACGGAACCAGAAAAACCTAAAATAGGTTTTATAATTTCATTCTCTCCTCTTCAGTTTCAAAGAGGCGAGGGTTGCTCCAAAAACCCTCCTAGGCTACTCCAAAGCCTTGTAGCCATGGGGAGGGGAGATTTTGGCTAAAGAGGAGCAAAATCACGGATTTCAAGATTGTTCTCCATCAAGAAACTCTTATTCTTCTTGTTCAGACCTCTGCAGCTGATGTATGGCATACATGTAGGCTAGGTTTTTCATTAAGTAGACTTAGACACATTTCTATTTCATATTGTTATTATAGATGGAAAGGAGAATTCATGTTTAGGCCTTCGGATATGAAGTCTGGAGGATTGTTGTGTTTTGATTGGTTTGGAATAGCAAACGATAGGGTTGGGGTGATGTGCTTCATTTTGGTTATTTATACACATCAAGTTGGGTTCAGAAAACTAGATTGTTGGTAAGGTTTGGGAAATCGGAAATGTTATGGTTAATTAAATGATTAGTTTAATGTGAGTTTTGGGGATGATTCTAGTATAAAAAAAATTAGAGTAAACTAGAATGGTTAAAGTACCAATATTGGGGGATGTTTTTTTCTCCATGTTGTATCTGTCTTAAGAGAAGGGTCCAGAATTGATGTATCTGTGAATATGTGTCTAAAGGGTAAGTCAGGGATCAATCTTCAGGCAGGTCTAATTATACATTATTGTCGTATTTGTTGATGGTCCCATGAGTGGACCGGGTTTAATTATTGAAACTGTGATTATTGCATATCGGCCTATGAGAGGTCGGGTAGTTGAACTTAAGTGTGGGGTTGGTCTTAGTGTAGGCCGGGATGGCATGTTGAACACTTAGGTGATGGTTATGGTTTTCCTAATATGCAATATGAGTTCATGTACTATCATTTTGTACTGTATGAGATGCATGCCTAAGGGATAGAAATATCAATATCTAATTATTCGGGTGTCAATTATGTGAAATGAACGTGTTGTGTTGCTTGTTGGTCTACAATTGTGTTTTGTTCATTAAATATTGACTGGTTGAATTGTGTATAATATTCAGTTGGCTCGACTACTATTCCTCGTACGGGATACATATTTGCTTGGCTCGAGTACCACACCTAGTACGAGATACATATTCGCTTGGCTCGGGTACCACACCTAGTACGGGATACATATTTGGTTGGCTCGGGTACCACACCTGGTATGGGATACATATTTGGTTGGCTCGAATACCACGCCTGGTATGGTTTACTAATGTTTAGCTCTAGTACCATGCCTGGTACGAGTTCTATATTGGTTGGCTCGGGTACCAGACCTAGTACGAGTTTAATTATGCATTATTGACTGTGTTTGTCGAAGATTCCATGAGTGGACTGGGTTGATTGCTGAATTTGTGATTGTGTATGTTGGTCCTTGAGAGGCCGAGTTGTTACACTTAAATACGGGGTTGGTCCTGGGGTGGATCGGGCATTGCATGATAATACTAGGTGTTGGTATAGGGATCTTTGGTCGGTCGGGGGAAGGATAAAAAGGGTATATGCTATTGTTACTTGCTCATTGTTAAGTTGATTGTTTAACATGTTCCATGTGGTTAATAAGTTTAGAAGGAAGACAGTGAGAATGGAATTATATCGTTATGGTTTACTTGTTGTTTCATTACATATTGGTTCCTTGAGTGAATCGGGTTTATCTGTGATTGTTGTTCTTTACATGTTGGGTCCTTGGGAGGGACAGGGTTGATTATTACGTGACATATATATTGGTTAGTGAGGGCCGGGTTGGTGTGCTCATGTGATAAGGTGGTTTCTTTGATAAACCAGGGTCGTATGCTAAATGGCATAGATGATGTACTAGGGATCCTTGAGGGGGGGTCAGAGTGGTTTGCAACCTGTGACATATTTATAGGTGGTCTGGTTACTCGCATAGTCGGGCATGACTTATATAGTTGTTGATTCCGGTTGTTGACTGGGGATTTTATTGATAGTCATATGGACTTGGTTGTTTCACATTGTCTGGTAATATTGGGTTAAGATCGTACCCTTGCAATTCTTGTTTTGTCAAGTGTGACAGACCGGTTAGCGGTAATGCCTGGGCTAGTTAGTCCTAAGACTAAGGGTTGTAAGGCTTAATACTTGATGGGATCAAGACGGGTGAACTTGAAGGGCCCAAGGCTCCTAGAGAGTCAGGTTTGAATGGGTTAGTGGGACAAGGCTAGTATTTTGTCAGTGCATGAACGGCGGAAAGTCCTAGTGTCAAGGTGACTTGGGAAATCTAAGGGTCAAGGTAGGAAGACTAAGGGTTAAGTGTGACTTGGGAAGTGCTAGGCGTCAGGGTGTAGAGTCTCCGAGTGATGGAGTTGGCAGCGAAACTGGATAGGAAGGCTTGGGACTGAACTAGTAGGTCCATAGGGGTCACAACTCACATGGTGGTATTAAAGGTGGATGACGAGGGACTGGATTTTTGTAAATTATACTGCATATTTTCTCTTGGTTTCTAATATGATGGTATGGAGTGGATTTAGTTCGATCGATGATGCCTACTAGTACGTGTTGTTTTTACTGATACTACTCTTACTATACCTTTTATGGTATAGTCTGGTTGCAGGATCATTGATGTTTCTTAGGTACCAGTGATGGTGATCTCTAGCAGCTTCTATCCTTTGATTCCATGACAGAAGTTGTATCTCTTTTACATTTTTCTGTACTTTTCCTTTAGAGCTCTTGTACCTTCTTAGACTAGATCCTAGGGAGGTCTGTTTCAAGCTGTTAAAGTGGTTTTACTGTATTTAATTTGTAAAAGGTTTTCCTGAAATAAAGGTTTGTAAACTTTTCATGTATTTAAAAAGAAGGTTGTTTATGGTTTTACTTGATTTCCACATATTACCTATTGGATCAGGTGGTAAGGTTTTGCCTATCTAGATGCTTAGAGTAGGTGCCCGCATGACCCAATAGATAGATGGTCTCATAGCATAGGTTATCGGTCTCCTAGTACAAGAGGCAAATATCGAATAGAGTCATGCAACTTGGTGTGTTGAAGTCCGCATCCAATCTTTGTGAAGCTATGAAACATTGTAGGAAACATCTCTCTTCTTTTATTTCTTTCATGTGGTTTGTTACTTGCTTGTACAGTTTGAGTCCAATTGGTATCTCTCGATTCTAATTGGTATCTCAACAAGAAAAAAGGATGTTGTGTGACTCCGATTGAGATGACACAAGCAAGGGAAATTAGAACTGGGAAGGTTTCAATTGGTGTCTATCCTGAGCGGCTGTGGTAAAGCATGGATGACCGACTAACAGTCATCTACGGGGCGAATAGAGAGTAGTATGTGTGACTTGATTTTGTTGTAGTTTGGAGCTTGAGATTTTGTGTATTGCAATGCTTGTATGGCTGAATTTGTTGGTATGTAATTGATTGCCTTACTGTGAATATTGTGGTCAGGGAAAGGTCATAACTTGGTTATGTGTTAATGATTAAGGGAATTCTTGTTTTGTGATTTAAAGGGAAAACGGTATGCTAAATGATGGGAAACGTCTTATCATTGGCAAAATGATAAGGGAAAAATGATATATATATTTATGGAAACTTATATTTCAAGTGGTTGGTATGTGAATAAGTACCAGGGACAAGGGCTATTATTGCTTAATAATGGAAATTGCGGTAAGAAAATCTTTTTGATAACTCATGATTGTGACTTAAGGAAAATTTATTCTTGCTTAAAAATTTGTGCTTGCTTAAATGATAAATTGCGGTATGCCTTAATTGGAATGATTTTATTACATTCGGGTATAGACTTATCGTTTATATAGATGGTAAGGCAACAAAATGGGATTGATGACTGTGGGGAAGGTCCGGTTTTGGGACAGTCGGGATTGGTTGGAAAACATAGAAGGGAAAAAGGGGGACTAGTAGTGTACGATAACGGGAATGTGTTAATGTACGCGGTTCTGAAGTGTTTTATAATTGATTTTATGATAATGTGGTGCTAAATTCTCAACTATGCATAGTTGAGGTTGGTCTTGAGGTTATGTTTTAATACCATAACGCGATTTCATGTGTTAATGTTGAAAACTGGAAAGGGGAATGAGAGAATTTTGCAGAGAATGGTAATTTGTTTGGGCTGCTACTATTAGAGGTCTCCATAGCTGTGTGCAAGCCGCTATAACGGGATCGGTAGGCCATAATCTCTGTCTTATTTTCCTCTATTTTGTTATTTTTCCCGGGTCATTTTAAATCGCTAGTTGAGCTATGAGTTATTGCATGAAATATTTAGCATCCATGCACTATAGAAGGAAAGGGTAGATATGGTAGCCCGGGGTATTCGTAAAATTATGATTGACCATTGGTGAGAATAGTCACCCATGTAGAATTTGGCAAAATGACCTGTAATTGACTGAGTAGTGTTGGACACTGCTCATAGGCTTATGTTATAAGGATGATTATTGGTTAGTTTATTAGTGGTGCTCCTTAGTGGTAGGGTCGGTTGAGGGAGTGGGGTTATTAAATGAATTCTTTAACATTGTTATCCCTCTTGTCGGTGATGATAATACCTGGTGTTACTGCTCATTGAGTGGTGGAGGTGTGCTTGATGTAGCATTGGTTAAGGTGTAAGTGCCCGGGTAGAATCCCCCCTGAGATGAGAGTTAACAAAAATCTCCAGCTAGGATGATTTCCAATGGAATTTTGGTGTTATGTGGTTTAGATATACTTGGTGTCTAGGGGCGTAGTGTTGATAGGAGCAAGGTGATACCATGATATGTGAGGGGCATAGTATCCTGTAGAATCTTTGGAATGGAGTTCAAGTTAGCAGGACTCTGCGTATAGCATTTAACATGAAGTGATCTAGTCCTCGTGGCATGGGAAATTGGTTCATTCGTTAAGTGTGAATTTCTTTCGCTTTGGTGTTTCGATGAGGCACCGGATTTCTTGGACACTCAGGAAGGGGTAATCTAATTAACCTTGTGCAGATCAAAGCAAGGAATTCCTTGATAGAGTGGGAGTGAATTAAATTTTGATTGAGTTGGGTACACCAAGGGGATTGAAGTTTTAGTGGCTTGGATAAGACTATATTAATGCTGTCATGATAGAGCATTAAGGTTCAAAAGACGGGCTCCTTCTTCTCCTTCTGCCTTAGAGATCGTTCAGAGATGAATGATGGGTAAATTAGTATCTATTGTAACGACCTATTTAGTCGTTATTAAAAAGGCACATCATTATGGGTGGGCTATTCGTGTGAAGGAACGGGCTAGAAAACTTCTGGGTTGGGGAGTTGGAAAATTTGGAGTAGGCTAGTCTTAGACAGATTCTGAGTGAGGTAGGTTCTATGGAAATCTGGATGCGGATTGGGTAATATATCTAAGGTTGAACTAGTTTTTCCATTAGCCAATTCCCTAAGGAGTCCAGGGGACTTTTCGAAAGTGAATTTCGGTGAGTAGAACTCCTAATATCAAAGTTGACGTGAAAGGGTTGGTTTGAAACGTCAAGATTTTGAAGTGTGTTGTAAAATAGGCAATTTTGGAGAATTTCTCGAGGTTCTTTCTTGTGTCAACCACTATAGTGGTTGACACTATGCTACCGCAACGACCGCTATAGCGGAGAAATTCCCTTTATAGCAAAAGTCAAGGCGGTCAACTCCACTATAGAAGGCGGCTACCGCTATAGAGGGTGGCTACTGCTATGGCGATACCACTATAGCGGGATTGGGCCGCTATAGCGGGATGACGGACCAGAAAAACCTAAAAATAGGTTTTATAATTTCATTCTCTCCTCTTCAGTTTCAAAGAGGCGAGGGTTACTAGAAAAACCCTCCTAGGTTGCTCTAAAGACTTGGAGCAATGGGGAGGGGAGATTCTGGCTAAAGAGGAGTGAAATCATGGTTTTCGGGCTTGTTCTCCATCAGAAAATGCCTTCACAGAGTCAGATTCTTCTTGTTTAGACCTCTGCAGTTGGTGCATGGCATCCAGGTAGGCTAGGTTTTTCATTGAGTTGGCTTAGACCCATTTCCATTTCATATTTTTGTTATAGACGGAAAGAAGAATTTATGTTTAGGCCTTCGGGCAGGAAGTCTGGAGGATTGTTGTGTTTTGATTGGTTTGGAATAGCAAACGATAGGGTTAGGGTGATGTGCTTCATTTCAGGTTATTTATAGACGTCAAGTTGGGTTTAGAAAACTAGATTGTTGGTAAGGTTTGGGAAATTGGAAATGCTATGGTTAATTAAATAATTAGTTTAAAGTGAGTTTTGGGGATGATTCTGATATAAAAAAAATTAGATTAAACTAGAATGGTTAAAGTACCAATATTGGGGGATGTTTTTTTCTCCATGTTGTATCTGTCTTAAGAGAAGGGTCCAGAATTGATGTATCTGTGAATATGTGTCTAAAGGGTAAGTCAGGAATCAATCTTCAGGCAGGTCTAATTATACATTATTGTCGTATTTGTTGATGGTCCCATGAGTGGACCGGGTTTAATTATTGAAACTGTGATTATTGTATATCGACCTATGAGAGGTCGGGTAGTTGAACTTAAGTGTGGGGTTGGTCTTAGTGTAGGTCGGGATGGCATGTTGAACACTTAGGTGATGGTTATGGTTTTCCTAATATGCAATATGAGTTCATGTACTATCATTTTGTATTGTATGAGATGCATGCCTAAGGGATAGAATTATCAATATCTAATTATTCGGGTGTCAATTACGTGAAATGAATGTGTTGTGTTGCTTGTTGGTCTACAAGTGTTTTGTTCATTAAATATTAACTGGTTGAATTGTGTATAATATTCGGTTGAGTCGAGTACCACGCCTTGTGTGGGATACATATTCGATTGGCTCGGGTACTATGCCAGGTACGGGATACATATTCAGTTGGCTCGGGTACCATGCCTAGTACGGGATACATATTCGGTTGGATCAGGTACCACACCTGGTACAGGATACTAATGGTTGGCTCGATACCATGCCTGGTACAAGTTTTATATTGGTTGTCTCAGGTACCACGCCTGGTACGGGTTTAATTATGCATTATTGATTGTGTTTGTCAAAGGTTCCATGAGTGCACCGGGTTGACTGCTGAATTTATGATTGTGTATGGTTGTCCTTAAGAGGTCGGGTTGTTACACTTAATTGCGGGGTTGGTCCTGGGTAGACCAGGCATTGCAAGTTAATACGAGGTATTGGTATAGGATCCTTGGTCAGTCCGGGAAAGGATAAAAATGGTATATGCTATTGTTACTTGCTCATTGTTAAGTTGGTTGTTGAACCTATTCCATGTGGTTGATAAGTTTAGAAGGAATACTGAGAGTCTGGAATTATATTGTTACAGTTTACTTGTTGTTTCATTACACATTGGTTCCTTGAGTGAATCAGGTTTATCTGTGATTGTTGTTCTTTATATGTTGGGTCCTTGGGAGGGCTGGGGTTGATTATTACGTGACATATATATTGGTTCCTGAGGGTTGGGTTGGTGTGCTCATGTGATAAGGTGGTTTCTTTGATAAACTGGGGTCGTATGTTAAATGGCATAGATGATGTCCTAGGTATCCTTGAGGGGAGGGTCCATGTGGTTTGCAAGATGTGACATATTTATAGGTGGTTTGATTACTCGCATAGACAGGCATGACTTATATAGTTGTTGAGTCCGGTTGTTGACTGGGTTTTTTATTGATAGTCATATAGACTTGGTTGTTTCACATTGTCTGGTAATATTGGATTAAGGTCATACCCTTGAAATTCCTGTTTTGGCAAGAATGACAGATCAGTTAGCGGTAATTCCTAGGCTAGTTGGTCCTAAGACTAAGGTCTAATGACCCTCCAGGTTATTTCTCTGTTTCCATGTATTATTTGCATTTTGAGTTTCCCTGCAACGGCTACAGGTCATTTATGACTTGCCGAGATTGACGGTTCAGTGCCCGGGCCATTCGTTTGGTCGTTATGACTATTTCCCTGTTTTAGAATTCCAACATGGGAAATCGACTTTGGTCAACTTTCTTGGTAAATGCACTCGGAATCAAATTTTGATAGTTTTGTTAGCTCTGAATAATGGACTTTGGTCTAGTTGGACCTCCTGTCAAGATCTGGGAGCTTTTCAGCTTGGAAGTTTCTCTCATTCTGTGTTTTCAGTACAGTTAGGCTTGAAGGGTTGACTTTGGTCAACATTTAGAGAAGACGGCCTCAGATGAAAATTTCGTGAACTGTTAGCTCCAGAATGTCAAGTTTAGGCCAAAGGACCATTGGGTTGGGTCCCAAGGCTTCCGGACTTAATTTTGGCCCTTGGATTCTGTTTTAGGAATAGTTGGCCTAAAGGTTGATTTTAGGTATGGGGTCCACTTTTCATTAAATCAACCTCCGATGGGATTTTCATCGATTCCATTGGATCCAAAACAATGTTTCTAGTTGAATAACTTGGGTCATTTGTGTTCACAGGACCCCGGATGCATTCCCGAGGGTCCATCGGAGTTAAATTCTAGTTGGCATGGTTGTTGCCAGCTGGTTGCTGTCATGGCACCAGCATGTCCTTCGCCTACGCGTGGGCTGACCGCGTGCGTGCTGAGGCGCCAACCAGCCGCCCCATTTTTGACCTCCGCCTAGGTGACCCCCTGGCTATGTGCGCGTTGTCGCGTATGTAGTGGCCTAGCCGCATGCGTGCTAGGCAAGCGCCTGGCCTAGCCAACGCCTAGACTTCGCGTGCGCGGTGCCCACTCACGTACGCATGGCCGCGTAGGAAGTTCTATGGTCGCGTACGCACAGGCATCGGCTAGCAACTTTAAGTTGGCCCATTTTTTCTCTTCTTCCTCATTCTTTCCCCAACATTTCACCTCGTCTCTTCCATGGTTTTTAAACCCAAAAACCCCATATTTCACCATTGTTCATCCTAGCAACTTGGGGGTTAGTAATTGTAGATCCTTGTTCGATTATTGGCTTCTTTATCCGTTAAGTTCCTTACTAATTTCCGATTATAGTCCTTTAAATTCCCTCCTTGTTATCTCATGTTGGCTGGGTTGTTTTAGCCCCAAATTCTTGCTTAATTCCTCTAAAATCTTGGGCATGCACTTCTTGGGTCATTGTGATCATCGTGCGTTCTTTCATTTCTGGCTTGTGTTGTAGGGCCCATGAGCCTGCCGGTGACCCAAATTTTGACCCAGCTATTTTTATAGCATTATGGGTATTATTAGTCTTATTTTGACGTGCAGGTCATTGTTATGATAGTGTGACAACTTGCGTATTCTTCTCGAGGGAGATAGGCTCCGATCTTGTGGATTGGATTCTGCGTGCGTGCTCATTTTTTTCGATAGGTTATGGTTTACTATTTCTAGACTTTGCTCTTATAAGGTATGAATTTAATAACTTGCTAATGGTTGGTGGGACCTTGTGGTTTGGATACAGTTATGAGTAGGCTTATTGATCCTCATAGGTGTTTTAGGTGCCTTAGAGTAGTTCCTAGATAACAAATCCTTAGTATAAGCGGTAGCCTTTCCGTAAGACTTAGCGTAGGCGGTGTAATATCTTTGGGATTAGGGTCAGATGCCTTAGTTTAGTCTAGACTGCTTGTGATTGAGCTTATTAGATTAGGGAGCCTTAGCTTAGAGTTAGATAAAGATTCGGGATAGAGTAGGTGTTATCGTTGCTTTGTTATTATTATTATTATTATTATTGTTGGTTAGGTGTTCTATTTATCATATAATTATGGCCCGAGGCCGTAGAGATAGGACTGGAAGGAGCCAAGTCAGCATGGTTATGCTTTGCTTAAGTTTCTATTTGTCATACACTTTATGCTTAGTTTCGGATAGTTGATTTCCTTAGGCAGGTCCCTTAGGAGTTAGTAGTTAGTGTAGTGTTCCCTTTTAGTATTTGTATTAGAATAGTCAGCCGTAGCACCCGATGGGTATAGTTCATGGTAGGGTAGATTCTTAATTTTTTTTTGGTTGTTCTTATTGTGTAATTGTAATGACCGGATCCGTTGTTATTTCAAAAACCATGACGTCGTGAAATTTGAAAATGAGTTAAAAATATTTTGGTATTAAATGGGGTGATGTGGCAAACAAATTCAGATTTTTGGAAATCATCAGGGCTGATGTCACTCTGCTATAGTGGTATTTTATCCGCTGTAGCGGAAATGCTATGGCGGAAGGTCAACTACTATAGTGGAATGACGGGAGGCAGAAGCCTCAGAATGAGTTTTTAATAAAAGATCTCTCCTCCTCAAGTTAGAGACATACAAGGGTTTCTCCAAGACTAGAAAACTATGAGAAGGAGGGACTATGGCTGGAGGGACGCGGAACAACGGATTCCAGGATCATTACCCAACCGGGAACGCCTTCACGGAGCCAGAAACACATCCTTGCAGCTGTTTGGCGCCCAGGTAGGCTAGGTTTTCATTTGAGTAGATAGACCTGCTTACATTCTGTACTTATTGTCTAGTGGGAAAGCAGAATCCATGATTAGGCTTTCGAGCACGGAGTCTGGTGGATTCGGTATCGATTATGAGTGAGTTAGGGACTATATGGACTGAATTATGGGTTGATGGTATATATTTTGTACTGTCATATTATTTTGGTATGCTAAAATGATAAGACTCAGGGTTTGGGAGGCCGGGAAGGTTCGGGGAACTGGAAATTGCAAGGATAACTAAATGGGTATGAAAATGGGAAACTCCTAGGTAAGGTTTTGGTAATGCGGAGGGCATGATGAGTGGACGTTAGTTTTGCTAAGGGCTAAGGGGTGGTAATTCGTATTGTTATTATCTATGTAAGTTCAGAAATCAATGTGGTTGTTAAATTATGCTAAAAAAAGAAACTGTTTGTTACATGTAAATGAAGGGTGAGTGTGTTTAGTCTTCGGACGGAGGTCGAGGCTAAGTTATATAACAGGGAAGGAGGGTAGATGATGGTTAACGATTCCTATAAATGTTGTATGTTTGTGTACTCCTTTCTAAGTATTTGTATGAGATGCATTGCTTAGGGAATTGTTTAGGAATGTCTTAGGGTCCTGTTTTACAGTCTAGTGAATTGAACTGTGTGTTTTGCTTGTTGGTTTACAAGTTGATTGTTCATTATTGTGACTGTGGATTGATTGACATTCAGTTGGCTCGGGTACCATGCCTGGTACGGGATAACACTAATGGTTGGCTCGGTTACCATGCCTGGTACAGGATATATTAACGGTGGGCTCGGGTACCACGCCTGGTACGGGTTTATTTACTGCATTGTTGCATTGATATTGTTTGCATTATTGTAGTTGGTATTGGTTCCATGAGTGAACCGGGTTGTGAACTTTAAAGGTGGTTGTGTATATTGGTCCTTGAGAGACCAGGATTATTCAAATTGCTCAATGAGTGTTTGGTCTTGGTGTAGACCGGGTTGTTTGTCTGACTCTTAGGTGTTTTCTAGAGGGGATCCAGGGTGGGTCTGGGATATGTAATGGGGTATAATGGTTGTTTGTTGTGGATTGCTGATCATGGTTGTGGAGTGGTTTACATGTGATTGATAAACTAGGGGAATGACTGGTAGTCTGACATTATGTGAATAGCGGGTGATATCCTGAGAAGAATTGTCTAGGGATCCAGGACGGGTCCGGGTAATTGGGTGTAGTGGGTCTGGAATGACTGGGTCATTTCTGGATGCATAGTCAGGGTGGGACCTAGCGGTTGGAAAGTCTAAGGTTGTGTGACTTGGGAAGTCCAAGGCTAGTGTGACTTAGAAAGTCTAAGGTTAGTGTGACTTGGAAAGTCTAAGGTTTTGTCACTTGGGAAGTCTTAAGCTCTGTGACTTGGGAAGTCTAAGGTTAGTGTGACTTGGGAAGTCTAAGGTTAGTGTGACTTGGGAAGGCTAAGCTTAGCGTGATTTGGAAGATGTGAGAAGGAGGGAGTTGGCAGTGGAAGGAATAGAAAGGGTTGAGGTAAGGGGTGTGAGTAGACGATCGGTTGAGATCTGGTCTAGTAAAGGTAAATGGTGGAGGATAGGGCTTTACTGTTATTACATGCTTTACCGGTTTTCTTATATGATGATACGTGTGGATTTGGGTCTACCGATGATGCCTACCAGTACGTGTGGTTGTACTGACTCTACTCTTGCTATACCATTTTTGGGTATAGTCTGGTTGCAGGGTTGGTGATGTTTCATAGGTACATGACGATGGTGGTCTGCAGCAGCTTCTTTCCTTCGATTCCATGATGGAAGTTGTGTCTCTTTTACTTCTCTATATATAAATTTTGTAGTAACTCTTGTACCTGTTTAGACTAGATCCTAGGGAGGGTGTTTTAATTGTAACATTGTTGGTTGTAATCTTCATAAAAAGGATGGTGTAAAGATTTTTCATATATCAAAAAGGTTATTTCACGGTTTATTTTCTCTTTTTCGCATTTACCTGTTGGACAGGTTGTAAGGGTTCGTCTATCTAGGTGCATAGAGTAGGTGCCCGCACAACTCGGTAGGTTGGTTCGTGATAGATGGTATCAGATCCTAGGTTACCGGTCTCCTAGTACAAGAGCAAAATATCGAATAGAGTCCTGCGGATTGGTGTGTTGACGTCCACATCTTATCTTTGGGAGGCTATGAAGCATTCTAGGAAACATCTCTCTTCTTTCATTCCTTTTCGTGTGGTTCATTAACTTGCTTGTATGGGTTGAGTCCAATTAGTATCTCTCGATCCCAATTGGTATCTCGACGAAGTAAAGGGAGGCCATTGTACTCCGGTTGTAATAAGACAAGCAAGGAAAATTGGAACCGAGAAGGTTCCAATTGGTATCTAGCCTGAGAGGCTGTGGTAATACATGGATAACCAGCTAACGGTCATCCATGAATACGAATAGAAGGTGAATTTATATGACTTAATTTTTATTGTGGCCTGAAGTGAAAATGTTGTGTACTACTGTGTTTGTAATACCTATTTGAATTGTGTGAACTTGGTTGCCTTGAAATGAATGATGAGTCTGTGGAGGGTCATAAGTTGAAGGTAGTGTGTCTTGGGTCTGCGCATAGTTGTTAATTATAGTGATTGAAATGGTATCATGTCCTAAAAGGTACTTATCATTGGTTAAGATGAGAAGGGAATGGAAATTGCGACTGTAGGGAAACGTCGGTTTCAGGATGGTCGAGACTTGGTTGGGAACCATGGGAACAAGGGAATTATTCGTGTGTAATAGCGGGAAGGTATCGTTGGGAACAATTGTCCTTTTAAAATCTGTTGTGATTGGTAATTTTGTGATTGATGCTAAGTTTTGATATATGCATTGCCAGGAATGGTCTTGGGGGTAGTCTAAGACCATGGTAGGATCGACGAGATTAGATAATGATAACCGGGAAAGGGGAAGGGTACACTTGCTGCAAAATTCAATTTTTCTGGGCTGTCATCGTCGAGACCACCATAGCGGAACTGTACCGCTACGGCGATCTCGCTATAGTGGAAATTTTATCACTATAGAGGTACCGCTATGGCGGAGTGGCAACCGCCATAGCGGAAGGGCGCGAGGTAGAAACCTCACCATGTTTTCCCCTGTTTTTTTCATTCATTCCCGGGATGATTTAAAAGCAGGAATTAAGCTTTGAATTGCTAGGTAAAGCAAAAAATCAATGATTTTTAACTAACATAGTGTGAATATAAGGGAAATTGTCTAAAACAAGCATCCATGTGAGATAATAAAAGGGGTAAAGGAAAGAGGAATATTGTCTAACAAGCCCCAAACGGGGATAACCAAAAAGCTATAAATTATGCGAAGGTAAAATGGGGGGGAGGTCCTAAGCCTCATCATCGCTCAGGAAGGGAAACTCCTACCTGTCCTCAGGCTCTAGGGTGGGAACCTCTTGGCCTGGGGAAGCACAAGAGAACATGACCTTGATGGTGTTCCACATCCGGGCAAGCATACGGTCTCGGGAGCGCCTTTTCTTCTTCTCCTCCTCTAACTCCTTTTGGAGTGCAGCAAAGTCCTGGGCAGTAGGGAGCGGGGCTGTACCTCCAACAGCAGGGCCCTCCGTGAACCTCCAGACCGCGGCCAAGGTCTCCTCTAGTTGGGCGCTAGTGATCGGGGTTTGAGGCTGGTGAGGGGCAGGAGTGTCGTCATCATCATCATCATCGTTGGCATCCTCAACTGGCTGACTACTTCATGATTCGTCCACCTTTCTCTTCTTCTTGGAGACCACCTTCACTCAGGCAGGGTCAAAGGGGTCGTCCATAGCCACCTCCAAGTCAGTATGGTCCTCAGGCATTCCAACCTGTCTGCACAGTGCAGACACCAAGCCCGAAAGATAAGGGCCCTTCCTATGACTCCGGTAGAAGTTCTTCCATTTGAAGATGATCTGCTCTCCCACGTTCATGATTATACCCTGCATAGCACAAGCAATCACCAGGGTCCAGGCATAAGTCACATCAGTCTTGTTGCCCGACGGGCAAATTTTTTGGGATACCAAGTTTAACCACATTCTAGCCTCCGCAAAAAATAGGTGCTAGTGACGCCCTCGGGGCTGACCCAGTAAACCCAATCCCTAAACTCTGCAGCCACCAAAGTATCTCTCAACCAAGTCATGTCCCAAAGCCTTGACTTGGTTTCGTATGCAGCATTGGAAATGTGAGGCACTCCAAGCACCTCATTGACAGTCTGAGCATCCACAGGTACGTCCACTCCTCGAATACGGATGGTGGGGTTGGGCTCATCCCAATGGACTGTAGAGAGAATGGCATAGAATTTCCATACCCAGCCCGTCCATGTGGAAGGAGGAGCTACTAGCAAGGACTCCCAACCAAACTCTCAAACTTTACAGTGGAAGGTGGTTGCCTTTCCATCCATACCCGTCATCTTACACCCCCTCTCATAACAAATACCCAGTCTCCGGTAATCTATGAACCTCTCCCGACTAGCTTCGTTGGGGAAATGCTTGTAGGAATACACGGGCAATTGTTGTCGTCCAGCCATTGGAAGTATAACCTCTAATATGGCAAGAAAATCGGATTAGAACTCAATAAGGCATAAGAGATTTAAAAAAAGAGGGAAAATAGTTCTAAGTTTCAGCTTGGAAAGCTACTTGTTCGCGGCCTTCCGCTATAGCGGATGATTGTCCGCCATAGCATAATCGCCATAGCAGAAAAATATATGCTATAGCGAAACCGCTACAGCGGAGCCCAACCGCTATAGCGGTATTCATCATCCCCGAAGCTTCAAGGGGTGCAACAATGGCGCCCCTTGACCCAAAACTCTATCTTTGACAATCCAAGTTCAGACCAGTGCTCCTAAAGCATTCTATTACTGTTTTCTACAAAAATTTGGGCATTATAACGCCTAAATTCCGTTCAAATTGCAACTTTTGTTCAAGAACAACCCTTCACCTTCCACCCTATTTTTGGCAAAAAATAGTGTAATCCTTATGCCCATAATGCCTAGGAGGCATTGTAAACGTAAGGGAAACATCCATACTTCAGGAATCTAACAAAAATCCAACCTAAGGTTCAAGTTCAAAACCCACTACAATGTATACCCCAAACCCTCATTTTCTACCAAAACCATGTCTAAATTCATGCAAAGAAGTAAGGAAATGAGTAGAAATGAGTCTTACCTGGAAATTTCAACGTTGGGAGCGAGGTGATCGGGAGAGAATGCGGTATTTTCTTTGGAAGGAATATGGGAAGAATGGGAAAGGAAATCCATTTCTCCCCTATTTCATCTGTTGTTAACCGCTATAGTGGTCAGTACTCCGCTATAGCGGGACCGCCATAGAATAGTAATATATTCTATAGCGGAGGTCAGTCAGTTTCTTTTGTAAAATGGAAGGGTTCTCTCGGGTAATTTCAAATTCTTTTGCTCTGATATTGTCCGAGACCCCGAATTCCTTGGGTACTCGGGAAGGTCACGTGTAGATTTTCTTAGGTAATTCAAAATTTTCTGAGGGAGTAGGATCATCTATTTTCCTTCAAATCGGTGTGGCTAATCGAGCGGAGGTTGGTAATTCACATAGGTTCGTATATTACGTAGTCATTTGTGACAATGAGGGTCCCCGGCTAGTTTCTTTTGTTCTCTTGATTTATGTCATCATTTGGGAACAAACGATGGGTACATTGGTATCTATTATAACGACCGAATTCATTGTTATTTCAAAAACCATGACGTCATGAAATTCGAAAATGAGTTAAAAATATTTTGGTATTAAATGGGGTGATGTGGCAAAAAATTTTAGATTTTTGGAAATCATCCGGGCTGATGTCACTCTGTTATAGAGGTATTTTATCTGCTATAGCAAAACTGCTATGGCAGAAGGTCAACCGCTATAGCGAAATGACGGGAGGTAGAAGCCTTAAAACGGGTTTTTAATAAAAGATCTCTCCTCCTCAAGTGAGAGACATACGAGGGTTTATCCAAAATCCTCCCATGCTGCTCCAAGACTAAAAAACCATGAGGAGGAGGGACTATGGCTGGAGGGAGGAACAACTGATTCCAGGATCATCACCCAGCCGGGAATGCCTTCACGGAGCAATAAACACATCCTTGCAGCTGCTTGGAACCCAGGTAGGATAGGTTTTCATTTGAGTAGATAGACCTGCTTACATTCTGTACTTATTGTATAGTGGGAAAGGAGAATCCATGATTAGGCTTTCGGGCACGGAGTCTGATGGATTCGGTATCAATTATGAGTGAGTTAGGGACTGGTTGGATTGAATTGTGGGTTGATGGTATTTATTTTGGGTTGTTATATTGTCTGGTATGCTAAAATGATCGGACTCAGGGTTTGGGATGCCGAGAAGGTTCGGGGAACCAGGAATTGCAAGGATAACAAAATAGGTATGAAAAGAGGAAACTCCTAGGTGAGGTTTCGAGAATGTAGAAGGAATGATGAGTAGTCCTTAGTTTTGCTAAGGTCTAAGAGGTAGTAATTCATATTGTTATTATCTATGTAAGTTCAAAAATCAATGTGGTTGTTAAATTATACTAAAAAGGAAAACTGTTCGTTATATGTAAATAAAGGGAAAGTGTGTTTAGTCTTCGAACGGAGGTCGAGGCTAAGTTGAATACCCGGGAAGGAGGGTAGGTGATGATTAACAATTCCTGTAAATGTTGTATATTTGTGTACTCTTATCTAAGTATTTGTATAAGATGCATTGCTTAGGGAATTGCTTAGGAATGTCTGAGGGTCCTATTTTACAGTCTGGTTTATTGAACTGTGTGTTTTGCTTGTTGGTTTACAAGTTAATTGTTCATTATTGTGACTGTGGATTGATTGACATTCGGTTGGCTCTGGTACCATGCCTGGTACGAGATAACACTAACGGTTGTCTCGGGTACCACACCTAGTATGGGATATACTAATAGTTGGCTCGGGTACCACGCCTGGTATGAGTTTATTTATTGCATTATTGCATTTATATTGTTTGCATTATTGTAGTTGGTACTAGTTCCATGAGTGAACCGGGTTGTGAACTTGAAAGGTGGTTGTGTATATTGGTCCTTAAGAGGCTGGGATTATTTAAATTTCTCTACGAGTGTTTAGTCTTGGTGTAGACCGGGTGATTTGTCTGAAACTTAGGTGTTGTCTACAGGGGATCCAGGGTGGGTCTGGGATATGTAATGGGGTATAATAGTTGTTTGTTGTGGATTGTTGATCATGGTTGTCGAGTGGTTTACATGTGGTTGATAAACTAGGGGAATGACTGGGAGTCTGACATTGTGTGACTAGCGGGTGATATCCTGGGAAGAATTGTCTATGGATCCGGGATGGGTCTTGGTAATTGGGGTAGTGGGTCTGGAATGACTGGGTCATTTCTGGATGCATAGTCAGGGTGGGACCTAGCGGTTGAAAAGTCTAAAGTTGTGTGACTTGGGAAGTCCAAGGCTAGTGTGACTTGGAAAGTCTAAGGTTAGTGTGACTTGGAAAGTCTAAGGTTGTATGACTTGGGAAGTCTAAACCTATGTGACTTGGGAAGTCTAAGGTTAGTGTGACTTGGGAAGTCTAAGGTTAGTGTGACTTGGGAAGGCTAAGCTTAGCGTGATTTGGAAGATGTGAGAAGGAGGGAGTTGGCAGTGGAAGGAATAGAAAGGGGCGAGGTAAGGGGTGTGAGTAGATAATCAGTTGCGATCTAGTCTGGTAAAGGTAAATGGTGGAGGATAGGGATATATTTTTATTACATGCTTTCTCGGTTTTCTTATATGATGGTACGTGTGGATTTAGGTCGACCGATGATTCCTACCATACGTGTGGTTGTACTGACTCTACTCTTGCTATACCCTTTTTGGGTATAGTCTGGTTGCAGAGTTTGTGATGTTTCATAGGTACATGACGATGGTGGTCTGCAGCAGCTTATGTCCTTCGATTCCATGACGAAAGTTGTGTCTCTTTTACTTCTCTCTATATAAACCTTGTAGTAGCTCTTGTACCTGTTTAGACTAGATCCTAGGAAGGGTGTTTTAAATTGTAAAACTATTGGTTGTAATCTTCATAAAAAGGATGGTGTAAAGATTTTTCGTATATCCAAAAGGTTATTTCATGGTTTATTTTCTCTTTTCCGCATTTACCTGTTGGACGGGTGGTAAGGGTTCGTCTATCTAGGTGCATAGAGTAGGCGCCTGCATGGCCTGGTAGGTTGGGTCATGACAGTTATATTCTTATGGTTGGCTTTGGTATGCGGATTTGTAGGCCTGAGGCCACAGTGTTGGGCTGGCTGGAGTCCAGGTTAGTAAGATATGGTTATAAAGGGTGAAATGTCGTATCTTGGTTTAGTTGTGTGCATTATATGCATACAAACATATGTTTGAATTGATTCGTGTTTATCTCTTTTTCACATATGATTGGGTTATAGTATGGATTTATGGAAATTGAATGGTACAAATTTATGGGAATTGATTGGCTCGATGGTTTAATAAGGAACTGTTCTTTCAACAAATGATTTTCAAATTTAGGAAGGATTTTATTGATTTAATCTGATTGCTAACGTTAAAACCCGAAATACTTCCTTTTCAAATGAATGGAGCTCCAGGGAGGGTGTCTCACTTTTATCACTATTTTTCGATTAACAAAGAGGGGGAAATGGTTTCTTATACTATAAACTTATACTGCTAAAGAGAAATTATACATCACTATTTTACTGACTTCGGAATGGAGAATACTTTCATTTTGAGCACTTGGTCTGAGAGGCGATTTTGAACTTTACTTTCCATTAGTTGTGGCCTGTGGGATTATATTGATAAGCTCCGGTGGCCCCCTTTGCGTATATATGGGGTTTTACTTTTGGTGATTGTTATATTGGTAAGTTCCGGCGGCCCAT
The DNA here is from genome assembly GCA_003996215.1 of Jaltomata sinuosa. Lineage (NCBI taxonomy): Eukaryota > Viridiplantae > Streptophyta > Magnoliopsida > Solanales > Solanaceae > Jaltomata > Jaltomata sinuosa. Next base: position 401,575 of record QJPP01000418.1, read on the forward strand.
GAGAATACTCTAGATTTTCTTGATTATACGTGGATATTATGGCATTGGTTGATATTGATAAGCTCCGACGGCCTGAAGGGACATTCCAGGTATTATTGTATGGTATTGGTTGGAAAGCTCCGGTGGCCCGTGAGGTGACTCAGGGTTTTCATTCTTTATTGCATTGGCCGCATTTCATTTCATTTCATCTCATCCATTCCATATCACATTTTCATGGTTTTACTTGCGTTTCTTTACTATCGAAATCTGTGTATAATTGGCTTTCTTTATTTGGTGTATATTTTTGGACTTGGAATTGGTTGTTGCTGGATTATTGTTTATGTTTTTCATATTGTGGCGGTATTGCTCCTTTATTTAGGTTGACCATTATATTTCCTTCTGACTCATCTTTCTTACCCTTGGGTTATATTCGCTTTTTGTTATAGTTATATCTTGTTTGAGCTCAGTCGGCCGGTGATGCCTACTGGACACAGCATATTTTGGTACTCATACTACACTTCTGCATTTTTTTGCTGATGCAGATCCTTGTACGGGTTATCACCGTTGATTATTGTCATCGTGCAGAGTTGCTGACTGGAGATATTGGGTGAGCTTTTGGCAATCGGAGTTGATCCATCTCCCTCTACTTTTGGACTAGTCTCCTACTGTACCTTCGGAGATTGTCCGTATTTTATTGTATCTATCTAGAACATCTAAGTTGTAGTAGCCCTTATACTGATTGACACCAGGTCTTGAGAGATTCTTGTGTATTTTATTCTCTTTCCTTCTTTTTTACTTATATTGGTTTATCGTACCTTTCGTTGTTATTGTTGTTCTTCCTCTTTTGGGTTCTTTCTTGAGTTAGCCCATTACTTGAAGTTTCGGGATAAGGGTTGGCTTACCTACTGGAGAGTTATAGTAGGTGCTATCACGACTTGGAGTTTTCGGGCCGTGACATAGGGGTTGTGAGGCGTAATGCTTGATGGGTTCAAGACGGGTGAACTTGGATGGCCCAGTTCCTAGGGAGTCAGGTTTGACTGGGTTAGTGGGAGAAGGCTAGTATTGTGTGGGTGCCTGAACTGGCGGGAAGTCCTAGTGTCAAGGTGACCTGGTAAGTCTAAGGGTTAAGGTGACTTTGAAATTCTAAGGGTTAAGTGTGACTTGGGAAGTCCTAGGCGTCAGAGTGTAGAGTCTCCGAGTGGTGAAGTTGGCAGCGGAACAGGATAGGAAGGCTTGGGACAGAACTAGTAGGTCCATAGGGGTCACAAGGTGGTATTAAAGGTGGATGACAAGGGACTGTATTTTTTTAAATTATACTGCATATTTTCTCTTGATTTCTAATATGATGGTATGGAGTGGATTTGGATCGACCGATGATGCCTACCAGTACGTGTTGTTTGTACTGATACTACTCTTACAGTCTTGCTATACCTTTATGGGTATAGTCTGATTACAGGATCAGTGATGTTTCCTAGGCACCAGACGGTGGTGATCTCTAGCAGCTTCTGTCCTTCGATTCCATGACGGAAGTTGTGTCTCTTTTACATTTTTCTGTACTTTTCCTTTAGAGCTCTTGTATCTGCTTAGACTAGATCTTAGGGAGGCCTGTTTCAAGTTGTAAAAGTGATTTTACTATATTTAATTTGTAAAGGGTTTTCCTGAAATAAAGGTTTGCTTATGGTTTCACTTGATTTCCGCATATTACATGTTGGATCGGGTGGTAAGGGTTGGCCTATCTAGGTGCTTAGAGTAGATGCCCGCACGGCCTGGTAGTTGGGTCATGACACCTTTATATAGACACAAGTGTTAGGGTTTTAAATCCTTTCTCAAACCTGCTAGGTCTTTCTTTTCCACCAAAAATAAATTCCATTTAATTCCTATCTATTCGATTACAGCAGGGACCACAAATTTAATAAGCGAGGCTTTTAATTGTGGTATTCATTCGCAAAATAAATGAATTAATTATACCACAATAAATTATAGATTATTCTACAAAAAACCTGTAATTGCACTCCTCAATTTAATTTTGAAATTATTCATTAAATCTTATTTAACTCCCCGTGTTAAGATCACAGATACCAATCAATTAAATTAAATATCTGACAATTTAATTTATTGATTGATTTATTTTTTTATTCCTACGCTTAACTTATTTCATGTGACGGATACAAAATCCATCTGCAGGGTTTTCACATGAAAACATATAAGCAACCATAAAGGGGTATCATCAATCTCAAGGTCGAGACACAGATTGTATCAACTAATCATTATTTCACAAATGCTATTTGTCATCATCCAACCTATCGAGAATATTTTAAACCACAAAGAGTTTCACCTTTTGATAGATCAAGATAACAAATAAATTGTATTGATCATAACAATTATATCAAGATTAAGAGTATAAGTACACTTGATGATCCAGAGAAGTTGTTTATAAATATTCTGAATATAAACAATTATCTCTACTTGATCTGTTCAATACACACAAAGTGCACAAGAAGTTGGAATACAACTATTTCCATAATCAAGATTAGATTATATTTAATCTTGTGCTACAATCATCAAGATGTTTGTCCAGCTTCATCTTTGAATTGTGAACATAATATTATACTTATAAGAACCGATGATTAAATGTTTTGTGTATAAGCTAAACTCTATACACAAAAACATCGACTATATAAGTAAATTGATACATAGCCGAATACATGATCTATTTAATTCTTTGTTAAAATTAAATAAATAATTTTCTATAACAAATACTATATTCAAAATACATGGTTAATAGTATATAACTCAACAATCTCCCACTTAGACTTTTAACCATAATGATCGTTAGAATATACCATATTTAACATCATGGTTAATGATATATACCCCAACAATCTCCCACTTAGACTTTTAACTATAATAATTATTATAATATACCAAATCTAAAGGCATGGTTAGTGGTATATACCACAATATCCTATTCTGAGTTGATCCAGTTTTAGTGAAGAACAAAATGGATAGTAAGCTTTTGTCCTTATAGAATTAAATGATAGTTTTATCCTTACAATCAAGTTATATTTTATTAAAACTTATGTACAAAGTGTTAAATATAAATTATAATAAAGATAATCAAAAAAGAAGCATAATTAGTAATCTAAACGTGAGAGTCAAAGTAATTAGTGCAGCAATATAATTAAGAAACGATTCCTATGAATTATCACTAAATTCTACAAACTATTTTTTGTTTTGTGTAGGTGATAGAAGAGAATATAAGCTAGGCAGAGACAAAATGATGTGGCACCTCTCTGTGGCCTAGAAATACAATTATCTTTTTCTCCCCTTTTTGGCCCTTTTCTTTTAAAAAAACCATTTGTGTGTTATGTTTAGAAAACCACATGAAGTTTTCTTTTAACTTTTCTTTTTTCTGTAATTGCACGTTGTTTGTTGTAGTTAAGATGTTAGTTACTCCGCTAACGATATGTTAATGCTGGTAAAACATGGCTTTTATTAGCAAAAATGATGTTTATACATTTTAAAAATAGTTACTATCACGATCCAATTTCTCAGGTCATGATAGCACCTACAACCCCCAAGTAGGTGAACCAATTTTCATAGCCCAGAACGGTTAGTAATGAGCTACTACCTAATCAATATGCATAATAAGCAGAAATAAGTGAAAGCAGAATAAGATAAAGACAAGCAGAAGTAAATAACCCGAATACAGGAATATTCAAGAAAACTACACCAACCCCAAGGCTTGGTATCGATAGTACTAGATCTTCTAATAGAGTACAAGTACTAGAAGTAATAAAATAGAATATACAACTGTCTCTGAGTAAATAAAGAGTAATAGTACAAAAGATGAGATGTGGTCAAGCCCCGGACATCAGGCGCTCACTCTAGTCTCAATAACTAAAGCTGCACGAGTCTCTACGCGATCAACATAGAAAGCTCACACTAATATCTGCACCAGAAAGATGTAGAAGTGTAGTATTAGCACCAATTGGTAAGCAACAGGTACCCAGTAGGCATCATCAGCCTACTGAGCGCATATAAAATATAAAAATAGTAATACAAGGGAAGCAGTCACAGAAAAAAAGAGGAAGCACAAGGAAACTAGCATGTATAGAAGACAACAAGAATACAAACAAACCATGCTAGCCCCAGAAGTTACACATACACAGAAACACAGGTGAAAGAAATAAGAACGCATCTGAGATTCTTGCAACAACAGTATATAAACAGAGAGAGTTTAAAGAGAAGGGCGATATACCGGTAACCTCAAATAAAAAAAGGGAAGGAGGAAAGCAATCCAACATATTCAAGCTAGAAGCAATATACGAACAGAATCATGCTAAAACCCAACTACAAGATAAGCATACACAGAAAGCAGTCTCTCAGGTGCAACCCTAGGATGGAATAACTAAGCCACAAAGAACTGAGATCCACTATTCAAAATCCACGATAAAGAATAACATCCGATAACCCACAACCACTCAGAAGGCCACATAAACAGTGCCTCACTAAAATAGGATCCACTAGCCCCTCAATAATCAAAGTCCAAAATCCGGAGCCTCAACAGGCTAAAAAGCACTAATCCAACTGAAATCGAAGGTCATAAAAAGCTCTACAGTACGAAAGAGGTAAAATAATCTACTTACAGTCCCAACGACCGCCCATACAGTTGAGGAACGCAATCAAGTAAAAACAAACCATGTGGCATCCCATACTACCAGAGCGTACACTGAGAACACAGCAAACAAGGGTGGAATTCGAATGAAATATGCATGATGATGATGATGGAACCAAGTGTGATAGTAGTGACATATGTTACCCCTCCGGTACCTAGAAGGACCAATAAAGGTAGGATCCATGGAAGGCGCACCCGAGTACCTCTACTACATCGTACCCCTCTTCTCTTTGAACACTCGTCGGCCTGTAACCATTTGTCCAGGAATAACAGGGTCCATGGAGGTCTACTCGATGACCACATACTAAAACTGCAAAATCTCAAAGAATCAGAACCTCATAGTACGTGCCCAAACTCGAACTAGTCTAAAATAGTAGTCACATCTCAATAACCCTTATTGAGGGTGCCCAGAGTGTGTTCGAGTCTAAATAAGTAATCAAGTCTCAAATCCCTAAACAGGGTGCTCGGTGCGTATCCGGGTCTAAATCCATAGAAAATCATATCTAGCACTACGACATAGTCGAGCCTAGTGTCAGAATGAAAACCAGTAATGAAATCATCGTAATATCTCCATTACTCCAAGAGGTTTCATAAAAGTCAGTACCAAAAACCCTTTCCATAATCATTATACTGAAAATGGGCCTTCAAGGACATGCAAAATTTATAAAAATATCAGTAGTAGGCCCGAAGCCAAAATAGTAGTAAAACATGTAGGGAAAACCTTTTACATGAATGATATGCTCGCAAATAATAGATTAGCCCAAAATGGCTCACAAACATTCCTATCGGCCCTGCACAGGCATAAACAGCTCTACAACACATATAACCAGCCTAAAGTAATATCACAATGTTCGGGACTCATGGACATTCCCAAATATCCTATCGTCTATGGTCTAGAGGCATATACAAAGGCCACACGGGCCACAAGGGTAATATAGGAAGACTACACGAACACTACAATCAATGTAAGAAATAAACAAATAGAAAAGGCGGACAAGGTCTGAGGGTACCAACCTAGAAACCAACCCAAGGAAGCTAATTAATGCAGTTAAAGCCTATATATGCAGAGTCTAGGTAGGGAAAGCCATAACCTACCTATCGTCCGATGACTAGCTACGGGAACAACGTCGTCCAAGCTCAAAATGCTCCGAGAAGCTCTAATTTGCGAAAACACTATCAACACAATAATCTACGCATCAAAATGAAACCAACAATACCCATAATGCTATAAATAGAACCGGGTCAAAATCCGGGTCACAAGCGGGCCCATTGGCCCCGTAACTCAAAACTGAAAATGAAAAATACCGTGGTATTTTCCCATATTCCCGGGAGAAAATGCTCAAAATTTGAGCAGAAACAGACATCAATTGGGGCTCAAAACAACCAACAAATCAAGAAATTACAAAGGGGAATTAATGGAGCAAAACGGAATAAAAGAGAGGATTTACCCATTTTAGAAGCCACTAAACAAGAAAGGATCACCAAAATATTACCCTCCAATCAATTGGGATGAAAATGGAGCAAAATGGTGGTTTTAAGAGTTTTAGCAATGGAGAAATCGCTCAAGTGAAGTTAGAAAATGAATTGGAGAAGAAGGGGTTTTGTAAATGCTGTCAGCCGATGCCATGCGTACGCGGGAAACACAGGTGTATGCATAGGCTAGTCACTAGTCAGGCCAGGCGGTGGCTAGCGCGCATGCAGCCAGGCCACTGCGTACGCGACAGCGCGCACGCGGCCAGGCACCACTTAGGTAATGGACGAGAAAATGGGGCGGCTGGCATTGCTGCTATATGTAGACGGCCATTCCCACGTGTAGTCATAGGCTTGCTGGTGCCATGACAGCAACTAACTGCCAATAGTTATGCCAACTTAGAATTTAACTTCGACAAACCCTCGGGAACGCATTCGGGATGCCACGAACACAAATGACCTGAGCTATTCAACTAGAAACGGCATTATGAATCCAATGGAATCAACAAAAATCCCATCGAGGGTCGATTTAACAAAAACTTGGCCCCGCGCCAATATCAGTCTTTGGGCCAACAATTCTAAAATGGAACCCAAGGACCAAAATCAAGTCTAGAAGCCTCGTGACCCAAACCAATGGTCCCTCTAGCGTAAACATGACATTCTGGAGCTAACAACGCTGACGAAATTTTCATTCGAGGTTGTCTTCTCCAAATGTTGACCAAAGTCAACTAAACAAGCCCAACTGGCCTGAAAACACAAAATGAGAGAGAATTCCAAGCTGAATAGCTCCCGGATCCCGACCAAAGGTCCAACTAGACCAAAGTCCACGCTACGGAGCTAAAAAAACTGCCAGAATTCAATTCTGAGCACGATATCTAAGAATGTTGACTGAAGTCAATAATTTCCAAAGTTGAAGCTCTAAAACAAAGAAACGGCCATAAAGACCAAACAGACGGCCCGGGCACCAAACTACCTATCCCAGCAAGCCATAAATGACTTGGGGCCACTACAGGCAAGCTCTAACAGTACAAGAAAGGAGAAAACACGAGAATGACCGGAAGGGTCATTACATCATCCACTACTAAAAAGGACTTTCATCCCCGAAAGTCAAGAAAGAAGGGAAGAGCAGAGGCTTAACAACTGCAGATACAAATCCCGCACTACTCTCTTGGACAACCCAGGTAGCCTCCTTGACCGGACGATACCTAAGAGAACGAGACCCAAGAAGGCAACCAGGCCTTAACTTCACTCTAGCCAAGCTAGACTCCAACCTTAAACTCTAAAACTCCAAAGATCTTCCAACCAAACTGACCCTCAAGAGTCTCAACAGGAAGTACTGGCACAACACCGAAACCAGAGAACCAAGGGAAGCGACACACAAAACCCGAATTCTTTATACCACAACCAAGTTAACCCACAAGTCACCAACCTAAACTCTAACTCATGAACCCGTTGATTCACAAAAACCCTTTATTCTGACCTGAATCCTTTTGCATAATAATCACGAAGCTTCAAATAAGCAGAACACTCGAGCCACCCTCGACACATCAACTAATCCACCAGAGATTTATAGTTCTCATAATACTCAACCACGAGCTAAGTCACCTTTATACACAAACTCTATCCAAGCCGAGCCATAGCATACTAGTCTTTTTGACATCCAAAGTACTAACCCAAAGCACATCCTTGAAAATTATAGTTGTTTTACCCCGACTGACCATCAACCAACAGAAAAACACTTTTGCTAAGACCAACCTCATTACCTAAACCCATTTGAATCCACCATCTAAACCAACCATATGAACTCGACTGAAGCTTGCACACCAGGGTTGGGAAAGGCATGTAGGAACACTCTGTGTCGATGGAGAACCTTTTGACTATAGAGAAAACCCAACCTCGCTGAACTGTGCCAAGCCTGAATCGAATGGAAGCGAATAGATCAGGGAAACCTTCCCAAATGAGCCAAACTAGAACCAAGACCCTGCAAGGAGTGTGGTAAGCCTACCACGAAGTCCGTAGCCATAAACTAAGCCCCAAACTCTTAGAAATACCAATACTGCTCCAAACATTCAAACACTATTCAAATTTTAAGATCACCTTACTAGTCTCACCTCAGGAAGAAGTCCACCATGCTGCGAATATCAAGTCAAAACTCATTGTAGGCAAAGGGAAAGGGTGCCTGAATTTCACGGTCGTCGCTTAGCTATTGGCAATGTCTTGATCTTCCAACTCACCCTCTGATGCAAATATTTGATCTGTTGTAGCCATATACAAACCAACAACCCCGAAAGCATTCAACATAATAAACTTCTAACCCATACTGGCAGAGCCTGAACAACACTAGAATTACATACAATGGATGATCTCTTAGAGAACCAAACCATTCAAACCTGGCCAATAGTCACTCTGAAACTGAAGTAAAGAAGCTGAGTTGCCTGCACCCACTGCTTTTTGACACAAGCATGTTGCAACTGAAGTGAAACTTCCATGAATCATCTGTTGTAACATCCTAGCCCATAATTCTAAAATCCAAATCCAATTGCCAATCAAAGCCTCTGTCGAACCCATGAGTAGACCCATATGTTGCCGATGAACACTTAGGCACCGAATCCAACTAAGTTCTAAATATACAATTTTCCCAATCTGTAGATGCTACTGAAACTTGGGTCCTCCAAATAATAAAACGAGGGCACCACAGTTGATGTAACAAGCTCCTAAAGGTAATGCTAGAAATGAACACTACCTCGAACCCTTATTCGAGGAAGAAAACTGACCTCGAACCAATTGAAGGAAAATTCACTACAATCTGTAGTCGGTCGAATCACGTCATCAACACACAAACCCAAGCAAACTCTCATTCGTTACCTCAGTCAACTACTAGGACACATATAAGCAAACAAGGAGTCATCTCCCTCTTTTTTCAACTAACAAAACCCTTCCTTAGCATACGTTGAACCCTAAAATCTCTTCCAAAGATATAAAAAACCTGACAGAATCCTTTTTAGAAGATTCTGGAGCTATTCCTGTAGTTCTCACATCCTTACAAGCGGTACTCGATAAGGCAGGAAAAGAATAGGCCGAATGTCTAATTAACCCAAAATGCTATGATTACCACTCAACCTTGATGATGCAGTCAACACCTAGCCCAAATGTTATAGCCAAAACTCGATCATAATGCCACAACCAAAAACTCAACCAGAGTACCATGATCAAAACTCAACCCTACAGGGGTTGGGGACAATTAAATAAGAACATCTCATACCGATCTTGAAGCAAAAGAAAACAAGGGAAGCAATCCATACCTGCTAATCTCCTAAACCAACTAAACAAAGAGCGCTAACTCTAATACCCAAGAAAACACAACCAACTAATGCTCATTATCATAACCAACACCTCTTAACTTAAAACAGAACCTCAATCTCTGGCACAACCACTGGTATCACACCAAACCAACCAAAGGACCTCTAGAAAATGCTAGGTAATGACCTAGGCAACAACCCTCTAGGACCACTAGGAAAGAAAGGCTCAACCCAAATCTAAAACCACAACAAAACCAAAAGTAAAGCCAACCAAAAAAAGCTAACAAGACCTACCCACAGGCTACAACTCTGGGTAAACACCTCTCATGGATAACTCATCCCATCCACTACTAAAGAATAATCTACCGGGAAAATTACATGCATAAACACTATAACTCAAGTAGTGAAACAACTAAACAAGTAGCAGGTAGGTATACAAGCAAATACACAAAAAAGGGATAGAATCGCAATACGAACAGTACTATCACTAGTCGAAGGTAATGAAAGTTGTACCTGGAGCAATGATATCAGAAACCTCTACCTCTAGCCCATCAAGAGGGGCATCAGACCGATAGTGTCTATCTTTGGACTGAGTAGCCAAAGCTGAAGGCTCAAGCATCCTTCACCGGGGATAATCTCTAGAAAAGTGATTAATCACCCCAATCATTACAACCATGCTGATTGGGATACACGATTGTGGGGCAATCCCTAGCAAAGTGTCCACGCTCACCACACTAAAAACAACCTCTACCAGATGAAGTCCGATGGGAAGATCACACTAAACCTGACCGGCCACCACGGCCTATACACTTTGAATGCAAACCTCAAAGAACCTGGCCCATACCCTGTCTACTCTGCTCAACATGCCCTACTCAACTACCCTCTGGAGCCTGTGGAGAAACTGAAACTGGTCTTCTAGATAAAAGCAATGGAACCAATCCCTAGCAGAAAATCCCCTACCTTGAGTTTGGGAACCTTAAAAATTGTCCTGATAATGATGCTTCTTACTAATACCTCCATATGCCTCATGAAATAAGCCCTCAACAGCCCAAGCATGATCAACTACTTGAAGAAAGGTCATCCCAACTGTAACTAGGTGCTCTGTCGCCAAATGTAGCGGTGAGATCAATCCTCCAACAAAACTATAAACTCTATCAAACTCTGAAGGCACAGTCCTAGCAGTACGCCTAACTATATCGTGAAATCTTGCCTCATTCTCCAATACTGACATACAACCCTGCTGAAGAACTGGAAGCTCAACCCTAACTAAAGCGTCACTCAAAGAACCGAGTACTGCCCCAACCTGAGGTACCGAAACACCTACCGGAGAACTCAGAGTCCCAGCCATGGTGTCCTAAAGAACTGGGGTAGCCATAAATCATATCAGAGGCTTGGCTAGCCCCACATCCCCTATTTGATACAGTATGTTCCTACTCTGAAATCCTAGCGCTGACGAAAGCACTGAAGCAACAGGCATAGAAGCCTCAAAACCACCAGCTATTGCACTCATCTTAGGAATCTGAGAAGGAATGAAAAAATCAAAGTTTAAGAGTCAATAAAGCTAGGAATGCACAATAAGGAGACAAGAAGATGGAGCTTTTCCTAACAATGCCCTGTAGCCTCTCGCAGATAGGATACATACATCATCGTACTGATCCGCAAGACTCTACTTAGACACTTGCTTCTATACCATGACACTGGTGAACCTAGAGCTCTGATACCAAACTATCACGACTCGATTTCTTAGGTCATGATGGCACCTACAACCCTTCCCCCCTCCAGTAGGAGAATTAATTCTCGTAGCCCCAAACAGTTAGTAATGGGCTACTACCTAACCATTATGCACAATAAGCAGAATCAGAATAAGATAAAGACAAGTGGAAGCAAATAACCCGAAATCAAGAATATACAAGAAAACTACACCAACCCCAAGACTTGGTATCGATAGTACAGGAGCTTCAATAAAGTATAAGTGCTAGAAGTAACAAAATCATATACAGCTGTCTCTGAATAAATAAAGAGTAACAGTACAAAAGATAAGATGTGGTCAAGACCCGGTCGTCAGGCGCTCACCCAAGTCTCGAATATCCAAAGCTGCGCGAGTCTCTATGTGATCAACAGTGAAAACTCACACTAATATCTGCACCAGAAAGATGCAGAAGCGTAGTATGAGCACCAATTGCTAAGTAACAGGTACCCAATAGGCATCGTCGGCTAACTGAGCGCATATAAGATATAAAAATAGTAATACAAGGGAAGCAATCACAGAAACAAAGAGGAAGCACAAGGAAACTAGCATGTATAGAAGACAAAAAGAATACAAACAGACCATGATAGCACCAGAAGATACACATACACAGAAACAAAGTTGAAAGAAAGAAGAACGCACTTGGGACCTTTGCAACAATACTATATAAACAGAGAGAGTTTAAAGATAAGAGCGGTATACCAGTAACCTCAATTAACAAGGGGAAGGAGGAAAGAAAGCCAACATATTCAAGCTAGAAGCAATATACGAACAGAATCATGTTAAAACCAAACTACAAGATAAGCATAGATAGAAAGCAGTCTCTTATGTACAACCCTAGGATGGAATAACTAAGACACAAGAACCGAGATCCACTAATCAAAATCCATGATAAAGAATAACATTTGATAACCCACAACTGCTCAGAAGGCCACATCAATAGTGTCTCACTAAAATAGGACCCGTTAGCCCCTCAATAATCAAAGTCCAAAAGTCGAAGTCTCAACAGGCTAAAAACCACTAGTCCAACCGCAACCGAAGGTCATAGCAAGCTCTATAGTATGAAAGGAGTAATATAATCTACCTACAGTCCCAATGGCCGCTCATACAACCGAGGAATGCAATCAAATTAAAATAAACCCTCTGGTATCCCACACTACCAGAGCGTACACTGAGCACACAGCAAACAAGGGTGGAATCTAAATGAAATATCCATGATGATAATGATGGAACCAAGTATGATAGTAGTGTCGTATGTTATTCCCTCTAGTACCTAGAAGGCCCAATAGAGGCAGGATCCATGGAAGGCGCACCGGAGTACCTCTATTACATCGTACCCCCTCCTCTTATCACACTCATCGGTTCGTAGCCATTGGTCCAGGAATGACAGGGTCCATAGAGGTCTACTTGTAGACCTCATACTAAAACCGTGAAATCTCAGATATTTAGAATCTCATAGTACGTGCCCAGACATGAATCGGGTCTAAAACAGTAGTCACATCTCAATAACCCTTATAGAGGGTGCCCGGAGTGTGTCCAGGTCTAATAAGTAATCAAGTCTCAAATCCCTAAATAGGGTGCTCGGCGCGTATCCGTGTCTAAATTCATAGAAAATCATGTCTAGCGCTGCGGCAAAGCCGAGCCTTGTGTCAGTATTAAAACCTAGGATGAATTCATCGTAATATCCCCCTACTCCAAGAGGTTTCAGATAAGTCAATAACAAAAACCCTTTTCATAATTATTTTACCGAAAATGGGCCCTCGGGGCCATGCAAAGTTTAGAAAAATGTCTGTTGTAGGCCCGAAGCCAAAACAGTAGTAAAATATGCAAGGAAACCTTTTACATGAATGATATGCTCGCAAATAATAGATTAGCCCAAAATGGATCACAAACATTCCTATCGGCCCTGCACAGGCACAAATAACCTACAGCACAGATAACCAGCCTAAAGTAATATCACGATGTCTGGGACTCACGGACATTCTCAAATATCCCACTATCTATGGTCCGAGGAATATACAAAATCCACACGGGGTCACAAGGGTAATATAGCAATACTACACGCATACCACAATCAACGTAATAAATAAACAGATAAAAAAGGCGGACAAGGTCTGAGGGTACCAACCTAGAAAACCAACCCAAGGAAGCTAATTAATGAAGGTATATCATATCTATGCAAATTCTAGGTAGGGAAAGCCATAACCTTACCTGTCGTCCGATGACTAGCTGTGGGAACGGTGTCGTCCAAGCTCGAACTGCTCCGACACGCTCCAATTCACGAAAATACTATCAACACAATAATCTACGAGTCCAAAAAAAACTAACAATACCCATAATGCTATAAACATAATAGGGTTGAAATCCGAGTCACAAGCAGGCCCGTGGGCCCGTAACCCAAAACCATAAATGAAAAACACCATAGTGTTTCCCCATATTTCTGGGAGAACATGCTCAAAATTGGAGCGGAAATGGACATCAATTGGGGCTCAAAACACTCCACAAATTAAGAAATTAGAAAGGGGAATTAATGGAGGAAAATGCTATAAAAGAGAGGATTTACCCGTTTTAGAACCCAATAAACGAGCAATGATCGCCAAAATTTTACCCTCCAATCAGTTGGGATGAACAATGGAAGGAAATGGAGGTTTTAAGAGTTATAGCAATGGAGAAATCGCCCAAGTGAAGTTGGAAAATGAATTGGAGAAGAAGGGGTCTTATAAATGATGCCAGTCGATGCCATGCCTACGCGGCTATGGCGCTGCCTACGCGACCATGCATACGCGGGTGGCACAGGCATACGCATAGGCCAGGCGCAGGCTAGCGCGTATGCGGCCAGGCCACTGCGTACGCGGCCAGGCGCCGCCTAGGCAATAGCCGAGAAAATGGGGTGGCAGGCATTGCTGCTATGCGTAGGCGGCCATGCCTATGCGTAGGCATAGACTTGCTGGTTCCATGATATCAACCAGCTACCAACAGCCCTGCCAAGTTAGAATTTTACTCTGACGGACCCTCGAGAAAGCATGCAAGGTCCCGCAAACATAAATGACCTGAGCTATTCAACTAAAAATGGCATTGCAGATCCAATGGAATTGATAAAAATCTCGTCGAAGGTCGATTTAATAAAAAGTGGACCCCACACCCAATATCAACATTTAGGCGAACAATTCCAAAATGAAACCCAAGGTCCAAATCAAGTCCGGAAGCCTCAAGACCAGAACCAATGGTCCCTCTAGCCTAAACTCGACATTCCGGAGTTAACAGTGCTGACAGAATTTTTATCCGAGGCCGTCTTCTCCAAATGTTGAGCAAAGTCAACCAAACAAGTCCAACTGACCTGAAAACACAAAATGAGAGAGAATTCCAAGTTAAACAGCTCCCGGATCCCGACTAAAGGTCCAACTAGACCAAAGTCCACGCTCCGGAGCTAACAGAACTGTCAGAATTTGATTCCGAGAACTATAGCTAAGAATATTGACTGAAGTCAATGATTTCCAAAGTTGAAGCTCTAAAACAAGAAAACAGCCATAAAGACCAAACAGACGGTTTGGGCACCGGACTACCGATCCCAGCAAGCCATAAATGTGTTGGAGCCGTTACAGACAAGCTCTAACAATACAAGAAAGGCAAAAACATGAGAATGACCGGAAGGGTCATTACAGTTACAAGCCAATAAAATCTCTAATTACTATTTGATACTTATTGCAACTTTTATAATGAAATCAATTGATTCATATAATTTGACCAAAATGCATTGTGAATTTGAAAAGGCAAGAACATAAGTACTAGAAACTTATATATATTATGGTGGGTGAAGAAATGTATATATTGGGTAACCATTTTTTTTCTTTGTAATTCTTCGTAGCCACTGGGTAACAGCATTTCTTTGTAATTATTTTAGTTATTAGAAAATACTTTTTGCTATTATTGTTTTTGGTAATCTTTTATTTCATCAATATGTGGAAAAATATTCATTATTAATTAGCATGATGAAAGTTATTTTTTAGGAAAAAATGAGTTAGAAAGGTAGAACATAGAATGAAGACCTCATATTATGCAATTCAGTGAGATATTCCATCTTCTAATTTATGAGATAAGATTTTTTGTGCTAAGAAAATTATCTAATGGTATATTCTTTGCATGAGTTCTATTCATTTGTTATTTTTTCCTCTCACTAATTCGCTTTAATGAAGGTTTTTCATAATAGTATTCATAAAATTATATTTATCGAACTTACCTAGAATTTTTTTTTGGTCAAATTTACAGATGGCAGAACTAATAATTTTGAATCGGGAAAAAATTATGATTTATATACATTTATTAAATATTTCAACAATTATTATTTCTATCACAAATAATTACTACTTATGTGTAGGTGTCCACCACAAAATTGATAATGATATACTAGTCATCCTAAGAAAGGCATATGTTGATCGAATTTTTATACAACTTCTGCAAAACACTACTCTCATTCGAAAACTTCTTGATATGTACGTGGCTATAAAAAGGTGAAGGCTACAATATTTTTAGAAAGAAGGAAAAAACTTAAAACATGAAATACTTAGCAATCATGACGTGGACATTTAAATTTATGTATTGTGACATACATAAAAAAAAAACTTTTGTCAAGTTGGTGCTTGAGATATTATAAGAATTACATAATTGAATTCATTCGAATATTACTTTTTAAATTCATTTCATAGAAACATTTCAGTATGATGTGTCTTGCAATGATAATAATATTGGTTGGACAGGATCACCATTCTTCGATCTAAGCTTGTATGTGTTTCACTTTAATTTCTATGCAACTCATCGTACACTTATTATAATATTTTTTAAATATTTATACTAATTAGCATAGAATACACGTATAACGCACGTGTTCGAAAACTAGTAACGTATTATAAAATCAAGCTCATAATAACAATATAAAAGAAGAAAGAAAACAAGAAATTAAGGATACAAGAGAAAAGAGTTTTTTTTATTCTTTAAAGTATCAAGTGTTTCCAATATGAAATCCTATGCGTCTATTTATAGTCTTCATAGAGGCATACAAAAGGTTGTCATTACATAAAATTAAACAAGAAGATTATGGGAGAGGTTACAAGGTATGGGAGTTATACCCATAATGATGTGTGAGTAGCAGAGGAGTAAATATATATCATGAAAAAAAATAGTGGGAGTAAATTCTTGAAGTAGTGGACATCCACACTAACTATAATATTTTATAACAAAATATCAATAAAATATGATTTTTAACCAAACATGTTAACCTACATGCACATTACTCCTAACAAAACCCAACATGACAACAATCTTCATATTATTCACTATGCACGAGAAAATAAGACACAAATCACATATATCACATAACTTGTCACGTTATTCCATAACTTATAGATGCTCGTCTCCTCACATATACAGTACCCCTTTACCTTTAATATATTTCATATTGCCTAACTAGGAATACGCTCCCTTATTCATAGTAAATGTCTTAACTTACCTCGATCTAATTGAAGCTTTAATCTTTCAAAAGCTATGCATATTTGAATTTATCAAATGAGTCCAATCTATAAATACACGCTCTATGGTGTTAAATGAGTCCAGTAATACACATATTGAATCATAAAAGAACTGGAAAAAAATAACCAAACGCGATTCCCATAAATTTCTTTCAAAATCAGTTTACCCATACCCGAAGGGTTTCAAACCCAAAATGTCAAAGTCAATTTGACCTTCAAATCGCTAAATAGTCATCTCTTAATGTAGGGCTAAAATTCCCTTAATTCCTGCTATTAAATCACGAATTAAACAACTAATAATTAGAGATAATCAAATGTAAACATCAAGATCGATACTAGAAACTTATCCCCAAGTCGAATTGTTAAAAATTACCAAAATCATTAAAAGTTGAGCTTCATAGCTCCGAAAATGGTGAAATGAGCTTATGGAAATGCACTATCAAATATAAAAGCAATATGTTATTGTTAAAGGCCAAATCTTGTCGCTATTTGCACTAGTCATCTTTTATTTCACTAAATTGACCCTAAGTCCATCACACGACCTTAGAATTCAATGATTCTTATTCATTTGAGTCCAAAATTATGACACGGGCCTAGTCTCTTAGTCTTAACTCAATATGGAGCTCGTTTGCTTAATGTGACACCATTTTTGCTCATTAATTATCTAATTTCACATATTTACGATAAAAATAAGAGCGAAAATTATCAACATTACAACATACTTTCCAGATCAGTGTTATAAGTTATTCTCAAAATCCCAAAAGTCTAGGAATCGAATTTTAATATCTAGAGCTAAAATTGAATCCTTGGATTGTTAGACATTTATACTCAAAATAATGCCAAAATACTAAATTCATTCAAAATCCACTTGAAATTCATCACGATTAAGCAAAAAGATTGCAGACCACATATAAACATCATTGTAGACTTCTTCCAATAATCAAATTCTCATTTGGACCTCACATCCCTGAAATAAGACGAGTGATGCATGAAAATCATAGGATCACAAACTATTGCAAATACCTAACCAAGTGATATTTGTTTTTTAATAAAACTTTATAAACAAGTTCAAGTTGATCATACGGATCTTGTAGAACCTTTAAATCATGAATCCAAGTTCATCTACTTAAATAATTGACTTTGGTCAACTCTATAAACTTAAGGCCACTAGTTAATGCTTAAATGCTCCAAAACGCTCCTGAATCAATAGAAGGTCTTATTTAGGGCTAAAGGTCTTATACTCAAAATGACCACACAAGTTGTTACACTGAAATAATTTCTTCTTCTAAGGAGGAAATAGAATAATCCTCATTATTTTGCCTATATTTTCAAAAGAAAAGAAAGATGACTAACTTGAAATTTAAAAAGACCAAAAAAATTAATTAAATGATACACTTTGAGAACTTTTTCTGTCCATGAACAAGTTACCAATAATGAAATAAGATTTTAGAAAATAATATTGGGTATGTTAATTAAAATTACTATTATACAAAGTTACAAAAATATACATATATTGACATAGTGTATTATTGATACTTAGTTACTTACCTTTATGCCCGTGCTAGCACGGGCACAATATATTATTTTTTTATCTTAATTTATGTGACACGAATAGAATTTAAATAGTCAATTAAATTTTATATATGGTTTTTACATATTTTAAGTTGTTAACTATTGTGATTTATAATACCTTTTACGTAATTTTTAAACAATATATGTTACTCCTTCTATACCAATTTATGTGGCATCGATAGAATTTTGAGAGTGAACTAATAAATATTTGAAGTTGTTAATTATTGTGATTTATAATATATTTTTTCTTTCCCAATTTATGTGACATTGATAAAATTTCGAGAGTCAACCAAATTTGTATGCCCTTTAAATATTTTAAGTTATTAATTATTCTGATTTATAGTACTTTCTACTTAATTTTCAAATAATATATGTTACTCTCTCTACTCCAATTTATGTGCCATTGATACAATTTGGATAGCCAACTAAATTTTTTATATATTTTTTAAAATATTTTAAAATATTAATTATTGTGATTTATAGTCATTTTTATGTCATTTTCAAATAATATATGTGTGATGACCCTTCCGGTCATCTTCTCGTTTACGCACTCATTGTACTGTTAGAGCTTTTTTGTAGCGGCCCCAAGTCATTTATGGCTTACTGAGACCGGTAGTTCGGTGCGCTTGTCGTTCGTTTGGTTGTTTTGCCCTTTTGCCTATTTTAGAGCTTTAACTTAGAATATCGTTGACTTTAGTCAACATTCTTAGTTAACATGCTCGAAATTGAATTTTGACAGTACCATTAACTCCGTAGCGTTGAGTTTGGTCTAGTTGGGCCTTGAGTTGAGGCCTGAGAACTTCTGGTGTGGTTTTTGTGTTGTTTTCTCCGTTTTCAGGCCATTTGGAGTTGAAAGTGTAACTTTGGGTGGCTTTCGATGATCGGAGTGTCAGATTCAAAATCTGACGATTCCATCAGCTTCAGAATGATGAGTTTGGGTTGGAAAGGTGGTTGGTTCGGGTTTTGGGTGAGCCGAACTCATTTCGAGCCTTTGGGTTCTTATTCGTTAATGTTGACTTGGGTCAACATTTCTCCAAAATGATCTCGTATGGAAGCTTCATCGCTTCCATTGAGTCTGAAATGTCGTTTCCACTCTATTAGCATTATTGGTTTTTGAATATCGGTTTTTGATTGTGCTCGGAATGCTCCGCGGAGTTTTTCAAAAGTTGTAGAAAAATGTTGTAGGCCAGGCCTTCAGCGCCATCGGCGCTGGCCTAGCGGATAGTGCTGACTGGGCACTGTTGGCGCTGGCCAATTCCCTGCAACTATATATTTCTTTGTTTTCGTTTTTCCAGCTCTTTCGCTTAACTTTTCCCAGCTCTAATCACATAAACACTCTCCCAAAATTGCTCCAAAACTAGTTCTAACCTTGGGGAAATTGTTGTTCATCATAAATCTGTGATTCTCCGTCTCTTGGTAAGTCATCTTCCCCAGCTTGCTTTCTTTTGTTTTCTTCTAAAATCCACCATGGTTGCTCATACCCCAAAGCTTGGAATTTGTTGTAGTGGTTGTCTCATAGCTCTTTCATGTTCGTGGGCTTGAAGAGTTATCCGTCTTGGCTTAAAATCTCATCATTTTGGTAAGTAATCCTTGCCTAATTTCCGGTCTTTATTCTTAAAATTCTATCTTTAAACCTCAACTTGAGCGGGCTGTTTTGGCGCCCTTCTCTTGGCCAATTGTTCTCAATTTTGGAGCATGTCTTCTTGGCATCATTGTGGTCATCGTGCTTCTTTTCATTTTTGATTTCAGTTTGTGGGCCTCGTGGGCCTGCTTTTAACCCAAAATTTGACCCGTCTATAATTGTAGTGATATGGGTATTGTTAGACTCAATTTAACATATTATTTATGTTTGTGATAGTTTGATTATCATTAGGGATCTCTCGGAGTGCTTCAGGCTTGGACGTGTTGTTCGGGCAGCTTGTCGTCGGACGACAGGTAGGTTACGGTCTAAACTCCCTAGACTTAGCATATATCAAATAAAATTGTACAAGCTAGGATCTTTGGGTTGGATTATTAGGTTTGTACCACAGACCTCGACCGTTTATTCATGTCTGCCTACTTTCCTTCCTCCGATGCTTGTAGTACTTGCTGATACGTTTTATTTACCCTTGTTGTCCTATGAGGCCTTGTTGACTCTAGAACATAGAAGGTGGGTTATTAGGAATGTTCGCGAGAACTGGACATAGAAATATCCTTCTAGGCTTGTTATGCTTGTTGAGTAGATGTGGGCCTGTGCAGGGCAGATAGGTCGATTGTGAGCTGCTGAGAGGCTATTTGTGTTGATCATTCATTTCCATGCATATAAAGAGGATTTATCCATGTTTTACTATGGTTTTGGCTTCAAGCCTACTAGGATTATTTTCTAAAGTTTGCATGGCCCCGGGAGCCCATTTTCGATGGAAATGAATTGGAAATGGTTTGACTTAACTTGTGGATCTTCTTAGGGTAAAAGAAAGTTAAATTATGGTTTCTATTACTAGTTTTAATATTAACGCTAGACTCGGCAGGGCCGGGGTGCTAGTTGAGTTTCTTACTAAATTGGGATGGTTTTAGCCTCGGTCGGACCAAGCACCTGAGATGACTTTCTACTATTTTAGACTCGGTTACGCCTCGGTCACCCTTGGAGGGGTTCTTGAGTAATTTTCTACTACTTTAGTCCTGGACAGGGTCTGGACATGCATATTTGAGACTGGGTCTCTATCTTGAACCCGGACTTGCTTCCGGATGACACGATTTGATACTGAGTTTTAGTATGGGGTCGGGGATCTCCATGGACCTTGCCGTTTCAGGCCTGGGGAGTTGGGATGCGTGTGCTAGAGGGAGGGTATACGGCGGATTAGAGGTATACGGGCAGTTTCCTTTTATGGAACCTACCTGCTGGGTCCGATCGGCACCGGAAGGGTTACATACAGAGTTTCTATTCCACCCTCAGGTTATCATGCAACATATCATTCAGTGTTTGAGGTTCCACCCTTATTTGTTGTTTCTTGAGTGTACGCTCTGGTTGTATGGGCGGTCGGAGGGTTTGTATTCACTTGTTTGCATTCCTTGGTTGTATGGGCGGCCAGGGGACTGTAGGTAGCCTCTTGTTACTTTATCGCTGTGTTATCCCCTGTTACGGTTATGGTTACAATATTTTATATGGCTAAGTTGTTACTTGTTGGATTTGAGATTAGTATGATTAGTTGGGTTAATTATTCCTGTTTCCGAGCATGCCTATCTTTACTCTCCTCTTCCTTTCCTTGTACTTGAGGTTATCGGTATACCGTTCATTTCTAAAACTTATTATGTATATACTATTATTTCAAGGATCCCAAGTGCGTTATTTCTTACTTTCACATGTGCCTGTTGTGTATATATTCTGCTTGCTAGCCTTGTATGTTGTTCTTTTGTCTTCCCTCTTGGCTAGTTCATGTGTACTTTTTGTTGATTCCTGTGACTACTTGCTTCTATTCTGTCTGTTACTACGCTTTTATCTTATATGTTCCTAGTCAGCCTTAAACCTACTGGTACCTTATGCTTCATATTTGGTGCTCATACTACACCCTGCGTCTTCTGGTGTAGATCCTAGTGTGGACCATCATCGTTAGCTCATAGAGACTCGTGCGAGAAGCTACTTTTGTGATATTCCATACTGAGGGTGAGCTCTTGGCAACTGGAGCTTGACTTTAGTTTGTCTTTTGTATATTTGTACTCTCTTAGCTTCGGAGACATGATGTATATGTTGTTCTGGACCCTTGTACTCCTTATGTAGATCCGTTTCTTATATGCTATGATACTAGGTTTTGGATTTGGTTTAGCTTCCGCATTGTATATATTATTCCTGTTATCTATTTTCTTCATCTTGTTCCCTTGCTTTTGCTTATTAAACTGTTCTTCCGTTTAGATTGTTAGATAGTATCCCATTACTAACCGTTCCGAGCTACGGGGATTGGTTCATCTACTAAGGGGTTGTAGGTGCCATCATGACCGAGAAATTGGGTCGTGACAGCTTGGTATCAGAGCCCTAGGTTCACCGGTGTCATCGGTATATGAGTCAATGTCTAGTAGAGTCCTGCGGATCAGGGCGAAGACGTCCGTACTCAATCTTTGGGAGGCTATAGTGACATCTTAGGAAAAATTGGACTTTTCTTGTTTTTCTCTCGTGCGTAGTATCCTTGAATGTTTCTGGAAATCTCACTTACTCTGGTTCAATCTTCTGCAGATGGTTTGTACAAGATCTTCAGCTTCTGGCGGAGGAAATCCTCATGCCCCTACACCTCCGACTCCAGCTAGGGATCGGGGTGGTCGCAAGGGTATAGGTAGGGGTCATGGACGCCCCAGAGCAGCGACACCTGCTAGAGCTGCTAGAGTTGAGGTAGAGCTTGAGTATGACTACGAGCCAGAGTTTGCTTCAGAGCAGCAGCATGTGGACCCGGGGGAAGCCCAGGTGCCACTAGTTCCAGCACCAGTTTCTGTGCCAGCTTCAGCCCCAGATCAGTCTTCAGATATTAGGGTTCATTTGTTGGGTATGATTGGAGAGAGACCTTTGGAGGTAGCACAGACACCCGCTCAGGGGGCATCCCTGGGTGTTCAGAGTTCCAGAGCGCAGCCTGCTACTGCGGCTCTCTGTGCCAAGGTTATTCTATTTCCTTCAGTTACACAGCATCTTGCTCCTCACCCAGCTATGACAGATGAGGAGCAGAAGGCATTGGGTAGGTTCTTGAGATTGGCACCACCGAGATTTGTTGGTACATCGGGTCAGAACCCGCATGATTTTATTACTACATGTGAGGAGATGTTGCACTATCTGGGTTTGTTGGAGACTCACGAATTCAGTTATACCACTTATCAGCTGGAGGGTCCAGGGAAGCTATGGTTGAGGGCACAGGTTGCTTGCAGATCTTCTACATCACCTCTTTTGACATGGTCTAAGTTCTATGAGGTCTTTATGGCCAAGTTCCTACCTCAGAGTGATCGTGAGCATTGCAAGGAGCAGTTTACTCGGCTTATGCAGGATTTTATGACTGTCTCAAAGTATGAGACCCATATTCATTAGCTAGCACCATTTGGAGCTATGATCATTCCTACCGAGGCAGATAGGATTCGCAGATTTGTATGGGGTTTGAGGCCAGAGATTAGGTAGCCAACTGAGATATTGGTTGCCGGTGGTCAGTCATTTCAGGCTATTACAGACTATGCCCGTACTGTGAAGGACTTACAGCGACATGATCAGGGGGCCAGAGATAAGAGGCCTCGACATCAGGGTGGCTACAGTAGTTCCAGACATGGTGGTAGAGGTTCAGGCTAGTGGCGCCAGGGTTATCAGCCACAGCAGCACCAGGGTCAGTCTAGCCGACCAGTTCAGGCTTCACTACAGACTTCTGATAGTACCCAGTTTGAGCAAGGTCAAAGCATCCATCAGGGCTACAACGGTCAGTCTTTAAGGGGTACAGCTTCTGGGGTATCAGGTCTTGGTGTCCATGCAGGTTCTGCTGGTTCATCCCGACCGAGTAGGTCGTCAGGGGCTTGTTTTACTTGTGGTGTGATTGGTAATTTTGCTAGAGATTGCCCCCAGCAGGGTACAGTTCAGCCGGCAGAGCCTTTATAAGCAGTTCAGCCTTCGGCTAGAGGGGTGGTAGTCAGGGTAGAAGTGGTGCTCCGTATGGCAGAGAAGGTGGTAGGGATGGCGGTTGGACAGGTGGAGGTCATCGTCAGTTCTATGTGGTCCCTGGGAGACCAGAGATAGAGGCCTCGGAAACTGTGATTACAAGTACGATTTTGGTATGCCATCAGTCTGCTATGGCTTTATTTGATCCTAGATCCATTTGTTCATATGTATCTGCCTACTTTCTGCCTTGTTTGGGGTTGGATAGAGAGCCATTATTTGTTCTTGTTTCTGTTTCGACCCCAGTAGGAGATTCTTTAGTAGTGGATAAAATTGTGAGATTTTGCATGATTTCTATTAGTGATTTGGAGACTTGGGGTGACTTGATGATCCTTGACATATTAGATTTTGATGTGATACTAGGCATGGACTAGTTATTCCCTCACCGTGTGGTTTTTGATTGTTATGCCATGACCGTTACCATCGCCGTGCCCGATGTATCCCCGGTTGTGTGGCAGGGTTCTGTCAGCCGAGCACCGTTTGGGATCATCTCTTGTCTTTGAGCTAGGAAGTTGATTTCCCATGGTTGTTTAGCTTATCTAGCATATGTCCGAGATGCTAGTGCTGACCCTACGTCTCCTGAGACTGTTCCTGTGGTTAGAGACTTCCTAGATGTGTTTCCTACCGACTTGCCAGGCCTTCCACCTGAGAGAGATGTTGATTTTTCCATTGAGTTAGAGCCGGACACCAGGCCCATTTCTATTCCTTCCTACCGTATGGCTCCTGCTGAGTTAAGAGAGCTTAAGGAGAAACTCCAGGATTTGTTAGCTAAGGGGTTCATTAGACCGAGTGCATCCCTTTAGGGTGCTCCTGTCCTCTTTGTAAAGAAGAAGGATGGGTCGATGCGGATGTGTATTGACTATCGGCAGTTGAATAAGGTGGCAGTGAAGAATAGGTATTCGATGCCGAGGATCAATGACTTGTTTGATCAGCTCCAGGGTTCAGCTGTGTTTTCAAAGATTGATTTGAGGTCCGGCTACCATCATTTAAGGATTAGGGCGGAGGACATCCCTAAGATAGCATTCAGGACACGTTATGGCCATTATGAGTTCCTGGTGATGTCTTTTGGGTTGACTAATGTCCCCGCAGCCTTTATGGATTTGATGCGTAGGGTGCTTAGCCCTTACTTGGATATGTTCATGATAGTATTCATTAATGACATTCTGATATACTTGAGGAGTAGGGGCAAGTATGAGCAGCACTTGAGGACTATACTTCAGACTTTAAGAGATCATCGGCTTTATTCCAAGTTCTCAAAGTGTGAGTTTTGGCTTGGTTCAGTTGCATTCCTAGTACACGTGGTGTCTAAGGATGGGATTAGGGTTGATCCAGGTAAGATTTATGTGGTTCGTGATTGGCCTAGACCTACTATTCCTACCGAGGTTTGCAGCTTTGTTGGTTTGGCCGGGTACTACAGACGGTTCATTGAGGGATTTTCTTCCATAGCAGCACTCTTGCCTATGCTGACTAGGAAGGATGTTCCATTTCAGTGGTTGAATCAGTGCGAGGATAGCTTCCAGAGGCTAAAGGCCTTATTGACTTTAGCTCTAGTTTTGAATTTGCCGATTGAGGGTCAGAGTTTCTCCATGTATTGTGATTCTTCAGGGGTCGGTCTTGGTTGTGTGTTAATGCAGCACAGTTGAGTGATAGCATATGCGTCGAGGCTGCTAACGGTTCACGAGCGCAACTACCCCGCTCATGACTTTGAGTTGATGGCAGTAGTCTTTGTGCTCAAGGTCTGGAGGCACTACTTATATGTAGTTCACTGTGAGATATTCACTGATCACCATAGTCTTCAGTACATTACGAGTCAACGGGAGCTGAACTCAAGGCAGGGGAGATAGGTTGAGCTACTGAAGGACTACGATTTCACTATTCTATACCATCCGGGCAAGGAAAACATAGTAGCGGATGCCTTGAGTTGGAAGGCGGTGAGTATGGGCAGCCTAGCTTCAGTTTTAGCTGAGCGACCATTGGCCTTGGACATCTAGTCCTTGGCTAACCGATTAGTTAGGCTTGACTTATCGAATCCTAGCAGAGTTCTTGCCAGTGTTGAGGTTAGTTCTACTCTAGTTGATCAGATTCAGAGCCAACAGTTTGAGGATCAGAGTTTGTGCGACCTTCGTGATTAGGTAGCTGGGGTGAGGCCAGCCGGGCTACTTTAGGTTCTGATGGTATTCTGAGGTTTGATGGTCGACTTTGTGTTCCGAAGGGTGGTGATTTGATATAGTTGATACTCCGTGAGGCACATAGTTCTAGATACTATATTCATCCTGGTGCGGCGAAGTTGTATAGAGGTTTGAGGAAGCTTTACTGGTGGTGTGGTATGAACGGGGACATAGCGGAGTTTGTATCTTGGTGCTTGAACTGTCAGCAGGTGAAGTTCGAGCATATGAGATCGGGTGGCTTGATGCAACAACTTCCCATTCCAGAGTGGAAGTGGGAAGGTATTACTATGGACTTCGTTGTTGGTTTGCCTCGTACTTCTCATGGGTTTGATTCCATTTGGGTGATCGTTGATAGGCTGACTAATTCAGCATATTTGTTGTCGGTTCAAACATCTTATGGTGCAGAGAGGTTAGCCCAGATCTACGTTCGTGAGATTGTTCGATTGCACGGGGTCCCAGCTTCTATCATTGCAGACCGCAACACTCAGTTCACATCTCAGTTCTGGAGGGCTATTCAGCGAGATTTAGGTACAGAGGTTCAGATTTGTACCACTTTTCACCCTCAGATGGATGGACAGTCCGAGAGGACTATTCAGGTCCTGGAGGACATGCTTCGGGCTTGTGTACTTGACTTTGGAGGATCTTGGGATCAGTTTATGCCCTTGGCCAAGTTTGCTTATAATAATAGCTTTCATTCGAGCATCGGCATGGCACCTTTCAAGGCTTTGTATGGTAGGTGTTGCAGATCGCTGATTAGATAGTTTGATGGTTTGGAGTCCATACCGCAGAGTACAGATTTGCTTAGAGATTTCTTGGACCGAGTCCGTTTGATTCAGGACAGACTTAGAGTATCCCAAAGTAGGTAGAAGAGCTACGGTGATCATATACTTCGTGCCTTGGAGTTCAGTGTTGGTGACTTGGTTTTCCTTTGAGTATCTCTCGTAAAGGGCGTGATGAGATATGGTCGGCGGGGTAAGATTAGCCCTAGGTTTATTGGGTTGTTTGAGATTCTACAGAGAGTTGGTAGTGTTGCCTACATGTTACCTTTGCCTCCGATGTTTTCAGATGTTCACCCAATTTTTCATGTCTCAATGTTGCGCAAGCACACAGATGAGTCTCATGTGTTGCATTGGGATTCGGTCCAGTTAGACGAGAGCTTATCATTTATTGAGGAGCCAATAGCTATTTTGGACAGAGATATCAGGACATTGAGATCTAGGGAAATTCCGGTTGTCAAAGTTCAGTGGAGGCATCGTTCGGTCGAGGAGGCTACTTGGGAGACCAAGAGTGAGTTGCGTACTCAGTATCCGCAGTTGTTCGAGCCTTCAAGTACTCTCTTCTGCTTGACTTTTGAGGACGAAAATCTTTTTAGTAGTGGATGTTGTGATGACCCTTCCGATCATCTCCATGTTTATGCACTCATTTTACTGTTAGAGCTTTCCTGTAGCCATCCCAAGTCATTTATGGCTTGCTGGGACTGGTTTTTTGGTGCCCTAGTCGTTCGTCTGGTTGTTTTGCCCTTTTGCCTATTTTAGAGCTTTAACTTAAATATCATTGACTTTAGTCAACATTCTTAGCTAACATGATCGGAATTGAATTCTGACAGTTCCATTAGCTCCGTAGCATTGAGTTTGGTCTAGTTGTACCTTCAGTTGAGGCCTGAGAAATTCCTGTGTGAGTTTTGTGTTATTTTCTCTATTTTCAGGCCATTTGGAGTTGAAAGTGTAACTTTGGGTTGCTTTCGATGATCGGAGTGTCAGATTCAAAATCTGACCATTCCATCAGCTTCGAAATAATGAGTTTGGGTTGGGAAGGTGGTTAGTTCGGGTTCCGGGTGAGCCAGACTCATTTCGAGCCTTTGGGTTCTTATTCGCTAGTGTTGACTTGGGTCAACATTTCTCCGAAATGACCTCGTATGGAAGTTTCATCAATTCCGTTGAGTCTGAAATGTCATTTCCACTCTATCAACAATATTATTTTTTGAATATCGGTTTTCGATTATTCCCGTAATGCTCCATGGAGTTTTTCAAAAGTTGCAGAAAAATGTTGCAGGCTAGGCCTTCAACGCCATCGGCGCTGGCCTAGCGCGATCGCGCTCATGCACGTTTTGGCTGGCCAGCGCGATAGCGCTGATTGGGCGTCGTTGGCGCTGGCCAATTCCATGCAACTATATATTTCTTTGTTTTCATTTTTCCAGCTCTTTGGCTCAACTTTTCCCAGCTCTAATCACTTAAACACTCTCCCAAAATTGCTCTAAAACTAGTTCTAACCTTGGGGAAATTGTTGTTCATCATAAATCCGTGATTCTCCGTCTCTTGGTAAGTCATCTTCCCCAACTTGGTTTCTTTTATTTTCCTATAAAATCCACCATTGTTGCTCATACCCAAAGCTTGAAATTTGTTATAGTGGCTGCTTCATAGCTCTTGCATGTTCATGGGCTTGAAGAGTTATCCATCTTGGCTTAAAATTCCATCAGTTTGGTAAGTAATCCTTGCCTAATTTTCGGTCTTTATTCTTAAAATTCTGTCTTTAAACCTCAACTTGAGTGGGCTGTTTTGACGCCCTTCTCTTGGCCAATTATGCTCAATTTTGGAGCATGCCTTCTTGGTATCGTTGTGGTCATCTTGCTTCTTTTCATTTTTGTTTTTGGGTTGTTGGCCTCGCGGGCCCGCTTTTGACCCAGATTTCATCCCGGCTACAATTATAGCGATATGGGTATCGTTACTCGTTTTAACGTATTATTTACATTTGTGATAGTTTGTTTATCATTCGGGATCTCTCGGAGCAGTTCAGGCTTGGACGTATTGTTCGGGCAGCTTGTCGTCGGAGGACAGGTAGGTTACAGTCTAAACTCCCTAGACTTAGCATATATCGAATAAAATTGTACTATATGGCATTCTTGGGTTGGATTATTAAGTTGGTACCATAGACCTTGACCGCTTATTCATGTCTGCCTACTTTCCTTCCTCCGATGCTTGTAGTACTTGCTAATACGTTTTATTTACCCTTGTGGTCCTGTGAGGCCTTGTTGACTCTGGAATATAGAAGGTGGGTTATTGGGAATGTCCGCGAGTCCCGTACATAGAAATATCCTTCTAGGTTGGTTATGCTTGTTGAGTAGTTGTGGGCCTGTGCAGGGCAGATATGTCGATTGTGAGCTGCTAGGCGGCTATTTGTGTTGATCATTCATTTCTATGCATATAAAGAGGATTTATCCATGTTTTACTACGGTTTTGGCTTTGGGCCTACTGGAATTGTTTTCTAAACTTTGCATGGCCCTGGAGGCCCATTTTCGATGGAAATGAATTGAAAATGATTTGACTTAACTTGTGGATTTTCTTGGGGTAAAAGAAAGTTAAATTATGATTTCTATTACCAGTTTTACTATTAATGCTAGACTCGGCAGGGCCGGGGTGCTAGTTGAGTTTCTTACTAAATTGGGATGGTCTTAGCCTCAGTCGGACCAAGCACCTTAGATGACTTTCTACTGTTTTAGACCCGATTATGCCCCGGGCACCCTTGGAGGGGTTCTTGAGTCATTTTCTACTACTTTAGTCCTGGACAGGGTCTGGGCGTGCATACTTGATACAGGGGCTCTATCTTGAACCCAGACTTGCTTCCGATTACACGTTTTGATACTGAGTTTTAGTATGGGGTCTGGGACCTTGATGGACCTTGCCCCCGGGCCTGGGGATTTGGGCCGCGTGTGTCGGAGGGAGGGTATACGGCGGAGTAGAGGTATACGGGCAGTGTCCTTCCATAGAACCTACCTGCTGGGCCTGATCGGCACCGAAGGGGGTACATACAGTGTTTCTATTTCACCTTGAGATTATCTATCATACATCATATCATTCAGTGTTTGAGGTTCCACCCTTGTTTGCTATTTGTTGAGTGTACGCTCCGGTTGTATGGGCGGTCAAAGGGTTTATTTTCACTTGTTTGCGTTCCTTGGTTGTATGGGCGGGTGGGGGCTGTAGGTAGCCTCTTGTTACTTTATCGTGGTGTTATCCCCTATTACGGTTATGCTTACAAGATTTTATATGGCTAGGTTATTACTTGTTGGATTTGAGATTGGTATGATTAGTTGGGTTATTGATTCCTGTTTCCGAGCATGCCTATATTTACTCTCCTCTTCCTTTCTTTGTACTTAAGGTTACCGGTATACCGTCCATTTCTAAAACTTATTATGTATATAGTGTTATTGCAAGGATCCCAGGTGCATTATTTCTTACTTTCACATGTGCCTGTTGTGTATATATTCTGCTTGCTAGCCTTGTATGTTATTCTGTTGTCTTTCCTCTAGGCTAGTTCCTATGTATTTTTCGTTGATTCCTTGACTACTTGCTTCTATTTTGTCTGTTACTACGCTTTTATTTTATATGTTCCCAGTCGGCCTATAATAACTATTAGGTACCTTATGCTTCACATTTGGTGCTCATACTACACCATGCATCTTCTGGTGCAGATCCTAGTGTGGGCCATCGTCGTTAGCTCGTGGAGACTCATGTGAGGATCTGCTTTTGTGATGTTCCGGACTGAGGGTGTGCTCTTGGCGACCGGAGGTTGACTTTAGTTTGTCTTTTGTATATCTGTACTCTCTTAGCTTCGGAGACATGATGTATATATTGTTCTGGACCCTTGTACTCCTTATGTAGATCCGGCTCTTATACGCTATGATACCAGGTTTTGGGTTTGGTTTAGCTTCCGCATTATATATATTATTCTTGTTATCTATTTTCTTCATCTTGTTCCCTTGCTTCCGCTTATTAAAATATTTTTCCGTTTAGATTGTTAGATAGTAGTCCATTACTGACCGTTCCGGGCTACGGGGATTAGTTCGCCTACTGGGGGTTGTAGGTGCCATCATGACTGAGAAATCGGGTCGTGACAATATGTTACTTTCTATGTCTCAATTTACGAGGCACTAATAGAACTTCCAGAGTTAACCAACTTTTTTATATCTTTCAAATATTTTAGAATGTTAATTATTGTGATTTATCATTTTACGTAATTTTTAAACATATAATAAATTAAAAAGATAAAATAAATAAATTAAAATGGAGAAATTAATGAAAAATGACCAAAATGCCCTAACCTACTGAAGCAGGCATGTTGACCTCGTGCCTGTTTCAGCAGGTGATAAATATTTTAAGTTGTTAATTATTACGTTTATAGTACTTTTTATATAATTTTCAAATAATGTATGTTACTCTCTCTACTCCAATTTATGTGTCAATGATAGAATTTGGAGAGTCAATTAATATTTTTTATATATTTTAAAATATTAATTACTGTGATTTATAGTACTTTTTACGTTATTTTTAAATAATATATATTACATTCTATGTCCCAATTTATGTGGCACTGGTAGAATTTCCAGAGTCAATCAACTTTTTTATATCTTTCAAATATTTTAAATTATTAATTATTGGTATTTATCATTTTACGTAATTTTAAATACATAATAAAAAAAAGATAAGACAAAAAAAATAAAATGAAAAAATTAACGAAAAATGACCAAAATATCCTAACCTGCTGAAGCAGGCATGTTGACCTCGTGCCTGCTTCAAGCATGTCAACTTCCTCTTATAATATAGAGTAATATATTGACAACAATTTAATTTAGACTTTTTCAGAAAAGATCAAGCTCTTATAAATTAGATTCCTCCTTAATAGGTAGCTTCCTAAATAAAATGCATATGTTACCATTTCTCTTTTTAGGTAGTTTTCAAAATAATATATATGTTACAAATCCTCCTTTTAGGTAGCTTCTGAGATAATGAATATGTTAGTATTCATCTCAGAGACTATAAATACATACAAAATTTAAACATCTATAATATATTTATACAAGAAAAAATACACTCATACTAACAAATTTAATTCTTGAGATGACAAAGAATTTGGCTTTGGTTATTCTATTTTGCTTAGTTCTTTGCAATTTCAATCAAATAGGAAAATCTTTGGAAGTCAAAAAATAAAATCATTTCAGTGATGGAATAGATAAGGATATGCCTCAATTCCAAAATGATGATGATTGTGTGACCTACTGTAGAGATCATTTAGGCGGCTACCTAGGTTGTGGATGTACTATCGGCCTACAATATCGTTATTGCATTCCACCTTCACCTCCACCAAAACCTTATGTATGATGCCCTTTGAATGATTTATATTCGAATGATTTATATATATATATATATATATATATATATATATATATATATATATAAACGTTGATAGTTCTGAGAATATTTACTAACTTTTTCATCACCCAACTTAAGAAATCTTTTACGCTTTGTTTTGTGTTTCAACTCCCCTCGGCATGTGGCTATTGGCTCCCTTCCATATGATAGGAGGGATACCAGGCATCTGAAGAGTAACAGTCTAGGCGAAGCAATCCAAGACCGCATGATAAGGAGACAACCAATCCATGCCCAAGATCACATAAAAATCGACCATATCAAGGACAACCAAGTCAACCCAGGTGTCATACCCCAAGATAGTCACCACACAAGCCCGATACACTTGATCCACTACTAAAGAATAACCTACGAGAGTATATACACGCAAAGGCAAGGGCTCAAAAACAGACCCCAGACGAGTAGCATAATAAGAAGATACATACGAGAATGTAGACCCCAGATCAAACAAAGCAGAAGCATACTGATGACAAATGGAGATCGTACCTGTGATCACAGCATCTGAAGCCTCGGCCTTTGTCCGGCCCGGAACTGCATACATGTGGACCCGACCGCCACGACCACCTGACCTACCAAACTGAGGGCCACCTCTAGTCCCCTAAGGACCACCTCTACTACCCTGTGAACTGCCTCTAGCTGGAGGTGTTTGAGCCTTGGGGGCCTGAACCAACGGATCCTATCGCCTAGGATGTTGTACCGATGGGTACTCTCTATCAAAGTGGCCTATCTCGCCACACTCATAACAACCCCGACCATATATACTCCGCTGTGAAGACCCGGCCAAATCAGAATGACCACCACGACCCGTAGACCCTGAATGACCACCTCGGGGAGAAGGAATGAGACACTGGCTACTCTGACCCTCAGCAATCTGTAATGCCGCCTGAACACGCCGGCTCAGCCGCAAATGCTGCTGGTGCTGACCTCTACCATAGTAGCCCCTACCATGGCCCTGTGAACCGCTGAAACTGCTCTGATGGTGGGGCCTTTTATCGCGGCCCCCTTGGGCCTCACACACTATACCCTCAACAGTATGGTCATGATCAACTATCTCCAGAAAATACTGACCCGACGCCACCATACCCTCTGTGGCCAAGCGGAGGTGCAAGGTCAAACCCTGAATAAACCGGCGTACTCTCTCGTGCTCAGTAGGTAGAATTATAGTGGCGTGCCTGGACAACTGATGGAACCGAACCTCATACTCAAACACAGTCATGGAGCCCTGCTCCAACCCAGCAAACTAATCCATCAGATGCTCCCTCATGCTACATGGTAAATACTTCTCCAGAAATGCTGCGGAGAACTGATCCCAAGTAAGCGGAGGCGACTCGGCTAGTCTGCAAGCAATATATGACCTCCACCACTGTTTCGCTGGACCATCCAGCTGAAACGCGGTGTAATCTGCTCCATGGGACTCAACTAACCCTAAATTATGTAACCTCTCCTGACAGCTAGTCAGAAACTTTTGCGCATCCTCCCTAGAAGCACCTGAAAACCTCGGAGGACCCAATCTCAAGAACCTACCCAGCATCTTCTGCTCCTCATAAAACATAACTGGCATGGCTGGAAGAGGGGGAGAAACTGCAGGGACTGGTACTACCTCAAATTTGGGAGCCGTAGCAATAGTTTGTGCTCCTGAACCCTGTGATGCCGCCCGAGCTAAGTTTGAGCCCACCTCGAACCTGAGAACCAATCGGAGTGCTCGGCGAAGTGGTTGTTGGAGTCATACCCTCAATAAACCCCAACAATCGAACCAAGGTGTCCTGCAATACTGGAGTAGCTACAAAACCTGCTGGATGGAAGGCTGGCCCCACATGCTCTGGGTCATACTGAACCTCATCCGCTCTAACCTCAGGCTCTGGTGACGGTGATCTAGCCCGGGCGTGAGCTTGTGCCATTGCCCGTGCCCTGCCTCATCCTCTGGGTCGATCTCTACCATGTCCCCTAGTTGGGGCTCTAACTGCAGGGGTAGGGGCCTCGTCCTCACCCACTGAAGATCTTATTCAAACTATCTGAGAAGGAGTGAAAAAATATACTTAGGAGTTGATCAAGTCAAGTAAGCACGATAAAGAATCAAACAAAACGAAGCCTTTCCTAAGGAATGTCCTATAGCCCCTCGCAGATAGGATACGGACGTCATCGTACCTTATCCACGAGGCTCTACTATACACGTGCTCTTGTACCGGTAAGACCGGTGAACCTAAAGCTCTGACACCACTCTGTCACAACCCAAAATCGGGCCATGATGGTGTCTACATAACCCCCCAAGTAGACAAGCCTATCCCAAACACGCGAAAAGCAGTAAATAATAATTTAACTAAAGAAAAGCGAAAGATATAATAAAAGATAGGGCCAAAAGTATATATATATATACCAATGTACACAATATACAAAAGATGGCCCTAAAGTGACCGAAAAAGACAAAACAACCCAAACACCAACCCGGACCTGGTGTCACTAGTACAAGAGCGACTAAAGTAAGGAGTAGCTATACAATAACCTTTGTCTATCCAAAATAAAAATATAGACAGGAAGTACAAGATGTAAAGCAAGTAAAGTCTCCAAAAGCGCCGGGAGCTCACCGCGATTCGAAGAACAACGGGCCTCGAACGACAGGAGATCAATGAGGGTGGCTCGTACTAGGTGCTGTATCAGAAAAA
Organism: Jaltomata sinuosa; assembly: GCA_003996215.1. Taxonomy (NCBI): domain Eukaryota; kingdom Viridiplantae; phylum Streptophyta; class Magnoliopsida; order Solanales; family Solanaceae; genus Jaltomata; species Jaltomata sinuosa. The sequence goes on from QJPP01000418.1 coordinate 436,517, forward strand.
GAGATGCAGAGTGTAGTATGAGTACCAAGACAATGGGTACTCAGTAGGAATCATAGGCCGACCGAGCACAGAAAGATAATATATAAATATAGATTACAGGAAAGCAGGTAACTATACAGGGATCCTCCTAAATCTAGTTATAAAGTCGTAGACATGCCAATAAATAAAAGAGAAAAGGGAAACAACATCAAGCCAAACCAGAGTCCATCCACATGCCAAAGCAAATGTAATGCGATGCACGATGATGCATATATGAATGCAATATAACATAAACTCAGAATATCGCATCGGACGTCCGAAATACCGCATAGGACTATGCATATGTATATAAATGAGAAAGTAAAATAGCTGGAATAATGCATCGGGGGTTCGGAATATCGCATCGGACTATAAATATGTATATAAATAAGAAGGTAAAATACCCAGAATAACATATCGGGGGTCTGGAATACCACATCGGACTATAAATTTATATACAGAAAATAGTAGTTCCTCTTTTACCCTCAAAAACCAAGGTGATACCCAAAATAGCTTGATTTAGTCTGAAAAATTTGTCACAATAATAGTAGAGCTGCTTTTCAAACCAAAAACCTTAGAAAAATCGTTTCCTTACTGCACCAATGATATGCCATGCGATATGAGTATGAATGTTTGCACACAGAGGGAAAATGCATCATCAGATCAAACAAGGCAAAAATACCCTCCAAACCAAGAGAAACTGACCTAGAACTCCATCCAAATCCTAGCCATGGCCTCGGGCCCACGATTACATACAAACGATAGAATAAAGCGCTAAAGCGGAAAACAACGAGCAAGCTCTATTCTACCTCTAAAGCCTCCTAAAAGCATGCTAAGGGTCTTAGACTAGTCACACAGAAGAAACAAACTCCTAGGCTAAGGATAACATACACTCCTAGTGCTAAAAACCCGAAATGGTCAATTAACATGATAAACAGGATTTAAGCCTAAGGTCTATCTAAATCCAACCTAGCGTTCCAGTAACATTCAGATATATATAATCCAACTAAACTCAATCTAGAAGGTAAACCGTAACCTACCTTGGGGCTGATGTGCAAGCACGAACCGTCACTTGTGTGCCTTCCCTTTTCGAACAGCCTCAGAAAGCTGCCACGCCATCAAGAACATAAACTAGGTGTCAAGAAGAGAATAATGACACCCATATTGCTATATGGAAAATTGGACCGAAAATCAGGTCGGGAAAATGACTCTCGGGGCCTGCGCAATGAAATAGAAAACAAACTTCACCATTATGCTCGCGGTGTGTCAAGGAACTCATGCCCAAAGTTTGGGCGCGAACCGGGTTCATTTTGGGGCCCAATATAGCACCGAAGTGCTACTAATTTCACAGGATTTGAAACGGAAAGCTCGGAAATTTAGAGGCAGGGACCTACCTCAACAAGAGAAACACGCTACGGAGCTGAGTTGCACGAGTTTATGAGTATACAGTCCCCAATGATCAGATTCCACAAGAATCCCCAAAATCTAAGAATTTAACAACGAGGGAATTTAGCGGGAGATTTATGAGAAATTCCATGGAATGAGGAGAGGGGTGACGAGGAAACTTACCGGGTCAAGGAAATTATGCAAGGATGCTGGAAATGTTGAGCTTGGGAGCCTACAAATGGAGTTTCTCGGATTTTTGGAGAAGAAAATAAAGTTGGAACTTTATATAACTGCCATGGGTCCTTCATCGCTATCGCGACAGGACCCCAGCGTTCCCGGAGAATAGCTGGCCCAACCATCGTGTTCGCGATGGTCCAGGCCAGGTTCGCAAAAAGGAAGCCGAGCCGGGTCCTAGTCGGCTACATCACGAACGCGAAGGAACCCTTTGCGAATGAGATGGTCAAGAAACTAGACCATCGCAAATGCGATGGGGTCCCCTTAATCGCGAAGAGCAAAGTTGTCTGCAACTTAATGCAGCAACCAGCAAAAACAACAAGTCCAAAAATCTTCTGATGGACCTTTGGGATTCATTCGGAACCCCGTGAACACAAAACAACCATGCTACCCTACCAGAAATGGCATTCTAGACTCACTAGAATCGACAAAACTCCCAACGGAGATCTTTTTAATGAAAAGTGGGCCCCACGCCCAAAACCAACTCGAAACTCAAAACCCAAAAATGAGCTCAGAAGCCTCGGGACCCAAACCAAAGGTCCCTCTAGCCCAAAGTTGACATTTTGGAGCTAATGACACTGACGGAATTCCCATCCAAGGTCGTATTCCCCGAATGTTGACCAAAGTCAACCCTACCAGCCAAACTGACTCCAAAATATACAAAGCCACACAAAACCCAATCGAAGGCACTCAGACTCAGACTCAGACTCAGACCAACGGTTCCACTAAACCAAAATCCCCGTTCCGGAGCCAACAGAACTCTCAAAATTCGATTCTGAGTGCGTTAACCAAGAAAGTTGATCGAAGTCAAAGATTTACCAACTTTAAAAGCTAAAACAGGGAAATGGTCACAACGACCTAACGAACGGCCCGGGCACCAAACCGTTGGTCCCGGCAAGTCATAAATGACTTAGAGCCGCTGAGGGAAAAGCTCGAAACACCAAAAAATGGACGAAAGGCAGAAAATGACCTGGAGGGTCATTACAGTATCCTACTTCAATTAGACAAATATTTAAAAATAAAAAAAATTAATTTTATTATAATTTTTTTTAATCATTATCTAAATAAAAATTAATGATGAAGTTATTATGATCTTATATATATGACCTATTTTATCAGTTTAAAAAGTACATACGGTTATTATATTTTAATTGATAAAAGAAAAAAATAAGAAAGCGATTCCTTAAAGTAATATTTTATTAGGAAAAGAATGTGTTAAAAAGAAAAGAAACAATATATTTCACTACTAAAAAAAGGCTAAAAAGAGACGGCCAAAAGGGACGTTGTCCGTAGCTTTTTTGGCCAAAAGCGACGAAAAAGCGATGGACTCACTTCCGTGGGAAAGTGGCTAGTCGCTTTTCCAAAAGTGATGGACAGCATCGCTTTAAAAGCGATGGATAGCGATGCAAATTTAAAAGTGATGAGCTTTTTTTTTCTTCTTTTCAGAAAAGCAACGGACAACGTCGCTTTTTCTGGTAATTTTTTTCCAGAAAAGCGATGGACTGCGTCGCTTTTTCTAAGAATTTTTTTAAAAATTCCAGAAAAGCGACGGACAGAAGAGACCCTGTCCGTCGCTTTTCTACATTTTTTCCAGCTGCAAAAATCTGCATTTTCAATATGCACAACTTGTCATTTACAAAACTAATTCACAATATCTCAAATCAGCACTAATTGCTGCCACAACATTCATTATAAGATTCAATCATAACAAGAAACTTAATTGCAACTAATAAGATTAATAATCACATAAAAATCCACCAAAAGGACCTACAAAGTATTCAATAAGTTAAACAAAGTGTCAAAGTGTCAAAATATGTCAAAATATCAAAAAGCATAGGGAAATGAACTAAATGAGTCAATCCTAATGGGGGGTAGTATTCACATACTCTTCCTCATTATCACTATTCTTATTCACATCGTCACTTGATGACGAGGAGGAAGGAGTGTGATTTGTACTACGACGGCGACGACCAACCAAGGATGATACTTGATAACTAACATTAATGTAATAAACTAAAACTAACTTAAATTGATAACTAATAGCTTAAAAATAATTAAACATTAATCAAAAACTAAGATTCATATAACAATCAATTAAAGATTCAAAACTAACAATTTAAACTAACAAACTTAACTTAAAAACCCTAAGATTCAAGAACCTAATTCCAAATTCAAGTACCTAATTCAAAGTTCCTCATTTTCTTAACAATAACACTTACATATAAATATTCACATAACTCACAAGACTAACCTAAACTAAAGTTCACAAGACTATCCTAAACTAACAAGCATTATTCAAGGTTCACAAAAAAAATCCTAAAGTTAAAAGCTAATTCAAGAGTATAAAAACTAAACCCAAAACTAATTCAAAAACCTATTTCAAATTCAAAGTTCTCAAATTCAAGTTATAATCTAATTCGAGAACCTAATTCCAAATTCAAGTTCCAAATCCTAATTCCAAATTCAAGTATCTAATTCAAGAACCTATATAATTCAAGTTCAAAAAAGAACCTAAAGTTGAAAACTAATATGTCAAGATTATAACCCAAAACTAATAATTTAAACTAACAAATTTAACTTTAAAAAGCTTAACTTAAAAAAACTAAGATTCAAGAACCTAATTCAAGAAGTTAAAGTTGAAAACTAATTCAACATTCTAAAATAAAACCCAAAACTAATTCAAGAACCTATTTCAAATTCAAAATTTCCAAATTCAAGTTAATAATCTTATTCAAAAACCTAATTTCAAATTCAAGTACCTAATTCAAAGTTTCTCATTTTCTTAACAATAACACTTACATACAAATATTCACATAACTCATAAGACTAACATAAACTAAGGTTCACAAGACTATCCTAAACTAACAAGCATTATTCAAGGTTCACAAAAAAGAACTTAAAGTTGAAAACTAATTCAAGAATATAAAAACTAAACCCAAAACTAATTCAAAAACCTATTTCAAATTCAAAGTTCCCAAATTCAAGTTATAATCTAATTCAAGAACCTAATTCCAAATTCAAGTTCCAAATCCTAATTTCAAATTCAAGTACCTAATTCAAGAACCTATATATTTTAAGTTCAAAAAAGAACCTAAAGTTGAAAACTTCTTAACCCAAAACTAACAATTTAAACTAACAAACTTATATTAAAAAAGATTAACTTAAAAAAACTAAGATTCAAGAACCTAATTCAAGAAGTTAAAGTTGAAAACTAATTCAACATTCTAAAATAAAACTCAAAACTAATTCAAGAACCTATTTCAAATTCAAAGTTCTCAAATTCAAGTTAATAATTTAATTCAAAAACCTCATTACAAATTCAAGTACCTAATTCACAAGACTAACCTAAACTAAGGTTCACAAGCTAATAGCAAGCATTTACCTAAACTAAGGTTCACAAACTAATAGCAAGCCTAAACTAAGGTTCACAAACTAATAGCAAGCCTAAACTAAGGTTCACAAACTAATAGTAGCCCTAAACTAATGTTCACAAACTAATAGCAAGCCTAAACTAAGGTTCACAAACTATGAGCAAGCCTAAACTAAGGTTTACAAACTAATAGCAAGCCTAAACTAATTTAAGTTCATAAATTAAGAATATAATCTAAAAAATGAATTTTCACTATCAATTTTTTCACATATCAATTTTCACTATCAATTTCTTACAATTCTAGTATAGAATTCAACAACAACAACATACCCTAGTCTAGAATTCACTATCAATTTTTTAAATTAAAAATACCCAAATTAAACCCTAACCTTCAAATAAATAAATAAACTAATCTCAAAATTGGAGGAGGTTGGAGGGCGGAGGCTGACAGCGGAGGCAGCGGCAGATGAGAGGAGAGGAGGAGAGGAGGAGAGAAAAGAGAAAGAGAGAAAGTGAGGAAAAGAGAACCGATGAGGTCTTTGTATAAATAAAAAAGCGACGGACAGCGTCGCTTTTGTCCGTCGCTTTTTTTAAATGAGTTGATCAAGTATTGATCAAAAAGCGATGAACAAAAGCGACGCTGTATGTCGCTTTTTTTATATATATAAATTAAAATTTAAAGAAAGCGACGGACAGCGTCGTTATTTTTAAAAAAAAATTAATTTTTTTTAATAATTGCAACGCTGTCCGTTGCTTATATTAAAAAATAAATATTAATTATTTCTAAATAATTTTGGCGCAAAAATATCACAACCCTATTTCTCGGTCATGATGACATCTACAACTCCCCGGTAGGCGAACCAATCCCCATAGCCCGAAATGGTCAGTAATGGACTACTATCTAACAATTTAACGGAAGAACAGGTAATATAAACGGAAGCAAGGGTCATACGAGAAGAAAAGTAACAACAGGATTATACAAGGAAGCTAAAATCAACCCAAGAACTGGTATCATAGCATATAAGAGCTGAAACTACATATAAGGAGTACAAAGGATCCAAAATAATATATACATAATGTCTCCGAGTAGTAAAAGAGTATAAAATACAAAAGATAAACTAAAGTCAAGCTCCGATCGCCAAGATCTCACCCTCAGTCTGGAAGGTCCGAAAGTCTCCTCGCACGAGTGTCCACGAGCTAACGGTGAGGGCCTACACTAGGATCTGCACCAGATGATGCAGAGTGTAGTATGAGCACCAAATGCGAAACAAATGGTATCCCGTAGGTATCATAGGCCGACTGGGCACATATAAGATAAAAGAGCAGTAATAAGCAGAATAGAAACAGTTAGTCATAGAAAACAACAAAGAAGTACACGAAAGCTAGCACGGAAGGAAGACAACAGAAAATAACATACATGGCTATTTACAGAATATATATTACAGACACAGGTGAAAGAATGAAATGAGGCACCTGGGATCCTTGCAATAACAATTTATATAAGAAGTTTTTAGAAAACTGGCGGTATACCGGTAACCTCAAGTAAAAAGAGAAGGAGGAAACAGGAAACAAGCATGCTCGAACACAAGAATAAGAACCAAGTCAAGATACAAGTACTACTTCCAATATTCAAATCCTTGTAAGAAATCAACATAAGGAATAATAACTCGACTAGGCAATAACAAGCCTACCTACAGTCCCAACAATCGCCCATACACCCGAAGAACACAAACAAGTGAAGATAAACTCTCTGGCATCCCATTCTACCAGAGCGTACACTCAGCAAACAGCAAACAAGGGTGGAACCTCACACACATGAATGACATGATGCATGATGAAACCTGGGTGGAACAGTAAACTCTGTATATACCTCCTCCAGCGCCTAGAGGGCCCAACAGGTAGGTTCCATGGAAGGACATTGCCCGTATACCTCAACTCCACCGTATACCCCTCCTCCGGCACACGCGAACCAAATCTCCTAGTCCGGATTGGAAAGGTCCATGGAGGTCCTCGACCACATACTAAATCTCAATCTCAAAAACCTCATCTAGAGTGGGTCCAGATCCAATCTAGTAGCCAAAATCTCTAATATGCATGCCCAGACTCTGTTCAGGTCTAAAACAGTGAAATAAGTCTCAAAAACCCCACCAAGGGTGCCCGAACATGACCGGGTCTAAAACAGTAGTAAAATAGCTCAGATGCTCAGACCGACCGAGTCTAATATCATCTCAATTTGGTAAAATGCCAATCTAGCACCACGGACCTGCCGAGTTTAGCAAAAGTAGGAAAACCATGATAATAACTCATCTTTTAACTCTTTTACCCCAAGAAGATCCATGCAAGGCATTTCCAAACCAATTCAAAGTCATTTCAGCCAAAAATGGGCTCCCAAGGCCACACAAGTTTAGAAAATTAGTAAAAGTAGGTTCGAAGCCCATACTGTAGTAAAATATGCGGAAATTCCCATATTATGCATGGAAATGGCATGATCAATCACAAATAGCAACCCAACGGCTCACAACCAACCTATTGGCCCTGCACAGGCTCAAATCGCTCTACAGCACGGATAACCAGCTTAAAATTGTGATAACAAGGTCCGAGATTCACGGACACCCCCGAATAACCCACCATCTATAGTCCAGAGTCAAAACAAGGCCACACAGGACCACAAGGGTGATAATATCAATCTACGAAGAATACTACACACAACGGAGGAAAGAAACGAGGCGGACATGGAAAAGCGATCAAGGTATGTGATGCCAAGCTAATAAACCCAACCCAAGGACGCCAATTAGTACAATTTTATCCTATATATGCGAAGTCTAGAGAAGTTAGACTGTAACCTACTTATCGTCCGACGACAAGCTGCTGGAACGATGATGTCTGAGCCTGAACCGCTCCGCGAAGCTCCGAATAAAAATCAAACTATCAAGAACATAAACTATAAGTTAAAATGAGACTAATGATATCCATATTTCTATAACTATAGCCGGGTCAAATTTCGGGTCACCAGCAAGCCCGTGGGGCCTGCAACCCGAGGCCGAAAATGAAAGTGTACAAAGTGATCACAAGGATCATAAGAGTACATGCCTAGAAAATTGAAGAATTTGGGCATGAAATTCAAGCTAAAAAAACCCCTACAAGTCAAGGAACCATATATAGAATTTAAGAACGAAAAATCAGAAATTGGGCAAGAACCACTTACCACAACGATGGAAGACGTCAAAGGACGAAATCAACGAACCCCACGGAGCATGCAATCACGAGAAAATTAGAATCTACAAGAATTTCCAAGCTCCAAGGATTAACAACAATGGAGTTTTCAACAATTGGAGAAGAAATAACTTGGGGAAGAAGAGGGCTTACCAATTAATCGAGGGAGCACGAACTTTAGATGAACAATCGAATTCCCCAAGTCATCAACTGATTAGAGCACTTTGATAGAGTGTATTTCGTGTTTTAGAGTTGGGAGAAATGAACAAAGTGGCTAGAAAAATGAAAGGCCAAAGAATAAATAGTTGTTGCACATAGCCTGTGCGAATGCGGCTAGGCAGCTGCCTACGCGAGCACGTGAACGCGGGCAGGTGGCACGCATGCGAAGGCCATGCGCTGTCCAGGCCAGGCGCCTGCCTTGCGCGTACGCGGCCAGGACACCGCGCGCGGGCCTGGGGACGCGGCCAAGGTACCCCTAGGCAATGGCTTAGCGGAGGGGCGACTGGCATATGCCTTGCGCGTAGGCAGCCAGCCCACACATAGGCAAAGGCCATGCTGGTGCCATGACAACACCAGCTGCCAATTGCCATGTCCAAGACAAAGTTCTCTCCGAGGAACCCTCGAGAACACATCTGGGGCCCCGAGAATGCAAATGATCTGAGATATTTGACTAAAAACGGCATTTCAGACTCAACAGAATCGACGAAAATGTGAATGAAGGTCGTTATGATGAAAAGTGAACCCCACGCCCAAGAACCAATTTTAGGCCAAACTTTTCAAGACGGAACCCCATTGGCCTAAAACGAGTCTAGAAGCCTCGGGACTCGAACCAAAGGTCCCCATAGCCTAAAGTTGACATTCCGGAGCTAACAACGCAGACACAATTTCCATCCGAGGCCGTCTTCTCTGAATGTTGACTTCCTCCAATTTAATTCAAAGTAAGAGATCAATTGAATAAATTAATTTCGTAATTTTGAAAGAGGTAATTTTGTGTTAAATACGATAATTATTTCAAATTGTTTAAATGAATTGAACTCAAGGTTAATTGTAATTAGTTCATCTTTATTCCTATTATAGCCTAAATCTTTAAAATCATGTAAATCCCAGTGGAATTTCCGTAAAATCTTTCAATTTGGCTATCTCCTAGAGGTTGAAATGGCCACATTCATTATTTAAACAGCCTCTACACCTCCTTATATCTTCCAGCAATTGGGCCAGCAACTCGTCCAACCCGCAACCCGGTCCAGGCCCAACCCATACCCTTAACACTCCCTTACACTCCTTCTCCTCTTCTGTTTCTCAAAACAAACAAATGATCCCTTAACCCTTTCTCTCTCTCCTTCGTCAAAACAGACGACAACACCCAGATGAACCCCTCTTCTCCGTCAAAACCCAGTACCAAACGACAACCAAAACTCCAACAAAACGACCCCCAAATCCTTGTTCATCGTTACCCCTCCGTCAATTTCCCTATCACCGTCTGTTGTACGAAGGGTGTGGTCTGTCCAGGTTCTAAAAGAACCTGGAAATCTTCCAGCTGGCTCCTCCAACGTTCATTCCCCCAAAATCACGGCGAAATTAGCTCAAATTTATACTAAGATAGTACAGACATGGCGCAATTTGGCTGGGAGGAGCTCAAATTCGAAATTCTTCTTCAAGCTTCTTACCCGTTTTACCCTTCTGGTTTCCCCCCATTTTTCACCCTCGAATTTCCCTATAAAAACCCCTCTAAGATAGAGGAATATGGGCTGGCCTTTGAGTTTTCTTGAGTTTCTTTGGAGAGTCGTTCTCTAGCTCGAAGAAAACCAAAGGTTTCAGAGAAAAAATACTCACAAAGGGTTCCGGTAAAGTTTTTGAAATCGAGTTCCGGCAAGTCGAATACGAATTTCGGCGGTGAAAAGACTATTCCGATTAAGCTCGAAGTCCTGGTCGCTACTCCAAAAAAGGTAAACCCTCCACCAGTTCATCTTTCTCTTTTGATTCAAGATAATGTCTAGTTATTGCTTCTTAAAATGGTGTACTGGTTGGGCTGGTCTTGTCTGAGAAACTTATGTGAATTCGATGAAGTTCTTGTGAAAATCTGTTTGTTTATTTGAAGCTACCATTGGATTTGGATTTTCTCTAAGGCTCTTGCTTTTGTTTTCCCTTCTTGTTTATGATTGCTTTGTGTTTTTTTTAACGGATTCATCACGGAAGTTTTCTTGATTATCAATATCGAGTAAAACTCGGGGAAGAATCGGTTTGAGAGCCTCACTGTCTAGCTATACTTCGAGTCTTCTATTTGTATCATGATTTTAGCTGTTTTCTCTAGTAGAGTTCTGAATGTTTAGTATTCTTTCCTTCACATTCAAGTCCCGGTTATAACCTGAAATGAGAATGAAATGTGGTGGTATATTCAAGTGATTGAACTGGAGTGACGATCATCGAGACTTAAACTTGTTCTTTCAAGTTAAGGACTCCCTGATGTATGTTCTCTTGACTCGAGGTGTCAAGAAAAATATTCAGATGAAGGGATGAAGCTTTTTTTTAGGGTCATTTTCTCCTTGATCGAGTTACGACTGAAGTTGGGAATCTCTTCTTCTCCGTATTTTAAAAATCAAATAAGGATCACCAAGCTTGACCTTTCGAAATGAGGTACCAACTCTGTTATGTTATTGGTATGGTTGAGTAACATTGTTTAAAAACAAAACTCCTTGGAATGATCTCATGTGTGTCTTTGTTCTCACTTGCTTTTTTCCATTTTTTAGAATTTCATAAGCTAAGTGTTCCAGTTCTTTTAAAACTATAGAATGATTTGAAACCTTGGGCTGAATGAATCGTGTGCAGTTGGCTGTGATCATGCATTTTAACCCCTATCTTGTTGCTTTCCCCCTTTGTGATTTAGTTTAGCTTGACTCTTCCCCCCTCTTCTTGCTATGTTTAAACCCTTCAAGAACGAACTGCTCACCTCGAATGTGCTAGTTGATAAGTCCTACTGTGAAGTCTATCCTGTTTAGTTTGAAAATCTGTTAAAAAAAAAGAATAATGTTTTGCCTTATCTCGGTTGGATTAAGAGTAAAAAATGACGATGTTAACTGCCTTGACACATGATTAAGAACTAATTGTTTCTTTCTTAAAAAAGGGTTTTCTAAATGTTTCAATCCCAGTCGCTTCCTCTTTTACATTCTGGACATAAGTAAGATAAGAGATCATTTGCCAATATAGGAGCTTGTTTGATCGATACTTGTTGCTCTAGCTAAGAAGTTTATTTGAGATTCGACAACTATGATCATTCATGTGTTACATACTTGTTTTGTGAATATGCAGTAGCTTTACCTGTTTGAATTGGATATATTGAAGTTGATTTTTTGGATAATGTCTAATCCCTCTCTATTTCTTTGCTCTTTGTGACATGAATTACCTCGAGTCCAATTTGGACTCCCCAATCTCTCTTGCATCATCATTGGACCAAGATCAACATACTCTCAAGACATTCTTGTGAGTCCAAAATGGACCGAGCGGCAACAGAACAGTCCAAAAATGGACTACTTGGTAAAGAAGTGGGCCAAAGCCCACAATACAAAACAGCAATGGCAGCCCAAAAAATGGGCAGAAGATGTTCGAAAGTGGACTAAAAGTTCAAGGAATTAACGGCGGTGGGCCTAGAGAGGGCCCACAAACTAGATATTAGGACAGATTTAAATTAAGCCAACGGCTTAATTATGTTTTTTCTTTAACTCTTTAATTGCTTAGTTAGAATTAATTGTAATTAATTTGGACTGACATTTTTTAACTTAGTTGAATTTATCCCCAAAGGAATAACTATTCTTATTTCTACCAGCTTGACTAAATTTTCTGTTTGAGAAAAACGTTTTCCTACCTACAAACATAAAACTTGTTTACTGTTTCTTGCTTCGTAATCATGTTTTCTTCCTCAAAACACTTCAAAGAATTTCCCCTAGTACTTGGTTCATTTAGTTAGTTTTAAAATTGTTACTTATCACACGATCCTCATGATTCTCAAATAAAATTTAAATCTTTCTTTTAGATTAGTCAAATAAGTTAGTTTTCAAATAAGTTTGGATAACCGCGAGTTAGCGGATGTTTCGAATGCCTTAAAAACCTTCTAGAAGCATTTATAGGAATCTCTTTAATTTTTAAAGTTTTTATCTGTTTTAGATTTTAAAAATTCTTACAAGTTTTTTTCTTGGTTTTTACTTCTATAAAAAAACTAAGTGGCGACTCTTGCTTTCAAATTGAAAATGTTTTGGAAACTTTAAATAGATTTTTCGAAATGATAAAATACAAGTCATTTTTTTCTGAAAATAAAAATGGCGACTTTGCTGGGAATAATTCAACTAGGTTTTAACCTTATTGTTTGAAACTAACTTATTTGACTAACTATTTGAATTGTAATAATTAGTAACTTTATTGCTTTTCTTATTTGTTTACTTTTTTGCAATTATAAATTGTTCATAGCATCTTCCGCCTCCCTTAGCAAAGCATTAGATTGCATTAGGGGTAAAAAAGGTGATTACGCAAGTATTTGCGATCGTTCTTAACAAAACACAATTTTCAAAACAGACGAGTGAAGTAGTTGACCCGCGGTCAGTTAATGGTTACTTGTTGTTTTAGCCTTGGTTGTCCGCCTTGGTTCCCGGTCAATTTCAAAACTTATTCTAGAAACTCAAGATAGAGCGAAACCAAATACCGAATTAGGAATTGACCTAAGACGTCTTAATATCCAAGGGATATTAAGTTCATTAGTAAAACCGCCTTGTGTTTGAAAGGTCCCACAGCCTGAAAGAACAATCAATCCCTATGTGTTCAATTGAAGGATATGATGTCGGGTTGTACGAACCATTGTCCCTCGAGATTGAGATACATTTAGATAGTCTTTTTTTTTTTTGAAAATTGTCATCCGAAAGGTGTTCGGAATTTTCAAGAAGTCCAAGAAGTTCGAGAACGAAGGACCAACCACAACAGCCTAGTTTAGGATTATACCCCTGCGTTGGACTGATTTTGATGTACATTCCTTTTATCGCAATTTTGTACCCCCATTTTATTTAATCAATATGTATAAATATATTTTGGGGCAATGGAACATTTACAAATGACATACACATCCTTCAATTCGTTAGACCTACCTTTGGCATGAAAAGGTCACATATCCGTATAGGACGCGCTATGAACTGTTATGTGATATAACTGTCTTATGTACTTACGTGTGTTGCTCAAATCAAAGGTGAATTAATCTGCACCTATATTTTTAAACCGATAAGCAGATTATAAGTCCACCACGCAAGGTCCGACCAAAATCGCTTTTGGAGTTCTTCAAATTCCCCAGAAAAATCCAAAGACTTCTTAAAACCTTTCAAGTCTTATTCAGAAAATGAACTTGCCCTATCCGAACTACATCCTTTCAGGACTCGTCCCCTACCCTTAAGAAATTTTTATTTCCCCACTTTGACGGAGATGTCAAAAAATTCAGAAGACACATCAAGGGCTACAAGACAAGCATCAGAAGATAAAGACCCGACAAATCAAATCTCCTGATAGAATCTACCCACCCCAAAATCAATCATGTCTATCGAACCCTTGAGCCAATAAAATACCCATGGATAAATTTGCCCTGATGAAAAGCAACTCTTATGTGTTTATTTCCAGTTGAATACCTTGTATTGCTTGTCACCAACAGAATCTAACATATCGGCCTTTGAGTTATTTTTATTTCAACAGGTAATAGAAGCTGATCCGTGTTGACAAAACTGGCCGAACATCCCTACTTCACCCGCTCAAAGGCACAAATAGATTCCTCATCTAACCCTCGCTTCGCTAAGGGTAAAATGACTGATAGTGAAGAAGAGAATGCTTTGGCTATAAGAGACAATGTCATTGTCGAACAGAACGAAATGATTGCAGAACTTGCAAGAAATTTTGAAAAGATGTCAGAAGAAGTACATAAGGCCAAAGATATGGCTAGCTTGGCTATCGCTGCCAACACCCCGACTCTGGATAACTCCCAGCCTCCTCTCCGAATCCCTCCGCTCAACTCCCCATTGACTGAAAATCAGCCAAGAGATATCCCTTCCTCCTTCATTCCCGGACCTTCTAACGAAACTCTCTCCAATAATCCTCCTCATATCGGATCCTCGTATCAAATCCATACTCCTCTTGTCCAGCGCACTAACCAAAACAATAACCCAAGTGTCTACAATCCACAGAACCTCCCTCCAAATTACTAGAACACGCCACTGAACACTTTCAACTCTCAGAATAATCATCCCAACATCACTAACCCACATAACTATACCCCCACATATCCAAATGCCATCCCACATGTCCAGCCTTTGTCTACCCAAAATATGCCACCAACTGCTTTTCACGTCATGGTAGAACCATACACCGCTCTCTAAGAAATCCCTGAGCTTGACCACTACGAGGAGAAGGAGAAAGAGTTGAGGGTCGCGGAGAAGAAGCGTGATCATGACATAACTCAAATGAAAGAAGAGATAGCCAGGATCAGAGAGTTTCGGGGATCGTCTTATGAGAAAGGCTATGACTACGATGATCTCTGTATCCATCTAGAGATGGACTTGCCAGAGGGATTCAAGATTCCTAAGTTTGAGAACTTTAACGGTGTTGGGAATCTCGAGGCCCATTTGACAAGCTACAGTGACCAAATGGTCGGTGCTCGAAAGAACGACGCTCTGCTAATGAGACTATTTAGCAGAAGTCTGAGCAGAGAGGCTTTGGAATTGTTCACCTCTCAAGAACTAAAGAAGTGGTCCAAATGGAGTGATCTGGCCCGAGACTTTGCTCAAAGGTTTGCATATAACATGAAAGTTGTCCCGGATTGATACTCTCTAGGTCCTATCAGGCAAAAATCAAACGAAGACTTCAGAGACTATGCCTATCGGTGGAGAAAGGAGGCGGCGAGAGTTAGGCCTCCCATGACAGAAGAAGAAATAAGCGCGGTGTTTATGCGCTCACAGGAGTTGGAGTTTTATGATAAAATGATATCAACAGTTAAAGCACTGTTCACTGATCTAGTTAAGCTTGGTGAAATTGTGGAAGAAGGTTTGTGTAGCGGCAAGATTATCAAAGCTTCTGCATCCTCAGGATCGGCAGGATTTCTCAAGAAGAACAGGGAAGAAGTGTCTTCGGTATCCTCCAGTCCTAGCCCGAGATCGCAATAACCTTTCGGGGCCAACTACAAAAAATCACTTGTTCTAACAACCCCTCCCCCAGCTCCACAAAACCCTCAGCCGATTTACTATACTCAGCCTATTTACCAAGCTCAACAACCAAACGTGCAGCCCATATACCACGCTCCACAACTAAATGCGCAACCCACTTACCAAGCTCCTCCCCAGAACTTCCAAGTGTATCAAAAGGCTCTTGAGAACCAGAATAATCGCCAGGTTCCTCCTCTCACCAATGCAAATCTCCCTCGTACAAATTTGGAAAAGAAAGCTCCTCGGACTTTCACCCAGTTAGCTGACACCAGAACTCAGTTATATGAGAGATTTAGGGGTGCCGGATATATCCAACCCATTTCATCCAAGCCTGCAAATCCTGATTCTCGTTTCTTCAGGGCTGATCGACATTGTGCTTATCATTTCGGAGGAGTCGGACATGATACCGAAGTTTTCATTAACCTGAGGCACAAAATTCAGGATTTAACTAATTAAAGAGTGGTCACACTACAAACAGCACCGCCAAATGTTAATAACAACCCGCTCCCGAATCATGGAGGAGCCACTATTAACATGATAGAGGTTGATGAAGAATGGATTGTGAGCAAGTCAATAGTGTCAGTTAGCCCTAAAAATAGGGATTGCTGGAAAAAGCTATAGCTGCTTTGAGTATTACTGAACTACCCTTTGAAGGGTTAATTCGCAACAAGGCCTTGCACATTAATGGTTGTGTCCCTGTGACTGAAGAAGTCCCAAAAGGAAGCGATTTATACACCATAGAGATTGTCAATGCCACGGGACAGGATCTTGCTCCTCAAATCCCCATGCCACCAATCTATAAAATGCTCGCAACTGCGATACTAGTGAGCAAATATGAACCAGATCTCGGATTAGGCAAGAGTTCTGATAGTATGACTGAGCCAATAAGCATCCATGGAAAGCTGACCAAGTATGAGTTAAAGTATGTAATCCAAGAAGACAAGACAAAGAAGCAGTCAGGATTTCCAAAGCCGTTACTTCACCTATATCAGTCATTCCCAGTGCGTATTGGTTCCCCAAGCGACGGGTTAGAGGATGGAATAGGAGATCTATTCAAGAAATGCGATACTATCCCCGAAGCAGCCATGATTAGGCATACCAGGCCCAGCGAAAAGCTATAGAATTAGGTCACAACTCCCCTCGTGACTCTCCACTCGGCTGGGTAGACAAAGATTCTATTTTATGAAAATTGGTGATGGTCCGGATGAGGCTCCATGACCCACCCTTTATATTTTCAATTTTCTTGTACTATTTTACCGCTTTTCCAAAGGCACAGACCTGCATTCATGCGGGTTATAGCCATAGCTTATAAATATTTTTGGATTTCAAAGAAAAGCCTCCCTTATTGTGAAAACTTTGCTATATGATTACTGGTCATTATTTAACTTGCTTTGTTTATGATTTCAGTAATAATAGCTTAAAACATGTCACTGTCATGTCATGTCAAGAGCTTAACAAACAAACCAAGCTAGACCATAATGATTTTTAAGGGTATGTTGAAGAAATCATGGTCCTGGAACAAACAACCAAGAAGTCTGAGAACTTTGAAGACCAGGAAAGGCCCCACCTAAAAGAGTTTGAGGTGGTCAATCTAGGAGGCAACGGTCAAGTCAAAGAAATCAGAATCGGTGTTCATTTGTCAAAGGCATAAAAGAAAGACCGGTCCTACAATAATAGGACAAGAATGAGTACAAACATCATCTCCCAAAATTTATTAGTCAATCCATAATTCAATCTAGGGAATGGACAGTCAATCCTTCCTTCCCACGGGACAAAGGAAAGTTTGCACCAAATTGGTAAGAACCGTATGTCGTCAAAAAGTGTTATCAGGAGGAATTTTAATTTTTTCCAAGATGGATGATCAAGTATGGCTCAAGCCTATATCAACTCCGATGCTGCGAAGAGATACTACGTCTGAAGACGGTTTATTTTCCTTCTATTTTTTCCTTGTAATCGCACTTTCTAATTGTAATCGTTTTGCACTTAGTAAAAGCATAAAAATTCTCTATCCTCTTTGTATGAACTACATATGACCTGAATTCTCAAGAATGAGATACGTAGGCAACCTGTGTCGGCTTCAGTCAACCCCTTAGGAAAATCTATTTTTCCCCTTTCTTGAACTATGTTCAAGCTGAATTCTCAAGAATGAGATACGTAGGTGGCCTTTGTCGGCCTCGGTCATCCCTTTAATTATTTACAACATTCTCCCACTTTGAGTGTGGGAACTAAGTTTGACCTGATTCCTGCCTTAATGGGATACGTAGGCGCCACAACGGCTCGGTCATATCACCCAGGAAATGGAAACTCGGGCAGAATTTTCGAGAAAGGAATCTCGAAAATTCAAGAAGGTGAAGATTATCCTCCAAGAAAATTGGAATACAGAATATGCCAAAGAGCAACCAAAATGAATATCGAGAAAGAGTCTCGTAACCCCCACAGAGTCTCAAGTCCCTTGCCAATGGAATGAGATTCATCGCCAACCTTTAACTGGGGCAGGGATTTTGAGGAAAACCTCAAAATTTCCACCAAGCCTCATCCAAGAAGTTTAGCATCAAAATCTGAAAGTCCCCCAGCACCGAGAAGATCACCAGTTGTAGCAAGTTCGAGGTGGATTAATCCCCAGCTATGACAGAGTTTCGAAAAACATTTCCAAACTC
Organism: Jaltomata sinuosa; assembly: GCA_003996215.1. Lineage (NCBI taxonomy): Eukaryota > Viridiplantae > Streptophyta > Magnoliopsida > Solanales > Solanaceae > Jaltomata > Jaltomata sinuosa. Next base: position 454,612 of record QJPP01000418.1, read on the forward strand.
CCCAGCTAAGATGACGAAGGATCTCTGGAGTGCGCCAACAGTATGTCAAAAAATGTTAAAGCCTCGAGTAAAGGACATTCGTTGAGCTGGCACATGACATGACGGGCATAGACCTTTTTGAACTATCCTTTTTCAAAATATTTGTTCTACAAAGAGCCGATTTGAAAAATCGTTATGAAAACTAGTTTTACTCCTTATAATGTATTTTGTCTTATGTCTCCGTGGCCCAAGGAGAGTCGAGAGCAACGAGTACCCGAGATTGGAAATCATCCGTAGAAGACAAAATAAGGAGCAAAAGGTCGAAGGAGGTCAACACAGACCAGTTTTGACAAAAAACTAACAATTTTTCTGTGGATGCAGGTTGTCCCTAAAAGTATGTTAGAAAGCAGTCCCTCGTCATCCAATGCTTTCAAGAAGCTCAACGAGACCAGATGCCCCAAAATTTAGTGAGAAAAGCCAAAGCAGCAGAAAGAAGCCAAAGATGGCAAAAGTCCCTAGAACGGGTGACTCTTCTTGTAGTTCACATAAACTACCAGATAAAAAGAGACTGATAACGTCCTCAAGTCCCCAAACGGATCAGGAAATTTCAGTGAGTTTCGAATTGGGACACCAAACAAGAGATCGACATCATTCTCGGTCAATCCCCGACAAGTCAGAAATTACCACGAACAGACGATGTTCAAAGATGGTATTTATGGCTGTCCCCAGAAAATGGACACTACCATTTCATTCACATTTCAAATGAAAGTCTGTTTTGATTAGCTTCATAAATGTCGTCTTTAAAGTTTTTCAAATTTGACCATGGTCGCTAGTAAGAGCGACACCGTGTCTACTAACCATTTACCTTGAGCATAGGTATCCATAAAGGAGTCGACATGACAAAACAAAGACCAGAGGGACCATGTCAAGAGGAATATATCATATCTGCATGTCGAGAGGACCGTGCCACGAAGGCCATCATAGCTACATGTCGAGAATCCCATGCCACAAGGGCCATCATATCTGCATGTCAAGAGGACCATGCCAAGAGAAACACATCATATATGCATGTCGAGAGGACCATGCCACGAGGGCCATCATATTTACATATCGCGAGGACCATGTCAAGAGGAACATCATCATCATTAATACCGCAGATATATTCGTTGCGAGTATTATGTCCCTCTACCGGCTGGTTTCAAAGAGGATGACATTCATAGGCGTCCCTAAGTCACACTTGTTGCACAGGATCGACCCTCAACATGCTTATATCCGAGATCGCGTGAGATGGTAGAGTCTAACATTGAGGATATCATTATCATCAATCATTATGCCAAGTCTGGCACTCAGCAAGCTTATATCCGAGATCGCGTAACATGGAGGAGTCTGACGTTTAGGGTATATTTGCTCTATTATTATGTCAAATATGGCATTCAACATAGTTATATACGATATCGCATAAGAGGGAGGAGTCTGACGTTGAGGGTATATTTGCTCCATTATTATGTCAAATATGGTATTCAACATAGTTATATCCAATATCACGTAAGATGGAGGAGTTTGACGTTGAGGGTATATTTGCTCTATTATTATGTCAAATATGACATTCAACATATTTATATCCGATATTGCGTGGGACGGAGGAGTCTGACGTTGAGGATATATTTGCTTATTATTATGCTAAGTCTGGCAGTTCGCATATTTGTTCGATATTGCGTGAGATGGAGGAGTCTGATGTTGAGGATATATTTGCTTCCTTATTATCATGCCAAGTCTGGCATTCAACATATTTATATCCGATATCGCATAAGATGGAGGAGTCTGACGTTGAGGATATTTATGCACTCTTATTCGAGAGCCTCGATTGCCGGAAGAAGCAATTATATTTGATCGAGAGTCAAAAAGCCTTGTCACCATACGATAATGAAATACCATTTGTCATGGAGGTCGAAAGGATATATTCTGAGGGATGTCTGCAAGACACCATCCAAATAGATTTCCCTAAAAAATTAGAAGGCCAAAGGTCTTCTGTAAGTCACAGTGATATCTGGAACCGGATAGTGTGCAAGATTGCCCAAAACTTGACAGTCTACGAGTTAATTGTAAGACGCAGCGATGTCTGAAACCGGATAGTATGCAAGATCACCCAAAGATTGAAAGTTCAAGGGTAATGCGTAAATCGCGATAATATCCTGTCACGACCCGATTTCTCGGTCATGATGGCACCTACAACCCCCCAGTAGGCGAACCAATTCCCGTAGCCCAGGACAGTTAGTAATGGGCTACTATCTAACAAATAAGCGGGAGGGTAGTTTAATAAGCAAAAGTAAGGAAACAAGATGAAGAGAATAGGTAACAGGAATATATATATACATATGCGGAAACTAAACCAAACCCCAAGACCTGGTATCATGGTATAGAGCCAAAACTACATACATGGAGTGCAAACGATCCAAAATAATATATACAGATGTCTCTGAATGGTAATAGAGTACATAAAGCAAAAGATAAACTAAAGCTAAGCTCCGATCGCCAAGAGCTCACCCTCATTCTGAAGTAGTCCCCAACAGATCTCCAAGCACGAATCACAGCGATCTAATTGCGATGGCCCACGCTAGGATCTGCACCCAAAGATGCAGGGGGGGTAGGGTGAGCACCAAATGCGAAGCATAAGGTACCCAGTAGGTATCATAGGCCGACTGGGCATATATAAGATAAAAGCGTAGTAACAGACAGAACAGAAGCAAGTAGTCACAGAAATCAACGAAAGGGTACACAGGAACTAGCCCAGAGGGAAGTCAACAGAACCACGTGTGAGGCCAGCAAGCAGAATATATACACCATAGGCACAGGTGAAAGTAATAAACACGCACCTGGGGTCCTTGCAATAACAGTGTATACATAATAAGTTTACGAAATAGACGGTATACCGGTAACCTCAAGTGTAAGAAAGGGAAAGAGTAATAATAGGCATGCTTAGAGACATGAATCAAACTCAACTAATCATATCAATCTCAAATCCAGAAACTAACAGTTTAGCAGTAACCAATTTCATACTTAACCGTAATAGGGAATAATTCTGTAAGTAAATAGCAAGAGTCTACCTACAGTCCCCCGGCCGCCCATACAATCGAGGAACACAAACAAGTGAAAACAAACCCTCCGGCATCCCATACTACCGGAGCGTACAATCAACAAACAACAAACAAGGGTTGATCCTCAAACAATGAATGATATGATGCATGAAGATCTCAAGTGAAATGGCATCTCTGTATGTACCTCCTCCGGTGCCGATCCGGCCCAGCAAGTAGGTTCCATGGAAGGACACTATCCGTATACCTCTACTCCACCGTATACCCTTCCTCCGGCACACGCAGCCCGCAGCCCCATGCCCGGATGGCAAGGTCCATGGAGGTCCCTGACCCCATACTAAAACTCAGTATCAAAACATGTCATCCGGAAGCAAGTTCGGTTTCAAGATAGATACCCAGTCTCGAATATGCATGCCCAGACCCTGTCCAGGACTAAAGTAGTAGGAAAATATCTCAAAAACCCCTCCAAGGATGCCCGGGCATAACCGGGTCTAAACAGTAGAAAGTCATCTCAGGTGCTCGGTCCGACCGAGGCTAAAATTATATCAAGTAGCAAGAAAACTCAACTAGCACCCCGGCCCTGCCGAGTCTAGCGTTAACCATAAAACTGGTGATTTAAAACATAATTTTACTTTCTTTTACCCAGGAATATTCACAAGTTAAATCAAACCATTTCCAAATCATTTCCATAAAAAATGGGCCCCCGGAGCCATGCAAGGTTTAGAAAATAGTGCCAGTAGGCCCGAAGCCAAACCGTAGTAAAACATGGATAAAACCTTTCTAAATGCATGGAAATGGTATGATCAAACACAATAGCTGTCCAGCAGCTCACAATCAACCTATCGACCCTGCACAGGCCCATAGCTACTCAGCAAGCATAACCAGCCTAGAAGGATAATTCTATGCCCGGGACTCGCGGACATTCCCAAAATCCCACCTTCTATGTTCCAGAGTCAACAAGGCCTCACAGGACCACAAGGGTAAATAAAATATATCGGCAAGTACTACAAGCAGCGTAGGAACAAAAGTAGGCGGACATGAATAAAGCGGTCGAGGTCTGTGGTACCAACCTAATAAACCAACCCAAGGATGCCAATTAATACAATTTTATCCTATATATGCGGAGTCTAGGGAAAAGAAACCGTAACCTACCTGTCGTCCGATGACAAGCTGCTTAAGAACAATGATTTCTGAGCTCGGACCGCTCTGAAAAGCTCCGAAATGAAATCAAACTTGAACTCGGGCTGGAATAACTTGACGTAGATAATTGATTATAGCACTAAGTAATTTCTCCACGAAACCATATGCAACATAAATAAGCATATACGTGCAGATACCATGAAGGTGAAGTTATAGAATATTTGAAATGTGATTTTGTTGGATTTGTAAAGAGAGAGAATGGAATGTATATGGGAGAAAGGTAAAAGCATATTAATATAAAATTCTTAATTGACACTAGGCAGCCTACCAAATATGAAACATTGTATGTCCCTCCCCTCCACTTCCACGTGGAAGTGGGGGTTGTTTAACACCTCATCGCCTATTCCGTTATATAAATATTCGGGTATTGCATAAATTCGTGGTATAATAAATATAACTTTTTAAATATACCATAATTCATAGAAAATTATTTCAAACAAAACCTACTATATTATAATAATAATTTTTAACATAACTAAATTTACTATCTCCGTTAAAATAATACAATGTATAAAATCCTTATAAAATAAATATTTTCAAGTACGCACGATTTTGATACTCAAGAACTCTCTTGGAACCCTCCCTTATGTTTTCTCACTATTTCAGAACTGAAATGGCATTTTAAAATGTTAAGTTGAGGCTTTAAATCGATTTTGACCCGACCCGGTTCGCGACCCGGTTTGCAACCCGATTTCTGCCAGATAGTCCACGGTAAAACAGTCATAACCTTTTACTCCGAGATCAGTTGGACGTGAGGTTTTGTGCACTGGAAACTAGACTCGTAGACCTTCGATTTGGTATTTTGGGGGACTTCTAACTCTTTTTATATTGAGAGAGAAGCTCTAAGACATTTTACCCAAAGTTCAGAAAATTTATTAAATAACTTACTATAACTTTTGCCGACTTGCTTGACTTCAAAACTTATCATACGACCAAACAAATGGATCCGGCACCGAACTACCGGTCCCGACAAGCCTTAAGTGACTTGGGGCCGCTACAAACAAGCTCTAACTGTACAAGGAAAACGTATACGTGGAAATAACCGGAAGGGTCATTACATCATCCACTACTAAAGAGGACTTTCGTCCTCGAAAGTCAAGGTCAAAGGGGTACCTGAAGGCTCAAACAGTTGTGGATACTGAGCCCGCATATCTCTCTCGCTCTCCCAGGTAGTCTCCTCAACTGAACGGTGCCTCCACTGAACCTTAACAACCGGGATCTCTCGATACCTCAATCTTCTGACATCTCTGGCCAAAATAGCTGCCGGCTCCTCAACAAAGGCTAAACCCTCACCCAACTGAACTAAATCCCACTGCAACACATGAGACTCATCTGGGATATACTGACGCAACATCGAAACATGGAATACAGGATGTATAGCTGAAAACATCGGAGGCAAGGCTAGCTGATAGGCAACGCTACCAACCCTCTAAAGAATCTCAAATGGCCCAACGTACCTGGGGCTAAGCTTGCCCTGCCTACCAAATCTCATCACGCCCTTCATGGGCGATACACGGAGAAACACCAAGTCACCGAAACTAAACTCCAAGGAACGAAGCCTACGATCAGCATAACTCTTCTGCCTGCTCTGAGCTGCCCGAAGTCTGTCCTGAATCGCTCGAACCTGATCTAAGGAATCTCGAAGTAAATCTGTGCTCTGTGACCTAGAACTAAAACCATCAAACCAACCTACTGGTGATCTGCAACGCCTGCCATACAAAGCCTCAAAAGGTGCCATGCCGATACTCGAATGGAAGCTGTTATTATAAGCAAACTCTGCCAAGGGAACAAACTGATCCCAAGAACCTTCAAAGTCAAGAACACAGGCCCGAAGCATATCCTCCAGAATCTGAATGGTCCTCTCGGACTGGCCATCTGTCTGAGGGTGGAAGGCGGTACTAAGATGAACCTCTGTACCCAAATCTCGCTGAATAGCCCTCCAGAACTAAGATGTGAACTGAGTGTTGCGGTCTAAAATAATAGAAGCTGGGACCCCATGCAACCGAACAATCTCACGAAGGTATATCTGAGCTAACCTCTCTGCGCCATAATAAGTCTGAACTGGAAAGAAATGTGCTGACTTAGTCAGCCTATCAATAATCACCCATATGGAATCAAACGTATGAGAAGTACGGGGCAAACTAACAACGAAGTCCATAGTAACCCCTTCCTACTTCCACTCAGGAATGGGAAGTCGCTGCATCAAACCACCAGGTCTCATGTGCTCGAACTTAACCTGCTGATAGTTCAAGCACCGAGATATGAACTCCGCTATATCCCGCTTCATACCACTCCACCAGTAAAGCTGTCTCAAGTCTCTATACATCTTTGCTGTGCCAGGGTGAATGGAGTATCTAGTACAATGTGTATCATGAAGTATCAACTGAATCAAATCACTCATCATCGGAACACAAAGGCGACTATCAAACCTCAGAACCCCATCTGAATCTAGAGTAGCCCGACTGGTCTCACCCTTAACAACCCGATCACGAAGGTCACACAATTGCTGATCCTCAAACTGACGGCTCTGAATCTGATTAATAAAAGTAGAACGAACCTCAATACTGGCGAGAACTCTGCTAGGATCTGACAAGTCAAGCCTAACCAAATGGTTAGCCAAGGACTGGATGTCCAAGGCCAATGGTCGCTCTGAAACTGAAAGAGAAGCTAGGCTACCCATACTCACTGCCTTCCGACTCAAGGCATCCGCTACCACGTTTGCCTTGCCCGGATGATACAGAATAGTGAAGTCATAGTCCTTCAGTAACTCGACCCATCTCCTCTGTCTCGAGTTCAACTCCCGCTGACTCATGATATACTGAAGACTATGGTGATCGGTGAAGATATCACAGTGAACTCCATATAAGTAATGCCTCCAGATCTTGAGCGCGAAAACTACTGCCGCCAACTCTAAGTCATGAGTGGGGTAGTTGCGCTCGTGAACCTTCAGCTACCTCGACGCATATGCTATTACTCGACCCTGCTGCATCAACACACAACCAAGACCAACCCCAGAAGCATCACAATACACGGAGAAGCTCTGACCCTCAACCGACAAAGTCAAAACTGGAGCTGAAGTCAATAAGGCCTTAAGCCTCTGGAAGCTATCCTCACACTGATCCAACCACTGAAATGGGCCATCCTTCCTAGTCAGCATAGTCAAGGGTGCTGCTATGGAAGAAAATCCCTCAACGAACCGTCGGTAGTAACCTGCTAACCCAATAAAGCTGCGGACCTCAGTAGCAGTAGTAAGTCTAGGCCAATCACAAACCGCAGAAATCTTTCCCGGGTCAACCCTAATCCCATCCTTAGACACCACGTGCCCTAGGAATGCAACTGACTCAAGCCAAAACTCGCACTTTGAGAATTTGCATAAAGCCGATGATCTCTCAAAGTCTGGAGTATAACCCTCAAGTGCTGCTCATGCTCATCTTTACTACGCGAGTATACTAAGATGTCTTCTATAAAAACTATCACAAATGAGTCCAAATACGGGCCAAGAACCATGTGCATCAGGTTCATAAAGGTTGCGGGGGCATTAGTCAACCCAAAAGACATCACCAGGAACTCATAATAGCTATAACGTGTCCTGAATACTGTATTAGGGATGTCCTCCGCCCTAATCCTCAACTGATGGTAGCCAGACCTCAAATCAATCTTCGAAAACACGACTGAACCCTGAAGCTGGTCAAACAAATCATCAATCCTCGGCATCGGATACCTATTCTTCACTGTCACCCTATTCAGCTGCCGATAATCAATACACATACGCATCGACCCATCCTTCTTCTTCACGAAGAGAACAAGAGCACCCCAAGGTGACACACTAGGTATAATAAACTCCTTAGCTAACAGATCCTGGAGCTGCTCCATAAGCTCCCTCAACTCAGCAGGAGCCATATGGTAAGGAGAAATAGAAATGGGCCTGGTGCCCGGCTCTAGATCAATAGCGAAATTAATATCTCTCTCAGGTGGAAGGCCTGGCAGGTTGGTAGGAAACACATCGAGGAAGTCTCTAACCACAGGAACAGACTCAGGAGAAGTAGGGTCAGCACTAACATCTCGGACATATGCTAGATAAGCTAAACACCCACGAGAAATCAACTTCCTAGCTCGAAGACAAGAGATGATCCCAGATGGTGCATGTCTAACAGAACCCTGCCACACAACCGGGGATACACCGGGCACAGCTATGGTAATGGTCTTGGCATAACAATCAAAAACCACACGGTGAGGGGATAATCAGTCCATGCCCAGTATCACATAAAAATCTAGCATATCAAGAATCATCAAATCACCCCAAGTCTCTGAATCACCAATAGATAGAATACAAGATCTCACAATCCGATCCACTACTAAAGAATCTCCTACTGGGGTCGAAACAGAAATATGAACAGATAATGGCTCACTAGCCAACCCCAAACAAGGCACAAAGTAGGCAGATACATATGAACAAGTGGATCCAGGATCAAATAAAGCCATAGCAGACTGATGGCACACAGAAATCATACCTGTAATCACAGCATCTGAGGCCTCTGCCTCTGGTCTCCTAGGGACAGCGTAAAACTGACACGACCTCCACCTGCCCGACCGCCATCCCTTCCACATGCTCTGCCGCACAGAGCACCACCTCTACCCTGACGACCACCCCCTCTAGCCGGGGGCTGAACTGCTCGTAAAGGCTCGACCAACTGAACTGTACCCTGCTGAGGGCAATCTCTAGCAAAATAAACAATCACACCACAAGTAAAACAAGCCCCTAGCGGCCTACTCGGTCGAGATGAACCAGCAGATCCCGTATAACCACCACGGCCTGATACCCCAGAAATTGTACCCTTCGAAGACTAGCCGCCATAGCCCTGATGGCTGCTCTGACCCTGCTCGAACTGGGTACTACCGAAAGTATGAAGGGAAGCTTGAACCGGTCGGCTGGACTGACCCTGGTGCTGCTATGGCTGATAACTCCGGCTCTACTGGCCAGAACTTCTTCCACCATATCTGGAACCACTGTAGACACCCTGATGTCGAGGCCTCTTATCTCTGGACCCCTGGTCATGTCGCTGTAAGTACTCCACAGTACGGGCATAGTCTACGATAGCCTGAAATGACCGACCACCGGTAATCAATATCTCAGCTGGCTGCCTGATCTCTGGCCTCAATCCCCATACAAATCTTCGAATCCTATCTGCCTCGGTAGGAATGATCATAGCTCCAAATGGTGTTAGCTGATGTAAACGGGTCTCATACTCTGAGATAGTCGTAGACCCCTGCATAAGGTGAGTAAACTGCTCCCCGCGACGCTCACGATCACTCTGAGGTAGGAACTTGGCCATAATGGCCTCATAAAACTCGGACCAGGTCAAAGGAGGTGACGATGGTAATCTACAAGCAACCTGAGCCCTCCACTATAACTTCACTGGGCCCTCCAACTGATAGGTAGTATAACCAACCCCGTGAGTCTCCAACAAATCCAAATGATGCAGCATCTCCTCACAGGTAGTAATAAAGTCATGTAGATCCTGTCCAGAAGTACCAGCAAACCTCGGAGGTGCTAACCTCAAAAACCTACCCAACGCCTTCTGCTAAGACTCTGTCATAGTTAGGCAAGGAGCAAGAGGTTGTGCAACAGATGGGACCAGAATGACCTCCGCATGAGGAGCCATAGTAGCAGGCTGCGCTCCTGAACTCTGTGCACCCAGGGCTGCCCCCTGAGCGAATGTATGCGCTACCTCAGAAGGCCACTCTCCAATCATACCCAAAAACTATAATAGTAATCCCCGAATATCTGGAGACTGAGCTGCGGCTGGAGCTGGCACAGAAGTGGGCACTGGAGCTGGTGGTACCTGGGCTGCCCCCTGATCCACATGCCGCTCGGGCTCTATCTCAACTCTAGAAGCTCTAGCAGGTGCCGCTGCTCGAGGGCGTCCTCGACCCTTAGCTGGAGTGGGAGGCTCGTCTCCGCATGATGCCGATGATCTCGTACGAACCATCTGCGGAAGGATGAAGTAGAACAAATGAGATTTCCAGAAACTTCAAGGGTTCTACGCACGACACAGAAGCAATGAAAGAGTCAAATTTCCTAAAATTCCACTGTAGCCTCCTAAAGATTGAGTACGGACGTCTCCGCCCTGATCCGCAGGACTCTACTAGACATTGACTCCTATACCAATGACACCGGTGAACCTAAAGCTCTGATACCAAGTTGTCACGACCCGATTTATTGGTCATGATGGCACATACAACCCTCCAGTAGGCGAACCAATTCTCGTAGCCCAGGACAGTTAGTAATGGGCTACTATCTAACAAATAATCGGGAGGGTAGTTTAATAAGCAAAAGTAAGGGAACAAGATGAAGAGAATAGGTAACAGGAATATATATATATGCGGAAACTAAACCAAACCCCAATACCTGGTATCATGGTATAGAGCCAAAACTACATACATGGAGTGCAAACGATCCAAAACAATATATACAGATGTCTCTGAATGGTAATAGAGTACATAAAGCAAAAGATAAACTAAAGCTAAGCTCTGATCGCCAAGAGCTCACCCTTAGTCTGAAGTAGTCCCCAACAGATCTCCAAGCACGAATCACAGCGATCTAACGGCGATGGCCCACGCTAGGATCTGCACCCAAAGATGCAGGGGGGGTAGGGTGAGCACCAAATGCGAAGATAAGGTACCCAGTAGGTATCATAGGCCGACTGGGCACATATAAGATAAAAGCATAGTAACAGATAGAACAGAAGCAAGTAGTCACAGAAATCAACGAAAGGGTACACAGGAACTAGCCTAGAGGGAAGTCAACAGAACCACGTGTGAGGCCAGCAATCAGAATATATACACCATAGGCACAGGTGAAAGTAAGAAACACGCACCTGGGGTCCTTGCAATAACAATGTATACATAATAAGTTTACGAAATGGACGATATACCGGTAACCTCAAGTGTAAGAAGAGTAATGATAGGCATGCTCAGAGATATGAATCAAACTCAACTAATCATATCAATATCAAATCCAGAAACTAACAGTTTAGCAGTAACCAATTTCATACTTAACCGTAATAGGGAACAATTCTGTAAGTAAATAGCAAGAGTCTACCTACAGTCCCCCGGCCGCCCATACAATCGAGAAACAAAAACAAGTGAAAACAAACCCTCCGGCATCCCATACTACCGGAGCGTACAATCAACAAACAACAAACTAGGGTGGAGCCTCAAACAATGAATGATATGATGCATGAAGATCTCAAGTGAAATGGCATCTCTGTATGTACCTCCTCCGGTGGCGATCCGGCCCAACAGGTAGGTTCCATGGAAGGACACTGCCCGTATACCTCTACTCCACCGTATACCCTTCCTCCGGCACACGCAGCCCACATCCCCATGCTCGGATGGCAAGGTCCATGGAGGTCCCTGACCCCATACTAAAACTCAGTATCAAAACATGTCATCTGAAAGCAAGTCCGATTTCAAGATAGAGACCCAGTCTCGAATATGCATGCCCCGACCCTGTCTAGGACTAAAGTAGTAGGAAAATATCTTCAAAACCCCTCCAAGGGTTCCCGGACATAACCGGGTCTAAACAGTAGAAAGTCATCTCAGGTGCTCGGTCTGACCAGGGCTAAAATTATATCAAGTAGCAAGAAAACTCAACTAGCACCCCGGCCCTGCCGAGTCTAGCGTTAACCGTAAAACTGGTGATTTAAAACATAATTTTACTTTCTTTTACCCAGGAATATTCACAAGTTAAATCAAACCATTTCCAAATCATTTCCATAAAAAAGGGGCCCCCGGGGCCATGCAAGGTTTAGAAAATAGTGCCAGTAGGCCCGAAGCCAAACCATAGTAAAACATGGATAAAACCTCTTTAAATACATGGAAATGGTATGATCAAACACAATAGCTGTCCAGCAGCTCACAATTAACATATTGACCCACTCCTTGCAGAGATTGGATTTTGTGGTAGGCTTACACACTCCTTGCAGAGATTGGATTTTGTTTAGGTCTTCTTGGTAAGGTTGCCCTAGTTCATTCACTCTCAGCCAATTCCAACATGCCATGGTTTAGCGAGGTTGGCTTTGTTCTACAGTTAGGAGATTTTCCTTTGACACAGGGTGTTCATTCTTGTCCTTCCTGACCCTGGTGTGTAAATTGCAGTGGAACTTCAATGGTTGGTTCAGTTAGGTTTTGATATCAAGGTTGATCTTTGTGAAGGTATCCGTTCATTGGTTGATGGTCAGTTAGGGTAGGTAACTCCAGTTTTTGAGGATATGCTATGGGCTGGTATGTTGAGTGTCATAGACTAGTCGACTATGGCTTGGCTTGGATAGAGTTTGAGTCTGAAGGTGACTTCATTCAAGGTTGAGTATAGCGGGAACTATAAGCTTCCAGTGGGTTGGTTGATGCTTTAAGAGTGGATTGAGTGTTCAACTTGTGTAAAGCTTTATGGTTATGGTACAAAGGGCTCTGGTCAGAATAAAAGGTTGTGCAGATCAATGGATTCATGAGTTAGAGGTTTGGTTGGTGGTTTTCTGGGTGAAACTGGTTATGGTATCGAGGTTTTGAGTTTCGTGTGTTGATCACCTTATTTCTCTTGGCTTTCATGTTGTGCCGATGTGTTCCGGTTGAGTTCTTGAGGTTTGGTTTGGTTGATAGACCTTTAGAAGTTTTGAGTTAAAGGTTAGAGTCTAGTTTGGTTGTTAAGGAGTTGAGGTTTGGTAGTTTTCCCTTCAGTTCATCTTCGTGGGGTGCCATTCGGTCGAGGAGGCTACCCAAGTGATTAAAAGAGTGGTGCGGGCTTAGTATCCGTCATTATTGAGCCTTTAGGTGTTCTCCTTTCTTGACTTTCGCGGACAAAAGTCCTTTTTAATAGTGGATGATGTAATGACCCTTCCGGTTATTCATGTATTTTCACCTTCTTTGTACTGTTAAAGCTTTCTTGTAGCGGCCCCAAGTTATTTATGGCTGGTTGGGACCAGTAGTTTGGTGCCCGAGCCATTCATTTGGTCTTTATGGAAATTTCCTTATTTTAGAGCTTTAACTTAGGAAATCTTCAATTTTAGTCAATATTCTTAGCTAGCGTGCTCAAAATCAAATTTTGACAGTTCTGTTAGCTCTAGACCATGGATTTTGGTCTAGTTGGACCTTTAGCCGGTGCCTGGGAATTACAGTATGATTCTATCTCACTTTTTGAGATTTCAAGCCAGTTAGAGTTAAAAGTTTGACTTTGGTCAACTTTTGATGATTGGAGCGTCGAATTCGGAATCTGACCATTCCATCAGCTCTGGAATGTTGAGTTTGGGTTAGATAGGTGGTTGGTTTGGGTCCTGGGTGAGCCGGGCTCATTTTGGGTATTTGGTTGGTTTTAGTAAGTGTTGACTTGGGTCAATGTTCCTTTGAAACGACCTTGTATTGAAGTTTTGTCGATTCCATTGAGTCCGAAACATTATTTCCACTCTTAAAGTTCCCTTGAGGTATCAACTAATGAGAAATATATTAGACAAGTTTCATCTATGGTTTGTGTGTATCGAGTTTCGATTATGCCCGCAACCTTCCGTGGATGTTTTTCATTTTGCTGGTTTTTCTGCAGCAAAAGTGTTAAGCGCCAACGGTGCTCGGGCAATGCGATTTCACTAGCTTGTGACTTCTTTCAGCGCCAACGGCACCCGGGCAGCGCCAATGGTGCTAGCTTGTGTCCCTCCCTTCAGCACGATCGTGCCAGGCCAGCGCCAATGGTGTTGGTCTGCGACCGACAGCTTATAAAGCCTTCCTCTCAAATTTTCAGTTCATTTTCTCGCCTCCCTCTCTCTAAAACATTTTTCCTCTCCTAAAACTTGTTCAAAATCATTATTCTAGCCGTGAGGATTACTCGTTTCCCCCTCGTTTTGGTAAGTCTTCTTACTTAATTTCTTCTCTTCCATGGCCTAAAACCTCCATTAATGTCCTTTATGTAACTTGGGGTTTCTTGTTTAGTTGTAGCTGCTGGTTAGGGCTGTTGTTCGCGGTTTCGCATGTGTCATCTTGTAAGACTTGCTCCCTCTCATCGTGGAAGGTAACTCTCCATTTTTATTCTTTACTTTACAAGTTTTCGCTTGATTCCCTCTTCTTGTCCAGGCTGTTTTAGGCACTTTCTTTACTCGATTTCCGCTCAATTTTAGGGAATGTGCTCCTAACGAGGTTGGGAACCTCATGGCAAATTTAGTTTTTCTTTTTAGGTTATGGGGCCCACGAGCCTGCTATTGACCCAAATTTTGACCTGGCTAAAATTTTAGCAATATGGGTACCGTTAGCTTCGTCTTGATAAGTAGTATACTATTTTGATAGTTTGTTCACGATTCGCACCTTTTCGGAGCAGTTTGAGCTTGGACAACGCTATTCCAGCAGCTAGTCATTAGACGACAGGTAGGTTATGGTCTTCCCTACCTTAGACTTTGCGTATATAGGTTATAACTATATTAATTAGCATCCTTGAATTGGGTATTCTAGGCTTGCTCCCCAGACCTTGTCCGTATTTTAAGTCTGTATTATTTTTTATATTGGTTGTATTATTTGATCTAGTTTTGTAATATTACCCTTGTGGCCCCGTGTGGCCTTTATATAAGCCTTTGGACCATAGATGGTGGGATATTTAGGAATATCCGCGAGTCCCGTACATCGATATGTTATGTTAGGCTGGATATCTATGATGTAGAGCTGATTGTGCCTGTGCAGGGGTGATAGGTTTATTGTGAGCAGTTTGGCTATTGTTTTTTTGCGATCATATTATTCATGTAAAGGATTTTTCTGCATTATTTTAGTTCTACTTTGGCTGCGGGCCTACTATAACTAATTTTCTAACTCTGCATGGCCCAAGGGCCCGTTTTCAGTATAAATGATTATAAAAAGGATTTGGAACTAATTTTATGGATCTTTTTGGAGTAAAAGGGATATTATGATGATTTTATCACCACTTTTCACACTTATACTAGACTCAGCTGAGCCGTAGCGCTAGACATATTCTTCCTAAGAATTTAGAATCGGATACACTCGGAGCACCCTTTATAGGGGTTTTGAGACTACATTCACTGATTTAGACCCGGATAAACTTCGAGCATTTATTTCGAGGTATTGATCACTGGTTTAGTCCTGGATACACTCTGGGCGGTTATATTTGAGATTTCGCATTTTATTTTAGTATGTGGTTTGCGGGCCTCTATGGACCCTGCTGATCTGAACTAGGGGCTACGTTCTGTGTGTGCCGGAGGAGGGGTATATGGTGGAGTTGAGGTATTACAGGTGCATCCTTCTATGGATCCTATAGACGCCGGAGGAGGTACATACATGGTTACTATCACATCGGTTCCATCATATCACATCACATCATGCATATTATATTTGGATCCACCCTTGTTTGCTATTTTCTCAGTGTACGCTCCAGTAGTATGGGTGCCGGAGGGTTTATTTTCACTTGTATGTGTTCCTCGGGTGTATGGGCACCCGTTGGGACTGTAGGTAGATTATATTATGCTATCTTAGTGTAGTAGTTATTAGAGGATTCTGATTAATGGTGGGTTAGTGGAGTTTATCTTTGTAAGGCACTGGTTATGTGGCCTCCTGAGCATTTGTGGGTTAGTGTAATCTATCTTATCGTGGTGTTGGTTAGTGTCTATTCAATCTTCTGTGGTGTAGCTTGGTCTATCCTATGGTTGTATTTGTGAGGTTATTTCCTGACTATTCCTATCCTGATAGTCGTGTTTGTGTTTTAGCATGATTTCGTTAGTTATTTTGCTTCTAGCATGAGTATGTTTACTTTCTTTCATCCCTTCCCATTTTACTTGAGGTTATCGGTATACTGCCCTTCTTCTTTAACCCTCTCTTTATATATATATATTGTTGTTGCAAGGACTCCAGGTGCATTTTCCTTTCCTTCACCTATGTTCTGTGATATATATATCCCTTGTGGCTAGCTTAGTTTGGTTGTTTTATCCTTATATTCTTTCTGTGCTAGCTTCCATGTACTATTCTTCGTTTGCTTCTTTGACTACCTTCTTTTATTCTGCTATTTATTTCTTTTATATCTTATATACGATCAGTCGACCGATGATGCCTACTCGGTACCGTTGCTCTGCAATTGGTGCTCATACTATACTTTTTCATCTTTCAGATATAGATCCTAGTGTGAGCATTCGTCGTTGATCACGTGGATACTCGTGCAAATTTTGAATATTCAAGACTAGCATGAGCTCTTGACGACTGTAGCTTGACCATATCTCATCTTTTGGCACTGTTACTCTCTTTTGTTATTTCAGAGACAATTGTATATTCTATTTATTATCTCTTGCACTTTGTATTCTATTAGAGGCTCATGTACTATCGATACCAGGTCGTGGGTTGGTGTAGTTTTCTCTATATGTATATACCGGTTGTTCTCCTTCCGCATTGCTTTACTCATCTGTTTCTGCTTATTTCTGCTAATTGTGCATTGTTGCTTAGGTAGTAGCCCATTACTAACCATTTCGGGCTACGAAGTTTAGTTCGCCTACTGGGGGATTGTAGGTGCCATCATGACCAGAGAAATTAGGTCGTGACATCATTTCACTTCCAATCGTTAATACTATTACATATACCATCTCTACCACATATATATACTCTTTCAACTGCCGAAAACTAACCATAGGGGATAAGATGTTCATGAAGTTCTTCAAAAAATTATTCACATTTTCATAAGAATACCCTCATAATGAATAATCTAAACCACAACCTTACGCAAACCGTCCTAAAAAATCATAGATATAGTATGAATCTGGCTACAAAACCTCCTCAGTAGTCTACCACTACCTTCTTAGTACCAGGTCTTGCACCAAACCACACAATGTCACTCTCAACTATAAGTGTGCGAATCCAAGAACTTATCCGTACTATAAGTGAGAGAATGGAATGAGGAGGTTTTAAGATTTAGACTGGACTAAGAACGCACGATAAGGAATCAAGAAAATGGAATTTCTTAAAGTCCTATAGCCTCCCGAAGATAGATAACAGATGTCTCCACACTGATTCGCAAGACACTACTAGACATTGCTCTTGTACTCATGAGACTAGTGAATCTAGCGCTCTGATACTAATTTGTCATAATCCAAAATTCCAAGGATTGTGATGGCACCTACCCCAACCCAACCATAGTATGTAACCCTAACTAAACTAACGCAGGCAACAAAAAAATAAAGAAAGTAGCTAAAAAACATATCGATTAATCAATAATAACTCAAATCATAAATAATCAAAATAAGATCGAATAGTAGACTCCAATACATCCCAAGAGTCAGCTATCATGAATACAAGAGCAACTCTAAGTACAAAATATCCTAATCAGATACTACAACACTATTTTGAGAGAGTAAAGAAAATAAAGATAAATAATAAAGAAAGTCGGGACAGTCTCCAAACATGGGAGCTCACCATAGCTTTGAAGATACCAAGAAGCACGAACTCTAGCCTCAGGGTCTACTTGTACTTGTATCTGCATCAGAAGGGATGCAGGACAGTAGGGGTGAGTATGGTCTACTTGTACTCAGTAGGCATCATAGGCCGGTTGAGCTTAAGTAGTTACTTTATCAAATAAAGAATACTAAAATAACCTGCACACAGAAAAGTCCCAATAGTTCAATATCAATAATAACATGGTATATCTCGATCAAAGTAACAATCCAAATGATAGTGCAATGCAATGATATGGGATGAGATGCAATGATATGGGATGAGATGCAATGCCCATGCCTACCGGTATACACCCCCTTCTCAATATATGTTAGAATGTAGGACCCATGGGGGACTCACGAGATCCCAATTTCCTGCCCAGAATTTCACCTCAGACACAATCGATATCAATACCCTGCCGGGAATATCACATCGAATCAGGTTTATAAAAGTGAATCTCCATCCGGAATGTCGCATTGGATCAGGTTTATAAAAGTGAATCTCCATCAGGAATGTCACATCGGATTGGGTTTATTAAAAATATTTCATCCTCTTTCAAAATCACTATTGACAATAGTACAGCTCAGTGATCCATGATATGAATGAATGAATATGCATTCACATGAATTGACAATAAGCCAATTACAAAGATATAATCAAAATCTCAAAAACACAATAAGTTCATGAACACTGTCTATGAGTCTCAACCTCAATCCAAGAATCTAAATCCCCTATCACCATCACAATATAAGTCTAAACTTGGGCATCACAACGATAATTCATCTCATTTACTATCATGAATTCATGATCAGCACAAGCCCCCACACGGGCATCATAATAACATAAATCAACTTAATTACTATTATAATCATTAATTCAACCCTCCCATAGCATGCTTTACATGATAAGTCCTCACTCAAGCAAAGTCTGAAAAAAATTAAGTCATAACCTACTTCAAAGCTGAACAACAAACTCTATAAGGTCACCCTGATCCTTTCTCTTACAAAGAGCCTCCGAACGTAACTACTCTATCAAAACTAAGTTCTACGCATAAACATGAATCCAACGATACCCATATTGCTAAGGTTCTAAAAATTCAATCCAAAAGTCAACCCCGAGTCTGGAAGGGAAAAATCAGAAATTTATTAGAAAATCCATTTATCCACAGTTTAAAGAGTTCAAACATAAACTTTCATAAAAAATGGGACTAAAATCGAGCTTGAAATCATCAAAATATCATTCTTTAACATTACCCGGTAAAACCCCAAAATTTCAAGTTCAAATGAGGTTTAAAACTAGAAAAATTGATAAATTTATGCTAAAATCAGATTATCCATACTTCAAGGACCTTAGTTTCCAAAAATCAACGAAAATCCATCACAAATTAATTTTAAAATCAAGAACTTTTTATTTCATAAACTTTGTGGTTTCAAATCATAACTTTTGAATGAAAATTATGAAAAACAAAAAGGATAATCTTGGGAAATAAACAAAATGAAGTTAGAAACACATACCCGATGATTTTCATGAGAAAAAATCATCAAAACTTACCTCAATCGGAGTTTCTTAGCTTCCAAAATATAAAAAATATAAATCTGCCGATTTTAGTCAACACAAGCAACCATCGCGATCGTGACAAAAATGTTCGCGATCGCGACGACCATTGGTGGTGACTCATCGCGGTCGCGACAAAAAGGTTCATGATCACGACCTTAGCAGCACCAGCAACAACTGTCCGTAGTAAAATGATAATATCTTCCTCATACTAGCTCCAAATGCAATGATTCTTTTTGTGTTAGTTCTAAATATTTGATACAAATCTAATAGTACCATCCAAACACCAAATGGAGCTCATTTGCTTTAGGTGACAATACTAAAACTCAATAACGATAAACTTCCAAACTTTGAACGAGTACCTAAAACTCGTTCGAGACCTCCCGAACACAAACTAATAGTGCAAACCAGTTGTAAAACATATTTTGGACCTAATGGAATCATAAAAATACCCAAACGGGGTCATCTTTATCGAATGTTGATCGAAGTCAAATCTTAACTTAGAAACCTTCAAATTTTAAAATAACAACTCAAAACTCATTCCAAAGCCTCGGGAACCAAACCAAACCTTCAACTAGATCAAAAAGTCCTCCGGACCTAGTGTAATCGTCAAAACTCAGAAATGACCTTTCTAACCTTAAATGTTGACTTTGGTCAACTCTCTTAAGTTTTTAACTTCCAAAACTCAAAAACTCATCCAAATGTCTACAAACCCAAACCAATAGTCCTACTAACCCAAAAATAATATTTTAGAGTTGATGGCGCTGACAAAATTTTTTATCCGAGCTCAACTTCTACGTAGATTGACTAAACTCAAGCATATCAGCTTTTTAACCTTCCAAAAAGAAAAACTTGCATAATTCTCAACCAACCACCTTAAAAACCATGTTGCCTATTCTCTCAAACCATGAATACCATGATATAACTATGAAAAGGGTTAAAATGATCAAAATATACCAAAAGTCAAAAATCACTATGAGAGTTGTTACATTATCCACCACTAAAACACACGTTCATCCTCAAACGTAAGATTAAGAAAAGTACCAAGGCTGTCGAACAACTTTAGTTACCCATAGTAGACCTTATACAAATATTTGATTTTCATATTTTTGAACTACATCTGCACTAAATTACCGAGTTGATCATAACTATAGTTCTGAATGTACCCAATTCATGAAATCCCAATATAGTCACCATAAGTTGATAATTATAAATCTAGTGCCAACTCTGTACCAACAAGATACCATGACCTTACTAGTCCTGTATGTACACTTCCAAAACCCTCATAAGTACCAGACACCCTAAGAACACATATTACCACTCTATGAAACCTTGAGTTATGACTTTCCTTTTCCCCAACAAGGGATTTCTACTCTTCGAAGCCCATCCGAAGCATTTCTTATCAGAAACTAGCCTTTTCTAAGGCTGATAGATGTAATTCCAAGTCTGTTAGTATTGTTTCCTAGAGTCAAAGTTACTAAGTCAAAATCTAATATCCATCTCATATAAATCTTCAAATGTCATGATTCAACCACTATTCGAACAATCATATTCTCATGCCAAAAATTGGGGAAAACCACCGATCACCCTAAAAACTTCTTATACCATGAACATATACCCTTTATACATCAACCAGTGCCTATGCAACTCATCATAATAGCCCGTGCAGTTTTTATCTACTAGGTAGTATTGATTCTACCTGAAATACTCAATAAACCCTCAGAACTGCAAGTCTTTTTGACAATACACCTGCAAGCCACCTGACAAAATACGAACAATCTAACCCAATATAAAAATGCAAAATCACCCACATATCAATGATTATCACCAAAACCAACACAAAATCTGTAGAAGATCCATTACTAAGTTCTTCATAGGTTTATGCCAAAACCACTCCACCTTTCACTAATGAATGTTGCAACTCGTGCTGTCATTTCTGAACTAAGAGGCTGAAATTCAAACAAACCTTCAATTCTGTAGCAAGGATCATATATAATGTCTCATATTTCCCAACTTATATTAATCATGCAATACTGATAGGATCTTATATAACTCTGAATACCTCTATTTCTCTGATATAAAGCCCTTTGTTTGTTTATTTAACTTGTTTACCATTTAGTATTATTCGACACAAGGCCCATGGCATATTACCTTAACTCTAAACCAAAACCTTCGAATGAAATACTTTATTACACCCTTTAACATCCCACAATGATCAACTCTGCAAAGTAGGTGCTTTTCTATGCACAAATCCTTCCAAGCCTCTATAACCGACATTCTCAATGCTTCTTATCTTACCAATCCATACCCTAACATAATTCCACTATCATAAATGTAGACTTACCACAGAAATCCCGAATTCTAATCCAAACCATGAAGACAACTTTCCTTATCGATCGATATCAACCCATTCACTTATGAATGCTATAAAATCACTCACCTTAGTACACCACAGACTATATTCCCCTTGATCTGATCACATCTGTCATTTGAAATTTGAACCTTGCTAGTTACCAAACTCAAAATTATCATGGAACTTATCACAACACTTGTCCCAACCTGATTTCTCAGGTCATGGTGGCACCTATAACTCCCCAGTAGGTGAACTAATTCTCGTAGCTCAGAACGGTTAGTAATGGAATACTACCTAACCAATATACACAATAATCAGAAATAAGCAGAAGCAGAATAAGATAAAGACAAGCAAAAGCAAATAACTCAAATATATATAAGCAAGGAAACTATACCAACTCGAAGACTTGGTATCGATAGTAAAAAATCTTCTAATAGAATACAAGTGCTAGAAGTACCAAAATAGAATATACACTGTCTCCAAAAGTACAAAGAGTAACAGTGCCAAAAGATGAGATGTTATCAAGCCCTGGTCATTAGGCGCTCACCCTAGTCTCGAATATCCAAAAGCTGCATGAGTTTCCACGCGATCAACGATAAAAGCTCACACTAATATTTGCACCAAAAAGCTGCAGAAGTGTAGTATAAGCACCAATTGCTAAGCAACGAGTATCTAGTAGGCATAATCGGCCGACTGAGCGCATATAAGATATAAAAATAGCAAGTATAAGATAGCAAGAAAATAGTCACTGAAGCAATATAGAAAAGCACATGGAACTAGCATGGAGAATAGTTAACCAAGAGTTACAAACATACAATGCTAGCACAGAGGATATACATAACACCAATAGAGGCAGGATCCTTGGAATACAATATGCATGATGATAATATGATGAATCTGGTGTGATAGTAGTGCCGTATGTTACCTCGTACGGTACCTAGAAGGCCCAATAAAGGCAGGATCCTTGGAAGGACGCGGCCCATATACTTTAAATCCATCGTATACCCCTCCTCCTAGCACACTTGTCAGCCCATATCCATTGGCCCTGGAATGACAGTCCATGGAGGTCTACTCGTAGACCACATACTAAAACCACGAATCTCAAAGTATAACTGCCCGTAGTGTGACCCGATATAGATAAATAATTAGAAACTCATAATACGTGCCCAGAATCAAACCAGGTGTACAACAGTAGTAGTGATCTCAATAACCCTTATAAAAGGTGCCAAGAGCGTATCCGGGTCTAAATCTCTAATCAAATCTCAATAACCCTTATAAAGTATGATCGAAGCGTATCCGGGTCTAAATACGTAGTAAAACATGTCTAGCGTCTGGCCTCACTGAGTCTAGTATCAATGTTAAAACCAGTGATGAGATCATCGAAATATCCCCTCTACTCTAAGAGGTTTCATAAAAGTCAGTACCAAAAACCCTTTCCATATTTAGTTTACCGAAAATGGGCTCTCGGGGCCATGCAAAGTTTAGAAAATGTTTATAGTAGGCCAAAGTCAAAAAAGTAGTAAAATATGCAGGGAAAACCATTTACATAAATGATATGGTCGCAAACAATAAATTAGCCCAATATTGGTCACAAACATTCCTATCGGCCCTGCACAGGAACAAACAGCTCTACATCATAGGTAACTAGCCTAAAGTAAGTTCACGATGTCCAGGACTCGTGGACATTCCCAAATATCCCACTGTCTATGGTGCAGAGGCATATACAAAGGCCACACAGGGACATAAGGGTATTATAGCAATACTACACAAATACTACAATCAACGTAAGAAATAAACGGACATAAAAGGCGAACAAGGTTTGAGCATACCAACCTACAAAACCAACCCAAGGAAGCTAATTAATGCAGTTATAGCCTATATACGCAGAGTTTAGGTAGGGAAAACCATAACCTACCTGTCGTTTGATGACTAGCTGCGAGGACGACATCGCCCAAGCTCAAACTGCTGCGAGAAGCTCCAAATAACGAAAATACTATCAACACAATAATCTAGGCATCAAAATGAAACCAACAATACCCATAATGCTATAAA
The DNA here is from genome assembly GCA_003996215.1 of Jaltomata sinuosa. Classification (NCBI taxonomy): domain Eukaryota; kingdom Viridiplantae; phylum Streptophyta; class Magnoliopsida; order Solanales; family Solanaceae; genus Jaltomata; species Jaltomata sinuosa. The sequence goes on from QJPP01000418.1 coordinate 478,297, forward strand.
CATAACCGGGTCAAAATTCGGGTCACAAGCGGTCCTGTGGGCACCACAACCCAAAGCCAAAAAAAAAACACCACAGTGTTCCCCATAATCTTAGGAGCACATGCTCAAAATTTGAGCAGAAATGGACAACAATTGGGGCCCAAACAGCCCACAAATTAATAATTTACAAAGGGGAATCAATGGAAGAAAAATGGAATTTTAACGAGGAACTTACCCGCTTCAAGAGGCCAAGAACACACTCGGATCAGTATTATATAATCCTCCAAGATAAGGGAGTGAACAGGTGAAGAAATGGAGCAATTTGGAGTGAAAATGGTGGAAATATCGTATAAGTGAAGTTGGAATTGAAATAGAGAAGAGGGGTTTTAAAGATGATGTCAGTCGAAGCCACGCCTACGCAGCCATGGCGCTGCTTATGCGGGATTGCGTACGCGGGCGGCACATGTGTACATGTAGTCCAGGCGCTGTCCCAATGCGCACGCGACCAGTCAATGCCTAGGCAAAGGCCAAGGATTTTGGGGCAGCTAGCATGCTGCATTGCGTAGGCGGCCATGCTCACGCGTACATAGGCTTGCTGGTGCTATGACACCAACCAGCTGCCAAAAGCCATGCCAACAAGAATTTTAACTCTGAAGGACCCTCCGGAATGCATCTGAGGTCCCGCGAACACAAACTACCTGAGCTATTCAACTAGAAATGGCATTTTGGATCTGACAGAATCGACAAAAGTCATATCGGAGGTCGATTTAATGAAAAGTGGGCCCCTCGTCCAAAATCAACCTCTTTAGTCCAAAAATTCCAAATATAACCCAAGGGCCGAAAAGAAGTCCGGAAGCCTCAGGACCCGAACCAAAGTTCCCTCTAGCCGAAACTCGGCATTCCGGAGCTAACAACACTGACAAAATTTTCATCCGAGGCCGTCTTCTCCAAATGTTGACCAAAGTCAACCAAACAATCCCAACTAGCCTGAAAACACAGAACGTTAGAGAATTTCAAGGGGAAAAGCTCCCGAATTCCGGCCAAAGGTCCAACTAGATGAAAGTCCACGCTCCGGAGCTAACAGAACTGTCGAAGTTTCATTCCGGGCACGATAGCTAAGAATGTTGACTGAAGTCAATGATTTCCAAAGTTTAAAACTCTAAAACAAGGAACGGCCATAAAGACCAAACAAATGATCCGGGCACCAAACTATCGGTCCCTGAAAGCCATAAATGACTTGGGGACGCTACAAGAAAGCTCTAACAATAAAACAATGGCGATAACGCGTAAATGACTGGAAGGGTCATTACATCATCCACTACTAAAAAGTTTCATCCACGAAAGTCAGGAAAGAAGGAAATACAAGGACTCAAGAAATGCAGATACAAAGCCCGCACTACTCTCTCGGACAACCCGAGTAGCCTCTCTAATTGGACGACACCCACCAGAACGGATCTAAAAAACCGCAAACAAGCCTAAACTCCTCACTAGGCAAGCTAGATTCCAACCTTTAACTTGAAGACTCCAAGGGCTTATCAACCAAGCCAAACTTCTAGAATTTCAACTGGAAAGCACCGACACAACATTGAAACCAGAGAACCAAGGTGATCAACACACGAAACCCGAATCGTCGAAACCACAACCAAGTTGACCCACAAAGATATCAACCCAAAACCCTAACTCATGAACCTGATGATCCGCAAAACCCTTTATTCTGACCTGAACCCTTTTGTACCATCACAACGAAGCTTCACGCAAGTCAAACACTTGAGCCACCCTCAAACTATCAACTGACATACCGGAGATCCATAGTTACCGCTTATACTCCACCACAAATGAAGTCACCCTTTTTAGTCAAACTCTTTCCAAGTCAAGCTATAGTCTACTAACCTTTGTCATCCAAGATAACAAGCCGTAGCATATCATCAAAAACTGGAGTTACTTGCCCTGACTGACAATCAACCAACGGACGGATACCTTTGCTACATCAATCTCGATATCTGAACCAACCATCAAAACTCAACTGAAAAATGCACACCAGGGTTGGGAAAGACACGCATGAACACCCTGTGTCAATAGAGAAACTCCCAACTATAGAACAAAACAAACCTCGCTGAACCGTGCCAAGTACGAATCAACTGGAAGCAAAAGAACAAGGGTAACCTGCCCAAAAGACCCAAACTAAGACCAAACCTCTGCAAGGAGTGTGGTAATCCTACCACAAAGCCCGTAACCATCAACTAAACTCCAAACACTCGGAAATACCATTGCTACTCCAAACACTCAAACACCATTCGAGTTTTAAAATCACCTTACTAGTCTCACCTCAGGAAGAAGTCCACCATTCCGTGAATATCAAATCAAACACCCCATAGAAAAGGGAAAAGGTTCCTAAAGTCCACGGTCGCTGCTTAGCTATTGACAATGTCTTGATTTTCCAACTCACTCTCTGGCGCAAACATCCGATCTATTGTACCCATATACAAACCAATAATCCTGAAAGCATTCAATATACTGAACTTTTGACCCATACTGGCAGAGCCCAAACAACATTCGAATTGCATATAATAGATGACTTCTCTGAGAACCAACCCATTCAAACCTCAAACTCTCGAAATCACCAAGGCGACCATCAACCTCGAAGTACAATTAGAACCTAAAGTAGCCCTGTTGGCTTCAACCAGTACCACCTGATCACATACAATACACCACCATTGATTCTTTCCAACTGAAGTAGAATGAACCTCATACTAAAAAGAACACCACTGAGATTAGGGATGCTCGACCTAATCTAATGGTTAGCCAAGGACTGGATGCCCAAGGCCAACAGTCACTTCAAAACTGAAGTAAAGAAGTTAAGTTGCCTGCACCTACTGCCTTCTAGCACAATAATGTTGCAACCAAAGTGAAACTTCCAAGAACCATCTGATGTATCCTGCTAGCCCGCAATTCTTAAATCCAACTCCAATTGCCAATCAAAGACTCTATCAAACGCATGAATAGACCCATATGCTATCGATGAACACTTAGGAATCGGAGCAAACTAGGCTCTGAATGTACAAGTTGCACAATCCATAGATGTTACTGAATCTTGGGTCCTTCAAAGAATATAACAAGGGCACCATAGTCGATGCAATAAGATCCCAAAGGTAATACTAGAATTGACCACTACCTCGAACCCTTATTAGAGGAAGAAAAACTGACCTCGAACCAATTAAAGGATATCACTGCAATTTATAGTCGGTTGAATCACGTCATCAACACATAAACCCAAGCAAACTCTCATCCTTTACCTCAGTCATCTACTAGAATGCATATATACGAACAAGGGGTAATCTCCCTCCTTTTTTAACTAAATGGATCCCTTTCCAAGGATACACTGAATTCCATAAATTCTTTCTTAGAAGACTCTGGAGTTGTTCCCTTAGCTCCCACAACTCTTACTAGCAACACTTGATACAACAGAATGAGAGTAGCGCAAATGCCCGACTCAACCAAAATGCTATAGTCAAAAGCTCAACCCAATGCTATAGTCAGAAATCCAACCATAATGCCACAATCAAAAACTCAACTAGAGTACTACGATCAAAACTCAACCCAACAGGGACTGGGGAGAACAAATAAGAACATATCAAATCGGGATTGAAGCAGAAGAAACCAAGGAAAGCAACCCAAACCAGCTCACCTCCTAAACCAACCAAACAAAGAGGGTCGACTCTAACCACCCGAGAAAATCTATACCACCCAACACTCACTAGCATAACTAACACCACTCGATTTAAGATAGAACCCCAAACTCTGGCACAAAACCACTGATATCACATCGAACAAACAAAAGGACCTCTAGCAACGCTAGATAATGGCCTAGGCAATAACCATCTATGACACTAGAAAAGGAAGAGGACTCAACCTAAGTCTAGAACCATAACGAAACTGGAAGCAAAACTACCCAGGAAAGAGGCTAACAAGACTTACTCATGAGTCACAACTCTGGGTAACCACCTCTCAAGGATAACTCACCCCATTCACTACTAAAGAATAACATACCAAGAAATTACATGCATATACATTACAACTCAAGTAGTAAAACAACTAAGCAAACAAAACAGGTAGGCACATAAGCAAAAACATGAAAAGAGGGGTAGAATCGCAATGCAAACAATTCTATCACTAACCAAAGGTAACAAAATCCCTACCTGGAGAAATGGTATCTGTAATCCCCTCCTCTGGCCTACCAAGAGGGGCATCAAACTGATGGTGTCTATCAGAAGACTGGGTAGTCAATGCTTAAGGCTCAATTGTCCCTCGCTGGGGACATTCTTTAGAAAAGTGACCAACCATCCCACAATCATAACAACCCAAGGAAGCCCAACTCTGACACATGGTGCCTGTCGACTCTGGATGGATACCTGAAACACCTAGCTGAAAGCCATCTCTAACCATCTGGGGAACAACCCTATAACCCCATGCAACACCTCTAGCCCGTGGAACTGGAGCCCTGGGAGATAACACCTGTTGACCCTGCTGACTGGAAGGTAGGATCTTGGGGCAATCCCTAACAAAGTGCCCATGCTCACCGCACTAAAAACAAATCCCATTAAACAAAGTGACGGGAATATCTCGCTAAACCTGAGCGGCCACCATGGCCTATACACCCTGAATGTAAATCTCAGAGTATATGACTTGTACCATGTCTACTCATCTCAATATGCTCTGCACAACCCACCTCTGGAACCTATGGAACAACTGGAATTGGTCTGCTAGATAAGAAGCAATGAAACTGATCCCAAGCAGATATTCACCTACCTTAAGTCTGAGAACCTCGGAAACTATTGACAACGACACCTCTTAGCATACCTCCATAAGTCTCACGGCATAAACCCTCTATATCTCAAGAATGATCAACCACCTGAAGAAAGGTAGTCCAAACTGTAACCAAGTTCTCGATTGCCAAACGGAGCGATGAAATCAAACCTCCAACAAAGATCTGAACTCTATCAAACTTTGTAGGCACAGTCCTAGCAGTACGCCTAACCATCTCATTAAGTCTTGCCTCATACTCCAATACTGTCATACAACTGTGTTGAAGAACTGGGACCTCAAGTCTAACTGATGAACTATCCAAAGAATCGGGTACTGAAACACCCACCGGAGGACTCAGAGTCATAGCCACGGTGTCCTGAAGAACTGGGGTAGCATGAAACCCTACCAGAGGCTGGGCTGGCCGCAAACCCCCTAACTATTGCAATCTACTCTCACTCTCAAGTCCTGGCACTGACGGAAGCACTGAAGCAATAGGCACAGAAGCCTCGACACCACCCGCTGTCATACTCGTCTTAGGCATCTGAGAAGAAATGAAACAAGTGAAGTTCAAAAGTCGATAAATCTAGGACGCACGATAAGGAGCCAAGAAGATGGAACATTTCCTAACAATGCCATGTAGCCTCCTACAGATAGGATATGAACGTCATCGTACCAATCTGTGAGACTCTTCTTAGACACATGCTTCTGTACCATGACACTGGTGAACCTAGAGCTTTGATACCAAGCTATCATGACCCGATTTCTCAGGTCATGATGGCACCTACAACCCTCAGTAGGAGAATCAATTCCCGTAGCCCAGAACGGTTAGTAATAGGCTACTACATAACCAATATGCATAATAAGCAGAAATAAGCAGAAGCAGAATTAGACAAAGACAGGCGGAAGAAAATAACCCAAATATATATAAGCAAGGAAACTACACCAATCCAAAGACTTGGTATTAATAGTACATAAGCTTCTAATAGAATACAAGTGCTAGAAGTAACAAAATAGAATATACACTATCTCCGAATGTACAAAAAGTAACAGTGCCAAAAGATGAGATATGGTCAAGCCCCGGTCGTTAGGCACTTAACCTAGTCTCAAATATCAAAAAGTTGCACGAGTCTCCATGCAATAAACGGCGAAAGCTCACACTAATATCTACACTAAAAAGATACAGAAGTGTAGTATGAGCACTAATTTCTAAGCAAAGGGTACCCATTAGGCATCATCGGCCGACTGAGCACATATAAGATATAAAAACAACAAGTAGCAGATAGCAAGAAAACAGTCACCGAAGCAATAGAGAAAAGCACATGGAACTAGCATGGAGAATAGTTAACCAAGAGTTACAAACATACAATGCTAACACAGAGGATAAACATAACACAGAAACACAGGTGAAAGAAAGAAGAACACTCTTTGAATCCTTGCAACAACAGTTTATATAAAGAGAGAGCTTAGAAAGATGGCAGTATACCGGTAACCTCAAGTAAAAAGAGAAAGAAGGAAAGCAAGCCAACATAATCAACTAGAAGCCACACACTAACGGATTCATGCTTAAAACATCAATTTCAAGATAAGAATAGATGTAAAACAATGTCTCAAGTATAACCCTAGGATGGAATAACTAAGCCATAAAGTACTGAGATCCACAATCAAGAACCATGATAAAGAATAGAATCTGATAGCCACAACTGCTCAGAAGGCCACATAAACAGTGCCTCAATAATATAGGATCCACTAGCCCCTCAATAATCAAAGTCCAAAAGGCAGAGCCTCAACAGGCTAAAAACCACTAATCCAACCAGAACAGAAGGTCATAACAAGTTCTATAACATGAAAAGAGTAATATAATCTATCTACAGTCCCAATGGACGCCCATACAACCGAGGAACACAATCAAGTGCAAACAAACCCTCCGACATCCCATACTACCGGAGCATACACTAAGCAAACAACAAACAAGGGTGGAATCGGAATACAATATGCATGATGATGACATGATGAATCTGGCGTGATAGTAGTGTTGTATGTTACCTCCTTTGGTACCTAGAAGGCCCAATAGAGGCATGATCCATGGAAAGATGCAGCCCATATACCTAAACTCTGTCGTATACCCCTCCTCTTGGCACACTCATCAACCCGTAGCCATTAGCCCAGGAACGACATGGTCCATGGAGGTCTACTCAAAGACCACATACTAAAACCATGAATATCAAAGTATAACTTTCCGGAGTGTGACCGGATATAAATCAATAATCAGAAACTCATAATACATGCTCGGAATTGAACTGGGTCTAAAACATTAGTATTGATCTCAATAACCCTTATAAAGGGACCCCAGAGCATATTCGGGTTTAAAAACGTAGTAAAAATGTCTAGCACCCGGCCTCATCGAGTCTAGTATCAGTGTGAAAACCAGTGATGAAATCATCAAAATATTTCCTCTACTCCAAGAGGTTTCATAAAACTCAGTACCAAAAACCCTTTCCATAATCAGTTTACCGAAAATAGGCCCTCAGGGCCATGCAAAGTTTAGAAAATATTTGTAGTAGGCCGAAACCAAAATAGTAGTAAAACATGCAGGGAAAACCTTTTACATGAATGATATGCTCGCAAACAATAGATTAGCCAAAAATGGCTCACAAATATTCCTATCGGCCCTGCACAAGCACAAACAGCTCTACAACACAGGTAACCAGCCTAAAGTAAGTTCACGATGTTCGGGACTCGTGGACATTCCTAAATATCCCAACGTCTATGGTCCAGAGGTATATACAAAGTCCATACAGGGCCACAATGGTATTATAGCAATACTACACAAATACTACAATCAACGTAAGAAATAAACGGTCAGAAAAGGCGGGTCTGAGGGTACCAACCTAGAAAACCAACCCAAGAAGCTAATTAATGCAGTTATAGTCTATATATGTAGAGTCTAGGTAGGGAAAATCATAACCTACCTGTCATCCGACAACTAGCTGCGGGGACTATGTCATCCATGCGCAGGCATCGGCTTGCTGGTGCTATGACAGCAACCAGCTGCCAACAGCCATGTCGACTAGAATTTTAACTCCGATGGACCCTTGGGAATGCATCCGGGGTCTCGCGAACATAAACAACCTGAGCTATTCAACTAGAAACAAAATTTTGGATCCAACAGAATCGATGAAAATCCCGTCAGAGAAAAGTGGGCCCTGCATCCAAAATCAGCCTTTAGGCCAACAATTCCAAAATGGAACCCAGGGGCCAAAAACAAGTCCCAAAGCCTCGGGACATGAACCAATGGTCCCTCTAGCCTAAACTCGACATTCCGGAGCTAACAACACTGACAGAATTTTCATCCGAGGCCATATTCTCCAAATGATGACCAATGTCAACCAAACAAGCCCAACTAGCTTGAAAACACAGAACGAGAGAGAATTCTAAGTGGATAAGCTCCCAGATCCCGACTAAACGTCTAACTAGACCCAAGTCCATGCTTCGGAGCTAACGAAATTATTGGAATTCGATTTTGAACACGATAGCTAACAATGTTGACTAGAGTCAACGATTTCCAAAGTTTAAAGCTCTAAAACAAGGAACGGTCATAAAGACCAAACAAATGGCCCGAGCACCGAACTATCGGTCCCTGCAAGCCATGAATGACTTGGGCCACTACAAGAAAGCTCTAACAATACAACGAAGATGATAACGCATAAATGACCGAAAGGGTCATTGCAACACTTAATCTGAACGTTTGTATACTTTATTATTTAAGCATACTCAGTAATTCACAATATATCTGAAAAAACACGTGATAATATCACCATAACCTGAAAAAGATCCAAGTGACCATGTCATTCTAAACCCAAGTCTCACTTACTGAAGATGAATCCTTATCTTTTCAAATCGATTCAAATACACTCATCTTATTTTCTAAATGTCATATTTCATTTCCAATCACTTTTACCAAAATAAGTTGAAATTCTTTCAGGTCTATTCGAGGAGTGTTTCAAAACACCATAAGTCTTTCTATATAAACCAAGCCAATCACCAAAGTAGTAATAAACCACAAATCCTAGACATCTGAAAGTATTTCCTACCTTGTTAGAAACTTTTAAGAGAAAACCCTTCTAAATAAGTCATATAACAAGTACAACCATCACAAAGTCTTCTCATCAAATTTACTTAGTAGTCCGGGTAACTTCATGAAACTGATTCTGGCTGCCAATTTAATACTCCAAACCACAAACACATTGCTTTAAGTTTGTAAAACAATCAATTTTTGCACGCACATTCCCACTAACATTTTTAGATGATCCATACAAGCATATCCACTGAAAACTTCTTTATCCACAAACTCACCATTCTAATATCGATTTAGTTCCCTTGGTCTCAATTGATATCACTAGCCTTGGATAAAATCTCTGAAAATACACTTCACAACTTAAACATGTTAATACCTGCCGTTGATCCACCACTTTAATTTTCCTTATAGATCGATGCATCACTCAAGTGTCTGTAGTATAAAATGATTAGTCCTTCAAATCTGAATGTAGTGTCGAACTCTATTATCCAAATAGGTGAAACAACTGATAGCCTCTTAAGTAATTTACTTTTTACACTCGTTAACTAATATATCTATTTTCATCCATCACTTGCTCTACTTTAGTAGTACCACATCAAGAAAGCCCACAGGATTCCCGGTCACTCAAGGACCACCAATGAATATCACAATTCAATAAAAACACCCGGTCCACTCATGGAACCAATAACAGTCAATGCAATGCAACAATATCAATGCCATGATGGAGTAAAATAAACCCATACCAGGCATGGTATCCAAGCCAACCATTAGTAATTCGTACCAGGCGTGGTACCCATGCCAACCATTTTTTATACCCGTACCAGGCGTGGTACCCGAGCCAACCATTAGTATACCTGTACCAGGCATGGTACTCAAGCCAACCATTTGTTATACCCGTACCAGGTGTGGTACCCGAGCCAACCGTTAGTATACCTGTACCAGGCGTGGTACCCGAGCCAACCGAATGTCAATAATCCACAATCAAAATAATGAACAAACAACTTGTTAACCAACAAGCAACACACCGTTCAATTCACAGACTGTAAAACAGGACCCTTAGACATTCTACACAGTTCCTCTAAGTCATGCAATTCATATGAACACTTAGATAAGAGTACAAAATATAAAACATTCATAGGAGTCGTAAGCTATCACCTACCTCGAAATGATCCAAGATCTACTCAACCTGAGCTTTCCCGTGTTCCGGATTCCTTTCTCTTTCTTGGTCTAAAATAACATACAAGTACTCAAATTAACAAACAAGGCCTGCGCATTACCCAGATTACACCCAATCCCAGACTCCAGACCAACCATGATCATTCTACCCTTTTTCTCGGGCTTCCCACCATTAATTTTCCTAGTTCTATCATTTTCACGGATAAAAGTAGAGAGTTTAACAACATGTGATCATAAAACCTTACTTTAATCAATACCCAAGAACTTTCATGCCTAGAATCCCCCTTCTTCCTCGTATTCCACCATCTCTAGGTTATTCCAACCTTTCCCCAAGTTCCCTCCTAGCAATTCTACCGCGTAGGAAAAGTAGTACGAAGATTGGGGAGTAGAAACCTTACCTTAGGGACAAAAAACAATGGAAAATGGAGGAAAATTACGTGAAATTGCCTTGCCCTTCTCCCAAAATGGAATTGTGAAAACTGAAAATTTTGGGGAGTGTTTCTGCATTAAATCCTGTCACGCTCCGCTATAGTGGTCCGCTCTGCTATAGCAGTACCGCCGTAGCGGAGTCATCCGCTATGGCAGAGGCTGACCAACGTTGACTTCCGCTGTAGCGGTAATTTCTCCTCTACAACGGAGGTCGCTATGGCAGAGTGTCAACCACTATAGCAGTTGACATGGGACAGAAAGTCATAAAACCTTCAAAATTAGTCTATTTTACAACACACCTATTTTCCCAACGTCCCAAAATAATCCCTTCACGTCAACCTCGATTCCGGGAGTTTTACGTACCCGAATCTGATTCTGAAAAGTCTCCTGGACTCCTCTATGTGTTAGATACGAGGAAAACTATCTCAACACAAGACATCCAACCCAATCCTTACCCGGATTTCCCTAGACCATACCTTGCCCCTAAATTGGCCGAGACTAGCCTATCCCAGAATTTCAAACTCCCAAACCCAGAGTTTTCTAACTGTAAAACTTGGCACGATTGGACTACCCATAACGACAAAACCGGTCGTTACATGAAGAAGAATTGATACAAAATTTTATCAGATCACTTGATGGTGTATATTATGAATCATTATTCTTCGCAAGTATTCAAAACTTTTATAGTCTCATTCAAATTGGGAAAGAATTAGAATATGGCATTCAGAAAGGGAGAATCAATGATGTTTCTGCAATACAAACCACCTTTCAAACATCGAATAGCTCACAGGATGAAAAAGGGAAAAAGGGTATCAACTCCCACACCTCAGACACAATACCATCAGGATACTACGGAAATCCATGCTATTTTTTATTCCTATAACATCTGTCTCGAACTTCATAATTCAAAAGGTTTTCAACCACAAGCTTGTCATATCAAATCCAGCTCTCAACCTCAGACTTACCCAGCATAATCGAGTTTTCATCAACCAAGGAGAAGGAGGCCTCATACATTTAGTCCTTTAACCGAATCCCCGACAAGCATATTTGAAAGATTGAGGGCTCGAGGTGTTGTGCAACCAAGAAAGGGGTGGATTCCTAAGTACCCATCTTCTAGTTTTGACCCATTCAAGAACTGTGCTTATCACTCAAATATCCAAGGTCATGATACTGAAGAATGTCAGGCGTTAAGATACAAAATTTAGAATCTGATTGAAAGGGGGGAGATAAAAGTGCAGCAAATACCACTAAGCAATATCTATTATCCCACCACTATAGGTGAAGTCATTGTTCAAGGTGATCCGACAAAGGTAATCCGAAGACATGGGAGAAAGAAGCGCAAAATGCACCAAAAGAATTGATAAAAATAATATTAGCATAGGCAAAGTACCATTGTCCTCTACTCGTTCGCATTCTAGCTAATAAATTTTTCTGCTGTTATTCGCTTTCCTTTGTACTTGCGAACTATGAGTGACCTGATTTCTATTTGGATACGTAGGCAACTCATTATTGAGTTCGGTCTTAATCTAATAAAAATTTTATTTTCCCACCATATTCAATTTCAAATAGCTTTTGGCTAGGCCCAGTGCCCAATAAATTCAAATCATTTTGACCTGCCGCATGATTAATAATGTCAAAATGCAGATTCAAAATTAAGCCATTGATGTTCAAATACGAGACAATCATTTCTTTTATGCTAATATCTTTCTTTGAGTAAAGCAAAAGTACATGCCTCCTTACATGAAAACAGAGTCTGAACTTTTGCCTAGCAATCTTCAATTTAAAAGGACATATGAAAAGCATTTTATATTTTAAACTTGGACAGAAATTTTTGAAGAGTCCTCAAAAATTTTGCCAAAATAAAGTGCAACCTCGAATCTAGGAGATCAAAAAAATGACAAGGAACTAAGGACAAGATAAGGTAGGCGTCAGACTTGCTCTTTGAAACTTATAATTTTTCTTTGAGTGCAGGAACATCAAGTACAAAGTCCTGAAATATTCGAGTAATCAAGGGCAATTTTCATAAAAAATGCTTCACTCTCTCAAATTTGATGCAAGGCTAAGTTACTCTACCCTTATCAACTCTTATTGAGTCATGCTACTTGTTGAGCTACTGAAATATATTTATGCTACTTTTGAGCTACTGAAACTTAATCATGCTACCTTTTGAGCTACTGAAATTTATTCATACTGCTTTTGAGATACTGAAACCTATTCATGCTATATTTTATTTTATGTTGGGCTTCTCGACGAACCTTAAAATAAACTATTGTTGGGCTTCTCGACAAGCCTTAAAATAAGCTACTATTGGGCTTCTCGACGAGCCTTAAAATAAGCTACTATTGGGCTTCTCGATGAGCCATAAAATAAGCTATGGTTGGGTTTCTTGATGAGCCTTAAAATAATCTACCATTGAGCTTCTCGACGAGCCTTAGAAAGAGATACTATTGGGCTTCTCGACGAGCCTCAGAATAAGCTACTATTGGGCTTCTCGACGAGCCTTAAAATAAGCTACTACTGGAATTCTCGACGAGCCTTAAAATAAGCCATTGTTGGACTCCGTGATGAGTTTTAAGTTTTGCAAGTTTAACAAGTGATAATTTCTCTTTAAAGGTTTAAATTGGAGCAGAATTTTTGAGATTCCTCAAAAATACTGCAACAACGTCAATCAGATACGTTTTCACACCTCCTTTCATCATTACTATTATTATTATTATCTATTACTACTACTTTGTGCCACATTAGTCAATACTTTTCTATATTTGAGCTGACCATTTTATTTAGTTAAGTCAGAAATTGCAGGTATCGAGGCTCTTAAACCAAAACAAGAAACGACTGATAGCAATGCTCATTTTTTTAAATATAATTATTTATCCTTATATTCCACAACTTAACCAAAATCATATTCACGTTTCATCCTTTCATATTACTCTAATCTTTCCAACTCATACTATCCTCATTCAAGTTTCATATTTGTTGATTTTCTTTAAGAATCTCATTCGTACCTAAATCTACAACTACACACGGCCTGATTCTCGTAAGACTCGAGATATGTAGGAGACTTGAAACTGAAGTCTCGATCAGATTTTTTTCACAACTCCCTCTTGTTTTTTCTAATTTCAAAAGAATCGTCCTTTCAGTCGGATAAAATTGACTACCAGTCAACATTCCTTTCCCGCCAATTCATCCTTCATTCGCGAGCAAAGAAGGGGTCGTTGTTGACACCCCATTTTGACCTTTTTATACCTCTCTCGGACTATTATTTTAGTTATTATTATTTTTAAATCTTAATTTTCCTTACATATTACTTTATTTACTAAATAATCACGTGTTATCGTCATGTTTGACCCTTTTCAAAATCGTATACAAATATATAATTTATTTCTAATTTATTATTATTTTGTCGTGAATTTTGTATAATATATTACGTACCATTAAGTTTACGTGTAATGTATATACATAAGTTATTTATGATATATTTTAAATGACATTTTTCATAATATTATTGTTAATTATCAATATTATTTTTATCTATTATAATTACGTATATGTAAATAGCAGTCCAATTCAATTTTGTGTAAATTTATTTAAATTCTGACCACTTATCTATTGGATGCCAATTTTAGCCACATTGAGCCCAATTGAGCTCAATCAATCTCGTCTGCCCATCTCACTGATCCAAAGGCCTAAATTAATTCTTTTCTTCTCCCCTTTAATTACCCAAACCCCCACCCCTAATTGATTTTACTCCTTCCCCACACCACTGCCGCCCCTCAAACCTCCTTCATCGCCCTTCTCTGTCACCATATCACTGCCACTCTTCTCTCTCACACCATCACTCTCCGCCGCTACGGCCACTACCCTCCGGTGTTGCACTGCCAATCGCCACCACTGTTCCCTTTCTCACCTTCTCCTTCCCTATCCTCACCACCGACTCTGGCAGAACACCACCAGTGCCACCCTTCTTCTCTCCTCTCCTTCATCTATCCCACCGCTCATCACCTCCTCTCCTCTCTAGTGAAGCTGCGGACTGGCGAACCCTCCACCAGTCACCCCGCTCTCTTCTCTCCTCCTTCGCACACCTTCTTCTCTGCTCCACCGAGAAACTTGTACCACCAGCAGCCTTACACCCTACACCATCCCCTTCTCCTTTTTCTCTCTTTTCTCCATTTAATCCAAAACCTCATAAATAGTTTCTCTTCTCTAGTGAAATTTGGGAGGTTTTAACGAAGCAATAATCGCACACGAAATATCAATGGTTTCTCAGGCTGAGTTTCGAATGTCAAAGGTGTTTTGAATTTGCCCATTTCAGCTCTGTCTATGCTAAGTTTCAAGGTTTCGATTTTAAGAATTCGTCTCTGGTATTTGGTATTCATCCTGTGATTGATTAATTATCCATTTATTTAGATTCATGATCTATTTCTGAAATTGGTTAGTGTTAATATTGTTTAACGCTTGTCCATTCATTCTCTTCTATGCTTACACACTAAAATAAATAAGGTATTATGAGCCGTGTTCTAGCTGTAGTTGTCTGATGGTGGATAATCTTGACCCTTTATGTTTGAATGCATACTTCTATAATCCAAAATTTGTATATATTGTGAAATGTTTACATAATTAATTCTGATTTTTCGAATATAAATTAGCCCTTGATTAGTTGTTTCCTTATAAAGTATGTCAGCATCTTCATGAGTTATGGTAATTCTTTGTGTCATAACTGTAGCACTTGCATAATTATGGTAACTTGGCACGATTTTCTGCTGCTAATTGATTCTACTGATCTATTAAGGAAAAGATTTCTCTAATTGATTTCCCTTATTATTCCTTTCCTCTTTTATTTCTTTGTATGGTTATAAAAGCAAAAACACTCCTCTTCTTTTAAGGAGATCACGGGAATTCACTGGAGGTTGGGGCATCTTTAAATACACACTTCTCTTTTCGTTTCAAAGATATTAGAAGAAATTACTTTCTTTGCTCTTCTAATTCTCTGCCGGCTTTAAGCCAAGGCAGAATTGGCTACGTGGTTCTTATATCTTCTTTGACACGAGCATTGTCCAAAATCCTTGAGATTCTTGGGATCTTGACGTATTGAGGATTGGTTATTAATTTGATTGCATTGCTAAGTTGGTCATTACCTATTCTTGTTGTCGTTGGTTCCTTGGATTGCCAAATATTTACCCGCCTTCTTAACTGCATCTCTCCTCTCTGCTGACAAGCTCTCACACTAAGTGTTAGCTTTCAGATTTCTTATTGCCATTTGCTACTAATCGGTAAGTACCCTATCGAAGTATTTAAATGCTTAAGTGATAGTTCCATGTAATTTAGATATCTTGCATTAGTTTGAATGGAAAAAATTTGAATGCCCTAAGCATTCTATGGGAAGCATCTAGGTATGTTCTCTTAAAATTGTGAGTGTTGAATGCCATAATTTAAATCTGTTGATCTTTAGATGCCTTGCTTGTAAGAACAGAATCTCGATTTTCTTGTTTGGTATAAAACCCAATTTCCATCTGGACTATCTTATTTGTTATGGTTAATGGTATGTCTATGAAGTTTAATACTACTATACATGTCTACCATAAGTCCAAGTAGGTGTTCAAAGTGAATCTGTCTGGTGTGATTTTACATGATTTTAACTTGTATAAGCAACTTGTTGCTTCTTTAGAATTGACCAGATGTAACACTGACTTTCCATTTGTTGTGATAGTATTGTTCTGTTTTGATCCGTGTTATATCTTTATGTACCAATGTTTAAAATCGGTAGAAAGCATGCTCTTAGGAAGTAATTAGCCCCCACTTGTTTTATGTTTCTCTTTCCTGTTTACATTCTCACGTGAACTTCAAACTTAAGATACTTGCTTATTCTCCTACGCCATGAGCCTTGGTAATGGTTAAACCTCATAGGTCACATCCATATGTGTATTGTATATGCATGTATTTTGTTGTGTTTAACAGGATCCTTGCCAGTCGATGGGTTAGGAACGATGAGGAGTTGCCCAGGATTTGGGATTTGTTAAGAATTCTTTGGTACCGCATTAGCATTTTGATCTATTTTTCTTTCATTTGTGAATCTGGTCGGTAATATTTACGTATAAACCTTGATGTAATAATGAAATAATAGAGGGGATGCCAAGGACGGGGATGCTACAAGATCTATGCTTTACACTCTCTCCATTCCTATATTTATTCGAAACATGCCTAACAGGTTGTATAATGTTGTTTATCTAGAAATCATGCCTATAGGTTTATCAGTTAACTGTCATCACATTTAATTTAGTCTAGGGATCGCGCTTATAGTTTATTAATTGATTTTTAGACTATTTAATTTAATAATCATTATTGTCACGCCCCGAGGCTACTCCCTAGATGTAACACGGTGCTTAGTATCACAAGTGATCCCAAGCTAACCCATGATCAGGTATATCTAGGTATTTTTTTGAAAAATCAAATACAATCTGTGTGTAAGCTATACTGGTTTAAGTAAATAAGTTGGGAAAGTTTAATCCAAGCATATCTGAATATAAAAATATCTAAGAATGTAGTAAGTCTGAACATAAAATTGACAACCCAAAAGTTGATTCTAGTTCTATGCCTGAAAGCCTCTAATTGAAGTGAGTGTTTTATCCCTTTTCGGATTTTTAAGGAAAATAAAAGGACATTAAAAATGATGATTTTGACACTTAGAAATTATTTCAAACTTAAAAGAAATTTCAAAATAATTCTAAAACAAAACAGAGTTGCCACTTAACTTTTATAAACAAATTAAGAAAACTTAAGAGAATTTCAAAGACTTAAAAATAGAAATAAATCTTTAAAATTAGATAAAATGGGCAAGGGTTCAAGTAACGTCTTAAGAAGGGTTTTAAGGCACTTAAGAATGTCCGTGTAAAAAACGGTTGACCAAAGAACAATTTTGACTAATTTAAAATGAAACAACTTTGAAAGAATTATTCACAAACATATTTGAAGACAATTTAGAAAAAATCCTGTAACTCAATCCAAGGCAAAACAAAATTATTTCAATTAAAGAAAATTCATTCCTTATGGAAAATATTCAAATTTTGAGAAAATTTATTTAAAAGCAACTATAGGCAAAAGTTATTTGAATTAAGAATCTCTTTTGAACCAAGAAGAACTTATTTTATTTATAATTAGAGAAAAAGCAATTTTTGAGGAAAAGATTTTGGGAAGAGGGTAATTTTACTCTATAAATAACAATTATTAAGAAAACATTAACTTGAATAAACAAGAAAAAGTTAAGGAATTATTTCAACTATTTTTTTTATGAAAAGTCAATGTTTAGAAAAGACGAGTTTAAGAAAGTTCTTTTATATCAAGGAGAATTCATTTTTAACCGAAAAAAACTTTGTTAAGCCATGGATGAACAAAAAGCCATTTTATTTGAAAATCTATTTTTTTAGGCTAGTTAACACAAAATCTAACCTTTCTCATTTTAACCGAACTTAAATTAAGTGACAAGATTTTGGATAGAACAAATTGCAAGAGAAACTAAAACGAAGATAAAGCTAGAAACGACAACACTTTAGGGGATTTATTTAAATTAATTAAAGGAGTTAGTTAAAATTAATTACATACAAATAATTCAAACTAGATTAAATACAAATAAGATAAGAGGGAGTGAAGAGATTGGGCTTCCAGGCCCTTTTGTCAAATCAGTCCAGTTTTTGGGTTGGAAATTTAATGGACTTGGTCCATTTTCTATCTTGTATATCAGATGTATACTTTCACATTTTAGCTCCCAAAACCTGTATATCAGCTTCCCTTCCCTTCTTCTCTTTTCGTGAACCTGGACATCTGCTCCTTGATGTGTATATCATTGTATCTCAGTGTATACCAGCATGTTTCTTTATGTATTAGTCCATCTTGCACTTAACAGAGGTCTTGACTCAAGAGATTGGGCTTTGCCCATCGAGAATGCAAGTGAAGGGATGGAATCCCATCGGATTCATCAAAATTTCATGCGACAAAAAACAAGAGAATAAGGATTAGAAAGGAGAATTCAAAACAGTCTTCAAGATGCCTAACCCAAAAGAAAGGCATAAATCACAGCTTCACTTGAAATTTCGTAATGAATTAACAAAAGCAACAAAAGAGGAGTAATTCGTACAAATCTTATTCAACACACAGGGAAATCATAGAAATATTAACTAAAGGGAAAGGAAAATCTATTACATTCACATGTTGATTTTATCACCTTTCTTAGTAACGATACAAACAATTGAGAGGGAAGATTAAAAGTAAGAACATGAGATTGCTTGTTTAGATTAGCCAAAGAACCAAGTCACTGGTAACTTATTACCGTTCCTTAAAAACAAAAGAGATATGATCATGAGAAGGGAGCAGGAAGGGCTTAAAGAAACAACGTAAAATGCTTAAAGCATTTCATCCATGTCTTTGGAACTAACTAGTCTCTCTCAAGAGAAATTTGATCCTTGAGACTTGTTATAAGAAAGTCTGTAGCCCTCACTCTACATTTTAGGACTGCAACTTCATCAATTCGCTCAGGTTATATACCTTCATAGCAAACAAGAGTGAATTTGAATCTAAATTAAGAATTGGAAATCAGTTTTCACACTTTTGCCTCTTAGCAATACCAATAATAAACTCAAACAACCCTACTGTTCATCAAGCAGATTGCACACAGGTTTAGTAATCAAGAAAATTAATCAAAATAATTCCTACTAACCCTAATTGAACAGATACAGGGACAATGAGTTATAAACTTAAAAGAAAAACTCATTAACAGTACCACATATACCAAGTAACAAAGAATCATGACCTTAGCTGTATCCTGAAGGTTGTTTTCAAGAGTAACTAACAAGTTATCTCGAAGAAACTGGGTCCTCAGAGCTTCACATGGTATGAGGAATCATGGAAGTCCTCGAACATGGTCTAAAACAGTGCTATCCCTCATTAGGGATGACTGTTTCGATCATCCATTTCGCAGAAGGGAGAAAACCATTAAACACAACAACAAGTCATCCAGAAGAGCTTCAAAGTTACAAATTGATCATAGAACTAACACTAGATGACCAAAATAGTACTTGATGAATTCATCAGAAAATTTGCTACACCACGCAAGAAATGAACATATTAGCTACTCAATCTTAGACATTCAAACTGAGAGGAAACATGGGAACTTTAGGTGTTTAGGAGCTTTTGGGAAAAACCAAACCGATGAGTTCGAAGCTTTTCCCGAGCTCAACTATTCCCAAAAAGACTCAACCCATTTTCCTCTTAATCATATAACCTAGAAACCATGTAGACAAATAACAAACAAATGCTGAACAGTGAACAGATTATGAGTAGGATTTCACATAAGGGTGAGCTAACAACAAATCATTCTACGAACAAGGGAATAGAGCAAGGGTGGGAGTTTCATCCTCCATTCCCCATCACGGTGAACAGACAAGGCCAGCCTAGAAAAAATCAGTGTTCAAGTATCTAAGGCAATGAAAATTAATTTACACGATCGATACACAACAAAACAACATGGGAATAAATATGAGGAGGAGTAGAAATAGGTGGCGATTATTACCTTTTTTCGGGAAGCAAAGCTGAGACAATACGAGTTAATTTCTTCGACGATTTTTCTAACGAACTTGGAGCTTGAGACCACTCTAGTTCTCACAACAATCCAGAAAACAGACTAAGCCCCTTAAGAAACTTTAAAGAACGGTATGATTTTCTTCGAATTTACCCTGATTTTTCAAGTTTCCCCAAAATTGGAGAAAAGGACTCTCCAAGATTTTGCTACTAGAAAAATCACCCTTAATCAGTGAGAAAAGGGGGGTTTTATAAGAGACGATTAGGGGTTGAAAATAGGGGAAAATATGAGGAATTTTGGATAAAACTTGAGGGATTTTGAAATTCAAAACCCCAAAATCACCTGATGCTGCCACGAGTGTACCTTATTGGTATGAAATCCATCATACACCGATGACATAGAGGATAATCCACCGCGTTTTCAGGGGAGACAAACATTGAGGACACCTGGACGATTTCCAGATTCTTCTAAAAGGTGAACAGCTCACCCTTCAAACCAACAAACGAAGGTGAGGATGAGTAGACAGAGGGATAATGATTACCCAACGATTTTGGGTGTTGTTTGGAGCTAGTTAACGAAGGAGTGAGCTGGTTGTTATCATTGTTGTCGTCTGTTTAGAACAGACGAGGTGAGAGAGAAGAGGGGTAAAGGGGTCGTTTGGTTTTGTGTTTTAGAAAGAAGAAGAAGAATGGAGCATAAAGGGGTGAGAGGTGTTGGGCCGGGTTTAGGGGAATATGGAGTGGGCCAGGCGGGTTTGGGAATGGGAATTGGCCCAAACGTTGCTAAAGGTTGAAGGAAATAAAGGTTTAAAGTGCAAAAATGTGGCCAGATTCAATTTAAGAAATGATCCAAATATCTACGATTTAGTAAACTTTGGCCACAATTCAAATAGACGAACTCGATTAAATTAATTCGTTGAGCTTCTTTAATTAAAATAAAAGTTAAAATAATTATTCTATCAAGCGTAACTATTTTCCTTTAAAAACTTAAGAGACTAATTATTCAGTTCGTCTCTCATTTTGAACTAATTTCGAGAAAAATGAAGCCTTGTTAATTTAAACACCATTTTTTACTCGGAGATAATTTTTAAAAGCAATTTCTTAAGTAAACTCTATATAATTCTAAATAATTAAATACAGAATATATAGATTCATACTAGAAACAACAAAGTTGTTATAAAATTGATTTTTAGAAAATATTTTACTTTAAGAGAACAATTATTTTAAAATTATTTTAAAATTAAAAAAACTCAAAATTAATTTGCAATGTGGAGGGTAAAAATTGGGTGTCAACAACTGCCCCTCCCTTTGGGTAGGGTGAGTGTTATTAACCCTGTACAAAGAGAATTGACGTTTCCAATTTTATCCGATCACAGATTCATCTTTAGAAAGCGGTTGGTTTTAGCATGAATTTTAAGGAGTTATGGCCGAAATCCAATATCGAGTTTCCTACATATCTCAGGTTACATGAGAATTCAGGCCACCTGTGTTCAAGACGCTTGATTTTACGCATGATTTTCAAAGAAATTCAATAGTTATCCCGACCTTGAATCAAGGAAAAGCCGAAAAGCTG
Source organism: Jaltomata sinuosa (assembly GCA_003996215.1). Classification (NCBI taxonomy): domain Eukaryota; kingdom Viridiplantae; phylum Streptophyta; class Magnoliopsida; order Solanales; family Solanaceae; genus Jaltomata; species Jaltomata sinuosa. The sequence continues at coordinate 499,899 of QJPP01000418.1, forward strand.
GGGAGTAAGAGGATTGGAGGGAGTTTGGAATGCAGCCGAGTTTTCAATATAGAGACCACCTACATATCCCAGGACTTGGGGAATCAGGCTGCCTGTAGTTTGACTCAATCATTGGAAAAGGTCATCTTTATGTTTAAGACCACCTTTGGTTTAGGATGAGTGACAAGTGAATTGATCCATAGAAAATAGTCTTGTAACCTCTCAACTATGAATGTGGTGCACTTCACACCCATAAATAAGATTTTACCTGGACATAATTACCAAAGCTCGAGGCGTATCATCACCCGAATTTGAAAAGAACGAATATAGCTTCCAGCGTGAGGTCAAGAAATACCCTGGATGCAAAACTAAGACTCCAACGATAGGATATACCCACATGCCTTCTGATAGGGGTGTGGTTTGATTAAAGCGGAAGTCGATTCTCAACTCGCGTCTAAAGAGTTTGATATTCCTCTTCGAACTATGTCCCAGTTTGCTGTTAAGAAAAAGTTCCACGTTGTGATGCATCCTTTTTGGTGTAGTCCGTACCTGTGGTTTTGTTTTGAGAATTTCATCCTTCTTGGATGCTCTCGACAACATCTCAAAACAAAATGGTTAGTGGTAAAGTAATTCCGTTTGGAGAGATAGCTTTTTTTTTATCATACCTCATCCTTGAATTATGTTCGAATCCTCTGTGATGAGGTCTTTTTGACGTATTTCATACCTGTTGTTCTGCTTCGAGATTTTCATCCTCTTAGATGTTCTCGACAATATTTTTTGAAAAGATTGTTAGTAGTAAAATAGCTCAATAAAGAGAGATAGCCTTGTACCTCATTTGTTTTGCGTCTGTTGTTTCTGAATCTAACATTGTCCCTGTTTGTCTCTATTTTAAGAAATAGCAATTTACATGATGATTAAGCATGATAGCCTTCTTGGCTATCGGATAGGATTGCCTAGTGCGCATTCCCGTTGTTGCGACTTAAACACTTTGCGCATTCCTGTTGCTGCGGCTTAGAAGTGTTAGATTTGCGCATTCCCATTGTTGTGACTTAAACACTTTGCGTATTCCCGTTGCTCCGGCTTAAAAGTGTTAGATTATCCAACTCTATGGCGGTTGAATATGGTGATCTTTGAATATGATGACTTTTGTAGTCGTTGCAATGGTGACGGTCCTCTTGACCGTTTGCAGCATTCTTTTGACTCTTGGCTATTGGTAGCGGTCTTTGCATATGTCTTTAGGGTAAGTTTTGCGCATTATCTGTATTGACACGACCAAATCTGTTCCCTGAATTGTCAGGCTTTGGGTAGTCTAGCACATCATCCGACTTTGGATAGAGGCGGCTTACAGATGCCTTTGATTTATCAACTTCGAGTAATCTTGCACATCATCCGACTTTGGATAGAGGTGGCTTACAAATGTCCTTCGAATTGCCAGCTTTAGGGTAATCCCGCACTTTTATCCGATCTTGGATATAACGCGACTTATAGATTTCTCTTGAATTGCTAGCCTTTGGGTAGTCCTGCACAATATCAACGTGGATATGTCGTGGATTATAGATAACCTTTATCAATTTTTGTTAGTCTTGCACTTTTACCCAATTTATGATATTATTGCGACTTACGCATTACCCTTGAACTGTCAATCTTAAGGTTATCTTGCATACTATCCGGTTTCAGATATCGCTGCGTCTTACAAATAACTCTTAGTCTGTCAAGTTTTGGGCAATCTTGCACACTATCCGGTTTCAGATATCGCTGTGACTTACAGACGACCTTTGGCCTTCTAATTTTGGGGAAATCCAGTACATCATCCGATTTAGATGGCGTCTTACAGACATCTTTTAGACTATATGCTTTCGACCTCGACGACAAGCGATATTTTTCTTATCGAGAGTGACAAGGCCTTTTCCACACGATCAAATATAGCTGCATCTTCTGGCGATCGATGCTTTTAAATAAGAGTGCATAAATATCCTCAACATCAGACTCCTCTGTCTTATGCGATATCGAATATAAATATGTTGAATGCCAGATTTGGCATAATAAATGAGAAAATATACCTTCAATGTTAAACTCCTCATCTTACATGATATCAGATATAAATATGCTGAATGCCAGACTTGGCATAATAAATAGTAATAATATCCTAAATGTTAGACTCCTCTGTCTTACGCGATATCAGATATAAATATGCTGAATGCCTGATTTGACATAATAAAGGAGCAAATATACCCTCAACGTCAAACTTCTCCATCTTACGTGATATCAGATATAAATATATTAAATGCCAGATTTGACATAATAAAAGAGCAAATATACCCTCAATGTCAGACTCCTCCATCTTACGCGATATCGGATATAAGCATGCTGAGTGCCAGACTTGGCATAATGAATGATGATAATGTTAATGATGATAATGATATCCTCAATGTTAGACTCCACCATCTCACGCGATCTCAGATATAAGCATGCTGAGGGTCGCTCCTGCGCAGCAAGTGCGACTTAGGGACGCCTATGAATGTCATCCTTTTTGCAACCGGCCGGTAGAGGGAAATAGTCTTCGCAGGGGATGTGTATCTGCAGTATTGAATGATAATGTGGATGATCATGCAATGGTCCTAGTGACATGTTCCTCGCGATATGGAAATGCAATGCCCCTCGTGGCATGGTCCTCGCGACATACAAATATGATGGCCCTCGTGGCATGGTCCTCGCGATATGCAAATATGATGGCCCTCGTGGCATGGTCCTCGTTATATGCAAATATGATGGCCCTCGTGGCATGGTCCTCGCGACATGCAAATATAATGGCCCTCGTGGCATAGTCCTCGCGACATGCAAATATGATGGCCCTCGTGGCATGGTCCTCATGACATGCAAATATGATGACCCTCGTGGCATGGTCCTCATGACATGCAAATATGATGGCCCTCGTGGCATGGTCCTCTCGACATGCAAATATGATATGGTCCTCTTGACATGGTTCCTGCGATATGATGCCATACAAGACAATGCAACATAATATAATATGATGCAATGCAATATGACATAATATGATGCGATATAATGCTTATGCCATATAATGTAGTATGATGCAATGTGATACAATGCAGCATGATGCAATGTGACATGGTACAATATGAATACAAAATGTGATGCAATGTAGTGTCGTATGATGTAATGGCCCATGGGAAAGTCGTAGAAAACATCACCTCTGGTCTTTATTTTGTCATGTCGACTTCTTTATGGGTACCTGTGCTCAAGGCAAACAGTTAGTAGACACGGTGTCGCTCTTACTAACGACCACAGTCAAATTTGAAAAACTTTAAAAACGACGTTTATGAAGCTAATAAAAGCTGAATTTCATTTGAAATATGAATGAAATGGTCGTGTCCATTTCTGGGGACAACTATAAATACCGTCTTTGAACATCGTCTGTTCATGGTAATTTTTGACTTGTCGAGGATTGGCGGAGAATGTCATCGATCTCTTGTTTGGTGTCCCAATTCGAAACTGATCAAAATGTCCTGATCTATTTGGGGATTTGAGGACGTTGTCAGTCTCTATTTATCTGGTAGTTTCTGTGAACTACAAGAAGATTCACCCATTCTAGGGACTTTTGCCATCTTTGGCTTCTTTCCGCTGCTTTGGCTTTTCTCGCTAAATTTTGGGGCGTCTGGTCTCATTGCATTTCTTTGAATGTGTTGGATAATGAGGGACAACTTTCTAACATACTTTTGGGGACAACCTGCATCCACATAAAAATTGTTAGTTTTTTTTCGAAACTAGTCTGTGTTGACCTCCTTCGATCTTCTGCTCCTCATTTTGTCTTCTCCGGATGCTTTCCAATATCGGGTACTCGTCGCCCTCGACTCTCCTCGGTCCACGGTAGACATAAGGAGTAAAACTAGTTTTTGTAACGATCTTCAAACAAATTCTTTGGAAAACAAGGATTTGAAAAAAAAAGAGTTTGGAAAGGTCTCTTCCCGTCATGTCATGTGCTAGCCCAACGAATGTGCTTTACTCGAGGCTTTGACGTTTTGTAACATATTGTTGGCAGACTCTGGAGATCCTTTGTCATCCTGGCTGGGGAGTTTGGAAATGATCTTTCAGAAAATCTGTCATAGCTGGGGATTAATCCACCTCAAACTTGCTACAACTGGTGATCTCTCGGTGCTGGGGGACTTTCGGATTTTAATGCTGAACTTCTTGGATGAGGCTTGGTGGAAATTTTGAGGTCCTCCTCAAAATTTCTGCCCAGTTAAAAATTTCATGATGAATCTCATTATATTGGAAAGAGACTTGAGACTCTGTGGGGATCACGAAACTTTATCTTGACATTCATTTGAGTTGCTCTTTGGCACATTCTGCATTCCGACTTGCTGGAGAATATTTTTTGCCTTCTGAATTTTCGAGATTCTTTGCTCAAAAATTCTGCCCCAGTTTCTATTTCCTGGGTGATATGACCGAGCCGTCGTGGCATTTACGTATCCACAAGCCTTCTCTTGTTTTGCTGGAAATGACCTTCATCTTCTGAATTTTTGAGACTCTTTTCTCAAAACAATTTTCCAGTTTCCATATCCTGAGGTGATATAACCGAGTCGTTGTGGTGCCTACGTATCCCGTTGAGGCAGGAATCAGGTCAAACGTAGTTCCCACGCTCGAAGTGGGAGAATGTTGGAAATAAACAAAGGGGTGACCGAAGCCGACAAAGGCCGCCTACGTATCTCATTCTTGAGAATTCAGGCCGAACGTAGTTCTGGATAGGAAGGGGAAAGATAGATTTTTAGAAGGGGTTGACCGAAGCCGACATAGACCGCCTACGCATCTCATTATTGAGAATTTAGGTCAAACATAGTTCGTACATAGAGGATAGAGAAATTTTTAAGCTTTTACTAAGTGCAAAACGACTACAATTAGAAAATGTGATTACAAGGAAAGAAATGAAAGAAAAATCATCTCTAGGCGTAGTATCTCTTCACAACATCGAAATTGATTGGTTTAGTCCACACTTGACCATCTATCTCAAACAGAATTAAAGCTCATTCAGATAACACCTTTGGACAACATAAGGGCCCTGCCAACTAGGCACAAATTCTTCTTCGTCTCGTGGGAGGGAAGGATTAACTGTCCATTCCTTGAATTGAATTCTGGATTGACCAGTAAATTTTGGAAGATGATGTTTGTGCTCATTCTCATCCTATTATTTTAGGAACATTCAAAGATGTTGATGTACGGCTTGAGCAGGTGGATAAGCTCTTTCATTTGTAATTTTGACAAATGAACACCGACGCTGATTTCTTTCACTTGACTGTTGCCTCCCAGATTGACCACCTCAAACTCTTTTAGGTGGGGCCTTTTATGGTCTTCCAAATTCTTAGACTTCTTGGTTGTTTGTTCAAGGACCATGATATCTTCAACATACTCCTCAAAATCATCATCGTCTAGCTCGATTTGTTCGTTAAGCTTTTGACATGACATGACAGTGGCAAGTTTTAACTTATTATTACTGAGACCAAAATAAAATGGGTTAGATAATAAATAATTTTTGAACAATAAATGTTGTTTTTTTAAAATAAGGAGGCTTTCATTGAAATTCTAAAAAAAAAAAAATCAAATTATGGCTACGAATCATGTGAGTGTAGGTTTATGCCTTTTGGAAAGCAGTAAATAGCACGAGAAATATTAAAGCATAAAGGGTGGGTCGCGGAGCCTCATCCGGACCATCACCAATTTTGCAAAACAGAGTCTTTGTCTATCCAGCCGGGCAGAGAGTCACGAAGGGAGTGGCAACCAATTCTGCAACTTTTTGCCAGGCTTGACATCCCTAATCATGGCTGCTTCAGGGACTTATTCTAATATGGCATCACATTCTTTGAATAGATCTCCTATTCCATCCCCTAGATCGTCACTTGTAGGGAAAGAATGGGATAGATGAGTCAAAGGTCTTGGCAATTCTTGATCATCCTCTTTATTAAGAATAGTTCTTGTATACCATTCGTTATCAGTTTCGTCTATACTGATGGTCACCCCTCCATGTTTTGGTGAAATATTTCTACCAGGAGAGGTTGTTTAGAGAATGATGACTCTTTGATCGATTAGGTTCTGAATTTCGTGTTTTAGATTGATGCAATCTTTAGTGGTATGTCCAACACTTCCTGGATGATATGCGCAATGTCGATTGGGTTTGAAGAATTTAGATGCTGGGTTAGCAGGCTTTGGTTCGATAGGCTGAATTAGTCCAGCTGCTTTCAATCTCTCAAAGAGTAGAGTTCGTCTTTCAGCTAATGGAGTAAAGACCCGGGGAGGCTTCTTCTTATGACTTGGATGAAATATTTTATTTTGGTATGTTGGGGTAGCTACTTCGTGGTATGTTTGGGGATTTGAGTAGAAAGTAATTGGTGCTTGAAAATATGACTGAAAGTTTTGGTATATTTGTGGAGGCGATTGGTAATTTGGAGGTGGAGCTTGGTACTTTGGGGACGGAGTTTGATATTTAGCTCGGGCATAAAAGATGGGATATGGGCTTTGCAAGGTTGAAAGGTAGACTTTTTGTGGCGAAGGCTTTATCGAGTCGTATTTGAGAGACTTTTTCGTGCTCCAGTTATAAGAAAATGCAAGGATATTATTGGAAGAGTGTTCAGGTGCCGCCGTATTCCCGGGAGGGACATGAAGTAGAGACCTTCCTTCACTTGGGGTGGGTAATTTTGCATGGGTGATCAAATTAATCAGACTTCTTGTCTCTCTCATCTCATTCCTCATCTTATCAACTTGTTGCGCCAGTAGCGCAATCAACTCACTTTTCTTAGATAAGAGAGTAGTCTTTCTAGTTAAAGCAATGTTCTCAGTATCCTCAGTCATTATTGTTTTCCCTAAGTTACGATCAGAGGAGGAAACCTTGCTTTCTCTTGATTTTGTGAGGTAAGAGGATTCTGCCATCTTTTCTCAACACAGATCAGTTTCTTTACCTGTTACAGGAAAAATAACTCAAAAGGGAGAATATGTTAGATTCCATAAGTGGTAAACAATGCAAGTTATTTGACTGGAAATAAACACATAAAGTTGCTTTTGTCAAGGCGAAATGATCCACGGGTAATAATTGACTCGAGGGTTTGACAGACAGGAATTTGCCCATCGATTTCGGATAAGTTGGTTTTATCAGGAAAGTTGACTCGTCTAGTCTTTATCTTCTGATACTCGTATTGCGAACCTTTCTGTATTTCTGTTGAAGTGGAGAAATGATAATTTCTTAAAGATGGAGAACGGGCCTTAAAAGGATGTAGTTCGGATATGGGAAGTTCTTTTTCTGAACAAGACTTAAAAAGGTTTTAAGAAGTCTTTGCATTTTTTCTGGGGAATTTGGAGAACTCCAAGAGCGATTTGGTCGGACTTTGTGTAGTGGGATTATATTTCTGCCTATGGTGTTCTAAATAATTATTGAGAGTGAACCAATTTATCCTTGATTCGAGCAACACACGTAAGCATGTAAGACAGTTATATCACATAACAGTTCATGGCACGTCCTATACAAATATGTGACCTTTTATGCCAAATGTGGGCCTAACGAATTGAAGGATGTGTGCTGTTTGTAAGATGTTCCATTGCCGCAAAAGAATATGATATATACAAATTGATTGAATTAAACGGGAATACAAAATAAGGGGAAGGGAAGTACAAATGAATATCAGTCCCACGCAGGGGTACATTCCTAAACTAGGCCTCCATGGATTTTTCATTCTCGAACTTCTTGCAAATTTCGAACGCCTTTCAGATGACAATCTTCAAAATAAAAGACTATCTAAATATATCCAACCCCGAGGAACAATGGTTCGTACAAACCAATATCGCATCCTTCAATTAAACATATAAAGGATGATTGTCTGTAATTGACTTGTGACCGATCGACGCAAGGTGGTCTTTCTAATGGGCCCAATACCCCTAAAATATTAGGTCGTCCTAGGCCAATGCCTAAAAATAGGTTTTGGTTTCGCTCTACCCTAGGTGTCTAGAGTGGGTTTTCTTTGAAATAGACCGGGTCCCAAGTGGACAACTTGAGTGGAAAATACGATAGCCATTAGACGCATGACGTACCCGTAAACAATCGTATTTTCGAGAAAGTGTTATTTATAGTGAGAGGCCACGGGATTGTGAACCTCCCTAAAATATAAATAAAATTGCATGCCATGTGGCAGAATATGCTATGAGATGCAATGACAATATATTTTGCGAGAAAATAAACAAGTAAGGAAAGCAATAAAGATTACTAATTATTACAATCCGAATAGTTAGTCAAATAGGTTAGTTGTAAACAATAAGGTTAAAACCTAGTTGAATTATCCCCAGCAGAGTCGCCATTTTTGTTTTATCCCTTTTTGAATTTTTAAGGAAAATAAAAGGAAATTAAAAATGATAGTTTTGACACTTAGAAATTATTTCAAACTTAAAAGAAATTTCGAAATAATTCTAAAACAAAACAGAGTCGTCACTTAACTTTTATAAAGAAATTAAGAAAACTTAAAAGAATTTCAAAGACTTAAAAACAGAAATAAATCTTTAAAATTAGAGAAAATGGGTAAGGGTTCAAGTAACGTCTTAAGAAGGGTTTTAAGGCACTTAAGAACGTCCGTTTAAAAAACGGTTGACCAAAGAACAATTTTGACTAACTTAAAATGAAACAACTTTGAAAGAATTATTCACGAACATATTTGAAGACAATTTAGGGAAAATGTTGTAACTCAATCCAAGGCAAAACAAAATTATTTCAATTAAACAAAGTTAGTCGAATTAAGAATCTCTTTTGAACCAAGAAGAACTTATTTTATTAATAATTAGAGAAAAAACATTTTTTGAGGAAAAGATTTTGGGGAGAGGGTGATTTTACTCTATAAATAAAAATTGTTAAAAAACATTAACTTGAATAAACAAGAAAAAGTTAAGGATTTATTTCAACTAATTTTTTTATGAAAAGTCGATGTTTAGAAAAGACGAGTTTAAGAAAGTTCTTTTATATCAAGGAGAATTCATTTTTAACCGAAGAAACTTTGTTAAGCCATGGATGAATAAATAGCCATTTTATTTGAAAAAATTATTTTTTAGGCAAGTTAACACAAAATCTAACCTTTCTCATTTTAACCGAACTTAAATTAAGTGACAAGATTTTGGACAGAACAAATTGCAAGAGAAACTAAAACGAAGATAAAGCTAGAAACGACAACACTTTAGGGGATTTATTTAAATTAATTAAAAGAGTTAGTTAAAATTAATTACATACAAATAATTCAAACTAGATTAAATACAAATAAGATAAGAGGGAGTGAAGTGATTGGGCTTCCAGGCTCTTTTGTCAAATCAATACAGGAAATTAATGAAGTGTCCTCAAAAGTGAGTGGTCTTCAATTTATGCCCCTCATAAGAAAAGTCTTTAAAAAATACTCTTCCTTCCTTTTTATGTATAGAACATATACATTTTTGACCATCTATACCATAACTCTCCATGTTCATTTGTCTCTCAACTCTTAGTTTTCATTTTTCTTTTATCTTTTTAATTTTTTTTCTTTTTTCTTTTTTTTTTCCTCAATTTTTTTTAATTCTCGTTTTCTTTTTTCTCAACCTTTATTTTCTTTTTTTTTCTTAACTTTTTTTTGTTCTTCGTTCTTTTTTTTTTCTCAACCATTATTTTTTTTATTCTTTTTTTTCTCTTTTTTCTTTTTTTTTTCTCAACTTTTTTTTTTTTCGCTTTTTTTTATCTTTATTTTTTCCTTTTCTCTTTTATTCTTTTTTTTTTTCTTAACCTCTATTATTTTTTGCTAATGAACAAAAAAAGTTGGATAATCCGCAAAGAAGATCTTCTTTCTTTGAAATCGAAGTAAACTAAAGAGCGTACTTTGTTGTTTAGAAGTCCTTTGGAACAAGTCTTGCCTCTTAGACAAATGTTATAGAACATCTCATAAATCAAGACACAATGAGGTAGTGTCAAGCCTTGCTCGTGGGGCATAACTTGTTGTTTGAAAAATTCTTGAGTTAAGTCTTACGTCTAAGGCAAGAGTTATAGAGCATCTCATAAATTGAGAAACAATGAAGTAGTGTTAACTCTTGCCCATGGGGCATAACTTATTTTTTGGGAGGCCCTTGGGCTAAGTCTTGCCTCTAAGGCAAACATTATAGAGCATCTCATGATCAAGACATAATGTGCTAGTGTCAACTCTTGCCAATGAGGCGTAACTTGTTGTTTGAAAGTCTTTGAGCTAAGTTTTGCCTCTAAGGAAAGAGTTATAGAGCATCGCATAAATCAAGACACAATGTGGTAGTGTCAACTCTTGCCCATGGGGCGTAATTTGTTAGTTGGAAGTCCTTGGGCTAAGTCTTGCCTCTTAGGCAAGCGTTATAGAGCATCCCATAAATCAAGCACAATATGATAGTGTCAATTCTTGTCCATGGGGCGTAACTTATTGTTTGAAAGTCTTTGGGCTAAGTCTTGTCTCTAAGACAAGAGTTATAGAATGTCTCATAAATCAAGACACAATGAGGTAGTGTCAAGTCTTGCTCGTGGGGCATAACTTGTTGTTTGAAAATCCTTGAGCTAAGTCTTTCCTCTAAGGCAAGAGTTATAGAGTATCTCATAAATTTAGACATAATGAAGTAGTGTGAACTCTTGCCCATGGAGCGTAACTTGTATTTTTTGAGAGGTCCTTGGGCTAAGTCTTGCCTCTGAGGCAAGTGTTATAAAACATCTCATAAATCAAGACACAATATACTAGTGTCAAGTCTTGCTCATGGGCGTAATTTGTTGTTTGGAAGTCTTTGGGCTAAGTCTTGCCTCTAAAGCAAGAATTATAGAACATCTCATAAAAAAAATAAAGGTCAAAAAATTGATTAAAAAAAAGAGAAAAGAAAAATTAAAAACCAAAGAAAAAATAAAAAAATAGAAGTTGAGAGAAAAAAATAAATATTGAGAAAAAAAGAAAAAAACGAAGAAAAAAAGACAACAAAAAATAAAGGTTGAGAAAAATAAAAAAAATAAAAAAATAAAAAATAAAAGGAGAAAAAAGTAGAATTGAGAGGAGAAAAGAAAAAAAAAAGATTGAGAAAAAAGAAAAAAACGTAGAAGAAAGAATAAAACAAAAAATAAAAGAAAAATAAAGGTTGAGAAAAAAAGAAAAAGAAAAAAGAAAAATAGAAATAAAAAAAAGAAAAAAGAAAAAAGAAAAAATAGAAATAAAAAAAAGAAAAGAAAAAAGAGAAAAAGAAATATATATAAAAGTTGAGAGACAAATGAGCATTGAGAGTTATTTAAAAATATTTGAGGTGTAGAGGGGCAAAAAGGTAGTTGCTCTCTACATAAAAAACAAGGAAGACTATTTTTGTAAGACTATTTTTATGGGGGCAAAAATGCAAAGCCACTCCCTTTAAAGGGCATTTGTGTAGTTGTCCCAAATCAGTCCAGTCTTTTGGCTGGAAATTTAATGGACTTGGTCCATTTTCTATCTTGTATATCAGCTGTATACTTTCACATTTTAGCTCCCAAAACCTGTATATCAGCTTCCCTTCCCTTCTTCTCTTTTCTTGAACCTGGACATCTGCTCCTTGATGTGTATATCACTGTATCTCAGTGTATACCAGCATGTTTCTTCATGTATTAGTCCATCTGGGACTTAACACATGTCTTGACTCAAGAGATTGGGCTTTGCCCATCGGGAATGCAAGTGAAGGGGTGGAATCCCATCGGATTCATCAAAATTTCATGCAACAAAAAATAAGAGAATAAGGATTAGAAAGGAGAATTCAAAACAGTCTTCAAGATGCCAAACCCAAAAGAAAGGCATAAATCCCAACTTCACTAGAAATTTCGTAATGAATTAACAAAAGCAACAAAAGAGGAGTAATTCGTACAAATCTTATTCTACACACAGGGAAATCATAGAAACATTAACTAAAGGGAAAGGAAAATCTATTACATTCACATGTTGATTTTATCACCTTTTTTAGTAACGATACAAACAATTGAGAGGGAAGATTAAAAGTAAGAACATGAGATTGCTTGTTTAGATTAGCCAAAGAACCAAGTCACTGGTAACTTATTACTGTTCCTTAAAATAACAAAAGAGATATGATCATGAGAAGGGAGCAGGAAGCATGTAGACAAATAACAAACAAATGCTGAACAGTGAACAGATTATGAGTAGGATTTCACATAAGGGTGAGCTAACAGTAAATCATTCTACGAACAAGGGAATAGAGCAAGGGTGGGAGTTTCATCCTCCATTCCCCATCACGGTGAACAGACAAGGCCAGCCCAGAAAAAAGCAGTGTTCAAGTATCTAATGCAATGAAAATTAATTTACATGATCGATACACAACAAAACAACATGGGAATAAATATGAGAAGGAGTAGAAATAGGTGGCGATTATTACCTTTTATTCGGGCAGCAAAGCTGAGACAATAAGAGTTAATTTCTTCGACGATTTTTCTGACGAACTTGGAGCTTGATACCACTCTAGTTCTCATAACAATTCAGAAAACAGACTAAGCCCCTTAAGAAACTTTAAAGAACGGTATGATTTTCTTTGAATTTGCCCTGATTTTTCAAGTTTCCCCAAAATTGGAGAAAAGGACTCTCCAAGATTTTGCTACTAGAAAAACCACCCTTAATCAGTGAGAAAATGGGGTTTATATAGGAGAGGATTTAGGGGTTGAAAATATGAGGAATTTTGGATAAAACTTGAGGGATTTTGAAATTCAAAACCCCAAAATTACCTGATGCAACCACGAGTGTACCTTGTTGGTACGAAATCCATCATACGATGACATAGAGGATAATCCGCCACTTTTTTAGGGGAGACAAACATTGAGGACACCTAGACGATATCTAGATTCTTCTAAAAGGTGAATAGATCACCCTTCGTACCAACAAACGAAGGTGAGGACGAGTAGACGGAGGGATAATTATTACCCAACGATTTTGGGTGTTGTTTGGAGCTAGTTAACGAAGGAGTGAGCTGTTTGTTATCATTGTTGTCGTCTGTTTAGAACAGATGAGGTGAGAGAGAAGAGGGGTAAAGGGGTCGTTTGGTTTTGTGTTTTAGAAAGAAGAAGAAGAATGGAGCATAAAGGGGTGAGAGGTGTTGGGCCGGGTTTAGGGGAATATGGAGTGGGCCAGGCGGGTTTGGGAATGGGAATTGGCCCAAACGTTGCTAAAGGTTGAAGGAAATAAAGGTTTAAAGTCTGGCCATATTTTGCAAAATGTGACCAGATTCAATTTAAGAAATGACCCAAATATCTACGACTTAGTGAAATTTGGCCATAATTCAAATAGACGAACTCGATTAAATTAATTCGTTGAGCTTCTTTAATTAAAACAAAAGTAAAAATAATTATTCTATCAAGCGTAACTATTTTCCTTTAAAAACTTAAGAGACTAATTATTCAATTCGTCTCTCCATTTGAACTAATTTCGAGAAAAATGAAGCCTTGTTAAATTAAAAACCATTTTTTACTCGGAGATAATTTTTAAAAGCAATTTCTTAAGTAAACTCTATATAATTCTAAATAATTAAATACAGAATATATAGATTCATACTAAAAACAACAAAGTTGTTATAAAATTGTTTTTTAGAAAATATTTTACTTTAAGAGAACAATTATTTTAAAATTGAAAAAGCTCAAAATTAATTTGCAATGTGGAGGGTAAAAATTGGGTATCAACAACTGCCCCTCCCTTTGGGTAGGGTGAGTGATATTAACCCTGGGCAAAGAGAATTAACGTTTCCAATTTTATCCGACCACAGATTTATCTTTAGGAAGTGGTTGGTTTTAGCATGAATTTTAAGGAGTTATGGCCAAATTCCAATATCGAGTTTCCTACATATCTCAGGTTACATGAGAATTCAGGCCACCTGTAGTTCAAGACGCTTGATTTTACGCACGATTTTCAAAGAAATTCAACAGTTATCCTGACCTTGAATCAAGGAAAGGCCGAAAAGCTGGGGAGTAAGAGGATTGGAGGGAGTTTTGGAATGCAGCCGAGTTTTCAATATAGAGCCCGCCTACATATCCCAGGACTCGGAGAATCAGGCTGCCTGTAGTTCGACTCAATCGGTGGAAAAGGTCATCTTTATGTTTAAGACCACCTTTGGTTTAGGATGAGTGACAAGTGAATTGAGCCATAGAAAATAGTCTTGTAACCTCTCAACTATGAATGTGGTGCACTTCACACCCATAAATAAGATTTTACCTGGACATAATTACCAAAGCTTGAGGCGTATCATCACCCGCATTTGAAAAGAAGGAATATAGCTTCCAGCGTGAGGTCAAGAAATACCCTGGATGCGAAAATAAGACCCCAATGATAGGAGATACCCACATGCCTTCTGATAGGGGTGTGGTTTGATTAAAGCGGAAGTCGATTCTCAACTTGCGTCTAAAGAGTTTGATATTCCTCTTCGACCTATGTCCCAGTTTGCTGCTAAGAAAAAGTTCCACGTTGTGATGCATCCTTTTTTGTGTAGTCCGCACCTGTGGTTTTGTTTTGAGAATTTCATCCTTCTTCGATGCTCTCGACAACATCTCAAAACAAAATGATTAGTGGTAAATTAATTCCATTTGGAGAGATAGCTTTTTTTTTGTCATACCTCATCCTTGAATTATGTTCGAATCCTCTGTGATGACGTCTTTTTGACATATTTCATACCTATTGTTCTGCTTTGTGATTTTCATCCTCTTAGATGTTCTCGACAATATTTTCTGAAAAGATTGTTAGTAGTAAAATAACTCAATAAAGAGAGATAGCCTTGTACCTCATTTGTTTTGCGTCTGTTGTTTCTGAATCAGACATTGTCCCTGTTTGTCTCTGTTTTAAGAAATAGCAATTTCCATGATGATTAAGCATGATAGCCTTCTTGGCTATCGGATAGGATTGCCTAGTGCGCATTCCCGTTGTTGCGACTTAAACACTTTGCGCATTCCTGTTCCTGCGGCTTTGAAGTTTTAGATTTGCGCATTCCCATTATTGCGACTTAAACACTTTGCGTATTCCCGTTGCTGCGGCTTAGAAGTGTTAGATTATCCAACTCTATGGCGGTTGAATATGGTGATCTTTGAATATGATGACTTTTGTAGTCGTTGCGATGGTGACGGTCCTCTTGACCGTTTGCGGCATTCTTTTGAATGTGATGGCCTTCTTGGCTATTGGTAGCGGTCTTTTCATATGTCTTTAGGTTAAGTTTCGCGCATTATCTGTATTTACACGACCAACAGATGTTCCCTGAATTGTCAGGCTTTGGATAGTCTAGCACATCATCCGACTTTGGATAGGGGCGGCTTACAGATGCCTTTGATTTGTCAACTTTGAGTAATCTTGCACATCATCCTACTTTGGATAGAGGTGGCTTACATATGTCCTTCGAATTGCCAGCTTTAGGACACCTGGACGATTTCCAGATTCTTCTAGAAGGTGAACAACTCACCCTTTGTACCAACAAACGAAGGTGAGGATGAGTAGATAGAGGGATAACGATTACCCAACATTTTTGGGTGTCATTTGGAGCTAGTTAACGGAGGAGTGAGCTTGTTGTTATCGTTGTTGTCGTCTGTTTAGAACAGATGAGGTGAGAGAGAAGAGGGGTAAAGGGGTCATTTGGTTTTGTGTTTTAGAAAGAAGAAGAATGGAGCATAAAGGGGTGAGAGGTGTTGGGCCGGGTTTAGGGGAATATGGAGTGGGCCAGGCGGGTTTGGGAATGGGAATTCGCCCAAACGTTGCTAAAGGCTGAAGGAAATTAAGGTTTAAGGTTTACTAACTACGATTTAGTAAAATTTGGCCACAATTCAAATAAACGAACTCAATTAAATTAATTCGTTGTGTTTCTTTAATTAAAACAAAAGTAAAAATAATTATTCTATCAAGCGTAACTATTTTCCTTTAAAAACTTAAGAGACTAATTATTCAATTCGTCTCCCATTTTGAACTAATTTCGAGAAAAATAAAGCCTTGTTAATTTAAACACCATTTTTTACTCAAAGATAATTTTTAAAAGCAATTTCTTAAGTAAACTCTATATAATTCTAAATAATTAAATACAAAATATATAGATTCATACTAGAGACAACAAAGTTATAAAATTGATTTTTTGGAAAATATTTTACTTTAAGAGAACAATTATTTTAAAATTGAAAAAACTCAAAATTAATTTGCAATGTTACTGAGCATACTGGATATATGCAAAGCTATAAAACATGAATATTGAACATGGAAATACATACTAAAACACGAAGTGAAGGATAAGCTGAATGTAGTGACGATGTAACTAATCATTAGTACTATATCATACTGAACTTAACTGAATAGCTGAAATACATATTGAGTACATGGTCAATGCAATATGAGTCTGACTGTGGGAGCTACTATTAACCGACATACCCCAAGCTGAGCTAATCATTAGTACTATATCATACTGAACTGAACTGAATAGCTGAAATACATATTGAGTACATGGTCAATGCAATATGAGTCTGACTGTGGGAGCTACTATTAACCGACATACCCCAAGCTGAGCTAACTGTGGGGCCAACCTATAACCCTGGATGGAGGGGTGTTCATACCTTACCAAGGGTACAAACAAGTCTGACGTGGATCCACTAAACTGATGTCCACAAGGGACAAGGGTGTCAAGCCTAATCTAACGGGTGACCCCTTTAGAACCTACGGTGGCGCCGTAGTTCAAGGACTCTGGGACTGCCACCAAAGGTCTCAGCCTAAACTGGCGGGTGAGCTTTCATCCTTTCGTTTGCTCGGTGCTAAGCCTACTCCCAAATGAATACATAAGAAATGAAATGCAAGATGAAATACTAGATGGCTCAAATAATGATTTCTCTAAGAGAGGAACACAATAATAATAATAATAATAATAATAATAATAATAATAATAATAATAATAATAATAATAATAATAAGAAGAAGAAGAAGAAGAAGAAGAAGAAGAAGAAGAACTGATGGCATTCTAACACCGGATTATAACTGACTGCAATATCTGTCTAGCATGCTTGAGTTTAAGGTACTGTCACCACACCATACTAGAGTTATAAAATTCTAAATACATGACTATCGTAGGTTCCCAAGACACATGATGAATAGTATACATACTACCATAGGAACTGAACTACAGTAATTACATAGAATTCGGGAACCCTAGGTCTGAAGAACTGATTGAAATCTGAATAACTGAACTGTATCTACGGACTCAATGGGTGAAAGGAACCCATTGACGAAATCCCACATACCTAGAAGAAGATTCTACGAAGGAACCTTTGGATTTCTGGGTCTAAACTTGAAGAAGACCTTCTGCTTGTTCTTGAGAGAAACAGTCGTTTCTTTTCTCTATGTCTCTAAGAGTCGAATGATTATGGGAGAATAGGAGGTTTTGGTAGTTTCTGACTACATAATCAGGCTTAGAATAAGAAAAATGATGTAGTTTAGGCTTTAATAGAGGTATCAAAGGTCTGGAATACCCCTGGAAAAATTAAAAGAAAACTGTTGAAATTCACGACTCAGGTTCCACGGACAGGTTCCACGGTCTGTGGATGCTTCCATGACCCGTAGAACCCTGTCGTGGTTCTTGGGCCCATTTATCAAGCTACAGGTCTGAGTTCCATAACTTGGGTTCATGACCTGTGGAACCATCCACGGTTCATGGAACCCAATTGTGGTTCCTGAGGGATAGTTAGATCTCAGGTCTGAGTGCCACGAGTGAAATCCATGACTCGTGGATCACTCCACGGTATGTGGTTCTTACTCGTGGTATTGACCCAACTTGGATGGTCTCTGTATGAGTTCCACAGATGCATTCCATGGTTCATGGATTTTTCCACGGTCCGTGGAAACCATCTGTGGTTCCGATTGGGACTTGGAAAATTTTATTTTCTGGTTTTCTAAGTTGGGTCCAGGCTTGGAAGTTTTGGGGTGTTACAATATCCCCCCCTTGGGATCATTTATCCTCGAATAAAGATTAAACAAGCTGAGTTTGGAGGAAAAGAGCTGCAACCCCTACCAACTAAGAACTAGAAGCTGATATCTAACTGAGTTAAGTCCTATGGTCATGAAAAGATGTTGAAATGCAAGGATAACTAAGGGAACGTGATGCTGAGACTGAAATACCCCTGAGAAAACTGAGAGACTGTAGAGGAACTATTACCTCAAGCTGAAACTAAATAGTAAGGGAAGAGGTGAGGGTATTTGGTCATCATGGTTGCTTCTGCTTCCCAAGTAGATCCCTTGACGGACTGATTCCTCCATAAAACCTTCACCGTGACTTCCTTATTTCTCAACCTACGAACCTAATGGTCAAGAATCTTAATTGGGACCTCCTCATAGGTGAGGCTATCCTTCACAGCGACACTCTCTAAAGGCACAATCGCAGCTGGATCACCAACATACTTTTTCAACAACGAAATGTGAGGACTGGGTAAACCGTTGCTAGTTCTACTGGCAACTCTAACTCATAAGAAATATTACCAACCCTTTTCAAGATTCTATAAGGACCTACATATCTAGGACTGAGTTTCCCTTTCTTGACAAATCTCATCACTCCCTTCATGGGTGATACTTTCAGGAAAATCCAATTCTCAACCTCAAACTCTAAGTCCCTCCTCCTCACATCAGCATAGGACTTCTGATGACTCTGAGCTGTATTTAATCTTTCTATAATGACCTAAACTTTCTCCATTGCCTCATGAACTGAATCTGGCCCAATCAAGGCTGCTTCACCTATTAGAACCAACCAATCGGTGACCTACATCTACGCCCATAAAGTGCCTCATTAAGGGCTATCAGAATACTGGAATGGAAACTATTATTTTAGGCAAACTCTATAAGAGGTAGGTGATCATACCAACTACCCTTGAAATTGATCACACACGCTCTCAGCATATCCTCTAAGGTCTGAATGTTATGCTCCGCCTGACCATCCATTTGCAGACGAAATGTTGTACTGAGATTCACCTGGGTACCAAGACCTTTCTTAAATGATCTCCAGAAATGAGATGTAAACTGAGGACCCCTATCTGAGATGATTGATAAGGGAACCCCATGCAACCTGACCATCTCGCTGATGTAGAGTCTGGCATAGTCCTCTGCTGAATCTATAGTCTTAACAGCCAAGAAGTGAGCTAACTTAGTAACTCTGTCCACTATCACCCAAACAGAGTCATGCTGTCTGTGGGTACGAGGTAAACTCGTAATGAAATCCATGTTAATCACCTCCCACTTCCAAGTAGGAATGCTGATATCCTGAGTCACACCTCCTAGTTTCTGAAGTTCTACATTCACCTGCTGATAGTTGGGACACTTAGCCACAAAACCTGCAATGTCCCTCTTCATGCTATTCCACCAATAGACTTCTCGTAGATCATGGTATATCTTAGTGGAACCGGGATGAATAGAATATCTAGAATTATATGCTTTTGTTAAGGATATGTTGCCTTAACTCACCTACATTAGATACACATAAACGACCTTGGTAGCGAAGCACACCATCTCCCCCTTGGGAGAAAACCTCTACTCTCTGATGATGAACTGCACCTTTCAACTGAAGCAAGATGGGATCACTATCCTGTTTCTCTTTAACCTCCACTACCAATGAAGATTCAGACCCGTTCTGGACCATCACACCATTATTTATCGTATCCATAAGGCAAACTCCTAAAGCCTATAAACATCTCTGGCTAATGTTTTCTTCTCTTCCTCAACATGTAACACACTACCCATGGACAATCTACTGAGGACATCAACCACTATATTAGCCTTACCCAGATGGTATAACACACTTATATCATAGTATTTGAGGAGCTCAAGCCACCTTCTCTGAAAAAGATTCAACTCTTTCTGGGCGAACACATACTAGAGGCTCTTATGATCTGTGAACACATCAACGTGAATACCATACAAGTAGTGTCTCCAAATCTTTAGGGCAAACACAACAGCTATAAGCTCAAGGTCATGAGTCAGGTAGTTTTTCTCATAAACC
Source organism: Jaltomata sinuosa (assembly GCA_003996215.1). Taxonomy (NCBI): domain Eukaryota; kingdom Viridiplantae; phylum Streptophyta; class Magnoliopsida; order Solanales; family Solanaceae; genus Jaltomata; species Jaltomata sinuosa. The sequence continues at coordinate 519,891 of QJPP01000418.1, forward strand.
TTAAGCTATTTGGAAGCATACACTATAACCTTACCCTTCTGCATCAAAACATAACCTAACCCGACCCTGGATGCATTGTAATAAACCACGTAGCCATTTGAACCTCTGGTAGAGTAAAAATGGGAGCTGTAGTCAACCTGTTCTTCAATTCTAGGAAACTCTTCTCACACTCGTCTAACCACTGCAACTTGACCTTTTTCTGAGTCAACTTAGTAAATGGGGTAGCTATGGTCGAAAATCCTTCAACAAACCTCCTATAGTAACCGGCCAAACCCAAGAAGCTCCTGATGTCTGTCGGAGAGGTGGGTCTGGACCAATTCTTCACTGCCTTAATCTTTTGAAAATTAACTTGGATTCCCTCATTAGTTACCATATGACCAAGGAACGCAACTGAATTCAACCAGAATTCACACTTACTGAACTTAATGAATAATTGGCGATCCTTGAGAGTTTGCAACACCACTCTCAAATGGCCTGCATGCTCCTCCTCACTCCGAGAGTATATGAGTATATCATTAATAAAGACAATGATGAACAACTCTATATACTGCTTGAACAGCCTGTTCATCAAATCCATGAAAGTTGTAGGAGCATTCGTTAGTCCAAAAGACATAACTACAAAGTCATAGTGACCATATCGAGTTCTGAAGGCTGTCTTTGGAATGTCGCTATCTCTAACTCTGAGCTAATGATAGCTGAATCATAAATCTATCTTAGAGAAGCAACTAGCACCCTTAAGTTGGTCGATAAAGTCATCAATTCTGGGGATAGGATATTTAATCTTGATTGTGACTTGGTTCAACTGACGGTAATAGATGCACATCCTAAGAGAACCATCTTTCTTATGCACGAAAAGAACTGGAGCACCCCACGAAGAGATGTTGGGTATGATGAAGCCCTTATCTATAAGGTCTTTCAACTGTTCTTTCAATTCCTTAAGCTCAGCTGGATCCATTCTTTAAGGAGGAATCAAAATAGGTTGGGTATCTGGAATGAGATCTCTTCCAAAGTCGATTTCCCTTTTGGGAGGAACTCCAGGAAGATCTTCTGGAAACACTTCTGGGAATTCATTCACCACTGGTACTGACTCAAGAGTTTGGGTTTCGGAGTTGGAATACTTAACCCAAATAATATGATAGATATACCCTTTGAAAATCATTTTTCTGGCCTTAAGGTAAGAGATGATCGACCTACAGGCACTGAGGTACTACCCTTCCACTCTAAGACTGGCTAGTTTAGAAACTGGAATTGAACGACCTTAGTTTTGCAATCAACTGAGGCATAACAAGAATGTAACCAATCCATGCCTAGAATAATATAAAAGTCAGTCATTTCTAACTCCACAAGATCGGTTGAGGTGACTTTCTGGGAAACTGTGATAGGGAAATTTTTGTATACCCATCTAGCTATAACTGGATCACCAACTGGAGTAGAGACTGAGAAGGGTTCTGGGAGTATTTCTGGAATAACACTGAAAATTACTTCTATATAAGGAGTTATAAAAAAGTGTAGCCCCTAGGTCTAACAATGCATAAACATCTAAATGGAAGACTTGTAATATACCTGTGACCACATCGGGAGAATCCTCCTGGTCCTGTCGAGTCTGAAGGGCATACAACCTGTTTTGGCACTAACCACCACCTGTACCAGATGAGGTACCCTGCTGAGGGGGGCAGCCCACTGGAGCTACTAGAGAACTAGCCTAATTCTACAAATGAATATCCCTGCCCTCCTGAGAATTTACTGGGTACTCTTTTATTCTGTGGCCTAGCTTACCATACCCGAAGAAATTTCCACTTCCCTTGCATACACTCACCCTGGTGGTTTCTGCCATATTTCTTACACACTAGATGAGTGTGCCCATTAGTAACTGTACCTTAGGACTTAGAGCCTGGCGTTCCATCCCATCGGTCTTGTTTGAGCTTAGGCACTGGGGCACTAACAGAAGATGGGGCTAGAGCTGAAGATTTCTGACCGAACTGAGAGCGGTTACTACCCTCTGACCTCTGCTGAGAGTAGTTGAAGTCACTTATTCTAGCTCTCTTATTGTCTCCTCCCCTCTCTTTGATTTTCTCCTTCTCGATTTGTTGATCATAAGTAACCAACCTGGAAAAATCCATCTCCTTAACCAATATAGCAGTCTTGCACTCCTTGACTACATCATCGGATACACCAGATACGAACTTACTCATACGGGCCGTAGAGTCAGCTACTATAACCAGAGCATACTTACACAACTGAGTAAACTTGAGTATGTACTCCTTCACACTCATATCATTCTGCTTCAAGTTGATGAACTCTTGGACCTTGGCTTCCCTGAGCTCAAGTGGGAAGAACCTGTCTAGAAATACAGTCTTAAAGTGAATTCAATCTACTAGTTAGCATAATGGGATTCTTTCATTGCTGATACCAAGTATAAGCCACTCCCTTCAGCTGGTAGACGACTAAATCTTCACTCTCAACTGGAGTGACACCCATAATATCTATCACCTTTTGAATGTCGTCAAGAAATTCCTATTGATCCTCATCGGACTTGGACCCATAAAATTCTAAAGGGTTTATCCGAGTAAAGTCTCAGACTCTAGCTGTAGTAGAGTTGGTCTGAGATGGAGCTGGTGCCACAGCCTGCTGATTGACCTGGGCAGTCATGGTCTGAGCAAGCACCTAAATAGCAGCCCTGAATTCGACATGAGTGACTTGCTCATTCAGAGGGTCTGCTGGAGCCGCGGGTGCCTGTTGGTTCCTGGCATTGGCTCTTCTGGGAGGCATTTTCTATAACGTGTAGAGCATGAGTTAGAAGGAGATTAAAAAGAGTTCATACTCTATGGCATGAGATGGAAAAGAAGGAATGGAAGTTTTCCCTAATGACGTCTTATAACTCCTCCCACATAAGTATGGCACGCTTCACACCCATGAAGAAGACTCTACTTGATGCGGCTTTCAGACACCCTAGGACACTTGAACCTGATGCTCTGATACCAAGTTTGTCATGCCCCGAAGCTACCCCCTAGACGTAACATGGTGCTTAGTGTCATAAGTGACCCCAAGCTAACTCATGGTCTGGCATATTTAGGCATTTTTTTAAAATCAAATACAATTTGTGCGAAGCTATACTGGTTTAAGTAAATAAGTTGGGAAAGTTTAATCCAAGCATATCTGAATATATAAATATCTAAGAATGTAGTAAGTCTGAACAAAAAACTGACGACCCAAAAGTTGATTCTAGTTTTATGCCTAAAAGCCTCTAACTGAAGTGAGTGGCTGGGACTAGCCCTCAACTAACTCTAAAAGTCTGAAAACTAAAATGTAAGACTGAAATGAAAGAACATCTATCTCCCTCGAACTATGAGAACTCTCCACTGAAGTTGCTGAGTAAGGACTGAAAGTCAAGCTAAGCGCGGTCTGGATATTGAACGCCTGAACCTATATCATGATAAGATGTAGCACAAAAGTATGCGTCAGTTATTCGAATGTACTGAGCATGCGAGATATATGCAAAGCTGTAAAACCTGAATACTGAACATGGAAATACATATTAAAACACGAACAGAAAGATAAGCTGAATGTAGTGACCATATAACTAATCATGAGTACTATAGCATACTGAACTTAACTGAATAGATAAAATACATATTGAGTACATAGTGAATGCACTATGACTCTGATTGTGGGAGCTACTATTAACCAACATACCCAAGCTGAGCTAACTTTGGGGCCAACCGATAACCCTGGATGGAAGGGTGTTAATACCTTGACAAGGGTACAAACAAGTCTGACGTGGATCCACTAAACTGATGTCCACAAAGGATAAGGGTGTCAAGCCTAATCTGACGGGTGACCCCTTTAGAACCTACGGTGGCGCCATAATTCTGGGACTCCGAGACTGCTACTAAAGGTCTCAGCCTAAACTGGTGGGTGAACCTTCGTTCCTTCGTCTGCTCGGTGCTAAGCCTACTCCCAACTAAATACATAAGTATTGAAATGCAAGGTAAAATACTGTATGGCTGAAATATTGATTTCTCTGCGAATGCAACACAATAATAATAATACTAACAACTAATGGCATTCTAACACCGGACTATAACTGACTGCAATATCTATCTAGCATGCTTGAGTTTAAGGTACTGGCACCACACCATACTAGGGTCATAAAATTTTGAATACATGACTATCCTAGTTTCCCAAGAAAACACATGATGAATCGTATACATACTACCATAGGAACTGAACTACAGTAAATACATAGAATTCAGGAACCCTAGGTCTAAAGAACTGATTGAAATCTGAATAGTTAAACTGTATCTAGGGACTCAATAGGTGAAAGGAACCCATTGATGAAATCCCACATACCTAGAAGAAGATTCTACGGAAGAACCTTTGGATTTCTGGGGCTGAACTTGAAGAAGGCCTTCTGCTTGTTCTTGAGAGAAACTGTTGCTTCTTTACTCTATCTCTCTAAGAGTCAAATGATTTCTTGGAGAATGGGAGGTTTTGGTAGTTTCTGACTAATTAATCAAGCTTACACTAAGCAAAATGACGTAGTTTAGGCTTTAAAAGAGGTAGGAAAGGTCTGGAATACCCCTGGGAAAATTAAAAGAAAACTTCTAAAATTTGCGACTCAGGTTCCACGGACAGTGGATGCTTCCATGACCGTAGAACCCTATCATGGTTCCTGGGCCCATTTTTCAAGCTGCAGGTCTGAATTCCATGAATTGGGTTCACGACCCGTGGAACCATCCACGATTTATGGAACCGAATAGTGGTTCCTGAGGGACAGTTGGGTCTCAGGTGTGAGTTCCACGAGTGTAATCCATGACTCGTGGATCATTCCATGGTTTGTGGTTCTTACTCGTGGTCTTGACCCAACTTGTCTTGTCTCTCTCTGAGTTCCACAGATGCATTCCACGGTTTGTGGACTATTCCATGGTCCGTGGAAACCATCTGTGGTTCCGACTGGGACTTGGAAAATTCTATTTTCTAGTTTTTCTAAGCTGGGTCCAGGCTTGGAAAATCTGGGGTGTTACAATATCTCCCCCTTGGGATCATTCGTTCTTGAATAAAGACTAAACAAGCTGAGTTTGGAGGAAATGAGATGCAACCCCTACCAACTGAGCACTAGAAGCTGATATCCAACTGAGTCGAGTCCTATGGTCATGAAAACATGCTGAAATGCAAGGATAACTGAGGGAACGTGATACTGAGACTGAAATACTCCTGAGTAAACTGAGAGACTGGAGAGGAACTATTACCTCAAGATGAAACTAAATCGGAAGGGAAGAGGTGAGGGTACTTGGTCATCATGGCTTCTTCTGCTACCCAAGTAGCTCTCTCGACGGACTGATTCCTCCACAAAACCTTCACCAAAGTGACTTTCTTATTTCTCAACCTATGAACCTGGCGGTCAAGAATATCAACTGGGACCTCCTCATAGGTGAGCCTATCTTTCACAGTGACACTTTCTAAAGGCACAATCACAGCCGAATCACCAACACACTTTTTCAACAACGAAATATGAAAGACTAGGTGAACCGCTGCTAGTTCTACTGGCAACTCTAACTCATAAGCCACATTACCAAACCTTTTCAAGATTCTATAAGGACCTATATATCTGGGACTGAGTTTCCCTTTCTTACCAAATCTCATCACCCCCTTCATGGGCGATACTTTCAGGAAAACCCAATGTTTAACCTGAAACTCTAAGTCCCTCATCCTCACATCAGCATAGGACTTCTGAAGACTCTGAGCTGTCTTTAATCTTTCTCTAATGAGCTGAACTTTCTCCATAGCCTTATGAACCAAATCTCGCTTAATCAAGGTTGCTTCACCTACTTTGAACCAACCAACTAGTGAGCTGCGTCTATGCCCATAAAGTGCCTTGTATGGGACCATCTGAATACTGGATTAAAAACTGTTATTTTAGGGGCACTCTATGAGAGGTAGGTGATCATACCAACTACCCTTGAAATTGATCACACACGCTCTCAGCATGTCCTCTAAGGTCTGAATGGTATGCTCTACCTGACTATCCGTCTGTAGATGAAATGTTGTACAGAGATTCACCTGGGTACCAAGAAATTTCTGAAATGATCTCTAGAAATGAGATATAAACTGAGGACCCCTATATGAGATGATAGATAAGGGAACCCCATGCAACCTGACTATCTCACTGATGTAGAGTCTGGCATAGTCCTCCACTGAATCTGTAGTCTTGACAACTAAGAAGTGAGCTGACTTAGTAACTCTGTCCACTATCACCCAAATGGAGTTATGCTGTCTGCGGGTACGAGGTAAACCCATAATGAAATCCATGTTAATCACCTCCCACTTCCAAGTAGGAATGCTAATATCCTGAGTCACACCTCTTAATTTTTGATGTTCTACTTTCACCTGCTGATAGTTAGGACACTTAGCCACAAATCCTGCAATGTCCCTCTTCATGTCATTCTACTAATAGACTTCCCTTAGATCACGATACATCTTGGTAGCACCAGGATGAATAGAATATCTAGAATTATGGGCTTCTATAAGGATATGCTGCCTCAACTCACCCACTTTAGGTACACATAAACGACCCTGGTAGCGAAGCACACCATCTCCCCATTGGGAGAAAACCTCTACTCTTTGCTGATGAACTTTACCTTTCAACTGAAGCATGATGGGATCACAGTCCTGTTTCTCTTTAACCTCCGCTACTAATAAAGATTATGACCCGTTCTGGACCATCACACCACCATCTATCATGTCCATAAGGCAAACTTCTATATGGGCAAGCCTATGAATATCTCTGGATAATTCTTTCTTCTCTTCCTCAACATGGGACATACTACCCATGGACAGTCTGCTGAGGGCATACACCACTATATTGGCCTTACCCGGATGGTATAACATATTCATATCATAGTCTTTGAGGAACTCAAGCCACCTTCTCTGATGAAGATTCTACTCTTTCAAGATGAACACATACTGGAGGCTCTTATAATTTGTGAACACATCAACGTGAACACCATACAAGTAGTGTCTCAAAATCTTTAGGGCAAACACAACAGTTGCAAGCTCAAGGTCGTGAGTCAGGTTATTCTTCTCATGAACCATAAGTTGTCTGGAAGTATACACTATGACCTTACCCTGATGTATCAAAACACAACCCAGGTCGACCCTGGATGCATCAAAATAAACCGCGTAGCCATCTGAACCCTCTGGTAGAGTTAAAATGAGAGTTGTAGTCAACCTGGTCTTCAATTCTAGGAAACTCTTCTCACACTCATCTGACCACTGAAACTTGACCTTCTTCTGAGTCAACTTGGTCAATGAGGTAGCTATGGTGGAAAATCCTTCAACAAACCTCCTGTAGTAACCGGCCAAACCCAAGAAGCTTCTGATGTCTTTCGGAGAGGTGGGTCTGGGCCAATTCTTCACTGCCTCAATCTTTTGAGAATCAACTCGGATTCCCTCACTAGTTACCATATGACCAAGGAACGCAACTGACTTCAACCAGAATTCACACTTGTTGAACTTAGTCAATAAATGGCGATCTTTGAGAGTTTGCTACACCACTATCAAATGTTCTGCATTTTCCTCCTCTCTCTGAGAGTATATGAGCATATCATCAATAAGACAATAATGAACAAGTCTATATACTGCTTGAACACCATGTTCATCAAATCCATGAAAGTTGTAGGAGCATTCGTTAGTCCAAAAGACATAACTACAAAGTCATAGTGACCATACTGAGTTCTGAAGACTGTCTTCGAAATATCACTATCTCTGACTTTGAGATGATGATAGCCAGATCGGAGGTCTATCTTAGAAAAGAAACTAGCACCCTGAAGTTGGTCGAACAACTCATCAATCCTGGGGATGGGATATTTATTATTGATTGTGACTTTGTTCAACTGAATGTAGTCTATGCACATCCTGAGAGAACCTTCTTTCTTATGCACGAAAAGCACTAGAGCACCCCATGGAAAGATACTGGGTTTGATGAAGCCCTTATCTAGGAGGTCTTTCAACTGTTCTCTTAATTCCTTAAGCTCAGCTGGATCTATTCTGTAAGGAGGAATAGGCTGGGTATCTGGAAGGAGATCTATTCTGAAGTTGATTTCCCTTTCGGGAGGAACTTCGGGAAGATCTTCTGGAAATACTTCTGGGAATTCATTCACCACTAGTACTGACTCAAGAGTTTGGCTTTCATAGTTTGAATACTTAACCCAAACAATATGATAGATATACCCTTTGGAAATCATTTTTCTGGCCTTAAGGTAAGAGATGAATAGACCTACAGGCACTAAGGTACTACCCTTCCACTCTAAGACTGGCTCGTTTGGAAACTAGAATCGAACGACCCTAGTTCTGCAATTGACTGAGGCATAAAAAGATTTTAACCAATTCATGCCTAGAATAATATCGAAGTAAGTCATTTCTAACTCCACAAGATTGGCTGAGGTGACTTTCTAGGAAACTGTGACAGGGCAATTTTTATATACCCGTCTAGCTATAACTGGATCACCAACTGGAGTAGAGACTGAGAAGGGTTATGGGAGGATTTTTGGACCGACACTAAATTTTACTTCTATATAAGGAGTTACAAAAGAAAGTGTAGCCCCTGGGTCTAACAATGCATAAACATCTAAATTGAAGACTTGTAACATACCCGTGACCACATCTGGAGAATCTTCCTGGTCTTGTCGAGTCTGAAGGGAATACAACCTGTTTTGGTGCTGACCACTACCTATACCAAATGAGGCACCCTGATGAGTGGGGCAGCCCATTGAAGCTGCTGTAAAAATGGCCTGATTCTGCGAACGAGTATCCCTTCCCTCTTGAGAATTTACTGGGCACTGTTTTATTATATGGCATGGCTAACCAAACCCAAAGCAATTTCCACTATCTGCCATACACTCACCCTCGTGGTTTCTGCCATACTTTTTACACACTAGATGAGTGCCCCCGCTAGTAACTGTGCCTTTGGACTTAGAGCCTGGCGTTCTATCCCGTCGATCCTGTCTGAACTTAAGAACAAGCGCACTAGTAGAAGATGGGCTTGGAGTTTAAGATTTCTGACAGAACTGAGAGCGGTTACCACCCTCTGACCTCTACTGAAAGTAGTTGAAGTCACCTATTCTAGCTCTCTTACTGTCTCCTCCCCTCTCTTTGATTTTCTCCTCCTTGATCTACTGAGCATAAGTAACCAACATCAAAAAATCCATCTCCTTAACCAGCATAGCAGTCCTGCACTCCTTGACTACATCATCGGATACACCAGATACGAATTTACTCATATAGGCCCTGGAGTCAGCTATTATTACCGGAGTATACTTAGACAACTGAGTAAACTTGAGTATGTACTCCTGCACACTCATATCACTCTGCTTCAAGTTGATGAACTCTTGGACCTTGGCTTCCCTGAGCTCAAGTGGGAAGAACCTAATAATATCTCATAAATCCTCCCACATAAGTGTGGAACGCTTTACATCCACGAAGAAGACTCTACTCAACGCAGCTTTCAGATACCCTAGGACACTTAAACATGATGCTCAGATACCATGTTTGTCATGCCCTAAGGCTACCCCCTAGACGTAACATGGTGCTTAGTGTCACAAGTGACCCCAAGCTAACCCATGGTCTGGCATATCTAGGCATTTTTTTAAAATCAAATACAATCTGTGCGGAAGCTATAATGGTTTAAGTAAATAAGTTGGGAAAGTATAATCCAAGCATATCTGAATATATAAATATCTAAGAATGTAGTAAGTCTGAACGTAAAACTGACAACCCAAAAGCTGATTCTAATTCTATGCCTGAAAGCCTCTAACTGACATGAGTTGCTGGGACAAGCCCTCAGCTAACTCTAAAAGTCTAAAAACTGAAATATAAGACTGAAATGAAAGCGTATCTATTGTCCTCAAACTATGAGGACTCACCACTAAAGCTGTTGAGTAAGGACTGGAAGTCAAGCTAAGCACGGTTTGGATGCTTAATGCTTGAACTTACATCATGATAAGATGTAGCACAAAAGTATGCGTCACTACTTCAAATGTACTGAGCATGCGGGATATATGCAAAGTTGTAAAACATGAATACTGAACAAGGAAATACATACTGAAACATGAACTAAAGGATAAGCTGAATGCAGTGACCATGTAACTAATTATGAGTACTATAGCATATTGAACTGAGCTGAATAGTTGAAATACATATTGAGTACATGGTCAATGCAATATGAGTCTGGTTATGGGAGCTACTACTAATCGAAATATCCCAAGCTGAGTAACTGTGGGGCTAACTTGTAACCCTAGATGGAAGGGTGTTCATACCTTGCCAAGGGTACAAACAAGTCTGACGTGGATCCACTAAACTGATGTCCACAAGGGACAAGGGTGTCAAGCCTAATCTGACGGATGACCCCTTTAGAACCTACGGTGGCGCTGTAGTTCTGGGACTCCGGGACTGCTACCAAAGGTCTTAGCCTAAACTGGCGGGTGAGCCTTAATCCCTTCATTTGCTCGGTGCTAAGCCTACTCCTAACTTGATACATAAGAAATGAAATGCAAACTGAATTACTGGATGGATCAAATACTGATTTCTCTAAAAATGCAACACAATAATAATAATAATACTAAGAACTGATGGCATTCTAACACCGGATTATAACTGACTATAATATCTGTTCTAGCATGCTTGAGTTTAAGGTATTGGCACCACACCATACTAGGGTTATAAAATTTTGAATACATTACTATCCTAGGTTCCCAAAAAAACACATGATGAATCATATACATACTACCATAGGAACTAAACTACAGTAATTACATAGAATTTGGGAACCCTAGGTCTGAAGAACTGATTGAAATCTAAATAACTGAACTGTATCTAGGGACTCAATGGGTTAAAGGAACCCATTGATGAAATCTCATATAACCGAAAGAAGATTCTACGGAGGAACCTTTGGATTTTTGGGGCTGAACTTGAAGAAGACCTTCTGCTTGTTCTTGAGAGAAACTGTCGCTTCTTTTCTCTAACTCTCTAAGAGTCGAATGATTTCTGAGATAATGGGAGGTTTTGGTAGTTTCTGACTAATTAATAAGGCTTAGACTAAGAAAAATGGTGTAGTTTAGGCTTTAAAAGAGGTAGGAAAAGTCTGGAATACCCCTGGGAAAATTAAAAGAAAACTGCTAAAATTTGCAACTCAGGTTCCACGGGCAGGTTCTATGGTCCGTGGATGCTTCCGTGACCCGTAGAACCCTGTCGTGGTTCCTGGGACCTTTTTTCAAGCTGCGGGTTTGAGTTCCACGACTTGGGTTCACGACCCACGGAACCATCCACGGTTCATGGAACCCAATCGTGGTTCCTGAGGGACAGTTAGGTCTTAGGTATGAGTTCCACGAGTAAAATCCATGACTCGTGGATCATTCCATGGTCTGCAGTTCTGACTCGTGGTCTTGACCCAACTTTGTTGGTCTCTGTATGAGTTCCACGGATGCATTCCATGGTTCGTGGACTGTTCCACGGTCCGTGGAAACTATCTGTGGTTCCGGTTCGGTCTTGGAAAAGTTTATTTTCTGGTTTTTCTAATATGGGTCGAGGCTTGAAAGTTCTGGGGTGTTACAATTATCTAGAGGCCAGGGATCTAATTAATTTTTAACATGCTCATCACTCTCACTTAGATACTATGCCCATTGGACTTCTAAAGTAATTCTAGTATGTTAATCTGTCATATTTTAGACCCCATGTCATTAGGTCCCTTTTTAAAAATAATTTTAGCATGTTGATCAGCCCATAACCATTAGAAATTATGCTCATAGGTAATTATTGTTAATTTATTAATTGTGCAAAGTGTGTTTTAATCATTTAACTATGTTAATCAAATAAGAGGCCTATTTGATGCTATTACGTGCTACTTGCAGTAAAGTCCTCGTATGTTTTGTATGACGTTAAACCCTTTGTCAAATTAACAACCTTAAGATTTTATTTGTCTAGACCAACATCCAAATTATCAAGTTCAATGCCTCTTGGACATTAAGTCGGTATAGGTAGGCATATTAAGACACGTTAGACTTTTTTATTTCTTTAGTGCGCTCTTAGATTTAATGACAACCTTAATAACCAATCTAGGCAGGTAGTCGTAAATGATAGTCTGTGCTCGCTGATTAATATGAGAAATCCATAACTGGATTGCAAAGTATTAATTTATGTTGCATGGGGTGATCCTTTAGGCTAAAACTCCCTCCTCTCCCAACTTGTTTTCCTCCTACGTAGGGAGTGATCTGTATGATACACTTATAGCTCGATAGTCATTGCACTTTGACTAATAAGTCTTTTAAGACTTTGCATGAGGTTGAGCGATTACTCCCCAACGTACAAGCTTTATAGTTTTATTTCGTTTAATTCTTATGTTATTATATGCTTGGGGTAGTATTAATTAAATCATTTAGTAATTAGGTTATCTTCTTTATATCATTGTGTCAATTCTGTCTTCTCGCTTATCTGATTTGTCTTATTTATTTATTTATGTTAATTGTAATTCATATGTGTAATTTTTTTCTCATTTATATCTATTAATAATTAACTTAGTTTAATTTATCTACTTCTTTTAAAATAAGGTTTAACATGAATTTATTTATTTTGACCTTTGTCTTATTACATAATTTCCCATATAATAACGAATTCGGTAGGGACCTACATTTGTGGACCTCAAAAGGTGCATAACACCTTCCTTTTGAGGTAACTTGAATCCTTATCCGATTTCTAGTGACGTAGACTTTAAAATTAATTTAATCGTAGTTAGTGTAGTATGGCGCCCTAACGCACCTTAATTCATTAGGTGGCGACTCTTCACTCCTTTATCCTAAAAAGAGTTATCACGTCGAATGTCATTTTTCGCGAGAAAAATGGGGCACGACAGGGTGTACTTTTTAAGAAGTCCAAAATTCATTTTCCTCTGTGATGACTACTTTTAGTCTGTCTGGTTCAGGATTATTTTTGACAAATTCATCTGTGTTCAGCTTCTACTTCCCTATATGTGGTGATTTATCTAGCTTCTACTACCCTTCTAGGTGTTTTTAAATATTAAAAATACTCTTTCTTAGTTATTTTTACTAGAGGACAAACATTGTAGAAGCACAGAGCTAGAACAAAGTCACAATTCTTCTAAGGTTACTTCATTAACTTTTTACTTATCATTATTTTTTATTTTTACTTAGATTAAAGCTTTATAATCATATTATGAGTGGATAAAATTCTCCTATCTAGGATTATGGCCATAGTATCAACATCGTATTCTTTATATAAGTTGTTATTTTGAATATCATCCAAGTTTTTTTCTCTTAATCTTATTCTTACTATTTTGTTGATTAGCGACCAATAGGATAGATGGATAATCGCTAATGAAACTTGAAATTATATAAAAAAAATTAGAGATAGAACGTGGATTAAAGGGGAGTAGGATGCATCTGCTGACAGATTTTCAGCTAGGATAAAAATTATACCTAGGCGGTCCTACTTGGCTCAAATACATAAAGATATGTAAATTCATTTGGATTAATTATGATTATCATCACTTAACAATATGGTATGAAAATAATTTGGATAGACAATTAGAGGATCGACAAATTATGACTATAATATCAATCCTATGAGTCAGCAAAATGGTAGATCTCTTAAATAAGCTTTTCATCTATATAAAGATACAATAAAATTATGCAAGCGCCAAAGCCCTAGGTTGTAACTTCTCTTTGAACAACTACTATAATATTTACTCACTTTACTCTCTTACTTAAGTAGAATAAATAATCAACCAAACAAATACTCTTGAATTGAATAATACTATGATGACCCTTCCGGTCATCTTTGCATTTATGCATTCATTGTACTGTTAGAGCTTTCCTGTAGTGACCCCAAGGCATTTATGGCTTGCTGAGATCGGTAGTTCGGTGCCCTGGTCGTTCGTTTGGTTGTTTGGGCCATGTGCCTGTTTTAGAACCTTAACTTAGGATATCATTGACTCTAGTCAACATTCTTAGCTAACATACTTGGAATCAAATTCCGATAGTTCTGTTAGCTTCGGAGTGTTGAGTTTGGTCTAGTTAGACCTTAAGTCGAGGCCTGAGAACTTTGGGTGTGGGTTTTGTGTTGCTTTTTCTATTTTCAGGACATTTGGAGTTGAAAGTGCAACTTGGGTCAGCTTTTGATGATCGAAGCATCAGATTCAAAATTTGACGATTCCATCAGCTTCAGAATGTTGAGTTTGGGTTAGGTAGATGGTTGGTTCGGGTTCCGGGTGAGCATGGCTCATTTCGGGTGTTTGGTTGCGTGTTGGTTAGTGTTGACTTGGGTCAATATTCCTCCGAAACAACCTTGTTCAGAAGTTTCATCAATTCCATTGAGTGCGGAATATCGTTTCCACTCTGTTAGCATTATTGGTTTTTGAACATCGGTTTCCAATTATGCCCAGAATTCCCCATCGAGTTTTAGAAAGTTGCAGACTTTTTCAGTTGCAGGTGCAGGCATCAAGCCTCAATTGCGATCGCAAGCCCCTACCCTTACGACCGCAATGAAGCACCTAGACTCTTGTTCTTTGCAATCGCGTGATCGCCTGTCATAATTTTGATGAAGTCTCTTCCCCGTTGTTCTTTGCGACCGCGTGGATAGCCTTCACGATCGCGACGGTCTAGCCAGCGTGGTCCTCGCGACCACGATGGGTCCCTTCGCGATCGCAATGAAGGATCCCTGAGCACTATATAAGTTTTTCAACTTCGTCTTTTTCACTCCAAAACCAAATTCTCCATTGTTGTGAGCTAAAAACTCGTCTAAGCAGTCTAATTCTTCAATTTTTGGTGTTGGGGTGCATATTTTGTGGCCTTGATCATTCCTCCATCGTTGTTGGTAAGTCTTCTTCCCCATAGCTCCATTTTTTTTCATTGATAGGCAATTCCATTATTGTGAATTCTTGGAGCTCAAAAATTCATTGTAGATTCTGCTCTCGTGTGAATTTGCATGCTTCATGGACTCGTTCAATTCATAGCCCTTGGCGTAATTCCCTCAATTTGGTAGGTGATCCTTGCCCTTTTTCGATTTCCATTTCTTATTTCTCCATTATTGATTTCTCAACTTTAGGGGCTGTTCTAGCCTGAAATTGTGGCCCAAATTGCTTAATTTTCTGGGCATGCACTCCTATAGTCTTGGTGATCATATTGTGAGTTTTCATTTTTGGGTTGCGGGGCCCACAGGACCGTCGGTGACCCAAATTTTGACCCGGCTACAATTATAGCATTATGGGTATCATTAGACTCATTTTAATGTATTATTTATGTTTATGATAGTTTGATCATCATTCGGGGTTTCTCTGAGTGATTCGGGATTGGATACCGTTATCCCAACAGCTTATCGTCGGACGATAGGTAGGTTATGGTTTAACCATGTAGACTTCGCATATATAGGATAAAATTGTACTAATGGGCATTCTTGGGTTGGGTTTACTAGGTTGGTACCACATACCTCGATCGCTTATTCATGTTCGGTTACTTTTCTTCCTCCGATGTTTGTAGTATTCATTTTATACGCTCTATTCACTCTTGTGGTCTTGTGTGGCCTTATATAGACTCTAAGACATAGTTGGTGGGATATTGGAAATGTCCGTGAGTCTCAGGCATCATTATTACTATTATAGAGCTGGTTATCTGTGTTGTAGAATAATTAGAGCATGTGCAGGGTCGATAGGTTGATTGTGAGCCGTTGGGCTATTGATTGTGATAGAGCATGACATCATCATGCATATAAAAGGATTTTCTTCATGATTTAACTATGATTTTGGATTTGGGCCTTCTATTGATGAGTTTCTAAACCTTACATAGCTCGTGGGGCCCATTTTTAGTGAAATTGATTATGGATGGCTTGGTATCATCTTAATGGATTTTCTTGGGGTAAGAAAGGTTAAAAGAGAGATTTGTTACATTTTCCTATTAAATGTTAGGCCCGGTTGGAATGAGGTGCTAGATTTACCCTATTATGGATGATAAATGATATTAGCCTCGGTGAAGCCGAGCAGCGGACTTAATTTACTACTGTTTTAGACCTGGATATGCTCGGGCACCCTTGAACGGGGTTTATGAGACTTATTTTATTGATTTAAACCTGGATAGAATTCAGGCATGCATTTGAGCATTTGAGTACTAGTTTGGATCCGGTGGCACTCCAGAATGATATTTTGAGGTTAGAGTGTAGTATGTGGTCTACGAGTAGACCTCAATGGACCTTGTCATTCTGGACCAAGTGCTATAGGCAAAAGGGTGACCGGTGGTAGGGGTGTACGGTGGAGTAGATGTACTCGGGAGAAGTCCTTCCATGGATCTCGCCTTTATTGTACCTTTGGAGTACTAGAGGGGGTAATATACTGACACTGTGGTTTCACTTAGTTTTGCATATCATATCATATCATTCATTTGTGCGAGGTTCCATCCTTATTTGTTGTTTATTGAGTGTACGCTCCGATTGTATGGGCGGCTGAAGGATTTGTTTTTACTTGATTACATTCCTCGGTTGTATGGGCGGCCGGGGGACTGTATGTAGATGCTTGTTACTTTATCGCTATACTACACCCTGTTATGGTTATATATATGAGATTGGTATGATTAAGTTGGTTATTTGTTCCTGTTCCTTTTGGGCATGATATCTTTATTCTTCTCCCCCTTTCCCTTGTACTTGAGGTTACCGGTATACCGCTCCTTTCTAAGACTTACTATCTACTGTTATTGCAAGGATCCCAGGTGCAGCATTTCTTACTTTCACCTGTGCCTGCTGTGTGTATATATTCTACTTGCTAGCTTTGTATGTTGCTTTCTGTTGTTTTCCCTTTAGGCTAGTTCCGTGTACTTATCCATTGCCTTCTGTGACTATCTATTTTCTATTCTGCTCATTACTACTCTCTTATATTATATGTGCTCAGTCGGCCTATAATACCTATTGGGTACCGGTTGCTTTGCAATTGGTGCTCATACTACACTCTGCATCTTCTGGTGCAGATCTTAGTGTGGGGCATCGCCGCTAGATCATTGTGAGTCGTGCTTGGATATTATGGACTATCTAGGCTAAGGGTGAGCTCTTAGCGACCGTAGCTTAGATTTTAGTTTATCTTTTGCTTTATGTACTCTATTACTACTCGGAGACATTTGTGTATATTTTTTTTTGATACTTCATACTCCTTATAAGTAGTTCTGGCTCTATACTGTGATACCAGGTTTTGGGTTTGGTTTAGCTTCTGCCTATGTAGGTATATATTCCTGTTATCTATTTTCTTCATCTTGTTCCCTTGCTTCCGCTTATTAAACTGTTCTTCCACTTAAATTGTTAGATAGTAGCCCGTTACTGACCATTCTGGGCTACGGGGATTGGTTTGCTTACTGGGGGGTTATAGGTGCCATTATGACCGAGAAGTCGGGTTGTGACATCTTGGTATCAGAGCTCTAGGTTCACTGGTGTCATCGATAAAGGAACCAATATCTAGTAGAGTCCTGCGGATCAGGGCAGAGACGTCCGTACTTAATCTTCGGGAGGCTATAGTGACATCTTAGGAAAATGGACTTTTCTTGATTCTATCTCGTACGTAGTATCCTTGAAGGTTTCTGGAAATCTTACTTATTCTGGTTCACTCTTCCGTAGATGGTTTATACGAGATCTTCAGCTTCTGGCGAAGGAGAGCCTTCGACCCCTACACCTCCGACTCTATCTAGGGGCTTGGGTGGTCGCAAGGGTAGGGCTAGAGGTCGTCCCAGAGCAGCAGCACCTTCTAGAGCTTCTAGGGTTGAGATAGAGCCATAGTTTGTTCCTGAACCGCAACATGTGGACTCGGGGATAGCCCAGGTACTACCAGCTCCAGTACCAGATCCGGCACCAATTTCTATGTCAGCCCCACCTCAGTCTTCAGATATTCGGGGTTTACTACTTCAGCTATTGGGTATGATAGGGGATAGATGTTCTGAGGTAGCACAAACATCCGCTCAGGAGGCAGCCCTGGGTGTTCAGAGTTCAGGAGCGCAACCTGCTACTGTGGCTCCCCCTGCTGAGGTTATTCTAGTTCCAACGATTACGCAGCCTCTTGCTCCTTGCCCAGCTATGACAGATAGGGAGTAGAAGGCCTTGAGTAGATTTTTGAGATTGGCACCATCGAGATTTGCTAGTACATCAGGTCAGGACCCACATGACTTCATTACTACCTGTGAGTAGATGTTACACCATCTGGGCTTGCTAGAGACTCACGGGGTTGGATATACTACGTATCAGTTGGAGGGTCCAGCGAAGTTATGGTGGAGGACACAATTTGCTTGCAGACCTTCTACATCACCTCCGATGCCTTGGTATGAGTTTATTGAGGCCTTCATGGCTAAGTTCTTACCTCAGAGTGATCGTAAGCATCGCCAGGAGTAGTTCACCAGGCTTATGCAGGGATCTATGTCAGTATCTAAGTATGAGAACCATTTCCATCAGCTTGCTCCATTTGGAGCTATGATCATTCCTACTGAGCCGGACGTGATTCGCAGGTTTGTATGGGGATTGCGGATAGAGATTAGACAGCCAACTGAGATATTGGTTTCTAGCGGTCGGTCATTTCAGGATATTGCAGACTATGCCCGTACTGTGGAGGACTTTCATTGACCTTATCAGGGGGCTAGAGATAAGAGGCCTCGTTATCAGGGTAGCTACAGTGGTTCCAGACAGGGTGGTAGAGGTTCAGGCCAGTGAGGCCGGGGTTATCAGCCACAGCAGCACCAGGGTAAGTCCAGCCAACCAGTTCAGGCTTCACTTCAGACTTCTAGTAGTTCTCAATTCGAGCAGGGTCAATTTTTGAGGGGTGCAGCCTCTGCGGCATCAGGCCGTGGTGGCCATTCAGGTTCTGTTGGTCCGTCTTGATAGTACAGGCCGTCAGGGCCTTGTTATGAGTGTGGTGTTGTTGGCCATTATGCTAGAGATTACCCTCAGCGAGGTACAGTTCAGTCAGTCGCTCAACCGGTCGAGCCTTTACGAGTAGTTTAGCCTTCGGACAGAGGGGGCGATGGTCAAGCTAGAGGTGGTGCCCCATATGGTAGAGAAGGTGGTAGAGATGGAGGTCGGGCAGGTGGAGGTAGTCATCAATTTTATGTGGTCCCTGGGAGACCAGAGGCAGAGGCCTCGGATGCTGTGATTACAGGTATAATTTTTGTGTGCCATCAGTCTACTATGGCTTTATTTGATCCTGGATCTACTTGTTCATATGTAACTGCCTACTTTCTGCCTTGTTTGAGGTTAGCTAGCGAGCCGTTATCTGTTCCTGTTTCTGTTTCATCCCCAATAGGAAATTCTTTTATAGTGGATCAAATTGTGAGATCTTGCATGATATCTGAGGGTGATTTGGAGACTTGGGGTTATTTGATGATCCTTGATATGTTAGATTTTGATGAGATACTGGGCATGGACTGGTTATCCCCTCACTGCACAGTTTTGGATTGTTATGCTAAGACCATTACCATAGCCGTGCCTTGTGTGTCCTCAATTGTGTGGCAGGGTTCTGTCAGTCGTGCACCATCTGGGATTATCTCTTGTCTTTGAGCTAGGAAGTTGATTTCCCATGGGTGTTTAGCTTATCTAGCATATGTCCGAGATGCTAGTGCTGACCCTTCGTCTCTTGTGTTTGTTCTTGTGGTTAGAGACTTCCTAGATGTGTTCCCTACCGACCTACCATGCCTTCCACCTGAGAGATATATTGATTTGCCATTGAGTTAAAGCCGGGCACCAGACCCATTTCTATTCCTCCTTACCGTATGGCTCCTGCTGAGTTGAGAGAGCTTAAGGAGCAGCTCCAGGATTTGTTAGCTAAAGGGTTTCTTAGTCCGAGTATGTCTCCTTGGGGTGCTCCTGTTCTCTTTGTGAAAAAGAAGGATGGGTCGATGCGGATGTGTATTGATTACTGGTAGCTAAATAAGGTGACAGTGAAGAATAGGTATCCGATACCGAGGATTGATGACTTATTTGATCAGCTTCAGGGTTCAGCCATGTTTTCGAAGATTGATTTGAGGTCCGGCTATTATCAGTTGAGGATTAGGGCAGAGGACATCCCTAAGATAGCATTTAGGACACGTTATGGCCATTATGAGTTACTGGTGATGTCTTTTGGTTTGACTAATGCCCCCTAGCTTTCATGGACTTGATGCGTAGGGTGTTTAGCCCGTACTTGGATATGTTCATGATAGTCTTCATAGATGACATCCTGGTATACTCCCGGAGTAGAGATGAGCATGAGCAGTACTTGAGGACTGTACTTCAGACTTTGAGAGATCATCGGCTTTATGCCAAGTTCTCAAAGTGTGAGTTTTGGCTTGAGTCAGTTGCATTCCTAGGGCACGTGGTGTCTAAGGATGGGATTAGAGTTGATCCGGGTAAGATTTTAGCGGTTCGTGATTGGCCTAGAACTACTACTCCTACCGAGGTTCGCAACTTTATTGGGCTAATCGGGTACTATAGGCGGTTCGTTGAGGGATTTTCTTCCATAGTAGCACCCTTGACTATTCTGACTAGGAAGGATGTTCCATTTCAGTGGTCGGACCAGTGCGAGGATAGCTTCGAGAGGCTTAAGTCCTTATTAACTTCAGCTCTAGTTTTGACTTTGCTGGTCGAGGGTCAGAGTTTCGCCGTGTATTGTGATGCTTCTGGGGTTGGTCTTGGTTATGTGTTGATGAAGCAGGGCCGAGTGATAGCATATGCATCGATATAGTTGAAGTTTCATGAGCGTAACTACCCCACTCGTGACTTAGAGTTGGCGGTAGTAGTCTGCGCGCTCAAGATCTGGAGGCACTACTTATATGGAGTTCATTATGAGATATTCACTGATCACCGTTGTCTTTAGTACATTACGAGTAAGCGAGAGCTGAACTCGAGGTAGAGTAGATAGATTGAGTTGCTGAAGGACTATGATTTCACTATTCTATACCATTCGGGTAAGGCAAATGTGGTAGCGGATGCCTTGAGTCGGAAGGCAGCGATATGGGCACCCTATCTTCACTTGCAGTTCCTGAGCGATCGTTGGCCTTTTACATCCAGTCCTTGGCTAACTGCTTAGTTAGGCTTGATTTGTTGGATCCCAGTCGAGTTCTTGCCAATGTAGAGGTTCATTCTACTCTAGTTGACCAGATTCAGATCCAATAGTTCAAGGATCAGAGTTTGTGTGACCTTCATTATCAGGTAGTTCGGGGTGAGGCCAGCCGAGCTACTTTGGGTTCTGATGGTATTCTAAGGTTTGGTGGTAGACTTTGTTTTCTGAGGGTTGGAGATTTGATTTAGTTAATACTTTGTGAGGCTCATTGTTCTAGATACTCCATTCATCCTGGCTCGACGAAGATGTATAGAGATTTGAGACAGCTTTACTGGTGGAGTGGTATGAAGTGGGACGTAGAGGATTTTGTATCTTGGTGCTTGAACTGTAAGTAGGTGATGTTCGAGCACATGAGACCGGGTGTTTTGATGCAGTGACTTCCCATTCCGGAGTGGAAGTGGGAAGGGATTACTATGGATTTTGTGGTTGGTCTGCCTAGTATTTCGCAGGGTTTTGATTCTATTTGGGTGATTGTGGATCAACTGACTAAGTCGGCCCATTTCTTGCCAGTTTAGACTTCCTACAGTGCTGAGAAGTTAGTTCAGATTTATATTTGTAAGGTTGTTCGATTTCACGGGGTCCCAACTTTTATCATTTCAGACTGTGGCACTCAGTTCACATCTCAGTTCTGGAGGTCTATTCAATGAGATTTGGGTACAAAGGTTCAGCTCAGTATTGCTTTCAACCCTCAGACATATGGCCAGTCTGAGAGGACTATTCAGGTCTTGGAGGACATGCTTCGGGATTGTGTACTTGACTTTGGGGGTTCATGGGATCAGTTCTTGTCTTTGTCCGAGTTTTCTTATAATAATAGCTTCCATTCGAGCATCGGCATAGCAACTTTCGAGGCCTTGTATGGTAGGCATTGAAGATTGCCAATAGGTTGGTTTGATGGTTTAGAGTCCAGACCACAGGGTGCATATTTTCGTAGATATTTCTTAGACCGAGTCCATTTGATTCAGGATAGACTCAGAGTAGCCCAGAGTAGGTAGAAGAGCTATGTTAATTGTAGACTTCGTGCCTTGGAGTTCAGTGTTGGTCACTTGGTATTCCTTCGAGTATCACCCGTGAAGGGCGTGATGAGATTTGGTCGGCGGGGCAAGCTTAGCCCCAGGTTTATTGGGCCATTTGAGATTCTCCAAAGGGTTGGTAGTGTTGTCTACATGTTATCTTTGCCTCCGATGTTTTCAGTTGTTCACCTCATTTTTCATGTCTCGATGTTGCACCTGTATGTTCCAGATGAGTCTCATGTGTCGCATTGGGATTCGGTTCAGTTAGATTAGAGGTTATCCTTTGTTGAGGAGCCGATAGTTATTCTGGCCAGAGATATCAGGAGATTGAGATCTAGGGAGATTCCGATTGTGAAAGTTTAGTGGAGGCATCATCCGGTCGAGGAGGCTATTTGGGAGACCAAGAGTGAGTTGCGTGCTCAGTATCCACAGTTGTTCGAGCCTTCAGGTACTCTCTTCTTCTTGACTTTCGAGGATGAAAGTCTTTTTAGTAGTGGATGTTGTGATGACCCTTTTGATCATCTTCACATTTACGCATTCATTGTACTGTTAGAGCTTTACTGTAGTGACCCCAAGTCATTTATGGTTTGCTTGGACCTGTAGTTCGGTGCCCTGGTCGTTCATTTGGTTGTTTGGGCAGTTTGTCTATTTTAGAACCTTAACCTAGGATATTGTTGACTTTAGTTAACATTCTTAGATAACATGCTCGAAATCAAATTTTGATAGTTCCGTTAGCTCCGAAGCACTGAGTTTGGTCTAGTTGGATCTTAAGTCGAGGCCTGAGAACTTCCGGTGTGGGTTTTGTGTTGCAATTTCTATTTTCAGGCCATTTGGAGTTGAAAGTGTAACTTGAGTCAGCTTTCGATGATCGAAGCATCAGATTCAAAATCCGATGATTACGTCAGCTCTAGAATGTTGAGCTTGGGTTAGGTAGATAGTTAGTTCGGGTTTCGGGTGAGCTAGGCTCATTTCAGATGTTTGGTTGCTTGTTGGTTAGTGTTGACTTGGGTCAACATTCCTCCGAAGCGACCTCGTTCAGAAGTTTCATCGATTTTTTTGAATCCAGAATGTCGTTTCCACTGTGTTAGCATTATTGGTTTTTGAATATCGATTTTCGATTGTGCCCAGAATGCCCCATTGAGTTTTGGAAAGTTTCAGACTTTTTCTGTTGCAGGTGCAGGCATCAAGCCTCAATTACGATTGCAAGCCCCTACCCTCGCGACCGCGATGAAGCACCTGGACTCCTGTTCTTCGTGATCACGTGATCGCCTATCGCATTTGGCGATGATGTCTATTCCCTGTTGTTCTTCGCGACCGCGTGTCTAGCCTTCGCGATCGCGATGGTATAGCCAGCGTGGTCCTTGCGACCACGAGGGGTCCTTTCATGATCCCGATAAAGGACCCCTGAGTAGTATATAAGTTTTTCAACTTTGTCTTTTTCCCACCAAAGTTGTGAGCTAAAAACTCGTCTAAGCAATGTAATTCTTCAATTCTTGGTGTTGGGGTGCATATTCCGTTGCCTTGATCGTTCCTCCATCGTTGTTGGTAAGTCTTCTTCCCCAAAGCTCCATTTTTTCCCATTAATAGCCAACTCCATTGTTGTGAATTCTTGGAGCTCAAAAATTCGTTGTAGATTCTGCTCTCGTGTGAAGTTGCATGCTCCGTGGACTCGTTCAATTCATAGATTTTGGCGTAATTCCCTCAATTTGGTAGGTGATCCTTTCCTTTTTCCGGTTTTCATTTCTTATTTCTCCATTATTGGTTTCTCAACTTTAGGGGTTGTTCTAGCCCAAAATTGTGGCCCAAATTCCTTGATTTTCCAGGCATGCACTCCCATGGTCTTGGTGATCATATTGTGAGTTTTCATTTTTAGTTTCACGTTGTGGGGCCCACGGCCCCGCCGGTGACCCGAATTTTGACCCGGCTACAATTGTAGAATTACGGGTATCGTTAGACTCATTTTATGTATTATTTATGTTTATGAAAGTTTGATCATCATTCAGGATTTCTCGGAGTGATTCGGGCTTGGATACCGTTGTCCCAGTAGTTTGTCGTCAGACGACAGGTAGGTTATGGTTTAACCCTTTAGACTTCACATATATAGGATAAATTGAACTAATGGGCATCCTTGGGTTGGGTTTACTAGATTGGTACCACAGACATCGACCGCTTATTCATGTCTGGTTACTTTTCTTCCTCCGATGTTTGTAGTATTCATTTTATACGCTCTATTCACTCTTGTGGTCCTGTGTGGCTTTATATAGACTCTGGGACATAGTTGGTGGGATATTGGGAATGTCCGTGAGTCCCGAGAATCGTTATTACTATTATAGAGCTGGTTATTTGTGTTGTAGAACGATTAGAGCTTGTGCAGGGCCGATAGGTTGATTGTGAGCCGTTGGGCTATTGACTGTGATTGAGCATGCCATCATCATGCATATACAAGGATTTTCTTCATGATTTTGGCTTCGGGCCTTCTATTGATGAGTTTCTAAACCTTGCATGGCCCGTGGGGCTCGTTTTCGATGAAATTGATTATGGACGGTTTGGTATCATCTTAATGGATCTTCTTGGGATAAGAAAGGTTAAAAGAGAGATTTGTTACATTTTCCTTTTAAATGTTAGACCCGGTTGGACTGAGGTGCTAGATTTACCCTGTTATGGATGAGAAATGATATTAGCCTCGGTGAAGCCAAGCAACGGACTTGATTTACTACTGTTTTAGACCCGGATACACCTGGGCACCCTTGAAGGGGGTTTATGAGACTTATTTCATTGATTTAGACTTGGATAGAATTCAGGCATGTATTTGAGTACTAGTTTGGATCCGGTGACACTCCGGACTAATATTTTGAGGTTAGAGTGTAGTATGTGGTCTACGAGTAGACCTCCATGGACCATGTCGTTTCCGACCAAGTACTACGGGCAAAAGGATGACCGAGGGTAGGGGTGTATGGCGGAGTAGATGTACTAGGGAGAATTTCTTCTATGGATCTCGCCTTTATTAGACCTTTGGGGTACCAGAGGGGGTAACATACTGACACTGTGGTTGCACTTAGTTTGGCACATTATATTATATCATTCAATTGTGTGAGGTTCCACTCTTGTTTGTTGTTTGTTGAGTGTACTCTCCAGTTGTATGGGCGGCCGAAGGGTTTGTTTTCACTTGATTGCATTCCTCGGTTGTATGGGCGGTCCGGGGACTGTAGGTAGACGCTTGTTACTTTGTTGCTATACTACACCCTATTATGGTTATATATATGAGATTGGTATGATTAAGTTGGTTATTTGTTATTGTTCCTTTTGGGCATGCCTATCTTTATTCTTCTCCCTCTTTCCCTTGTACTTGAGGTTACCGGTATACCGCTCCCTTCTAAAACTTACTATATACTGTTATTGCAAGGATCCCAGGTGCGTTATTTCTTACTTCCACTTGTGCCTGTTGTGTGTATATATTCTACTTGCTAGCCTTGTATGTTGCTTTCTGTTGTCTTCCCTCTAGGCTAGTTCCGTGTACTTATCCGTTGCCTTCTGTGACTATCTGTTTTCTATTTTATTCATTAGTGTTCTTTTATCTTATATGTTCCCAGTCGGCCTATGATACCTATTGGGTACCGGTTGCTTTGCAATTGGTGCCCATACTACACTCTGCATCTTCTGATGCAGATCCTAATGTGGGGCATCGCCGCTAGATCGTTGTGAGTCGTGCTTGGAGATTTTGGACTATCCAGACTGATTGTGAGCTCTTGGCAATCGAAGCTTAGCTTTTAGTTTATATTTTGCTTTATGTACTCTATTACTACTCGGAGACATTTGTGTATATTATTTTGGATACTTCGTAATCCTTATATGTAGTTCTGGCTCTATACTATGATACCAGGTTTTGGGTTTGGTTTAGCTTCCGCCTATGTAGGTATATATTCTTGTCATCTATTTTCTTCATCTTGTTCCTTTGCTTCCGCTTATTAAACTTTTCTTCTGCTTAAATTGTTAGATAGTAGCCCGTTACTGATCTTTCTGAGCTACGGGGATTGGTTCGCCTACTGGGTGGTTGTAGGTGCCATCATGACCGAGAAATTGGGTCGTGATAAATACTTGTTCCTATAATTATAGTAGATTAATTCGAAAGCTTGTCAGCAATAAGTCTCTAGGGGATTTGACAATTCAATTGCTTGTACTCACTTTATTACTTAACGATTGCGTACACTTGCGAGTGCATATTGGGAAGCAATACTATCTCACTGATTGTGTAAAATCACCTCTACTTATTTAATTCTGGATATTATTGCTAACTTTGATCTATAATTGCATCAAACGAATGTAAAATTTTCTTTTCCGGTGGAGAATTAAGTGAAAAAATAATATGGAATAACTTAAAAATTTCATTAAAACACAAACATATGATTTATAATTTTTTGTAGTCTTGATAACCATAAACAATCTTCAAGACAGTGGTACATATGTATTATTAGTGTGGTCACTTTTATTAGCTTCACAATTATTCATATGAGAACATTACATTTATACTAAAATGATGTGAGAGTAATTTTATACTTATGTTATTATATGTTGATTACATATTGATATTGAAATATAATTTAGAATATAAAAACAAAGTAAAGGACTTGTTATTATCTCACTTGGAGATGAAAATAATGCATAAATATGCATATTTCTCAAAATAAAGATTTTAAGAATATGTTTCAAGAAAATTTTCTCTAAATGATTAAATTTACTAAATTGTGATCCTATCAGAACTTCAATCAACAAGACAATGTGTTGTAGGTTAGAGTGTGTCCTAGACTCTAAAATAAGATGAATAAAGAAGTAAAGTTCATTATCTCATACACAGTTGGCAGTTTTATGCAAGATACATTTGTTAGACTTGATATCTGTTTCACAATTGACTTGTAGACAAATATGAAATCAACTTAAATTCAACATATTTAAAATACAGTTAAAATGAATCATGAGTACCATATGGGAACTTATGATTATGGGCTTTTTCATAAGGGCATGACATGGAACTGAGAGGATACACTGATACTAATTGTAAAAGAGATATGGACAAAAGTAGACCCATCTTTGAATGTGTTCTATGCTCTATAATGATGACACATTACAGATAATAAAAAATAATCACATGTAACTTTATCAATAATAGGAGTTGAGCTTGTGGATATCTCCTCAGTAGTGCAATCAATTTTTTGATCAAAATAATTCTTAGATCATGTGTTGATGATACAAGTAGTACTGAACTAATAACAATCTTTGTGATCATCAAGTAGCTATTTTGAGCATCAAAAATCCTAAATTTTATTGTAAAGTCGAATACATTGCCATAAAATTTAATTTTATGATGATATTACATGTAAAGAACTGAACGTGAAGTACATTTGCATAAATGGTTGTAGATCTATTGACTCAGTTGAATCTTAGAGATGCGTATTTTTGTTCATGCAAGACCTCAAGGACGGTGTGAGGTTTAAATATAGTCATTGGGTTTTGATTTAATTTTTTCTACATTCATATTTAATATTTTTTCTTAAAAATCAAAAAATAAATTTGATTTGCATACACTTATTATTGAAAAATCTATGTGCATTCGTACTATAAATGTTTATTGTACATTCATATTATGAAATGCTTTTAGTGCATTTTTGATATTATTAAAAAGTATATCGAGTAGATAAAGGTCAGTCTTCTCACACAAGTGACCACTTTTTCAATTTAGTGATGATGAGAGATGGGATGAAATTTTAAGTAAACTATCATTCAAATAATTTGAGAGCACATAACTTAAGAATTTTTAGCGTCGAACATGAAATAATGAATGACATTTTAGTATTTTTTGGTGAAAATAAGTTTCACCTAATCTACCTTAAGAGGTCAGATGTGAGTTCACATTTTATTGAGTAGATCAAGAAACTCAGTTCAGATGAATATAGTGTCTGAATATCATTTGTGCAACATTATCTTATGAGATAAAAATATATGCTCCACAAAAAATGGAGAAAATGTTAGCACATATTTCATACCATGTGTGCAAATGTCGATCAAAAAAGTTGATATAAATTATTTCTTGACTTATTAATATGTAATACCTTATTGATTACTCTCACAATTCTGATCAGTGGCTTGAAATTTGATTCGAAGTTTGCTATCTTTGCATGCTACCATATGACCATGAGAGATTCGATTTGGCGAGACATAACTAGAAAAGCAAGTTGGATACAAGTTGAGAGACTCGTGAGAAGAGGAAGATCATTGGTGGAATCTTATTTACTTTGTGTGTGTTGATTCAATTGTGATATATGAATCATAATTGTGAACACAAAAACTATGATACATGAGATCATAGTATAATGTATCAATCTGATTCACATGATCTGGGTCACTGAACATACTCTTATGATCTACTTGATAATTGTTATGACGACGTTAAAAAATTATATATTTCTAACATGCCAGACGCACGATCAATTTATCATGTATGAAATAATGCAAAAGAATTTAAAGAAAAATATGCTTCCTTAGCTTGATGAAGCTTTAACACTCCTTTATCTGTGAGTGGGAGAGGTTGAAACAATAGCTTTTGAATCTGGTACACCCATAACGGGTGCTAGCTAATTAGATGATTTATTAGTTAGTCCAACACTTAATCCTAATGTTGTCTATAAATATACCATATGAATATTGAAAAATGGGTACTAATAACCTAAAAGGATCAGGGTTAATTTTTTGTATCTAATAGAGGGATTCTTGGACCGTGGATAAATAGAGTTTATCCGCTTTGTGAGAATTCTCAAAAATCGATGACTCGAGTCGTAGTTGCTGCAGATCCGCTTTCGCAAATGAGAAACTCATAAATCTCCTAAATTAGTATTTAAGATTCAAATATTACAAAAATAAATATCAATTACATCTAAAAGATACTTGAAACTCTATTATTTTAGCTAAATAATTATATCTATTTAGTATTAATTTCAGTCAAGCCATTTTATAGATTTGGCAAAAAAAAAAAAAAAAAAAAAAAAAAAAAAAAGAAAAACACAATTGGGTGTAATTTTCTGAATATTTTTGACCTCCAATTTGAAATGTCATAAAAAATAATAATAAGGAATTAAGATTTATTCACTATTTACAAAATGAATATATGAAAATGATCCTTTTAGTGTTTTTATGTGTAAAAATAAATATTTCTTATAAAATATCATAAAACTATAAAAGAAAAAAAAAATTATAAGTGACCAGCAAAACAAATTTTCTAAAAATGTTGGTCATCTAAAGTACTAAAATTACACCTGCCTTAATTTTTTGTTTGGCCATAAAAAGTGCAAGGTATTTTTCAAAAAAATCTTGGCAAAAATCGTTTGGCCATACAATTTGTCAGTTTTGGCAAAAATATTTGGCAAAACCTCCAAGTTTCCAAAAATTAGAAAAAAATAATTTTTGGACCAAATTCTAATTTTTGGGAACTTTTAAAAGATTAATATTTACCCTAAATTTTTATATATTATAAGAAAACCCCTACTATTTATTACTCCCAGCTAATATATCAGTCAAATTCGATGGATCTTTGTAAGATTTGTCAAAACTCCTTCGATAGCCGATGAGAACAATTAAGTGAACATATAATTGTTGGACTAGTATTAAAAATTCAAGAGCTGTAACTTCCAATAGTTTCATTCTTGTCTCCTGACGAACTAATGAAAATGTGTGCATTTATGCGTATAGGTCAAATCAGCAGTGGTAAACGTAGGTATCACGGAACATGTTCATTATAAAATGATAATACAAGCTTATGAGTATTTTTAATAATTTTAAAAACTTATGGGTATAAATCACATTTCATGTTTTTTCTTAAAAAGTGAAATATATTTCTCAAAAACTATGGTCAAACACATGGTAAGACTTCACCCAAAACTTTACCCAAAAATGGCTTGCCAAAAATATTTGAGAATCTATGGCCAAACGCTAGCTTAATTTGGATCTTTCCCAACATAATGTTTTACCCTTGAACATCCTCTATGTTCTCGTTCTCGTTCTTTAAACAATCCGCGCACAATGTCACTTCCTCCTCAAAGCCAGTGTAGCAACCGCTAATTTCCCAATCCATATGGTTCGTTTCGTATTCAAATCGTTTCTATATCTTCCAAAAACTATCACTAATATCTCTATATTAACACCTTCTTCAATCTCCATTCCTAGCACATACCCAACTCCAAGAATTTATTTAAATACACACATGCAGAACTTCGTGAGCAGAGAGAGGGAGAACGAGAAAGGAAAGAGGTGAGCGAAAAAGTGAGAGAGAGATATTTTCTATTAAATTCTAAGTATAGCTATGTTAGGTAATATTTTAAATTATAGCTATGATTATAAATATATTAGCTATGTTGCTTAGATAGGTAAATTTTTCAAAAAAAAATAAATAGACAATCAAAATAAATATCAATTACATTTAAAAAACACTTGAAACTCCGTCATTTTAGTGGAATAATTATATTTATCTTTATATTATGTAGAATTAATTTCAATCGAGCCATTTTACAGATCTGGCAAAAAAAGAAAAATATACGGGGTGTGATTTCCTGAATATTGTTAACCTCCAGTTTGAAATGACATCCAAATTGGTCCTCTAGAGTACTAAATTTTACAATTTCTAATTCGGAGAAGGACCAAATATACTATTGTACTATTAAAAATGGTTTAAATATGCTCCTAATTATATTTTTGGTTCAAATATATCATTTTCATTATACTTTGTGTTTAAATATACCCCTGTACTATCAAAAATAGTTTAAATATAGGGATAATTTTAAATATGTACAATAAAGTAATTAGTTTACGATAAATATAACCAAGTTTTCTTTACAAAAAAATAGCCCAAAAATAAACTAGCCACAAAAAAATATATAAAAAAGGGTAACCGTATGTATACGTAATGTATATGTAATGTATCGATATTGTATAAAAGTTATGTAATGTATCAATATTGTATAAATGATGTATAAACATGTATACAAATTGTATAAATAGTATATAAACATGTATCAATATTGTATAAATGTATATGTAATATATCGATATCCATTTTTTAAAATAAACACTAGCAAAAAAATATCTCTGTAGGCTACCACCACTGTCAGCCCCCACTTTCCATATTTTTCTATTTTTTCTGGTCAAACTCCGGGCAAACAAACAACAGTCAAAAAGAGAAATCATCAAATTCATACATATAAAATTGATCTGGTGAGTATGACTATTCAAAATAATCAAACCTTTATTTACTAGTCAAAAGAGAAATCATCAAAACAGCTTATTTCTCAATCATTTCTTTGCTCTTTCTATATTGTCTCTCCACACATAACACTCACGCATATACATACAATATTTTACACACATACACACACACACACACACATATATATATATATATATATATATATATATATATATATATATATCCACCATTGTTCTCCATTTTCGCCATTACTTTTTCTCCCTCTCAGCCCCCACCAAAAACAAACCCAAACCCAAAAACACACACACCTAAAATAAAATCTTACTAAATTTTTAAGAAAATTAATCAGAGCATTTGAGCAACAATTTCTTAGCAGATTCAAGACCTTTTTTTTAAGGGAAACATTAGTTGTGTGAATTTAAAAAATTAATTTAAAAGAAAAGAAGAGGACAAATGAAGAAGAAAGAATAGCAGTGAATTGGACAAGAAAGAGAAAGAAGAAAAAGGAAGAAAAGAAGAAGAATGAAGATAAAAATAAGTGGGCTATTTTTTATATAATAAATTTAACTCAATGGACATTTTGTATAATTTTTTCTTAAATATGCCCCTCGTTATACTTTCAGTCTAAATATATCCTCCTGATATACTTTGGGTCAAAATATACTCCTCTCATTATACTTTTATGGTGATTTACCCTTATTTTTGATATCCACCCATTTAAATCATCTCAATTCCCTACACTTTATGTTCTTTTCTTTTCCTTGTCATCTTCTATTACTTTTTCTTCTCTTTTTTAATGATCCCCTTCTCATGAACTCAAATTCTTTAAAGTCTTTGCTCCACCTATTTTGAATATTTTTCCGTTGACATTAATGATCTATTTATCACTATAGGAATTTTGTTCATGCATTTATATATGGTAATCTTCCTTAACTGATTATTTCAAGTATAAGTTTTAAGATCTGATATTAGACCAAATGATGGCAGAAAGAAAATAATTTTTCTTATATATCGAAACACCAAAAATTTTCTGTAAAGAAGTTTATCCGCTGTGAGGCTGTAGACACATGAATTTTATTAGATTAAATTCATACGAAATTTGGATTGAGTCCATGCTCTTTTGGGTTGAATAATTAATTTGGGCTTTACAAATAAATTAGTCCATTTTATTAAATTCAAGCCCAAGGTCTATTTCACCTTGAGGCTCAAACCCATGCCACGTGTCAAGATAACTTGGCATTTCTGTCAAGTTCAAGATCAATAGGGCGATGTCACGTGTTCAAATGAGGTGGTAATCTAAGTCATTTTCAATAACCAGTCGAAAGCTGACAAGTGTCCAAATGACATGTTTTGGCCAATCACAAGCAGCCTGACTTACTCTCTACAACTATAAATAGGGGAGTTACATAACATTCAAAGGGAATTCTTCAAGCATTGTGATGTGCCGGCATTCTACGACACATTTGACTCCTTTAACTAAGAATAATCGTGAGTTTTCAAGCAACCATTGTCGTTTTTGATGGTTTTTATGTTGCATTCACAGGAAAAGGAAACAAAGATAGAAAAGGAAGAAGGAGGCTAAAAATGACCCCACTGGATAAGGGTGACGGTTGGTCTGACGAACCGTCACACCTGTGATTGGACGTCACAAAAGCCGTCAAGTTGAGGCAGTGGAACAACACACACTGGTTAAGAGTGACGGTTCAGCTGACGAGTCGTCACAGCCTTGACGAACCGTCACAACAACCATTAAGATGAAGCAGAACAAAAGAGCTCACTGTTTAGCCATGACGACTCCATTTGCACATAACACGCACTCACCAAATGCGTTCTACCCTATATACCTGTAAGTCGTCACCTGCTCGATGACTTACCTAAAAATTTGGCTGGGCAGTGTCTTCAGCTCACTATTTAGTTGTGACAGCTGAAGTGAATAGTCATCACAAGCTTGACGGTCCGTCAAGCGACCCGTCAACTTGAAGCGGGACTCCGAAATTCTATTTTTGGACCTTATTTCCTGGACTACTTTAAATACCCAGTGTTAGGGTTATTTTATTTATTCATTACCCAATATTTCTAGACACTATTTGGACGAGTTTTTGAGAGGAAAAATACGACATACAGGTTTTCTTCTTCTTCTTCGATTATTCTTGGTATTTTTGGCTTCTTGTTCTTGGATAATTGAAGTAACTTTCATACTATTTGTAAGAATCTTTTTCTTATTATGAATATGATTGTCTTCTCTTTCTCTAATAGCATGAGTAGCTGATTTCCCACAACTAGGGTTGTGGGATCCATGGAATAGTAATGATCTAGGGTTCTTGTGATATCGGATTTGGTTTGTATGCATATTACATTGTTAATCTTGTGTTTTTATCGTTTTCTAATGGTTGCAAACATTAGGACATGCCTAAGTTTAATTTGCTTGAACAAAGGAATTAAAACCCAGAAAATTAGATTAGCAACAAGGATTCGGGACCACTAACTCCCGTCTAATGGTTGACGCTCTAGCGAGGTTAACCTACTTGGGGTGTAAATTGAGTTTTGTATTGTATCTTTTCAAGTTCGAGAGAATTGAAAAGAAAAGCGTCTATTTGGTTGAGAAACGTTTAGACGTATGAATGAATTCAATTACTTCGTGTTATGCATATGAAAAGAATCCGATTGAGCTCTAACCTGAGGTTGTTTACGAAACCATGGTGAACACATCCCTAGTTTGCCTATCTTGTTGAATTTTACTCATTGTAATTTGTTGCTTACTATTTGAAACAATCAAAGCTTGATCACACAAACCCCCCATTTACCGAAAACTATTGATTACTAGTCAACTAAGTTACTAACGACTTAATTTACAGCTTATTCCCTGTGAGATCGACCCCAACCTTTGTTGGGTTCTATATTTGACAACGATTGCTTACACTTCTTAATTGAGGTGTAATTTGAGCGTTATCAAATTTTGGCACCATTGCCGGGGAATATGGTTGTTCATTAAGTCCAGTGTGTTTAGTTTACTCTTAGTCATACTTTCCTTCTCTTACTTTTATTTGTTGTTTTTGATTGTTACAGGGTACAGAGTTGTGCATGCCAAGTACCCGACGCTCGGGTGAACCAATATTACCCTATGACCCCGAGCTTGTTAGAACTTTAAGGCTGAATATGAATGCACAACAACGGGAAGCAACAAGGTTTCAACAACTTACTTCTGATCAAAAGGATTTGAACAATGCTAACACTGAAGATTTTGTTGTGGATGATGATAAGAACTGCTCCTGCCTTGGAGACCCTGACGGTCTCCAATATCATACCAGACTCTGAGGCCTAAGGGCTTCACAGGTATTCCTTTCTCTCACAGTTTTAGCTTTCACATGTATGCATTGGAGACAATGCATGAGTCTAAGTTGAGGGTGTTGGGATACCTTTTGTTGCCGTGTTTCTTTTCCCTCGATGTGCTATATAGTAGAACTGGCATGTTTAGGTTGTCATTTAAATTTTATTTGTGTTGTGTTGTGGTGTCTATAGCAAGCATGGCTTTTTGTAAGTTGAACTAAAAAGGAGCCCCTTCCAAAAAATGTTAAATTTGTACTTATGTTTGAGCTGGTTAATTATTCTGGATCCCTGAATGTCATTGTGTGGTTGTGATTGTAATAATTGCGCTTAAGCCGAGCTGTAGTTTTGATAGTTGGTAGTGGTATGGTTTCTTGGTGCCAAGTGTGTGTGAGCTTATTGTTATAAACTCTTACTCTGCGCATGCATCTAGAACTTGCCCGGCCTATTTTGTTAAGTTTGAAGTTGGTTGCTTAGGAAAGGATCACAGGCCCTTTTTGTGTGCAGTCCACTTAGCCTATAAGACCTTCCAAATGCAAATAATCCCTTTGATCCCTGTTTGAGCCATAATTGACCCTATTCTTTCAATAACCTGTCACCATTTCTCTTTAACTTTGAATCCCTATTTTGGCCCTGGTCCTTCTTTGGACATCGTGCACCTCAACTCAGGCAATCAGCCTAAGTTAAGGGTGGCTACTATAGAGGTAAATGATAAGAAAAATAGGATGGATAAGATTGGTTGTGGATAGAATGAAAATTTTGGGTGTGTGCCTAAGAAAAGAAAGAAAAAGAAATGAAAAAGAGATGAAAAAGAACTGTCAAAATAAAGAGGCCGCACCTGTAGCTAGAAAGAAGGGAATAAAAAGGTGAATAAGGATGGACGAAGTAAAGTTAAGTGGAAATAGTAGGTCAGTGATTCCAAGGAAGGCTTATTCACTAACCCCTAAATGTATCCTAACTTCACCCGAAGCCTCATTATAAGCCAAAACAAGTCATGTAGTGATCCTGAGCGGCTTTCTGAAAAACTGAAATAGAATAGCAAGGGCAAGCTTATGGCATCGCATGTGCATTGTTTGAAATCGTTTGTGAGTGTGAGCGCCTTACCTAGTCCCAAATCTTATGTGTGGGACTTCTTTGTGGTGAGGGCACTTGGATTTCTGTATTATCTACTGACTGTTAGGATAGTTGTTGTGTGTGTATGTAGAATATTCTATCATATCAGAATGACATGTTTGGATCATTACAATTTAGCTTTTCATACATTTGTGTGTTACCGGGGGGCTTGATTTAAATTGAATAAACTGTTGAATAATCATGATTTGCTAGAGATATGTGTTGGTATTCTTAGTTGGGTCATTATTTTGTTTTTGTTATCATGTTGCTTAAGGACAAGCGGACGTTTTAAGTTGAGGGTGTTGATGTGCCGGCATTCTACGGCACATTTGACTCCTTTAACTAAGAATAATCGTGAGTTTTCAAGCAACCATTGTCGTTTTTGATGTTTTTTATGTTGCATTTGCAGGAAAAGGAAACAAAGATAGAAAAGGAAGGAGGCTAAAAATGACCCCACTGGATAAGGGTGACGGTTGGTGTGAAGAACCGTCACACCTGTGACTGGCCATCACACAAGTCGTCAAGTTGAGGAAGTGGAACGGGACACACTGGTTAAGGGTGACGGTTCAGCTGATGAGTTGTCACAACCTTGATGAACCGTCAAGATGAAGCATAACAAAGGAGCTCACTGTTTAGCCATGACGACTCCATTTGCACATAAAACGCACTCACCAAATGCGTTTTACCCTATATACCTATAAGTCGTCACCTGTTTGACGACTTACCTGAAAATTTGGCTGGGCAGTGTCTTCAGCTCACTGTTTAGTTATGACGAGTCATCACAAGCTTGACGGTCCGTCAAGCATCCCGTCAACTTGAAGCAGGACTCTGAAATTCTATTTTTGGATCTTATTTCCTGGACTACTATAAATACCCAGTGCTAGGGTTATTTTATTCATTCATTACCCGATATTTCTAGACACTATTTTGATGAGTTTTTGAGAGGAAAAATACGACATACAGGTTTTCTTCTTCTTCTTTGATTACTCTTGGGATTTTTGGCTTCTTGTTCTTGGATAATTGAAGTAACTTTCATACTATTTGTAAGAATCTTTTTCTTATTATGAATATGATTGTCTTATCTTTCTCTAATAGCATTAGTAGCTAATATTCCACAACTAGGGTTGTGAGAGCCATGGCTTTGCAATGATCTAGGATTCGGGTGATATTGGGTTCAATATATATTGCATAATATGTTGTTAATCTTATGTTTTTATCGTTTTCTAATGGTTGCAAACATTAGAACAAGTCTAGGTTTGATTTGCTTGAACAAAGGAATTAAAACCCAGAAAATTAGATTAACAACAAAGATTCGAGACTACTAACTCCCGTCTAATGGTTGACACTCTAGTGAGGTTAACCCACTTGGGGTATAAATTGAGTTTTGTATTGTATCTTTTCACGTTCGAGAGAATTGAAAAGAAACGCGTCTATTTGGTTGAGAAACGTTTAGACGTAGGAATGAATTCAATTACTTCGTGTTATGCATATGAAAAGAACCCGATTGAACTCTAGCCCGAGGTTGTTGATTGAGCCATGGTGAACACTTCCCTAGTTCACCTCTTCTACTGATTATTACTCGTTGAAACTCGTAAATTATTATTTGCATTGTGCAAATATTGATCACTATAAACCCCCCCTTTTTCGGAAACTATCGATTATTAGTCAACTAAGTTACTAACGACTTAATTAGAACCTTATTCCCTCTGGGATCGACCCCAACCTTGGTTGGGTTCTATATTTGACACCGACCGCTTATGCGTCTTAATTGAGGTGTAATTTGGGCGTATCACATTGACATTCTACAAGCATTGGAGAAAGTCACAACATCAACTACATAGTTCTTCAAAGTAATGATCAACGGAGTTCTTCCCGGAGATCAACCTGAAATGACGAAGTGCTGTCCGATATTCTCGGAGATCAAACACATCTCAAAGAGATCGAAATCATCCTATATTCGAGAAACACGTTACTTAAGACGCTCGAATCACGGAGAAATATTAGGAGAGAAGAATCAAGAGAATAACGTAGTTGTACTCACAAGATTCATCAATAAAAATTACTTTTTATTTATTTATTTTGATTGCAGTTAATTTTCAGCACTACAAAATTTGTTGCGAACAAATTTGGTACTCCCAATGGGACCAGTTCTGCTCTTCATCTCTTCCTCCTGCAAATCAAATCTTGCAAACTTCAAAGTCAACTGTTGCGATGGCCTTTGGAAACAACAATGACTCAAGCAATAACATCTATTTTGCTGCATCTGCTGAATGTAATCGCACTGGTCCAATGACCCGTAATATGTTCAAGGCTAGCGACATAAATAAATCAGAATATTTTATCTCTTTCGAGATGGTGGAGAAATGCAAATTCCATACTACGGCTACAACCTCTGGGGGCAAAATAACTTCTTTTCATCAGACGAAGTCTCTCAAACTGGCTTCAACTTTAAGTACTTTAAAGATTCGGCAGATTCAACTATTTCAACGAAGGTCAATGCCTTGATGATTGACGCAATCAACATGGATGAGAAGTTCGCAATAATAGAGCAAACTATTAAATCCTTGAAGAAGTCTATTGATGACAGAAATCTTCAAATCACCCAACTTATGAGCAAGTTAGATCTCTATAATCCTGGAGAGTCAAGTCACAATCTAACACCGCAAGAAAAAGTTGACGTTGAATCTCCCATCTAGCCAGCTGAATCACAATGTGCAAAGAAATCTGCTTCTGTGGCTACTCTAACGGTTCAATAACTGCAAGATATGATTGCAAACACCATTAAAGCCCAATATGACGGTCCACCACAAAGTTCCTTAGGATACTCAAAGTCGTATTCCAAGCAAATCGAGGGCTTACCGAAGCCAATTTGATATCAACCACCAAAGTTACAACAATTTGATGGAAAGGAAAATCCAAGGCAACACATTGCACATTTCATCGAGACTTGTAGAAATGTTGGTACATATGGCGATCTTCTTGTCAAGCAGTTTGTTCATTTTTTGAAAGAAAATGCCTTTGATTGGTACACAGACTTGGCGCCTGAATCAATTAATTGTTGGGAGCAACTTGAAAGTCAATTTCTCAATCATTTTCATAGCACTCGTCGTACAGTGAGTGTGATGGAATTGACAAAGACAGAACAAAGTAAGGATGAGCCCGTAGTAGACTATATTAATCGTTGGTGAATGTTGAGCTTAGATTGCAAGTATCAAATCTCTGAAACTTCTGAAGTTGAAATTTGTATCCATGGAATGCATTGGGGACTCGTGTATATCCTCCAAGGCATTAATTAAGCCTTGAACTTTTGAAGAATTAGCTACGCGCGCTCATGACATGGAGTTGAGCATTGAAGGCTATGGAAAGGCATCACCTGTCTTTGATCCAAGGAAAGAAGCTAACAAATTCAATGAGTCATCAGAATACCAAACTAAAGAATCCATGGCGGTAACTGTAACATCTATGAAGGCCTCCACAATACAAAGGTTGAAAGAGAAGGATGTACATCAACAAACATGAGAAGTGAAAAATCAACCAACTTTGAAGGAGTAACAAGCAAAGGTGTATCCTTTTCCTAACTCTAAGGTTCCTACAATTCTTGAAGAGTTGCTAGCCAAGGAAGTCATTGAACTCCCTGAGTTAAAGCAACCTGAAGAATCCAACAAAGTCGACGATCCTAAATATTGCAAATTTCACCGCATTGTCAGTTATCATACCATAAAATACTTTATCCTAAAGAAAAAGATCATGACATTGATGAGAGAGGGAAAGATCATCATTGATGAGGGCGAACAGCCGAGGAAAACTATGCTAGTGCAAAACTTATCCATAAGAAAAGTTTAATTTCAGAAACTTTACAACCTATGCGCTCTATGATATCACTAAACACTGAAGAAGGGATTGTCATGCTACAGTTTGGGAGCTTTGAACCAGTTGGAGTTTCTGTCTTGAAGAAAACAACAAACACATCCAAGACTGATGACTTCTCTAATGATAAGAATGGTGATACTTGGACCTTGGTCGCTTGCAAAAGACAAAAGCGTCAAAGGACTTGTAAACTTTGACTTTTGAAAGTCGACACAAAATCAAGTGCAAATCTACTTCAACCAATGCATAGCATAAAATCCAACACCAAATCGAAGTGCAACAATTCTTTATCACAAAGGGTTAGAAGGACAATAAAATTGTAGGAATTCCTCCTCAAGATGCTCCTCGATGCACGAGCCTAAACTGCAAGTTGGAATACTCCTCGACGCACGAGCCTAAACTGCAAGTTACAACGCTCCTCAACGCATGAGCATAAACTACCAGTTATAACGCTCTTCAATGCACGAGAATAAATTGCAAGTTGATATGCTCCTCAACGCATGAGCCTAAACTGCAAGTTAAAGTGCTCCTTGATGCGCAAGCCTAAAACTGCAAGTTAAAATGCTCCTCGATGCACGAGCCAAAACTATAAGTTGAAATGTTCCTCGACACACGAGCCTAAACTGCAAGTTGAAATGCTCCTCGATGCATGAGCCAAATCTACAAGTTGAAATACTCCTCGACGCATAAACCTAAACTGCAAGTTAAAATGCTCCTCGACGCACGAGCCTATATTGCAAGTTGAAATGCTCCTCAATGTACAGGTCTATACTGCAAGTTGAAATGCTCCTCGATTCACGAGCCTAAATTGAAAGTTGAAATGCTCTGCAATATACAAGCCTAAACTGCAAGTTGAAATGATCTTTGATGCACGAGCCTAAACTGCAAGTTGAAATGCTCCTTGATGCACGAGCCTAAACTGCAAGTTGAAATGCTCCTCGATGTACGAGCCTAAATAGCAAGTTGAAATTTTCTTCAATGCACGAGCCTAAACTGCAAGTTGAAATACTCCTCAATGTATGAGCCTAAACTGTAATTTGAATGCTCATTGATGCACGAGCCTAAACTGTAACGTGAATTCTCCTTTACACACGAGCCTAAACTGCAAGTTAGAATGCTTCTCAACGCACGAGCCTAAATTGCAAGTTACAACGCTACTAAACGCATGAGCATAAATTGCAAGTTACAACGCTCCTCAACGCACGAGCATAAACTGCAAGTTGATACGCTCCTCGATGCACGAGCCTAAACTGCAAGTTAAAGTGCTCCTCCATGCATGAGCCTAAACTCCATGTCATGAAGCTCATCAAATTTGAGCTAAATCTTCAAGTCACAAAGATCCTCAAATTTGAGCTAAATCAACAAAGTTAAAGCGCTCCTTGATGCACGAGCATAAACTGCATGTTACTTATGATCCTCACAAGTTTAAACTGTGTACGGATTAAAAAAAATCACAAGTTTATGTGCTCATTATATTCTTTGAAATATCGAGGCATACATGGCAGAAGAAAGAAGATGAATTGCATTGAAGTGTTAAAAACATACTTTATTGCTTCAATATTTCAAGAGTTTGATACAATGGTTACAAAATAGGGTGACATAAAAATAACTATACATCATCCTTTACGAAATCCTAAGTCATGAATTCGATCGGAAGCTAACTCTTATTGTTGATTTGTCTTGAATGACTCTTTTGGTCTCTTGCAAGTGTTCGTTGAAGGCTATACAAGAGAAGTCATCTCCCTTGAAAAAAAGAGAGGCTCCAATCACCATAATAATTGTCTATGATGAGCTTTGAGAAAACACAAAAAATCAAGTATGTGTGATGCTTGAGGAAAGAGTAGCTTCGCGACATGGTCGACTACAACAAATGTTTCTTTCGCATGGAGGTGTAGCTTGTTGCCAAAGGCTCAAAAACTTCAACCTATCCGCATCTTGTATATCATCTCGGTCTGATATAGAGACCCTTTGAGCTCCCTTGCAAATCTGAAGAAAGAAATAAAAAGGGAGTTGTGAAGCGTGATGGCTAAAATGCGAGATGGAAGCTTAAAACAAAGAGGTATAAACTGTACAAATACACATGGATTTAGGAATTAATTTTCATATATGTTTTAGCAATAGAAGATTCATGTCTGACGCCACAAATGGCTCGCGATTTGGATACTCCTAGCTTGAGATATTAAGTTTTCCATGGAACTGCGCAAAGCTGGTCAGCAAGCATGACAGATGTCTGGATCAACTTCAAAGAATTATTTGTACAAATACAGAATTTCTTTGGCTATGACTTTTGTACAGAATATAGTTCTTGGAGTCCTCTTTTCAACAAGAAAATAAGCTTGTGATTTCAGCACTCCTACTCCAAGTAATGAATTTTCTACCATCGACGTGCAAAGCTGGACAGCAAGCTTGACAGACGTCTGGGTCAACTTCGAAGCAATATATGTACAAATCCAAAAATCTTATGGACATAATTTTTATATAGATAGTATTTCTAAGAGTTATATCTCAACCAGAACAAGAATCTCATAGTTTCATCACTCCAACTCCAAGTTATGAATTTTTCACCGCAGACGCACAAAGCTGTGAAGCGAGCCTATCTGACTTGAAAGTTAACTTCAGAAATTGATTTCAGCCAATCCAAGAGAATTTGTCCGTGAATTTTTGACATATTTCAGATCTTTGAGTCTCAATATTGTAGAATCAAGAAGCACGTGATTTGAATACTCTTAACTTGAGATATGAATTTTTCAATGAGAGTGCGTAAAACTGTGAAGCACACATGTTAGATTTAGAGATCAGCTTCAAAAATTAATTTTGATCAATCCGGAGGGAATTTTGATCTAAAATTTTGATATGTTATAGTACGTTGAGTTTTGTTTCTGTAGGATCAAACGTCTCATAATTCCATCACATCTACATCAGAAAATAAATATTCTTGTGAAGGTGAAATCACTAAGTTTGAAGGACGAGACGCTCCATGTGCTTCTCCAGCCTTGAAGGGATGAGACACTCCATGTACTTCTTCTGTCAAGATGTCAAAAGATTGCTCCACTCCACACTGAAGCTCGAAGCATGAGATTGTCCACAAACTAGTTTACCAAAGTTTGAAGGGCTATGTCAAGTGTTTTTCTCTCCATACTTGAGCAATGTGATTTGTCCCCGAGGATGAAAAAAGTGGTACTCCAAGTGTCTCTCTCGTGGAGCCGCAATGAAAGATGTGGCACCACATACTTCCTTGCCAAGGATGGAATGTAGACACTCAGAACTTCTTTCTCACAAGGCCGCAAGAATGGCACCAAATACTTGC
This sequence comes from Jaltomata sinuosa, assembly GCA_003996215.1. Lineage (NCBI taxonomy): Eukaryota > Viridiplantae > Streptophyta > Magnoliopsida > Solanales > Solanaceae > Jaltomata > Jaltomata sinuosa. The sequence continues at coordinate 562,874 of QJPP01000418.1, forward strand.
TCGCTGAAGTTAGAAAAGCTACTTCTAGTGTCGCCAAGGATGAAAACTGAATGCTACAAGCCAAGCAGTGGACATCTGGTGGGTCTTCTTGGTTTGATATCAAGACCATTTGCATACACCTTCAAAATAAAATAGATCACACCCACAGTGTTGACTGTGTGAAGCCTCTTGATTCTACACAAATCATGCCAACTATGTGAAACTTTAGTTCAGCAGTAAGTATGGGTGTCAACGGCAGATCGGTTCCCCTGCATCGGCAGATTTCTATTGTGCTAGAGAAGAATTCATGAAGCATCAGCACCGGTAGCTTTGGAGTGCCTCCATAATCTTTGAAGTCACCTAATTCGCAACTTGTTTCCTTCAATCAATGGCTCATCAAATTCATCTACAAGAAGCTGAAGCTAATCAAGGCCATAAGGAGAAGACACATCAATTGTTTTCCTCGCCAATCACAGACATCCCTTGCATATTCTTAGTCTGATATTGAGACCACTTGAACCACCTCATACTTGCAAAAAAAAAAGATAATGGAGATTATGGAGTCTGTGGTGCTAATTTTATGAAGCTTCTTGGTTCTATACGGATCGGTGCCAATGTCATGAAGCTTTGATTCGACAAGACAAGCATTAGTGGTAGCACGATACTTCATCATGGATATTACTTCAAGTTGGTCTGGTAAACATTGTGCCAGAGGCTGCAGCTCATCATGGTGAACATTGGTGCGTTAATGACATGAAACTTCAAGTTGTGGCAGTGCTTTTTCTTACATTTATTGATGTACAATTATCTCTCTGTTTTATACGTGAAAGGTAATAAAAAACTAGTAAGAAAAATATCTACAAATAAGGAAAACTAGTAATGTGCATTAAGAGAGAGATATGATTGCACACCAAGTAAGGAAATAAAATTAAAGAGAATGATTTTCAGAATAGGAATATGAGATATTCCTGATACTATGCACCAAAAGAAAATCGCAAAGATGCATTTTTTCTACTGTGAAAAGCTAAAAGGCGGTGTCCTGGTAGTAAATGGTCACAATAATTTGACTCTTGATGGAATTCTAAATGACGGCATATGCAAAGTTCGGGTCTTCACTGTTCAATTGGCAAGAGAATTACGCGAAAAATAAGTTGAAATCTCTTCTTTGCCCAGAAAGGGAGAAATTAATAAGAAGGATCCAAACTTAGAATCTCACGTATTATTTGACACTATCTAATTTTGAGTGAAATTGTATTGCAAATATACGACTCTTCTATTCTTTTCCTTTAAGTCAATTGGGATCCAAACTTGTGCCAATATTCTCTAGGATGATGGTTAAGATAAAAATTATGATTGACCTAAGTTTTCAGGTTGGACAATGTTACGGTTTAGCATTTTTTTTCTAACCTAAAGAAATGATGCTCACCAAGGTGATTTGCTTCCAATAAGAGATTGGGTCAAGTAAGAGTCTTCACACAAATTGTTGGCTCTACTAACACTTCAAGACTCAATAAGTCTGCACTTCGACAAGCCTTAGAGTAGGGGCATCTGTAGATACATGAATTTTATTGGATTAAATTCATACGAAATTTGGATTGAATTCATGCTCTTTTGGGTTGAATGATTAATTTGGGCTTTACAAATAAATTAGTTCATTTTATTAAATTCAAGTCCAAGGTCCATTTCACCTTTAGGCACAAACTCATGCCACGTGTCAAGATAACTTGACATTCCCGTCAAGTTCAAGACCAATAGGGTGATGTCACGTGTTCAAAGGAGGTGGTAATCCAAGTCATTTTCAATAACCAATCGAAAGCTGACAAGTATCAAAATGACATGTTTTGGCCAATCACAAGTAGCCTGACTTACTCCCTACAACTATAAATATGGGATTTACATAACATTCAAAGGGGATTCTTCAAGAATTGACATTCTACAAGCATTGGAGAAAGTTACCACATCAACTACATAGTTCTTCAAAAGAGTGGTCAAAGGAGTTCTTTCTGGAGATCTCCCTGAAACGACGAAGTATTTTCCGATATTCTCGGAGATCAAACACATCTCAAGGAGATATAAATCATCCTACATTTGATAAACACGCTACTGAAGGCCCTCGAATCACGGAGAAATATTAGGAGAGAAGAATCAAGAGAACAACAGAATTATACTCACTAGATTCATCAATAAAAATTACTTTTGCTTTTATTTATTTTTTATTTCAGTTAATTTTCAGCATTACAAAAATTTGTTGCGAATCTCTTCTTTTTCCAGAAAGGGAGAAATTAATAAGAAGGATCCAAACTTAGAATCTCACGCGTTATTTGACGCTATCCAATTCTGAGTGGAATTGTATTGCAAATATACGACTCTTCTATTCCTTTCCTTTAAGTCAATTGGGATCCAAACTTGTGTCAATATTCTCTAGGATGATGGTTAAGATAAAAATTATGATTGGCCTAAGTTTTCAGGTTTGACAATGTTACAGTTTAGCATTTTTTTTCTAACCTAAAGAAATGATGCTCACCAAGGTGATTTGCTTTCAATAAGAAATTGGGTCAGGCAAGAATCTTCACACAAATTGTTGGCTCTACTAATACTTCAAGACTCAACAAGTCTGCACTTCGACAAGCCTTGAAGTAGGAGGCATCTGTAGACACATAATTTTATTGGATTAAATTCATACGATATTTGAATTGAATCCATGCTCTTTTGGGTTGAATGATTAATTTGGGCTTTACAAATAAATTAGTTCATTTTATTAAATTCAAGTCCAAGTTTGTCACAATCCGGGACTAGGCCCCGGACGTAACGAGCAATCTAGACCAGTAAAGGCCTGAGAATACCCCTTAGCATACATCATAAGCATAATCAATTCATAAATTTGCGGAAACAAGCCCAATGTAAAATGAATCCAACTAAATACGATAGTCAACAATTGTCTTACTAATACCAGTCTACAAAGCCTTTAACCATAAGAATAAACTCCTATGTCAGAACATGGCCACGACAATACCATAAAATAAAATAGAGTTCTCAAACAACTAATAAAGGGAAAACATAGGCCTTCCGGAAGTATGAAGGGCTCACCACTTGCTTATCAAAATCTCGAAGATCCTAGTGTTGCACAAATACATGAGGAAAGGTGTCTGAACCTGCATCATAAAAATATGCAGCGTCCGAGGACGGTCAGTACGGCAAGTACTGGCATACAACCCAGGGAAAAGGGATATCACAGTTTATAAAGCAAGTCATAAAAATATAACACAGATCATAAACATAAAAGATGGGGCAGTTTCCAAATCACCAAGATGACATTTACATGAATACATTACTTCTGGACTAGATGGTATCACCGATATTTATTTCACCATGGGCTATGTGGGTTCGATCACAACTCGATCGGTAGAGCCTCCAATCAAAGTTTGGCACAATGATCGGAGCATCATAATCTAATCATCTCATAACTGTATACAACTGACAAGTCAAGCATACAGTAAAGAGCCTCGTTCGACTCAGAAGAAAGAGCCCCGTTCAACTCATACTCGTGTCGACAAAACATGGTTTCAGGTGTTGAGCCTCGTTCGACTCATACCTTCTCGATTGACTATCTAATCCTCTTAAGCCCATATTTTAACATTTTAAACATTTAACAAAATCAGTCATTTTGGGACTCTTAACATTCTTAAGGCACACGTGGGTTGGTATCGTTATACCAAGACTTACAAGTAGTACTTATCATATTATGCCTTCATAATTTACACATCAATAGTCCCGTAGTTAAGGATCTTAAACTCATCTAACATATAAGTCCCTCAAGGTTATAATCCAATTAATTATCAAACAACCATTTTAGGAACCGAGGGAGTTAAGAAGATCCTTCTTTTTTTGTCAAGATTCAATTGCTTAGGTAATACAACGATTTCCGTAGTAAATATTTCTTAAAGCTTCAAATCTGCCCCAATCTCAATAATCCATAATTAAGGTCACACTTCCAACCATAAATTTAAAATAATAATTAGACACGGATGATTTCATAGAAAAATATTTAAAAGTTTCAAGCAAACTCTTTCTTGCAAAACCCTTCAACCATTGTTGTATAGTACTAGCATAGATTTCGTAGTAAGTAGGAGAAAACACAATCCTTACGAGTATAGTTGAAAGGGGATCACTCAACATACCTTTTGATGGAGAAAGCTTACGAAACGCTTGATTGCCTTAGAACTTTGAACCCTAGTAACCTTTTGCTTCAAGAACTTTGAGGAGAGAAGTAACGCTCTTTCTTGATTTTTGTTCGGTCCTTAGGAGGTTTAGGAATATTTAGAATGAGTGAGGGATGAATTTTGGATGAGGAAAGGATCAAAATACCCTCAAATATCTTAAAATAGGCAATTCCCGTAACAATACCCTAGGGGTCCTATTTATAGGCAATTCCAATTCAAATTCGAATTGGTTTAGGAAGGAAAACACGTCAGAAAATGGTAGCCAAAATGGTCTATTTTAGCCACAAATGGACCATTTTCGAAGGCGTTTTAACTTTCAGAATTTTTGGGTTTCTGCCTCCGAAAACGGTCGGAAGAATGGACCATTGTCTCAGAAAATGGCCCGTTTTCCTTTCCATTTTAACTCTCAAAATTCGATGCTCTTCTGGACAGACAAATGTCTTCTCGATAAATTAATCATAACTTTTTACTCCGGACTCGACTTAATGCGCAATCAGCGGCGTTGGAAAGAAGACTCAAAGTCCTTTAATTTGGTGGGTAATAGGCCACGTAAATCTTTATACTCTAGGAGTAATGATAGTTTGAAGAGTACCCAAGTTAGAAAGCTATACAAAAACTTAGTCGGTAGAGAAGCTTTTGACTTAACTTGTGCTAGAGGTTCCTTAAGACCTTAATTCACGCCCAACACTCTTCCCACATATAGTGCTTGACCATAATACCTAGTTATAAGAAAATATTTCTGGGTTCAGGTCTAATTACACGTGAAAAATAATTAGAATCCTAGCTCAAAAGTTTGGGGTGTTACAATATCCCCCCTTGGGATTATTCATCTCCGAATGATTATTAAGGACACTTTCAGTATGACATAGGCATGTGAAAGAGACAGTAAGGAATAACATGCAAAGAAATTAGAAACAAGTTATGCATAAGTACCTTAGTTAACTTCGTCCGGAGAAGTGAACAAAAAGGGATATATAGACTTCCTGTCCTCTTCTGATTCCCACGTAGCTTCTTCCACTTTCTGATTCCTCCATAACACTTTCACCGAAGCTATTTCCTTGGTTCTTAATTTTCGAACTTGCCGATCCAAAATTTCTACGGGGACTTCTTCATATGACAATGAATCTTTGAACCAATGCCCTCTACAGGAACCACTAGTGAATGATCACCCATGCACTTTTTGAGCATAGACACAAGGAATACGAGATGAACAGATGCAAACTCGTAGGTAACTCCAACTCATAAGAGACATTCCCAATGCTCTTCAAAATTTGATACGGGCCAATATAACGAGGGCTGAGCTTACCCTTCCGCCCAAACCTCATGACTCCCTTCATAGGAGAGACTTTCAAGAACACCCAATCGCTAATGTTGAATTCCAACTCCCTGCTTCTAACATCCGCATAAGACTTTTGGCGACTTTGGGCAGTCTTTAGCCTCTCTCGAATGGTCTTAACTTTCTCTATAACCTGATGCACAAGGTCTGGCCCCAACAATCTAGCTTTACCCATCTCATACCATCCAATGGGAGACCTACATCTCCTACCATAAAGAGCCTCGAACAGTGTCATTTGGATACGTGAGTGATAACTATTATTGTAGGTGAATTCAATAAGAGGGAGGGGATCCACCCAACTACCTTTGAAATCAATGACGCACGCTCTCAACATGTCTTCCAAGGTCTGAATAGTGTGCTCTGCTTGCCCATCCATTTGAGGATGGAAAGTGGTACTAAGGTTCACCTTTGTACCCAAACCTTTCTGAAAGGCTCTCCAAAACTGAGAAGTGAATTGCGTACCTTGATAGGATATAATGGACACCGGGTCACCATGCAATCTAACAATCTCCTGAATGTACAACCTCGCATAATCTTCCCCCAAATAAGTCGTTCTCACAGGCAGAAAATGGGCAGACTTGGTCATTCTATCCACAATGACCCAAATGGAGTCATATTGATTACACGAACGCGGGAGACCGGTGATAAAATCCATGTTTATCATCTCCCACTTCCACATCGGAATGGCTATGTCTTGGGACGTACCACCAAGCCTTAGGTGTTCAACCTTAACTTGCTGACAGGTGGTACACTTAGCAACAAAATTAGCCACCTCTCTCTTCATATTATTCTACCAATATATTCTTTCAAATCGTGATACATTTTAGTAGAGCCAGGGTGAACAGTGTGCCTGGAAGTATGAGAATCGACTAAGATCCTCTCGCGCAAGCCATCCACATTCGGTACACAAACTCTCCCTTGATATCGCAAGATGCTATCTCCTCCTATTTCAAACGCCATAATCTTTTGTTTCCCCACATCTTCCTTAATTTGCATGAGTATGGGATCATTAGTTTGATTTTCCTTCACCTCAGCACCCAAGGATGACTTAGCCATATCATGCACCATAATCCCACCATCCTCAGAGTCAAGCAGCCGAACTCCTAAGTTGGAAAGTCGGTGAATGTCTTCCACCAATCCCCTCTTTTCCTCTTTTACATGAGAAAGGCTCCCCATGGACAACCTGCTAAGAGCATCAGCAACTACGTTAGCCTTACCTGGGTGATAGTGCAAGCTCATATCATAATCCTTTAGCAGCTCGAGCCATCTCATCTGCTTGAGGTTCAGCTCTTTCTGAGTGAAAACGTATTGCAAACTCTTATGATAAGTGAAGATGTCTACATGCACTCCGTATAAATAATGACGCCAAATCTTGAGTGCGAAAACCACCACCGCTAACTCAAGGTCATGGGTCAGGTAGTTTTTTTTTTGTGCACCTTCAATTGCCTGGAAACATATGCCATGACCATGCCATGTTGCATAAGCACATACCCAAGTCCCACCCAGGACACATCACAATACACCACGAATCCCTCAAGGCCCTAATGTCACGACCCGATTTCTCTGTCATGATGGCACTTACAACCCCCCAGTAGGCGAACCAATTCACGTAGCCCAGGACAGTTAGTAATGGGCTACTATCTAACAAATAAGCGGGAGAGTAGTTTAATAAGCAAAAGTGAGGGAACAAGATGAAGAGAATAGATAACAGGAATATATATATACATATGCGGAAACTAAACCAAACCCCAAGACCTGGTATCATAGTATAGAGCCAAAACTACATACATGGAGTGCAAACGATCCAAAACAATATATACAGATGTCTCTGAATGGTAATAGAGTACATAAAGCAAAAGATAAACTAAAGCTAAGCTCCGATCGCCAAGAGCTCACCCTCAGTCTGAAGTAGTCCCCAACAGATCTCCAAGCACGAATCACAGCGATCTAACGGCGATGGCCCACGCTAGGATCTGCACCCAAAGATGCAGGGGGTAGGGTGAGCACCAAATGCGAAGCATAAGGTACCCAGTAGGTATCATAGGCCGACTGGGCACATATAAGATAAAAGCGTAGTAACAGACAGAATAGAAGCGCAAGCAGTCCCTCCGCCCCATCAACCGAGGAACACACCAAGTTGAAAACAAACCCTCCGGCATCCCATACTACCGGAGCGTACAATCAACAAACAACAAATAATGGTGGAACCACAAACATGAATGATATGATGCATGAAGATCTCAAGTGAAATGGTATCTCTGTATGTACCTCCTCCGGTGCCGATCCGGCCCAGCAGGTAGGTTCCATGGAAGGACACTGCTCGTATACCTCTACTCCGCCGTATACCCTTCCTCCGGTACACGCAGCCTGAAGCCCCAGGCCCGGATGGCAAGGTCCATGGAGGTCCCCGACCCCATACTAAAACTCAGTATCACAACATGTCATCCGGAAGCAAGTCCGGTTTCAAGATAGAGACCCAGTCTCGAATATGCATGCCCAGACCCTCTCCAGGACTAAAGTAGTAGGAAAATATCTCAAAAAAAACCCCTCCAAGGGTGCTCGGGCATAACCGGGTCTAAACAGTAGAAAGTCATCTCAGGTGCTCAGTCCGACCGAGGCTAAAAATCATCTCAAGTAGCAAGAAAACTCAACTAGCACCCCGGCCCTGCCGAGTCTAGCGTTAACCGTAAAACTGGTGTTTTAAAACATAATCTTACTTTCTTTTACCCAGGAATACTCACAAGTTAAATCAAACCAGTTCCAAATCATTTTCATTAAAAACAGGCCCCCGGGGCCATGCAAGGTTAGAAAATAGTGCCAGTAGGCCCGAAGCCAAAACCATAGTAAAACATGGATAAAACTTCTTTATATGCATGGACATGGTATGATCACACACAATAGCTGCCCAGCAGCTCACAATCAACCTATCGACCCTGCACAGGCCCACAGCTACTCAGCAAGCATAACCAGCCTAGAAGGATAATTCTATGTCCAGGACTCGCGGACATTCCCAAAATCCCACCTTCTATGTTCTAGAGTCAACAAGGCCTCACAGGACCACAAGGGTAAATAAAATATATCGGCAAATACTACAAGCAACGGAGAAACAAAAGTAGGAGGACATGAATAAAGCGGTCGAGGTCTGTGGTACCAACCTAATAAATCAACCCAAGGGTGCCCATTAATACAATTTTATCCTATATATGTGGAGTCTAGGGAAAATAAACCTTAACCTACCTGTCGTCCGATGACAAGCTTGAACCTCTCCGAAAAAGCTCCAACACGAAATCAAACTTGAACTTGGGCTTGAATAACTTAACGTAGATAATCGATTATTTGCCCCATACTCAACCAGATTACTTTGGAAACTATCATAAAACTCACTAAAAGATAACCAGCTCACTCTTACTAAAGCATTTAACCATTTAACTTCTATTTTCCATTACTTGCTAGAGAATTCAAAGATTTGTATAAGAGTTAATTCAAGATATGAATAGAACATAAGTGGGTATAATAATAGTAGCATTCAATTTGCTGAAGTTGGGATGTATATATAGTATGAGATAAAGTCACCATTCTTTAGAATGGATAGCCACCAATTAATTTATAAATAACATTTGAGAAATGTGTCAAGTAATGGCATCACTTGAAGATACTTTGCTGGACATTTCCTTTCAACTCCACATGGAGTGGAGGTGATTATGTCATCCAAATTTTTAGCCAATTACGTAAGCATTCGGGTATTGCATAAATTCGTGGTATAAAAAATATAATTTTTGAATATACCATAATCATTAGAAAATTATTTTGAATAAAATCTACTATATTATAATAATAAATTTCAACATAACTAAATTTACTATCTCCGTTAAAATATTACAATGTATAAAAATCTTATAAAATAAATACATATACAATTATATCGTAACAAAAATATTTTTCATAAACCTTTAAAATATTTTAAAAAAGTAATAATAATATAACTTTTTACCAAATTCAACTTTCAAATAAAATATTTTCAAATACACGCGATGTTAATAAATTCTCAAACTTAGGCTCGCAATTCACCAACGCACAATTTTGATACTCAAGAACTCTCTTGGAATCGTCTCTTGTGTTTTCTCACTGTTTCAGAACTGAAACGGCATTTTAGAACGTGAAGTTGAGGCTTAAAATTGGTTTTGATCCGACCCGGTTCACGACCCGGTTTGTAACCCGGTTTCTGCCAGACAGTCCGCGGTAAAACAGTCATAACCTTTTACTCCTAGATCAGTTGGATGTGAGGTTTTGTGCGTTAGAAACTAGACTCGTAGACCTTCGATTTGGTATTTTGGGGGACTTCTAACTCTTTATATATTGAGAGAAACGCTCTGAGACATTTTACCCAAAGTTCAAAAAATTTATTAAAGAAACTTACGATAACTTTTGCCGACTTGCTTGACTTCAAAACTTATCATACGACCAAACAAATAGACCCAGCACCGAAATACCAGTCCCGACAAGCCTTAAATGATTTGGGGCCTCTACAAACAAGCTCCAACGGTACAAGGAAAACGTATACGTGGAAATAACCGGAAGGGTCATTACACCTAAGGTAGAGTTAAGACCGGAGCAGAAGTCAAAAGATTCTTTAACTTCTCAAAGCTACTTTCACAAACATCGGACCATATAAACATAGCCTTCTTCTGAGTTAGCTTTGTCAAAGGGGCAGCTATAGAGGAAATGTTTTCCACAAATCTTCTATAGTATCCTGCTAAACCCAAGAAACTCCTGATGTCCGTCGGAGTCGTGGGTCTGGGCCACTTCTTCACCGCCTCAATCTTTTGAGAACCTACTTTAATCCCTTCACTAGACACAATATGGCCGAGGAAAGCCACCGAGTCTAGCCAAAACTCGGACTTGGAAAATTTGGCATATAATTCCCGCTCCTTAAGAGTCTGAAGTACGATACGAAGGTGATTGGCATGCTCCTCCTCACTCCGGGAGTAAACCAAGATGTCATCAATGAATACAATAACAAACATATCCAGAAACTCCTTAAACACCATGATCATAAGATCCAAGAATGTCGCAGGAGCGTTAGTCAAACCAAAAGACATGACTAAGAATTCGAAGTGGCCATACTGAGTATGGAAAGCAGACTTAGGAATATCAGCCTCCCTAACTTTCAACTGGTGATAACCCGAATGGAGATCTATTTTGGAGAAACACATATCACCCTGAAGCTGGTCAAAGAGATCATAAATTCTAGAAAGAGGATACTTATTCTTCACTATTACTTTGTTTAGTTGGCGATAATCAATACACATACGAAGAGACCCATCTTTCTTACGCACGAGGAGGATGGGAGCACCCTAAGGGGAAACACTGGGCGGATGAAACCTTTATCAAGGAGGTCTTTCAACTGATCTTTTAACTCTTTCAACTCGGTAGGATCTATTCTATACGGTAAAATGGAAATGGGTCTAGTGTCAGGCAAGATATCTATCCCAAAGTCTATTTTCCTATCGGGAGGGACTCCGGGAGGGTCTTCAGGAAACACTTTGGGAAACTCATTAACGATGGGAACGGATTGGAGTAGAGGGCTTTTAACATCAGAATCCCTAACCCATACCAAATGGTACAAACAACCCTTGGATATCATCTTTCGGGCCCTAAGGTAGGAGATAAACTTTCTCTTTGGCGCTACGGGAATACCCTCCCATTCAATGACAGGTTCATTAGGGAAGCAAAATTTGACTTTTCTAGTACAGTCCATATTAGCATAGCAGGAGTGAAGCAAATCCATCCCCAAAATTGCATCAAACTCTATCATGTCCAGCTCTACAAAATCTACCACCGTATCTTTATGTAAAACAGTTACAACAAAAGTTTTATAGACCCTCTTAGCAACAATGGAATCACCGACAAGAGTGGAGACTAAGAAGGGTTCAGGAATACTTTTGGGAGAAAAACCAAAATTTACAGCCACATAGCGGGTCACATAAGATAAGTGGAACCAGGATGAAGTAACACATAAACATCACGGGATAAAATCTGTAACATACCCGTGATAACATCTGGCAAAGCCTCTGATTCCTGGCAAGTGGATAGTCTATCTAGACGGTTTCGACCCCCACCTGTACTCGAAGTAGCACCCTTTGCAGGAGGGGCTGCAGAAGTAGTGGCTTGGGTCTTAGTACCCCCATAAGTAACTTTAGCAGAGGAACAATCAGTCAATCACGCTGAATATGACCTGGTTGGCCGCACCCATAACATGTACGACCACTATGATAGCACTTTCTACGGTGAATTTCCCACAAGTACTGCATGGAGGGTAAGATGGAGATGACTGGGCTACACTATCCTGTGACTGAGTACCCTGCATCTTTGAACCATGGCTAGGCTGGAATCGCTGATCACCCAAAGGTTTAGGGGCAGGTGTACTAGCTGATGACGGAGCATGTCCGCAAGACCTTTTTCTGAACTGACGTTTGTCCCCTTTACTAGTATGCTTCCGGTCTGCCTCTGGGTCTACTGGCCTTGCCCTTATATTTTGGCGTTCTATCGCCTCGGCCTGCTTTTTCTTCTCTTCCTCAACTTGTTGTATACACACCACCAATCTGGACAGATCCATATCCTTATTCAACATAGCCGCTTTGGATGACAACACCAAGTCATCAGAGATACCATTTGTAAACTTCCTCATCTGAGCCCTTATATCAGATACCATTTCCGGAGCATAATGAGATAGTTGGTTAAACTTCAGAGCATACTCCTTTACTGTCATATTACCCTGCTTCATATTCATAAACTCCTCATCCTTGGCTTCCTTCAACTCCTGTGGAAAGTAGTGGCCAAGGAAAGCTTCAGTAAAATCTTCCCAAATGGCAGGCTCGGCATCCTCACCCCTCATCTCTTCCCACTCATCATACCATTGATAGGCCAACCCTTTCAGCTGATAGGCTGCCAACTCTACTCCTTCAGTGTCACTAGTATGCATGACCCTGAATATCTTCTCTATTTCGTCCACAAAATCCTGAGGATCCTCTTCGGCATAGGACCCCGTAAAGACTGGTGGATTTAGTAGCATGAACTGACCCACTCTAGTAGCGTCTGAAAACCCAGTGTTAGAACCTACACCTCCTGACCGGCGAGAGTAAGAGGACACAATATGAGCAAGCATCTGCATCGTCTTCCTGAACTCTGCATTAGTGACCTCGCCCTGTGAAGGCTGAGCCCGAGTAGCAGTGGTCCTGGAAGATCAGGTAGGGACCATAACAGGATCAGTAGCAGGGGCCGTAGCAGGAGCAGTAGCAGGAGGGACTGGTGGGGCCCCAGTAGGAGCGATGGGACCAGCAATGCAAACACCATAACGGGTCTGCATTCCATGAGTAGGACGAACCTCTTCAGCAGTTGTCCTTGCGGGGACTGAGGTTCCGGCCGTACTCCCTGATTCAGTAGTCCTTCTTGGAGTTATGATCTGAAATGCAATAAATTAAGAGTAAGAAGAATTTTACTAGAGTTATGCTCATTTAGCACGAAATAGAATACGAAGAAAGGGAAACATTCCTAAATGCCTTGTAGCCTCCACTTTATAAGTGTGGCGCGCTTCACACCCATAAAATAGACTCTACTCGACACGACCTTGTAGACACCCTAGGACCATGAACCGTACTCTGATACCCAGTTTTTCATGACTCGGGACTAGTCCCTAAATATAATAAGCAATCCAGACCAGTGAAGGTCCGGGAATACCCCTTAGCATACATCATAAGCATAATCAATTCATAAATTTGTGAAAATAAGCCCAATGTAAAATGAATCCAACTAAATAAGATAGTCAAGAGTTGTCTTACTAATACCAGTCTACAAAGCCTCTAACCATAAGAATAAACTCCTATATCGGGACATGGCCCCGATGATACCATAAAATGAAATAGAGTTCTCAAACAACTAATAAAAGGGAAACATAGGCCTTCCGTAAGTATGGAGGGCTCACCACTTGCTTATCGAAATCCTTAAGATCCTAGTGCTCCACGGAACCACGAGGAAAGGTATCTGAACCTGCATCATGAAAAGATGCAGCATCCGAGGACGGTCAGTATGACAAGTACTGGCATGCAACCCAAAGGAAGGGATATCACAGTTTATAAAGCAAGTCATAAAAATATAACACAGATCATAAACATAAAAGATGGGGCAGTTTCCAAATCACCAATATGACATTTACATGAATACATTACTTCTGGACTAGATGGTATCACCGATATTTATTTCACCATGGGCTATGTGGGTTCGATCACAACTCGATCGGTAGAGCCTCCAATCAAAGTTTGGCACAATGATCGGAGCATCATAATCTAATCATCTCATAATTGCATACAACTAACAAGTCAAGCATACAGTAAAGAGCCCCGTTCGACTCAGAGGAAAGAGCCCCGTTCAACTCATACTGGTGTCGGCAAAACATGGTTTCAGGTGTTGAGCCTCGTTCGACTCATACCTTCTCAATTGACCATCTAATCCTCTTAAGCCCATATTTTAACATTTCAAACATTTAACAAAATCAGTTATTTTGGGACTCTTAACATTCTTAAGGCACACGTGGGTTGGTATCGTCATACCAAGACTTGCAAGTCATACTTATCATATTATGCCTTCATCATTTACACATCAATAGTCCCGTAATTAAGGATCTTAAACTCATTTAACATATAAGTCCCTCAAGGTTATAATCCAATTAATTATCAAACAACCATTTTAGGAACCGAGGGAGTTAAGAAGATCCTTCTTTTTCCGTCAAGATTCAATTGCTTAGGTAATACAATAATTTCCGTCGTAAACGTTTCTTAAAGCTTCAAATCTGCCCCAATTTCAATAATCCGTAATTAAGATCACACTTCCAACCATAAATTTAAAATAATAATTAGACACAGATGATTTCATAGAAAAACATTTAAAAGTTTCAAGCAAACTCTTTCTTGCGAAACCCTTCAACCATTGTTGTATAGTACTGGCATAGATTTCTTAGTAAGTAGGAGAAAACACAATCCTTATGAGTATAGTTGAAAGGGGATCATTCAACATACCTTTTGACGGAGAAAGCTTACAAAACGCTTGAGTTTTGCCTCAGAACTTTGAACCCTAGGCACCTTTTGCTTCAAGAACTTTGAGGAGAGAAGTAACGCTCTTTCTTGATTTTTGTTCGTGCCTTAGGAGGTTTAGGAATATTTAGAATGAGTGGGGGATGAATCTTGGATGAGGAAAGAACCAAAACACCCTCAAATAGCTTAAAAGAGGCAATTCCCGTAACAATACCTTAGGGGTCCTATTTATAGGCAATTTCAATTAAAATCTGGATTGGTTTAGGAAGGAAAATGCGTCAGAAAATGGTCGCCAAAATGGTTCATTTTGGCCACAAACGGACAATTTTTGAAGGCGTTTTAACTTTCGGAATTTTTGGGTTTCTGCCTCCGAAAACGGTCGGAAGAACGGACCGTTGTCTCATAAAACGGTCCGTTTTCCTTTCCTTTTTAACTCCCAAAATTCGAGGGTCTTCTGGATAGACAAACTTCTTCTCGGTAAGCTGATCATAACTTTTTACTCCGGAGTCGGATTAATGCGCAGTCGGCGGCATTGGAAAGAAGACTCAAAGACCTTTAATTTGGTAGGTAATAGTCCACCTAAATCTTTATATTCTAGGAGTAATGATAGTTTGAAGATGACCCAAGTTAGAAAGTTATACGAAAACTTAGTCGGTAGAGAAGCTTTTAACTTAACTTGTGCTAGAGGTTCCATAAGACCTTAATTCACGCTCAAAACTCTTCCCACACATCGTGCTTGACCATAACACCTAGTTACAAAGAAATATTTCCGGGTTCAGGTCTATTACACGCGAAAAATAATTGGAATCCTAGCTCAAAAGTTTGGGGTGTTACAAAGGTCCATTTCACCTTGAGGCCCAAATCCATGCCACGTGTCAAGATAACTTGGCATTCCTATCAAGTTCAAGACCAATAGAGTGATGTCACATGTTCAAATGAGGTGGTAATCCAAGTCATTTTTAATAACCAGTCGAAAGCTGATAAGTATCCAAATGACATGTTTTAGCCAATCACAAGCAGCCTAACTTACTCCCTACAACTATAAATTGGGGAATTACATAACATTCAAAGGGGATTCTTCAAGCATTGACATTCTACAAGCATTGGAGAAAGTCACAACATCAACTACGTAGTTCTTCAAAAGAGTGGTCAACAGAGTTCTTCCCGGAGATCAACCTGAAATGACGAAGTTCTGTCCGATATTCTCGGAGATCAAACACATCTCAAAGAGATCTAAATCATGCTACATTCGAGAAACACGCTACTGAAGGCCCTCGAATCACGGAAAAATATTAGGAGAGAAGAATCAAGAGAACAACAGAATTGTACTCACAAGATTCATCAATAAAAAATACTTTTTCTTTTATTTATTTTGATTGCAGTTAATTTTCAACACTACTAAAATTTATTGCGAATAGAGGCCAAGGAAAGGTTTAGATGATAGGGGTATAAATTGTGAATATGTATATCATTTTTGTATGAATCAAGGGGTGAGTCGGAGATGGATTAAATAGGTGAGTTTGTAAAGTGAATCACACAAATATTTACATTTGGTGATAAGTTATTTTTATATTGAAGCTCATTATGTGTCTGCTTGTAAAAAAAATAAGTGTAATCACTTTTATTAAAAAAAAGAAGGAAAAGGGTCAAATATACCCTTCGTTATACTTTGAGTGTAAATATACCCTTTTCGTTATACTTTGGGTCCAAATATACCCTTGTACTATTAGAAATGGTTTAAATATACCCCTCGTTATATTTTGGATCCAAATATACCCCTTTCATTATATTTTCGGTTCAAATATACCCCTCATTATACTTTTATGCTAATTTATTCCCCCTCTCCCCCCTTTGTTTTTATAAAGGCAATTTACCCTTATTTTTTTTTACAAACGGACACGTGATGAGCTTCAAAATAAAAATAACTCATCACCAAATGTAAATATTTGCGCGATTCACTTTACAAACTCACCTATTAATCTATCTCCGATTCAGTCCCTCGATTCATATAAAAATAATACACATATTCACAACTTATGCTTATGTTATTTAAATATTTCTTTAGCCTCACATCGAATAAACTTCTTTACAGGGAATTTCTAAAATTTTGATATATAAGAAAAATCAATTTCCTTTTGTTATCATCTTTTGGTCTAATATTAGATGTTAAAACTCTTACTTGAAATAATTAGCTAAGCAAGATTATTATATATAAATGCAGGAAAACAAATTCCTATATCTGATAAACAGATCATTAATATCAACGAGAAAATATTCAAAAATAGGTGGAGCAAAGACTTTAAAGAGTTTGAATTATGAGAAGGAAAAGAAAATAGAAGACTACAAGAAAAGAAAAGAACTTAAAGTGGAGGCATTAAGATGGTTTAAATGGATGAGTGTCAAAAATAAGAGTAAATCAGCATAAAAGTTTAATGAAAGGGGTATATTTGAACCCAAAGTATATCGAGAGGGGTATATTTAAACTATTTCTAATAGTACGAGGGTATATTTGGACCCAAAGTATAACGGAAAGGGTATATTTAGATCCAAAGTATAACGAGGGGTATATTTAAACCATTTCTAATAGTACATGGGTATATTTGACCCTTCTCCGGAAAAAAAAAAGGGAGGGGGGGGGGAGGGTTAAATCAACATAAAAGTATAATGAGGGGTATATTTGGACCCAAAGTATATATATATTGGGCGGAATATACGGAGAAGGGCCAAATATACCCTTGTACTATTAGAAATGGTTTAAATATACCCTTCATTATACTTTGGTTTAAATATACCCTTTTCATTATACTTTAAGTCCAACTATACCCCTCCAAATATATTTTTGGTTCAAATATGCCTCTCATTATACTTTTATGCTGATTTAACCACCCCCCTCCTTTTGTAAAGACGATTTACCCTTATTTTTTACAAACAAACATGTGATGAGCTTCAAAATAAAAATAACTCATCACCAAATGTAAATATTTGCGTGATTCACTTTACAAACTCACCTATTTAATCCATCTCCGGCTCACTCCCTCAATTCATACAAAAACAATACACATATTCAGAATTTATACCCCTGTCATCTAAACCTTTCTTTGGCCTCACAACGAATAAACTTCTTTACAGAGAATTTTTGAAATTTCGATATATAAGAAAAATCATTTTCTTTTTGTCATCATCTTTTGGTCTAATATTAGATGTTAAAACTTATACTTTTTAATCAGCTAAGTAAGATTACCATATATAAATGCAGGATTTTTTTTTATATGTGATAAACGGATCATTAATGTCAACGTGAAAGTATTCAGAAATAGGTAGAGCAAAGAGTTTTGAAGAGTTTGGATTCATGAGAAGTGAATCATTAAAAAATAGAAGAAAAAAAAATAGAAGACTATAAGAAAAGAAAAGAACTTAAATGGAGGGAATTGAGATGATTTAGATGGATGGGTGTAAAAAATAAAGGTACATCAGTATAAAAATTTAATAAAAGGATATATTTAGATTCAAAGTATATCATGAGGGGTATATTTAGACTAAAAATATAACGAGTGATATATTTAAACTATTTCTAACAATACTATATGTGGTCTTTCTCCGTTTCTAATTTGGATTTTTTCCAACATAATGTCTTACCCTTGAACATACTCTATGCTCGAACAATCCGCGCACAACCTTACTTCCTCCTCAAAGCCATTGTAACAAACGCTAGTATTCCCAATCCATATGGTTCGTTCCGTTTTCAAATCGTTTCTGTATCTTCCAAAAACTATCACTAACATCTCCATATTAACACCTTCTTCTTCAATCTCCATTCCTAGAACATACCCAACTCCAAGAATCTATCTACCAGTTGGCAAGAAAATTGGGTCATTGTTTTCTGTACATTTTCAAGAATTTGGGTCGGCTAAATACAGCAGCAATGCATCCAACGATGGCAATGGAAGTGTCGATACGGGTATCGGTGGAAGAGAGTACTTGTTAATGTCAGATGAAGAATTGATGAGGCAATGTGAAATGACTACTTTCAAGGCTTCAGGTCCTGGTGGACAGCACCGCAACAAGCGTGAATCCGCTGTGCGTTTGAAGCATAACCCAACTGGAATTGTTGCTCAGGTCAAGTCAGGTTTCCTTTGATGCTTTTATTATGACCCTTTTGGATTTTTAACATTTGATTCTGTTTTAGGCTGTGGAGGATAGATCTCAACACATGAATCGCACGTCTGCTTTATCTCGTTTGCGAGCGTTACTGGCTCTTAAAGGTATTCCATCTCTTTTATTTATGATGATATACTAGTACTTTGCTGTACTAAAGTTGTTTTTGTACAATTACTATGGGAGCTAGAGCAGAAGGGGGACCTACCTAATACATGGAACTAGAGAGGAGACTTGATTAGACATCATCTATTTCATTTTATTGGTGTAATGAGTCCACCTATCTAATCTTGAGGCAGACCATTTCTGGGCACCATGAAACTGTGTTTCTGAAATTGCCTTGTTATTTCCTCTTGTGATCTAAGTTGCGCGGACTCTTCACTTGCAATGCCGCACCCATGTCGGGTTCTCTAAAAACACAATACTTTTGGAGAATCCAACACGCATCCATTGACATTTTTGAAGAGTCCGAGCAACATAGCTTGTGATAATAGACCTTTTGGGCTTTAGTTTCTTGAGTTCTATGGTTTAGGTGCCACAAGATAGAGTTGAAAGGTTTTGAAAATCGGCGGTGACTAGGAATGCAAAGAAGCAATAGAAGAAAGAGACAGCATTTTCCATTCTAGTAGATGAATGGTAAAAATCTGTTGAAAATAATGGCATACATGGATAGAACGAAGTACAGGAAATGTGTCACAACTGATCATTTATGCATCTTCTTGATGCTTTTTAAATACAACTAACATCATCAAAAAAATAAAAAAAGAACTGTGTCACAGCTGAAACTACCCCTTAATTGTCGGGAATTTCTCAATTAACTGAACAATGATAAAGAAAAAGCAGCTTCTGTTATTTTTGGTCTCTTTGCTGATTCCATGTCAAATAAGAATTTGACTAACTTCAATCGATTAGTCAACTATGCCTCAAACTCAAACTATATTGGTTTGGCTAAGGAACTTGAATAACTTACTTTGCAAATATTATGTTTTTGTTGGTTAAACTTTTCACTGTCCTGATATCTGGAAGTCAAAAGCTACAGAAGATTTTACCAATAGCTACTCGATTCACTTTCTGTGAAAATCTATAAATTGGAAAACAGAAATGCAAACCAAGATGACCGCTGAAAGTGTAAACTGGACATGTTTTTCATAGTTTGGGAGTTGAAAAACTTTTGAAGTTTGGTTTTTCTGTGAAGTTTCTTTTTCTTAAGTAGTTAATAGACCGGTCTTCATCCTCGGATGTGTTTAAGCTCGTACTTTAGATTTAACGTAATGTTGATGCGGCTCTCTTGCGTAGAAGCTTCCATTTATTTATACGTTCTATTATTTTCATCTAGTTAGGAACAACATCGATCTTGATACATATACACCTCCTCAAGAGCTGCTTCAAATTCTTCCTGCTAAATCAACAATCAGGGGATCAAATTGTGGCCCTCAAATTGGACCAAACAATCCTAAGTTTGCTTTGGTATGTTTTTCCTTTTTCGTGTCCTTAATATAAATTACATCTTACTGCCAAATGTACTGATGTTTTCTTGGTTGTCGTTCTTCTTTAATCCATAGGGAATGCAAGCTTTACTGGACCTACTTTTTGCTGTTGAGGGCTCGGTATCAGATGCCGCAAAGAAGTTGGGGTACGTGTTTATGAAAATAAACTCCATTTTCTTGTAAAGTGTGTTAAACTTGTTCTGCTTGATAGTGAAACTCCATATATCCTTGTTTCATTTTACTGGCTAAGGCAGTTTAACAAGTTAGGCTTCCTGCATAGATCCTTTAAATCTTGTACTGTCATTTGGGAAGCAGAGTGCGTTTTGATTTTGCTGGACTTATTTTACAGGTTGAGCACAGGGGCTTTATCAAGGTTGCTATTATCTGATGATAATCTCAGAATGGCTGTGAATGAGTTCAGAGTATCCAAGGTATGGATGCACGCTTTAGATGGATATTTTAGCTCACAAGTAATGGAGCTTAGTTTCTTATTTAATTAATTGTAAGTATATCTATATAATCTCCATCTCATGCAAAAAGTGTCATGTTCTTGTGTAACATCAATTCAAATCACTTGTAGAGATATAGACATCAGCCTTAAAGTGTTAAGTAGGGCATGTAAGGCGGAGTTGAAATATAATTATTGCCTTCTCCTCCATGAAACAGATCTTACTGCTCACAGCTTGTCTTCATGGTGGAGAGACAGTACTTTTTGGTTGTTTGTTTTCTGCCTTCAGAGGCTGAAAAGAATGTCAAACTGTGGGGTTTAAAGGTTTCTTAAGATGAGTAATGGCTTATAGATGGTTAGGGTTTGAATAGAATGAGAAAGAGGTTCATTATATCAGAATCAGGACCTAGGTATCAGCTTTATGTCCTTTGGTATTATATCATAAAGTTGGACTTTGTCATACTTGTGTTCTCAGGCATTACATCATAATGTTTGACTCTATCAAGTATTAGATCCTAGCACAGCAATCTTTTAAAATTCTCTAATCTCTAAACTTCAAGAATTGATAGCATTTTTTATATAGTACATCTTTTTTTGGGTAGAATTCTTATAGTACATTTAGGTGCAATCTTATCCCGTGAAGGATTGTCCAAACCTGCTCGGAGAAAAATTCTCACAGTTGTATACTACTTTAGGACAGACTTGAATTACTCAAATTGTTATGACTATGATAAGGAAAGACATCTGATCTTTTGAAGAAAAATTGCAGACAGTAACAAGCCATATAACAGATTGTGCTTTATCCTTCTTTTTATTAAAAGTAAGTCTAAGTTTCACTCAATAGCTGAAGTAATATAACCATTCTCATAATCCCCATATGTTACCGCATACTCAAGGGAGGGAGGGACAAGTACTGATTTCTCACCCTCGGATGTGGTATAAAGGGGTTCCAAACACGTGTTAGATGTTGCAATAAGGGGAGAGTTAGCAAATATAGAGTGGGAATAAAGATTCGGTGGATGTAGATTTTTCCAGCACCAAAAGCAGTAAGGGAAAGTGATGATCAAGATGGGTTTATAACTTTATGGTAACAAGTTGAGGGGAATAAAGCGGATAGGTGAGTGAATCAAGGTGCTCTCGCGTTCAAAAGGCTGTGTAGAGGCTTACTAATCAAACCAAGTAGGATTGGCTAAAGTTGGAGATATGGGATATGGGTGGAAAGGAAGCCCGAGAAATTGTGATTCACAGGTGGAAGACAGATGACCGCACCAATAAAAGGAAGGTTAACTGTTGAATCTACTTCATGCGACCAAACTAAAAAAGATGAAACAAAGTTAAAATGGGAACCACCAATCTAGTAACTGAATAAAAATGCTTCTTTTTAATGTTTCTACCACTTCATAAGATTCTATTACAAACACTCAAGGGTGTGGCATTACAAACACTCAAGGGTGTGGCCTAATGGCTAATGAAGTGGGTTGAGAACCATGAGGTTTCAGGTTTCAATCTAACAGAGGCAAAATACTAGGTGATTTCTTCCCAGATGTCCAAGCCTTGGTGGACAGAGTTACCCGGTACCTGTGTTAGTGGGAGGTAAAAGACAGGTGCACACAAACTGGACTCATGTAGCGGTTATAAAAAAAATGATTCTATTTCATAGTCGAAATTTAGTACCCTTTCAAATCTTGAAAATTGAAGAATAATATATTTATACTTCTAGTCATCGACACACTTCATAAGTTCCGATTTCAACATCGAAATTGAACAATGGTAGTGGCATCACACGCTTTTCTTTGTTAAAATTTGTTATGTTTGTAGGGTATGAAGCCTCTAAAATAGAACTCGTTCGTGATGTTAGCAACCTCGGGTACTATTGTTCTTCATTTCCATTTGTGATATCAAGCTTCAGGAGATAGGTGCTAGTGGCCCTGGTGGTTTCAGGTTCATACGGTTGAATAAACAGTCTGCTTAGTTACAGTTCTGAGAACAAGTGTTGCTGGTGATTTTGACTATGCTTTGGCATTAGGCTTGCTGCTGTGGTTTCTCAAGCAAGGCAGATGGTGGCTGGAAAAGTCCAGCAAGATTTCATTGTAAATTCCTTTTTCTTCTAGTTTTAGTTGGTTTTATGCTAGTTTACATTGTGGATTAATTACTGATTAGGGTGATATGGGATGGACAAAGTGATAGATGGTGTATCCTTGAGATAGTTGCCAGGGATTAGTTACTGATTATTCTCTCATTTCTTGACTCTTACTTTGTGCAAAATGTACTACAAAAAATATGCTCGCTTTTGTGAATTAAAGAAAAAGAAAAAGATGTCAAATATTAGGCAATGAGCATTTAAATTTATGTAGCAGGTTCTTTGTCTTATTTTCCGAATGTCTTAAAACATATAAGTTTAGAATACGCAATGAGTTACACAAAAGTTGCAGAGGAAAATACAAGTTCTAACTAATGAATGGTATACAAACTCATTTGATCGATATTTATTGTCGCTATAAAGCACAATCTCATTTAAAACTGTTATTAAATGAAGTTGAAAGGATATGCTTTATTTTCTGAGGATAAAGAAACTGTTTTAGTAGTAATTTTTCTACTTTGGTTAGTACTTTGAGGGGGTCGTTTGAGCGAAGGTATTAGAGAAAATAATGTGCATTAATTTTGGTATTATTAATCCCTTGCTTGGAATATTTTTTTAACATATGTATAACTAATTTGCTATTATCCTATGTAAAACTAATACGTAGCAAACCATGATATTAGCAATACCAAGGTTATTAATGCATGTATTAGTATAACTAAATACACAATTGCCCCTGAAAGTGAACAAAACTAAAGAATGTGGAGGGTATTTTTGTAAATATTTTTTTTTTTAAAAAAATTATACAATACATATTATTTTTAATACAGCAAATTATATAGTGATACCCGACCTAACCAATACGCACAATGAAGTGAAATAAGCGGAAGCAGAATATAAAGATAAGACAACGCGAAAGCAACAACCCGAAATATATATAAAATGAAACTACACCAACCCCAAGACTTGGTATTGACAGTACATAAGCTTCTAATGGAATACAAGTGCTAAAAGTAACAAAATGATAAGTACAACTATCTCCGAATATACAACGAGTAACAATACAACAGATGAGATGTAGACAAGCCCCGACCATCAGGCGCTCACCCTGGTCTCGAATCTCCCAAAAGATGCACGAGTCTCCAATGCGATCAACGGCGAAAGCTCAACTAATATCTGCACCAAGAAATGCAGAAGTGTAGTATGAGCATCAATTGCCAAGCAACGGGTACCCCGTAGGCACCATCGGCCGATTGAGCACATATAAGATATAAAAACAGTAAGTAGCAGATAGCAAGAAAGCAGTCACCGAAGCAATAGAGAAAGCATAAGGAACTAGCACAGAGAATAGACAACCAAGAGTTATAAGCATACAATGCTAGCATAGAAGATATACATAACACAAAAACGCAGGTGTAAGAAAGAGAGACACACCTGGGATCCTTGCAACAATAGTATAAGTAAAGAGAGAAAGAATCAGGAACATGGCGGTATACTGGTAACCTCAAGTATGAAAGAAAAGAAGAAAAGCAATCCAACATAATCAACTAGAAGCCATAAATGTAACGAAAACATACTAAAACACCAACTCTCAAGATAAGCATGAACCGGGATCCATCTCACAATTTACAACCTAGAATGGAATAACTAAACCACCAGAACCAAGATTTCTACTCAGAATCAAGATAAGGAACAACGTCCGATAAATCACAACTGCTCAGAAGGACACACGACGGAGCCTCAAAGATATAGGACTTACTAGCCCCTCAATACTCAAGCCCAAAGTCAGAGCCTCAACAGGCTAACACTTACCAACCCACCAAGAACCAAGGACTATAACAATCTCTATAAAATGACGAAGAGTATTATAATCCGCCTACAGTCCCAACGGCCGCCCATACAATCGAGGAACGCAATCAAGTGAAAACAAACCCTCCGGCCGCCCATACAACTGGAGTGTACACTGAACACACAGCAAACAAGGGTGGAATCTTAGTGAAATATACATGATGATGTGATATGATGAATCTGGAATCAAGTGTGATCGCAGTGCCGTATGTTACCCCCTCCGGTGCCCCAAAGGTCCAATAAAGGCGGGATCCATGAAATGACATTTCCCGAGTACCTCTCCTACGCCGTACATCCCCTCCCTCCGATCACCGTTGGCCCCTAGCACTTGGTTCGGAATGATAGGGTCCATGGAGGTCTACTCGTAGACCACATACAAATACAAAACTCAAATATATCAACAATCGGGATCTCATAGTACGTGCTCGGATTTGATCCAAGTCTAAATCAGTAGTAGTAATCTCAATAACCTCCATCAAGGGTGCCCGGAGCATATCCGGGTCTAAAGAAGTAGTCATGTCTCAATAACCTTCGTGGAGGGTGCCCGGAGCGTATCCGGGTCTAAAACAGAAGTCAAGTATCAAAATTCCTAAACAGGGTGCCCGGCTCGTATCCGAGTCTAAATTCATAGAAAACAATGTCTAGCGCTACGGTCCAGCCGAGCCTAGTATCAGAATAAAGATCAGTAATCAAATCATCGGAATCTCCCCTCTACTCTGAGAGGTTTCATAAAAGTCAGTTTAAAAATCCTTTCAAGATCATGTACCGAAAATGGACCCTCGGGGGCATGCAAGTTTAGAAAACCATTTACAGTCGGCCCGAAGTCAAATCAGTAGTAAAACATGCAGGGAAAAGCTTTTTCATGTATGATATGCTCGCAAACAATATAGTAGCCCAAAATGGGTCACAAACATTCCTATCGGCCTTGCATAGGCTCAACATCTCTACAACATTCATAACCAGCCTAAAAGGACATCTCTATGTCCGGGACTCACAGACATTCCCAAATAACCCACCATCTATATTCCAGAGTCAATACAAGACCGCACAGGACCACCAGGGTAATATATGATAGTACACGAATACTACAAATAACATATGAAATAAGCGGACAAGGTCTGGGATACCAACCTAAAATAACCCACTCAAGGATACTAATTAATGCAGTTATAGCCTATATATGTAGAGTCTAGGTAGAGAAAGACATAACCTACATGTCATCAGATGGAACGGCGTCGTCCAGGTTCAAACTGCTCTGGGGAGCTCCAATCATAAAATTACTATCAACACAATAATCTACACGTTAAAATGAAACCAACGATACCATAATTCTAGGAACATAACCGGGTAAAAATTCGGGTCACAAATGGGGCCGTGGGCCCCGCAATCCAAAACCGAAAAATAAAAATACCAAAGTGTTCCTTACCATCCCGGGAGCACATGCTCAAAAATTGAGCAGAAACGGACAACAGTTGGGGCTCTAAACAACTCGCCCAAGCCAAGAAATAAAAGAGAAAATTCAAGGAATAAATCCGAAAATAGAGCAGGAATTACTTACCGCAACGAGAAGGCAAGCTAAGGAGGTAAAAAATCTGAACCCACGATCATGCAAATCTCAAGAGGGCAGAATCTACAAGGAAATTCATAGCTTTTGAAAATAGCAACCATGGAGGTCTTTTAACAATGGTGGAGAAGTAACTTTGGGAAGAAACTGACTTACTATTTGACAAAGAAGCGAGATTTTCCAGCAATACAGAAAATTCCCCAAGCTAAGAACAAAATAGAACACTTTTGTAGAGAGGATTTTCAGGTTAGAGTTGGGAACAAATGAGGAATAAGGATGGAAAAACGAAGGACCAAGAATATATAATGCTGGAAAATTGGTCAGGGTCAACGTCGCTAAAGGAGCGCGATTGCGCTGAAGGGAGCCAGAAGCCTCGGCGCTATCGCGCTAGGAGGGCGTTATCGCGCTGGCAGGTGGCAGGCGCTGAGGCATAATCGCGCTGGCCTTGGCGTTATTGAACTGAAGGCTGGCCTGCAACAGAAAATCTGCAATTTTTCTAAAACTCCACAGGGGATTTCGGGCACAATCGGAACCCGATACTCAAAAACCAATAGTGCTATTAGAGTGGAAATGACGTTCCAGACTTAATGGAATCAATGAAACTTCCATACGAGGTTATTTAGAAAGAATGTTGACCCAAGTCAACACTAGATAACGCTAACCAAACACCCAAAATGAGCCCGTATCACCCGAGACCCGAACCAACCAACTACCTAACACAAACTTGGTATTCCGGAGCTAACGACGCTGACGAAATTTCCATCCAAGGCTATCTTCTCCGAATGTTGACCAAAGTCAACCAAACAAGCCCAACTAGCTTGAAAACCCAGACTGAGAGAGAATTCCAAGCTGAAAAGCTCTCGGATCCCTACCAAAGGTTCCACTAGACCAAAGTCCACGATCCGGAGCTAACAGAACTGTCGGAATTCGATTCCGAGTAAGTTAACCAAGAATGTTGACTGAAGTCAACGACTTCAAAAGCCTAAAGCTCTAAAACAAGGAACGACCAAAAAGACCAAGCAAATGGCCCAGACACCGAACTACCAGTTCCAACAAGCCATAAATGACTTGGGGCCTCTAAAGGCAAGCTCTAACGACACGAGAAAGGCAAACAGGCGTAAATGACCAGAATGGTCATTACATCATCCACTACTAAAAAGACTTTCATCCCCGAAAGTCAGGAAAGAAGGAAAGGCTAGAGATTAAAAGCACAACGGATACAAAGCCCGCACTACTCTCTCGGACAACCCGAGTAGCCTCCTCGACCGGACGACACCTAATAGAACAGAACCAAGGAACGCAACCAAGCCTAGACTCCTCACTAGCCAAGCTATATTTCAAACTCAAACTCCAAAACACCAAGGGTCTTCCAACCCAAACTGAGCCTCTAGAATCTCAACCGGTAGGCTCCGACACAACACAAAAACAATAGAAGCAAGGCGATCAACAAACAAAACTCGAATTTTTTAAACCACAACCAAATTTACCAGAAGAGCCATCAACAAAAACTCTAACTCTTGAACCCGCTGATCCGTAAAACCCCTTTTATTCTGAACTGAATCCTTTCGTACCATAACGGGAAGTTGCATACAAGTTGAACACTCAACAACCCTCGAAGCATCAACTGACACACCAGAGATCCATAGTTTTTGCTTATACTCTAACACGAACGAAGTCACCCTTTTTGCTCACACTCTTTCCAAGACAAGCTATAGTCTACTAGCATTTGCTGTCCAAGATAACAACTCAAAGCATACCATAGAAAACTGGAGTTACCCTCCCCGACTGACTATCAACAAATGAACGAACACTTTTGCTAACATCAATCTCGCTAACTAAACCCAATTGAACAACCCATCTGAACCCGACTAAAGTCCGCACGCCAAAGTTAGGAAAGGCATATATGGATACCTTGTGTTGATGGAGAACTTCCAAACTGTAGAACGAAACTAACCCCGCTGAACCATGACAAGTATGAATCAACTGGAAGCGAATGAACCAGGGCAACCTGCCCGACAGACCCCAAACCAAAACCAAGATCTTGTAAGTAGTGGTGTAAGCCTACCACGAAGTCCGTAACCATGACTAAGCTCTAAACACTAAGAAGTACTGTTGCTACTCCTAATACTCAGACACCATTCAGATTTGAAACCGCCTTACTAATCTCACCTCAGGAAGAAGTCCATCATGCCAAGAATATCAAGTCAAGATACCCCGTAGGCAAAGGAAAAAGGTGTCTGGGGTTTATGGTCGCCATCTAGCTATAGAAATGTTGGCATACACCTTCAACTAATCCCTTGGCTCGAATCAACCGCTCTACTATATCAGCACACAAAACCACCATCTCTAAAGCATATAACACACCGAACTTCTAGTCCACAATGGCCGAGTTCAACCAACACTAGAACCCCACATAAAAGACAACCCTGGAAAAATCAACGAAACAAGCTTTTCAAACTCTCGGCAATGAATTGTGACCACCAATCTCTAAGTATCATTAGAACTCCAAAATAGCCTTGCTAACCTCAACCCGCACAACCTGATCACATAAAGCATACACCACTGCTGAATCTCAAACTTACACCGCTGAGTCTGTCCAACAATGGTAGAAGGAACCTCGTACTACCAAGAACAACGCTGAGATATGGAATGTCCAGCCTAACCCAAAGGTTAACAAAGGACTAGATATCCAAGGCCAACTGAAATGGGGAAGCTACGTTGTCTGAACTCATTGCCTTCCAACCCAAGAAGCTGCAACCGAAGAGAACCAACCACGAACCATCTGTAGTAGTTTGCTAGCCCATGCTTTTGAAACCCAATCCCGATTTACTAACCACTGCCTCTGTCGAACCTATATGATGCCAATGAACCCTTAGGAACCAAAGGCAACTAGGCTTGAATATGCAAGTTGCCAAAACCGCAGCTGCTACTGAAATCTCAAACCAATCAAAGGAAAATCACTGCAATCTGTAACCGGCTAAATCAAATCACCAACACACGATCCCAAAGCAAACCTTCGCCGTCACCTTAGTCAACTACTGAAACACGTAAGCACGAATAAGGAGTCCTCTCCCTCATTTTTCAACTAAACAAAACCTTTCTGTAGCATATACTGAACCTTACAAATCCCTTCTCAAATAAGAATCTGGAGCCATTTTCCTAGCTCCCATACTTACATCGCCAAAAATCAACAGGGCAGGAGAAATGGGCCGGATGCCCGACTCACCCAATATGCTATGAATACAACTCAGCCACGAGGCTACTGTCAACACTTAGTCGGAAATTCAAAAGCCAGAACCAATTACAATGCCAAAATCAAAAGCTCATCCAGAGAACTACGATCAAAATTCATTCCAACTGGCACTGGGGAAACCATGAAACAACCCAACCAGACAAGAAACTAAAGGAGACTACGGGAAAAACCCACAAACCTGCCAACCTCCTAAACCAACCAAATAAAGAGGGTCGATGCTAATCACCCAGGAAAGAAAAGCCAAACCATGCTCAGTAGCATAACCAACACCATCCCAACTCAAGAACTTCTAGAAAACGCTAGGAAATAGCCTAGGAAACAACCATCTAGGACCGCTCAAAAGGGGAGACTCAACACAAGCCTAGAGCCACAACGGAACAGGAAACAAACCCAACCAGAAAGGAGACTAACAAGAACTACCCACGAGCTACAACTCTAGGTAAACACCTATCAAGGAAAACTCACCCCCCATCCACTACTAAAGAATAAACTACCAATAAAACAACGTATAAACACAACCACTCAGGTAGTCAAATAACTAAACAAATAGCATGTAGACATATAAGCAAATTAACAATAGAAGGGAAGGAATTGCATCGCGAACAATACTATCACAACCGAAGGTAACAAAATGTCATACCTGGAGCAACGATATCAGAAAACTCTACCTCTAACCCACCAAGAGGGGTATCAAACTGACGGGATCTAACCCTGGACTGAGTAGTCAAAGGTGAAGGCTCAACCATCCCTCATCGGGGACAAGCTCTATAAGGGTGACCAATATCTTCACAATCATAACAACCAGACTGACTGGGATACACAATCGTGGGGCAATTCCTAGCAAAGTGCCCATGCTCACCACACCAAAAGCAAACCCCACTGAGTGAAGTCAAACTGCAAGATCTCGCTGAACCTGATTGGCCACCACAACCTACACACTCGGAATGCACACCTCGAAGAATCTGACCCATACCATGCCTACTAAGTTCAACATATCCTGTACCACCACCCTCCAAAACCTGTGGAGCAACTAGAACTGGCCTGGTAGGTAAGAAGCAATGGAACCTATATCTGGTGGAGAATCCCCTACCTCGAGTCTGGGAACCTTGGAAACTATCATGGCAACGATGTCTCTTAGTACCACCTCCATAAGACTCAAGACATAAACTCTCGATAGCCCAAGCATGATACGCTACATGAAGAAAGGTCGTCCCAACTGTAACCAAATGCTCGGTCGCCAAACGGAGTGGTGAAGTCAAACCTCCAACAAAGCTTTGAACCCTATCAAACTCCAAAGGCATAGTCCTAGCCGTACGCCTAACCATATCATGAAACGTCACCTCATTTTCTAATACTGACATACCATTCTGCTGAAAGACTGGAAGCTCAACCCTAACTGAAGCACCACTCGAAGAATCGGGTACTGAAACACGCACCGGAGGACTCAGAGTCCTAGCCACGGTGTCCTGAAGAACTAGGGTAGCATGGAACCCTAACGGAGGCTGGACTGACTCCACACCCCCTATATGATGTAATAAACTCTCACTCTGAAGTCCTGGCATTGACAGAAGCACTGAAGCAACAGGCATAAAAGCCTCGATATCATCCGCTGTTAAATTCATCTTAGGCATCTGAGAAGGAATGAAACAACCGAAGTTTAAAAGTCCATAGAGCTAGGAACGCACGATAAGGAGCCAAGAAGATGAAACTTTAACTAACAATGCCCTGTAGCCTCCCGCAGATAGGATACAGACGTTATCGAACTGATCCGCGAGACTCTACTTAGACACTTGCTTCTGTACCACGACACCGGTGAACCTAGAGCTCTGATACCAAGCTGTCATGACCTGATTTCTCAGGTTATGATGGCACCTACAACCCCTCTAGTAGGCGAACCAATTCCCGTAGCCCAGAATGGTTAGTAATGAGCTACTATCTAACCAATAGGCACAATGAACTAAAATAAATGGAAGCAAAATGTAAAGATAAGACAACGCGGAAGTAACAACCCGAAATATATATAAAATGAAACTACACCAACCCCAAGACTTGGTATCGACAGTGCATAAGCTTCTGATGGAATACAAGTGCTAGAAGTAACAAAATGATAAGTACAACTGTCTCTGAATATACAACGAATAGCAGTATAACAGATGAGATGTAGACAAGCCTCGACCGTCAGGCGCTCACCCTGGTCTCGAATCTCCCAAAAGATGCACGAGTCTCCAATGTGATCAAGGGAGAAAGCTCAACTAATATCTGCACCAAGAAGTGCAGAAGTGTAGTATGAGCACCAATTGCTAAGCAATGGGTACCCAGTAGGCATCATCGGCCGACTGAGCACATATAAGATATAAAAATAGTAAATAGCAGATAGCAAGAAAGTAGTCACCGAAGCAATAGAGAAAGCACAAGTAACTAGCACAGAGAATAGACAACCAAAAGTTATAAGCATATAATGCTAGCATAGAAGATATACATAACACAGAAACACATGTCTAAGAAAGAGGGACACACCTGGGATCCTTGCAACAATAGTGTAAGTAAAGAGAGAAAGAATCAGGAACATGGCGGTATACCGGTAACCTCAAGTATGAAAGAAAAGAAGAAAAGCAATCCAACATAATCAACTAGAAGCCATAAAAGTAACGAAAACATACTAAAACACCAACTCTCAAGATAAGCATGAACCGGGATCCATCTCACAATTTACAACCTAGAATGGAATAACTAAACTACCAGATCCAAGATTTCTACTCAAAATCAAGATAAGGAACATCGTCCGATAAATCACAACCGCTTAGAAAGACACACGATGGAGCCTCAAAGATATAGGACTCACTAGTCCCTCAATACTCAAGCCCAAACTCAAAGCCTCAACAGGATAACACTTACCAACCCACCAAGAACCAAGGACTATAACAATCTCTATAAAATGACAGAGAGTAATATAATCTATTTACAGTCCCAACGGCAGCCCATACAACTGAGGAACGCAATCAAGTGAAAACAAACCCTCTGGCCCCCATACAACCGGAGCATACACTGAACACATAGCAGACAAGGGTGGAATCTGAGTGACATATACATGATGATGCGATATGATGAATCTGGAACCAAGTGTGATCGCAGTGCCATATGTTACCCCCCTGTTTCCCCAAAGGTCCAATAAAGGCGAGATCCATGGAAGGACATTTCCCGAGTACCTCTCCTATGTCATACATCCCCTCCCTCTGGTCACCGTCGGCTCGTAGCACTTGGTCCGAAATGGTAAGGTCCATGGAGGTCTACTCGTAGACCACATACAAATACAAAACTCAAATATCTCAACAATCGAGATCTCATATTACGTGCTCGGATTTAATCCGAGTCTAAATCAGTAGTAGTAATCTCAATAACCTCCATCAAGGGTACCCGGAGCGTATCTGGGTCTAAAAAAGTAGGCGTGTCTCAATAACCCTCATCAAGGGTGCCTGGAGCGTATCCGGGGTCTAAAACAGAAGTGAAGTATCAAAATTCCTAAACAGGGTGCCCGACTCGTAATGTCTAGCGCTATAGTCCAGCCGAGCCTAGTATCAGAATAAAGATCAATAATCAAATCATCCGAATCTCCCCTCTACTCTGAGAGGTTTCGTAAAAGTCAGTTTAGAAACCCTTTCAAGGTCATGTACCGAAAATGGGCCCTCAGGGCCATACAAGTTTAGAAAACCATTTACATTCGGCCCGAAGCCAAATCAGTAGTAAAACATGCAGGGAAAATCTTTTTCATGCATGATATGCTCGCAAACAATAGAGTAGCCCAAAATGGCTCACAAACATTCCTATTGGCCCTACACAAGCTCAACAGCTCTACAACATTCATAACCAGCCTAAAAGGATATCTCTATGTTTGGGGCTCACGAACATTTCCAAATAACCCACCATCTATGTTCCAGAGTCAATACAAGGTCACACAGGTCCACAAGGGTAATATATAAAACTACGCGAATACTACAAACAACGTATGAAATAAGCAGAAAGAAAGGCGGACAAGGTCTAGGGTACCAACCTAAAACAACCCACCCAAGGATACTAATTAATTTAGTTATAGCCTATATACGCAGAGTCTAGGTAGGAAAAGCTATAACCGACCTGTCATCCGATGACTAGCTGCGGGAACGGCGTCGTCCAGGTTCGAACTGCTCCGGGAAGCTCCAAATCACATAAGTACTATCAACACAATAATCTACATTTTAAAACGAAACCAATGATACCCATAATTCTAGGAACATAACCGAGTCAAAATTCGGATCACAAACGGGCCTGTGGTCCCCGCAACCCGAAACTGGAAACAAAAAACACCAAAGTATTCTTACCATCCCGGGAGCACATGCTCAAAAATTAAGCATAAACGGATAGCAGTTGGGGCTCAAAACAGCCTGCCCAAGCCAAGAAATAAAAGAGGAAATTCAAGGAATAAATCCGGAAATAGAGCAAGAATTACTTACCGCAACGAGAAGGCAAGCTAAGGAGGTGAAAACTCCGAACCCACGATCATGCAAAGCTCAAGAGGGCAGAATCTACAAGGAAATTCCAAGCTTTTGAAAATAGCAACTATGGAGGTCTTGTAACAATGGTGGAAAAGTAACTTTGGGAAGAAGAGGACTTACCATTTGACAAAGAAGCGAGATTTTCCAGCAATACAGAAAATTCCCAAGCTAGGAACAAAATAGAACACTTTGGTAGTGAGGATTTTCAGGTTAGAGGTTGGAACAAATGAGGAATAAGGCTGAAAAACAAAGGACCAAGAATATATACTGCTGGAAAATTGGTCAGCGCCAACGGCGCTAAAGGAATGCGATTGCGCTGAAGGGAGCCAGGCGCCTCGGCGCTATCGTGCTAGGAGGGCGCTATCGCTCTGGCGGGCGACAGGCACTGAGGCGCGATCGCGCTGGCCTTGGAGGGATTGCGTTGATGGCTGGCATGCAACAAAAAATCTGCAATATTTCTAAAACTCTACGGGGCATTCCGGGCACAATCAGAACCCGATACTCAAAAACCAATAGTGCTATTAGAGTGGAAACAATGTTCCGGACTCAACAAAATCGACAAAACTTCCATACGAGGTCGTTTCAGAAGAATATTGACCCAAGTCAATACTAGCTAACGCCAACTAAACACCCAAAATGAGCCCGGATCACCCGGGACCCGAACCAACCAACTATCTAACACAAACTCGGCGTTCCGGAGCTAACGACGCTGACAGAATTTCCATCCGAGGCCGTCTTATCCGAATGTTGACCAAAGTCAATCAAACAAGCTCAACTAGCTTGAAAACACAGTCTGAGAGAGAATTCCAAGCTGAAAAGCTCCCGGATCCCGATCAAAGGTCCCACTAGACAAAAGTCCACGCTCTGGAGCTAATGGAACTATTGGAATTCAATTCCGAGTACGTTCACTAAGAAAGTTGACTGAAGTCAACGATTTCAAGAGCCTAAAGCTCTAAAACAAGGAACGACCAAAAAGACCAAGCAAACGGCCCGGGTACCGAACTACCAGTCCCAGCAAACCATAAATGACTTGGGGCAGCTAAAGACAAGTTCTAACGGTACGAGAAAGGCGAACACGCGTAAATGATTGAAAGGGTCATTTCACCAAATGACACCTTATAATTTGTATATGTACACAATCAATTGATCATTTTATATCGTACTTCTGATGTATCAAATATTCAACTTGACAATTTTCTTTCTTTTTGGTATTTCAATAACACGTAATTTAAATGTAATTATCAGCAGTGTCGGCTGTAATTACAAGTGCTTCACGTATTAAAGTTTGTGTTTTGTTTTGAAGAAAATGTAGCCTCCTGTTTTTCAAATTTCAAAGTCTCATACGTACCAAGAAAGAATAGAGAAGTGAACATTAAAAAATATAATCCGTTAAATGAAATGCTTTCTAGGAAAGAATAAATCTGAAATGCACAGTGTTGAGTAATTTACACAATAATAAATCTGAAATGCACAGTGTTGAATAATTTACATAATCAATTAAAGAAAAAAAATTGATGACTCTGAGAAGAATTTGATTTACTAATTATTGACATTTAGACAAAATTGATTTACAATAAAAATAATCAAAGATTGATAAAACTTTTTTACAATTATATATGATATTTCGGTCCACTTGAAAATTAACGGTAACAAAAGACTTTTAGCCAAATTTACCATTAAAACAGAAAGAACCAGGAGGGCACTACTTCAACAACAACAAAAATATAAATCATTTGGAAAATTTTCATAAACAAACAAAATTTAGTTTACATAACAACAAATCAAGAGAAAGTTTAAAAAATTATGAATGTATATCTCAAAAATTTAGGGCCTGTTTGGAACCACATGTGAAAAAGATTTGAGTATAATTACATTTGTTTGGTGAAATTATTACTTGGTTAGGGAATTGTGTGTAATTGGGAGGATGTACTTAAACTGTCCAATTATTTTGTGGGAGGTAAGAATTGCTGGCAATTATATAGTGTAATTATAAGGTTACTTTTTAATTTCTTCTTTTTCTTTTTTATTTTGATTATTTTAATTTCTTTTTTTATTTACTTTTAAAAAAAAAATTAAAATATAGTTTTCATTTTACATTATTTATTTTTCATTTTATTTCTTCTCATTTCCAAACATTTACTTTTTGTGATTCTATGTAATTTCTCATATATTTTTATTTTTATTTTATTTTTTTTATTTAACATAATTACGTTATTATTCTAGGTTTGAATTAAAGTAGAAGTTCATCGTTGAATGAGATTGTAGACTAATGTTTTCCTTTTCTTTTGAACATATTTACTTAAGTTATGTTGAAATTTGACATAAGAACAAGAAACAATAGATAGCACCAAAGCAACAGATAGTAACATAAACACGATTATCACAAAATGAAACTACAGTCGGCCAATCCAGCCCAACAAATATGAACAAAATACCAAGAACAAGACACTACCAACAAAGTACTACGACTACTAACCCAGACCACAAAACCAAACACCTACCTACTCGCATGAGCGCATCCCTTCCTACTAACCATCTACCCTAATACTCATCCTCCACACCTTCCTATCTAGAGTCATGTCCTCAGTAAGCTGCAACTGATCCATGTCACGTCTAATTACCTCCCTCCAATACTTCTTCGGTTTACCCCTATCCCGCCTAAAACCATCCATAGCCAACCTCTCACACCTTCGCATTGGGGCATCCGGGCACCTCCTTCTCACATGCCCAAACCATCTCAATCTTGCTTCTCGCATCTTTATATCCACTGAAGTCACTCCCACCTTATCTCGGATAACCTCATTCCTAATCCTATCTCTCCTAGTAAACTCACACATCCACCACAGTATCCTCATCTTCGCCACCTTCATCTTTTAGTTAGAATTGATAGATTAATTGATTGTCAACCATTTGAATA
The DNA here is from genome assembly GCA_003996215.1 of Jaltomata sinuosa. Classification (NCBI taxonomy): domain Eukaryota; kingdom Viridiplantae; phylum Streptophyta; class Magnoliopsida; order Solanales; family Solanaceae; genus Jaltomata; species Jaltomata sinuosa. Next base: position 599,776 of record QJPP01000418.1, read on the forward strand.
ATTTTATGTCATTATATACATATATATATATATATATATAAAATATTTATCTTTTTTTCAAACTTGCGGTCCATGATGTTCTTACAAAATATGTAATTTTAGTTTTTTTATAATTAATTAAATTAAAATATTATTTTATTTTAAAAATATATCAATTATTTTTTATAATATTAACATATATATTTATTAATTAATATATTTTCAAGAGATAGTATGTATCTTAAA